>CM042087.1:22160933-23360933 GCA_023512835.1 Taxillus chinensis | reverse complement strand
CAAACCCGGCTCAAATGGCCTTCTCGTCCACAGCTATTGCATCGCCAGTTCTTCTTGGGACACTCTCTCTTGAAGTGGCCTTGCTCCCCACAGCAATGACAACCGCTGGGGAGTCCTCCTGCCGGACCTTCCTGTCTGCTACCGCCAAAGCTAGACCTCCCTGGGGGCACTGATGGTTGTCCCCGGCTGCGGAAAGAACTACTATCCCTTTCCTCAGTCATGGGCCGCTTGGACCCGGAATCACGCTCCAACCCACCCTGCAACGGGCGACCCTGATGGGTCTGCCTCCCATCATCCAGCTCCCTCTCAGCTATACGGGCCGTCTCCACAACCTCAGCATAGGTCTTCAAGCGTAGAATTGCCACCCTCTGCCTAAGGGCTGGCCTGAGACCCAAGGTGAACTTGTGGGCCTTCAGGTCCTCCCTTGCCACAGTCTCAGGAGCAAACCTACTCAAGCTCCGGAACTCCCGCTTATACTCAGGTACCGTCCTGGATCCCTGCTTCAAGCTGCCGAATTCTTCCCTCTTCTGCCATCTCACTGATTCCAGGAAGAACTCATCATGGAAGAGTTGCAAGAACTCCTCCCAAAGCATGAGTTGCACCACACGGCTCCCTACGACACTCGTCCACCATTCCAAAGCATCCCCCTCCAGCTGCCGAATTGCCAGTCGCACCTTATCCTCTTCCCGGGGCAGGAGAAAGGAGAACACATGCTCGATCTGCCTCAACCACCGCTCAGCTACCACAGGATCACCTTCCCCCTTGAATTGCGGAGGTTGTTCCTTTCGGAACTGTGTCACCACGTCATCCTCTGCACGAGTCGGTACACCACCTAGCGAACTCTCACGCTCACGAGGCAGCTCTCCTACTGGTGGTGGTGGTGGTGGTACCACCTGCTGTGCTGCCATCTCACGGCGCACCTCCTCCCGAACCTCCTGCCGGAGTCCCTCCCGTAGCTCTCGTACCTCCAGCCGGATGCCTTCTCGTAGCTGTGCCAGCAACAACGCATGCCCTCCAACGGACGGTCCCGCACCCGGACCCTCATGGGCAGATGACTCATCAGCCATTGCCCCAGACGCACATGTCACTCTCCTCGGCGGCATTCTTACTACACGAAGTAAGAAGCACAATGTCAAAACAAATTTATAATCTATCGCGTCACTACCTCTACCCCACTGATCAATTCCACTATCACATGACATTACACACATACATCGTATCAATCACATTTCACAGTTCAGTATGCATTGCCAAACAAATCAGAGTTACACATTTCACTTAATCATTTTATCTTATCCACAATTTAGCACACATTCATAGCCAATGCAACTAATGCCCTAATGCCAATGCATGCAAATCCTACCACAAGACTGGACTACCCTAAGTACACCTTGGAGGCTCAAAGAGGACCATGTTGATCAGGCATGTCCCTCCAGGCTCCTCCAAAGGACTTAGGATAACCAAGTCCGCCCACTACCCTAGGCCAACTAGACCATGCTCTGATACCATATTGTCACGCCCCGGATTTCCAACCCGAGGAAACCGGTAGGTGACTCCCCTTGTACCCACACGGAGGGCAAAGGGGTTAGGGTGCAAACCCCGAATATAACATTTTAAACATCCACAACACATTCAAGAAAGTAAAGTTCATAAAAGCAATCCACAATCCAAACCAGTCTTTATTACAACAAAATCCTCTTTTCAATCCATCCCCACTGGGGTTACATCAATTCCCATAAAAATAACATAAATGGTAGACAGTAAAGTAAATAAGGTCTTCCACCTTGGGGTCCCTCCGCACGCCTGTATGTTCCTGAAAGAAAACACAACATAGAGGGAGGGGTGAGCAACCACAGCTCAGTAGGGATCATGTCTCCCCAACCCATCCCATGCTCCTAGCGTCTACATGAGTGTGTATAGGTGCAGTGTAGTGACAATAAAGTGTAAACAAGTTGTATTCCACATTCACATGGCACACACGTATCCACATCCATACAAGCTTAGCCATATAGGCTAACATATCCACAGCCACTCAGGCTTAGCCAGACAGGCTAACATATCCACAGCCTCTCAGGCTTAGCCACACGGGCTAACATATCCACGGCCATATAGGCTTAACCACACGGACTAACATATCCACAGCCATATAGGCTTAGCCACACAGGCTAACAGTTCCAGTCCCGGGCTTCCACAGCCACCGGGTTCCACAAGCACAGCATACAAGGTCACACAAGCATTAAACCAAACACGTAGCATACACACTTTCACAGGCATAATACCAAACGCTTAGTTCGCACAGCCCATTAGGCATAAAATCAAACACTTGACATGCAGAGTCTCACAGGTATTTTACCAAACGCTTAACATGCATACATTCACAAACCCACAAACCCAGCCACACAGGCATATTATCAAACACATACTAGGCATATTCACACAAACATATCCACACATGCATTTTATCGAACACTTAATATGCACACCATCCAACACCAGAATACATCAAAAACTGCCATTGAAGGCCAACATCCATATAGGAGATCACACCTATATGGATTTCATATATATATAAACAGGTATAACTCCATAATCTGCCCTAGAACCCTAGGACAGAGGAGGATTTAGGAAGAACAGAACCTCTACCTTGTATGTTCTCCTGCTCCCGCTTCCACGCAAGACTCCGACCACCCATGCAAGATGCTCCGGCAGCCACCAGAAGCTCTCCTTCCCTCTCTCTCTTTCTCTCTCTGCGACGGCTGGTGGAGCAACAAACCCTAACCCTAAAACATAGGGGCTTCTCCTCCTTATATAGACAACACAACATCAAAACGACGTAGTTTTGATTAAGTGAATCCCAGCATCAAAATGACGTAGTTTTGATGGAACAAGCTATGACCTTCCCACATCCATACACACCAAAATAGTCACAATTCCAACATGGTCCTTTGGGAAAAGAAGATTAGAATGACAAAACCAAGGCAACCATGCAAAAACCTGCCTGCACGCTAATTTGAACACCAATTCCCCAATTGGCGTGCAGCTCCAAATGCACTCAAACTTCACCCCAAGCCTCCTTGCATCTTGTAGAGGTCCGAGAAGCAAAAATATGCTTGCACGTGAAATGGGTGAATTCACGTGCAGCTCCAAATGCTCTGAAATTTCTGTGGTAGGTAGAGGACCTCATTCTAAGAAACTTTTGTTGTTGCAGGCCAATTGTTTGAGGCCATCTACCCTATCAAAAGTGAGCTCCAAGATCATCCAAAACAGCTTAAAACCGCCTGTATACGCATAGCATCTTCCTAGGGCATAAATGCACGTTACCACTTGTCACATGCACCTCCCAAAAGTCCCCTGTTGGGCTCATCTCTTACCTCAAACTTGTGCACCAACATCCAAGGTGTTTGTGGTTAACTTCTTACACACGGGTCACACACGGGTCATTACAATCCACTTGCTTTTATTGATCTTTAACTTCAAGTGATCCGGCAATGCATTCCAGAGAGTCTCCTGAAAGACAACAGTTTACACTTTTGGTGCCCAAACTTGTTTCGGGCGGTTAGAGAGAGCAGCATTATTGTCAACATTTACGGATTTGATTTTGCTAGGACTTTTAGCTCTCCAAGTTGACTTTAGCTTGTTAGTTTCAGCTACCTCTTTTATTTGGGTTTTCTTGGGAGAGATACTCCTTCGAGTTTTAGATTTTGTTTTGCTCGAAGAACCCTTTTTGTTTAACTGATCTTTATTGATATGAAATTGATTACAAAGCCAGTTATCAGATAAACTCCAACATTCATAGTGATAATGACCTATTTCCCTACGGATGGAACAGACACTATAATGTGAAGTACAAACAGGGGATACGAGTCTCTTAGATTTTACGGACTTTCTACTGTTCCCTGTGGCCTAATCCATTGCGTTTGGGTGACGCACTCTTGGCCCTAGATGCATCAGCCTTAGCCTTGTCTTTCTTTTTGGGTGCTACAGTTTTGGCTTTAACTGCGCACCTTCCCTTCAATCTTTAGTTACGGGTGCTTCTTGCTTCGGGAAGTGCAAGAATAGCCTCAACTCCACGATTATAAACTATGGTTCCACCTGAAATGAAACCATCCAACGGTTTAGATGTACTAACGGGATATAAGTTGGTTAGTTTAGGAGTGAAATCCGGAGGACACTCGGTAGCTTGAGCTATGGATGTTGATGACTCGGAACCTAG
Organism: Taxillus chinensis; assembly: GCA_023512835.1. Taxonomy (NCBI): domain Eukaryota; kingdom Viridiplantae; phylum Streptophyta; class Magnoliopsida; order Santalales; family Loranthaceae; genus Taxillus; species Taxillus chinensis. Next base: position 23,356,720 of record CM042087.1, on the reverse strand, counting down.
GCCAGGTTTGACTCGGATGTCGTCAGGATCAGTCCTAAAGGTAGAGGCTATTTCCCCGGATTTTAGCCACTTACGATTTATTTCTTTTTCCTGTTCCAGTTCATTTTCGAGTCTTTTTACTATAACTTTTAGGCCTGAGAGATTGGTATTTAACAAATGATTTTCAGCTCTTAGATCGTGATACCAAGCTTCTTTTCCTCTGAAGTCAGTGATGTCCTTTTCGAGTCTATTAATTGTAAATTCAAGACGTTTATTCTGACTTTCCATATCTTTGTACATTTGAGTAATTATTAGTCTCTCATTCTTTTCATGATCACATGCAGTAGTAAGAGATTCTAATTTACTCAGAAGCTCAGAGATAGAAGGTACCTCAGTATTTGCCATGAGGCACACGTTCGGCTTTGTGGTTGGCTCATCATCCGAGGATTCCTCCTCTTCTTCCGAGCCACTCATGTATTTTGTCACGAGCACCTTCCTCTTGTTCTTGCTGTTGTCTGAGGTGGAGCGGCGAGGAGTTACCTTGTCACTTTTCTCGGCCACTTTTGATTTGGACCTGCATTCCTTGGCCCAGTGACCGGTTTTCCCACAGTTGAAGCATTCCTAGGAACTGGACTCCGGTCGCTCCTTCCTTTGGAAAGATGATGATGAGCATCTCCTGAACCCTTTTCTGCTTTTCCGTAGGAATCGCTCAAAGGATTTGACAAGAAGTGCTATCTCCTCCTCCTCGTCAGAATCAGAATTCTTGGACACGTCCGTATCATCATTCCTCAGTATGTTTAGACATTCTGTAGCTTTGAGAGCTACCCCCTTTTCTTTCCGAGCTATTTTCTCATCCCGGTCAGAGTACTTAACCCTGACTTCGTGAGTCCGCAGCTCTCCATATAGTTCTTCAAGGGGAACATACTGCCAGTTCTTGTCTGATTGCATTTGGAGTTGTTTGGAGTAGTAGCGATCCGGCAAGGAGCGAAAGAACTTGTCATTGATCTGGGATTGAGAATAGTGCTCATTGACAGTCTTCAGCTCAAGAATGAGTTTGCCGAATCTCCGATCGATGCTTTCGAGTGATTCGCCTGGTTTATGATTGAAACTCTCAAAGTTCTGTCCCAGAGTACGGATCACGTTAGGGATGCCCCTCTTAGAGGATTGTCGGTTTGTCCCAAACAGCTTTTGCTGTCGTGCCAGCCCTGGACGTCGCTGAAAGCCTCGAAATCCAAAGACGATGTAACATAAGCCGAGCCTTTTCACTAGCGCACCGCCAGGCTCTTTCATCGTTGGTAAGTTCGAGATCCGTCTTTGGCCTCCTAACTCCATGTTCTCTGATAGTCATCGGAATTGGAATCTCCCGATGAAGACATGGCCACATAAGATGATCATGGCATACCATAAACATCTTCATGCGAGCTTTCCACTTGGAGAAAAGCTCAGGTGTGAATTTGGGCGGTTTCGTCGAGTAAAGCCAGAACTCCGTGGTTGAGAAGCGGCGCAGCAGGTTGAGGTGGGTCGACATTTTCACTTGCTTCGATTCAGGATGGGCTCCTGTGCACCTCCGGAGTTAAGGCGAGTGTTGAATAACATCTCTTTCTTCGGCCATTTCCTGAGATTGAAAGAGTGGGATCTCTACTTAGAACAAATACGATTCTGCATACCACTTGATGGTCCCTTGGAGCCTAGAGGGGGGTGAATAGGCTCTTATCGAAACTCTTTTCTTTCTCTTAAGACACAAACACTTATCTAGTTAAGTGATAAAATCATCCGGAAGATAACCGGGATAGTGGAAATATTTTGTTTTATTATCACAAGATAAATACAACAAAAATAGAAGCAAGACTCTCTTACACTCGTTTACAAATGAACTCACACACTAGCCAAATTCTATCTCCCAAAAACACTTGTGCATACACAGGGGTTAATCTTTGCTTACAAATGCACACACACTTTTTCACAAATGTACAAGTATGAATATTTATACAAAACATTCCTAAGAGACAGCCTAAACTAAACTTGTAGTTCCGGAATGCATTCAGCACTAACTATCCCTTGGTAATCTCTCTGCCTTGACTGCGCGTATTGTGGAGCTCAAGATCTTGGGTTTGAAGAGTATAAGTGTCTTTGTGAGTTCCCAAATATAATTAAGGTTGTGTCCACATATCTGGGTGATCCACGTGTAAGATTCTTCAGGTTCTCAACGAGTTTGTCTTACATCGGGACACTGCGAGCTAATAACTTTAAATGTGGTTGAGTTGAAGCAATGATTTTTTTGTCCGGTGTTCTTGGTCGGTTAATTTTCCTTACTCCGTAGCTAAGGAGGCTCGGAACCTTACTCCGTGTCGGTGATTGCTTACTCCGTATCTATTTGGTACTGGAATCCTTAGTCCGTGTCAGCGCTTCCTTACTCCGTGTGAACGAGAAGGTCGGAGTGCTTATTCCGTATCAGCGCTTCCTTACTCCGTATGTAAGTTCCTTACTCCGTATATAAGTTCCTTACTTCGTATACGTGAGTGGCCTGGATTCCTTACTCCGCATCTAATTTCCTTACTCCATGTCTAATAAAGACTCGGGTCCTTATTCCGCATTAGTACTTCCTTACTCCGCATGTATGGAAGACTCGGATGCCTTACTCTGTGTCTTCTTTTACTTTGTGCGACCTTGTAAACCAAGACTCTTACTTAGCATCAATTTGACTTAGTCCGCACGAATGTTCCTTATTCCGTATGTATTGGTGACTTAGTTATTTACCAAGTGTTTGACGACACTCACTCTTGTCCGGATCAGGATTATGTATCCTGTCCTTAGCTTTGCTCTCACGAGTGTATTTCCGGATTAATAACATATCTTCTACAACGATCAAAGAAACACAAAAGATCTCATATCAAATTACATAAGGCTTTATTAGCATTATCCAAATTCTGGGCTTGATCCAGCATTAATGTTGGCCTTTATTGACATGTTATACTTGTGGATTCCGATGAGTCCGTGGTTAGTGGGAATTGAGGGTCCGTTTCATGGTGGTTGATTTTGGAGGCCGTTAGGGTTTTTGTTTACTATTTGTCTCATGTTCACATTCTTTGTGTTAATTGTGTGATAGGATTTCGTAGGGGAATTACATAGCTTGAAAATGGGGCCTATGTGATATGTATGTGTTGTGTCACGTCACGGAAACCGTGGTGACTCCCCATTCACCCACACGAGGGAAAGGGGTTGGATTCCTGCACAAACAAGTCTAACAATTACAATAAATCAAACAAGCCACATCTTTATTGAATTCCTTATCAAAGGTTCACAAAACAACCATGTTCCTTTACAATTCAATCCCTTAGTACATTTCCCACCCCGGGGTTACTAAATCATAAAATTACATTACCGAAATAAACAATAAAATGGAGATGGTCTCCACCTTGGTTTCCCCCTAACGTAGGTTCGTAAAGAAACAACATGGTAGGAGGGGTGAGCAACCACTTAGAGGGATCAGTCTCCCGACCCATCCCATGCACCTAATATCACATGCCTTGTGTACAAGTGCCTGTCGTGTTACAATTATTCCACCGTGTAATTCAGCTTAATACAAAGATCATACACGGGCTGGCCTAAACACTCCCGGGCTTCCACACCACCGGGTTTCCAATAACGCCCGGGCTTCCACACCCCCGGGTTACAAGAACATCCCGGGCTTCCCCCCACCGGTTCCACAAAACAGCCCGGGCTTCCACGCCACCGGGTTCCACAAAACAGTCCCGGGCTCCCCCCACCGGGTTCCACAACAGTCCCCGGCTTCCACCCACCGGTTCCCAAAACAGTCCCGGGCTTCCACCCACCGGGTGTACAAGCAAACACGCACCATTGGCCATCGGCATAACATCAAACACTAGTATGCTCGACCACACAGGAATAACATCGAACACTTAGCATGCATATATCCACAGCTCAAACCCACCACACGACATAATCAACACCGGACGGCGTCCCTCACAGCATTACCCAACACTAACAGCAGCCCACCATACCTCAACACATACCTGCACACCTCACAGGCATTTGTCAAACACTTGCAGGCATATATACATAATCCAAACAACACGCCTTAAGGCCAACATTCATATAGGGAGTCCACTTGTTCTATAAATATATTCGATACTGGTCCGCCCTAGGACCCTAGGACAGAGGAGGTTTGGAAGAACGGAACCCTACCTAAAGCGATCTTCCTTGCTCCGCAAACGCCGTCCTCCCCAGTCTCCGGCCCCCAGCACCCCCTTCCCTCTCTCCTCTAGCTCTCCTCTCTTCGTGCAGAAAGGAACACAAGAACCTAACTCAACTCAAGCCCCTCCTTATAGACCCTTCACATCAAAACGACGTGTTTGATTAAGTAAACCCCGGATCAAAACGACGTAGTTTGATACACGCTACAACCTTTCCGCTCCTCACACCAATTTCGATTCACATGGTCCTTTGAGAAGTCCTTGAATGCCAAAACCAAGGGACCCATGCAAAAAGCCGCACGCCATTTGCCGTGAATTCCCATTCCGTGCACCCATATGAACTCCAAATGCTCAAACTTCACCCCAGCCTCCTCATTTGGAAGACCACTGCCCGAATGGACCCCTACACGGCACCTCCGCATGTCCATTTGTCCAACTTCGGGGATGAGGACTCATTCTAAGCATCTTTCCTTTTGCCGGAATTCTTGGAGCCTACTAGCAAAATCTAGAAAACTCTACTCAGGAGGCAACCGCTTCAAGGTACGGGTCCTTCTTGTGAAGAAAGGTGCGTTACCACTTGTCCTGCACCTCCCAAAAGTCCCCTCTTGGGCTCTCCTACCTCCACTTGTGCACCACATCCAAGGTGTTGTGGTTAACTTCTTACACATGGGTTACACACGGTCATTACATCCTCTCCCCCTTAAACTTTTCGTCCTCGAAAAGAAATGACGTACCGAGGAAAACAAACCCCAAGTTACCCATTTGCCACCCGGCAGCCGCAACACCCAAATGGGTCATACAGCGCCACATAACGCATAACAAGGTACCACCATAATCCAAACCACATGCCTCACAAAATGCTATAACACTATCCGCATGTCGAAAACACATCTCAAAACACATCACAATGAAGAACATATGTCTAAAAGACAAAACCAAACACCAAATCATACACAACTAATACAAGAAAACACATCACAACCTTGGCCACGCACCACCCCCTCCCTCTTAGGTTGTTCGTCCCGAACAAGGCGGGGTGCCACGCATCATGGACTCACATTCCTGTCTCCGCTGCGGGCGTGTCGGCCCCTAAAAGACAACACACCTTCCAAAGCACATGCCGAGGCACATCGCCCACAACCTTCACATACCCGCGACGAAGATTCACCCATAACACACATGAAGGTCGTACCGCAGACCCATCACACAGTGATAGGGAAACACATATTCGATCTCACAAACAACCATGTTCTCCTCACCTACACATGTCACAAGTATTCACATGTCACGACAGATAAGACATATACGCCCATCACCAACACGTTTACCGGATCACATAGGTCACGAGCACTCACATCATAAACACCACCACAAGGAACAACTCACAAACAAAACACTCTACACGTTTAACGTCCACGCCCATTCACCATCATTATAAACTCTCCGGGGCGAGGGTTGGGGGGTTTTTGTGTTTGGGTTTTTTGTTCCCGATTTTGGTTTTTTTTAAAGAGAAACCAAGTAGTAAACAACGCGAAAAGATCAAAGCAACACACCAATGTAGTCATCCACAAAGTTGGAGATGCACTCGCGGCATGATGGGACCCACACCCAAGTACCCAACAATTGGGAGTTGAAGTCAAGCCCTCACTCATGGTGACCACCCTCGCGACCTCATCACCGCGAAAACCACCTCCTCAAGAAGGAACATTGAAACCCCACCAACGCCAATGGTGACGCGGAGCAGTACAAGCCTAGACATAGAAACACGAGATGGAGTGTGCCCTTAACCACTCGGTCGCCAACCCGGCGCCCAAGAGTCAAGGATGCACAAAAACAGAATGCGCGCCCCACACCCAACATGGAAGACCAAACCCCTATCGGTTCCAGTCACGACTGAGATCGACCTCCTGTCACGGTCAAAGTCCGCCAGGTCCCCACAGCCTTCCGACCGAGGCTTACCGCGCCCAAGAGATAATGCCTTACCAAGTCAGCGGCGGACCACGCGATAGGAACCCGCGCCAAGTAGCTATGAACTCTAGTCCCCCCCCGCAAACGCTCCTATTAACCTGACCACAATGGATCCTCTGTGTCACCATTCACAAAGTCACAAGAAAATCCCTTGCCTCCAAGACATACCCACCTCATGGCCCCCAACTCCGCTTATCAACTATTACGTTTATCTCACACACCAGCAAAACACTCAAATGGACCAAGAAATACTCGGGCTCTGCGCGCTAAATGGTCCTGCCATTCCTCCTGGGTGGCACAAAGAAACGAGGCAGCAAACCCTTATTCGGGACATTCCGTAGCGTCCCAAACACCCAACCTTTGATGGCGTGGACCTGTCACTTACCGCATCAAAACGCACACGAAAGACTTTCAAGAAGAACATATGTAGCATGAGGACCCCATGGTGCCGCGACACAATCTCCCCCAAAGGGGTACCCCTAATACCCCTTACAAGCAAAACTCACTCCGACTCCATTTAGGAATCCAACGCTCAATACTTTCACACTTTTAATAGCATGCCATCATATGTGACAAGGAATAACATCAACATTACACATAACACCCCTCTTTCCCACACCGCCTAATATGCCATGCATCACCTCTTACTCCTCGCATAGAAGCCACGAGGCCCACACATAAGAACTTTGCTACTCCTTTAGACATTGTAACACACCAACAAAACAAAGCAACCACAACACACGAAATAAACTACGTCTGTAGAACCTGTAAGAGGAGGACGTACAGCCCCCTCCTGCCCTTTAAGCCTTTACCCACACGCATGGATTAACGGAATGGTCCACCACCAGGGTACTCCTCAACCCTGAAGGGTCTCCCATTATGAGGAAAACCCCAACAAGGCCTGCCCTCTCCTGCTTGCTTGCACGATTGGGTTCAGCGGGATCTAATGTTAAACTCACTGAACCTGTTCCGAACTCTCACATTCTATACATACGCAAACCCATTTCCCCTATCCTTGAACATTACCCAAGGTCTTTCACACACCACCAGCCGTGGTCTGTTTGGCCACCCAAGTTTGCGCCATTTCTAGGACACCCCCAAGAATCTTAAACCACATACCACTCGCCAACATTTAGATTTCAGACTCAAGGGTGGGTTATACTGTGGCATTTCCTCCCCCCTTGACCTTGGAAAGGTTACCAAAAGAACATCCTTCTGAGACTCTCGAAACCCTACTCCAAGAAAACACATTTTATTACTCAAGGTTGCCACAATGGGGTCCACTCCCACAAGCCCTAACTCTGCCTCCTTGGTCCGTTAGCTAGGCCGAGGTAATCTCACCTCGCTAGGTATTAGGGGTGCGGGGTGACATTTTTACTTCCTCACACGGGCGCCATGTACCACACGAAGATGCAATTAACACTAGACCGCTTAAAACCACCACTCTTTCCAATACCGCTATAACCATTAGATTTTTAGTCTTTTGGTATCATATATATTTTTATTTATTTATTTTACTCATTTATTCTCTAGTAGGTCCCCACTACGTCCTCCAAAATGGTAACTCAAACGACCTTAAGCCTCACCTAACATAAAGCGTGGCTCAAGAGCCACCATAACTTCCCTTTATCACAAGGCTTAATCAAATTGCTAGAAACGCACAATCAAAGGTTCACCGACCTCACCTAATCCGCATCGAGACTCACGATCACTATCATTAAAGGAATATGATACCACCACTAAACAAATCTTAACACGCAGATCATCGTCCCCGGACTGAAAGTTCGCCATGCTCTCCCCTGCCTCCTTGAATTTTGCTTTGTCCCTAGCTCGTTGAGCCGGCTTCAGCACCATGACTTGTTTTACCAAAACAGGCTGTCGGGAGTGTCCTATTTCATGTTCCGGTTGTCCCCGCAAGAACAACCCCTTTGGGAAGCGGTCTCTACCTCTTGAGCCCCTTGCGATCGGAACATGCTTATTAATCTTCACCCAAGTCCCCGATGATGTGGGGTTGATGCCCGCGTACCTCGCTCTATCGTTGTCGAATCTCATCCCTCGACTCTGCTTACGCAAGCTTAAGATGCCAACCTCATTCTCATCCTGCGCCTCCCCTTGCTCCGCCTTGGGGGCGGGCTCTGCTCCTCTAGTCGTACCGGTCACAATTTTCGAGACATTGGCTCCACGAAAAGACGGCGCCTAGGTCATCCTCCTAATCTCAACAATCGCGAGACCCCACCGACTCGATTGCGCCTAGCTATAACACGCATTTTCCATACAAGTCTATAGGTTCACATTTAACGTTATACCAATTTTACATTCCATTGTTGCTCATAACCACGCTTATTTCACACGGTACCGCAAATCACATGTCACCTTCCAACACCAAACAAACACATTTAATTTTTTTTTTTTTTTTTTTTTTTTTTTTTTTTTTTTTTTTTTTTTTTTTTTTTGTTTCGTCACAAGCCTCAAGTTTCCAAGCACAGTTTCACTTCCACAATTTCTTTTCCATGTTTCCATGCTCAAATCATCACAAAATTCGGTTGCACATTGAAACTTTATCATGTTCAAACCCTTTATCCTGCAATTACACACACATTTCTTGGTTTTCTCATTAAACCACTTGCACAGCATCCATTCCACAAGCACCCGTAACTAAACAAGGACCTTTCCTTGTAGCATGCTCAAGGTACTTCAAATAAAATCAGAGTTGCGCTTCACGCCTTATCACATTATTCATATTTTCTTTATCACAATATTTTTTTTTTTTTCAGTATCCACACCTTCACTACAACAACCCAGCACTAGTGCCCTAATGCCAATGCATGCAAATCTACCACAGACGGACACCCCAGTACACCTTGGAGGCTCCAAGAGGACCGTGTTGATCGGGCACGTCCCCCTGGCTCCTCCAAAGGACCCAAGATACCAAGTCCGCCCCTACCCTAGGCCACTAGACCATGCTCGATCCTTGTCCGCCCGGTTTCCAACCCGAGGAAACCGGTGTGACTCCCTTCACCCACACGGAGGGCAAAGGGTGGTTTGGATGCCACAAACAAGTCTAACAATACAATAAATCAAACAAGCCACATCTTTATTGAATTCCATATATCAAAGGTTCACAAAACAACCATGTTCCTTATTACATCAATCCCTTAGTACTTTCCCACCCCGGGGTTACTAAATCATAAAATTCATTCTTGAAATAAACAAATAAAATGGAGATGGCTTCCACCTGGTTTCCCCCTACGCCGTAGGTTCCGTAAGAAAAAACAAGGGGGACAGCGTGGTAGGAGGGTGGCACCACGCCGAAGGGTCTGTCTCCCACCCATCCCCTCACCTAATATCTACATGCCTTGTGTACAGCTGTCGTGTTACAATTATTCCACCAGATGTAATTACATGGCTATAATATAATGCAATCATACACGGGCTGGTCTAAACACTCCCGGGCTCCACACCCCCGGGTTTCCAAATTCCCCGGCTTCCCACCACCGGTACAAGAACGTCCCGGGCCCACAACACCGGGTTCCCAAACGCCCGGGCTCCCCCACCGGGTTCCACAAAAAGCCCGGGCTTCCCTTTTTGCGGGCGGGTGTACAAGCAAACACGCGCCACATGGCCATACGGGCATAACATCAAACACTAGTAGCTCGGGGGGGTGAACACTTAGCGTGCGTTATCCACAAGCTCATAAACCCGGCCTTACTTCTAACACCTGGACGTGCGTGGCCTCCCGAGCATTACCTCAAACACATAACATGCACAGCCTCACGGCATTACCCAAACACATAACCGCACGGCCTCACGGGGCATTTGTCAAACACTTGGCGGCATATACATATATCCAAACAACACGCCATTAAGCCACATTCATATAGGAGATCACACCTATATGAATTTACATATAAATATATATGGCGATCGTGGGGGGGGCCCCTGGGGCCCTAGGACCCAGGAGGAGGGTTGAAGACAGACCCCTCCTTAAAGCGGATCTCGTCCCGCGCCAAGCCGTCCTCCCCACGCAATCTCGCAGACCAGCACTCCCCTTCCCTCTCTCTCCAGCTCTCTCTCTCTCTCGGGGTGCTGAGAAGGGAACAAAGAAGGAACCCTAACTCAAACTCAGCCCTCCTTATATAGACACCATTCACATCAAAACGCGTAGTTTTGATTAAGAAAACCGGGATCAAAACGACGTAGTTTTGATTACTTCAACAGCCACCTTTCCGCATCCATACACACCAAAATATTCGAATTTCAACATGGTCCTTTGGAGAAGTTCCTTAGAATGCCAAAACCAAGGGACCCTGCAAAAATATGCCGCGCCAATTTGCCGTGAATTCCCAATCACGTCGCTCATATGAACTCCAAATGCTTTCAAACTTCACCCCTAGCCTCCGATCATTTGGAAGACAATTACACTTGCACGTGAATTGGACCCATATCACGTGCACCTCACATACATGTCCATTTGGTGAAACCTGTGGTAGATAGAGGACATCATTTAAGCATCTTTCCTTTTGCACGTGAATTCATTGGAGTCCAACTACTAGGTCAAAATCTAGAAAAACTCTACTCAGAGGCAAAACCCGACTAACTCAAGTACGGGTCCTTACACTTGTGTAAGAAAGGTACGTTACCACTTGTCACATGCACCTCCCAAAAGTCCCCTCTTGGGCTCATCTCTTACCTCACACTTGTGCACCAACATCCAAGGTGTTTGTGGTTAACTTCACACATGGGTTACACACGGGTCATTACATGTTGAGTGTATTGGTTAAAGCATACGAGGAATTTTATAATGTGTCGTAATACAAGCTCTATGGTGTGTTCTTGTTATAAGCATAGATATGTATTATTGTGTTGCGCTTTAAAATCGTGCTGTATGGAATTATGATGTGAGGCCTGTATGGCTATGGTAGCCTGTGTGGCTATGGTTGTGGTAACCTATGTGGCTGTGATTGTGATAGCCTGTGTGGCTGTGGTTGTGGTAGCTTGTGTGGATGTGGTTGTGGTAGCTTGTGTGGCTATGGTGGTGATAATATGTGTGGCTTGCTTATGAGTACTATGAAGTTAAAATGCCGATTATAAACTATTTGTATATTATTACCATGACATTGTACATAAACACTAATCATGTAGATATAGGAGCATGAGCTGGGTTAAGGAGAGATGATCCCTACTGAGTTGTGGTTGCTCACCCCTCTAGTTGTGATTTGTTTCTTTTCAGGAACATACAGGCATTAGGCGGGACACCAAGGTGAAAGAGTGAGTTATTGTTTTGATTGATTGTTATCTTTTCATTTTGGATTGTTCTATGGAACTATTATAACCCCATTAGGGAATGACGTGAAAGGGATTTGGATATTTAAATAAAAATGTGGTTTGGATTATGAATATATGTTATGTTTGCTTGTGATGTTTTTGTGTGGCATTGTTTAACCCTACCCATTGCCTACTGGGTGGGTAAAGGGGAGTCACAAACCAGTTTCCTCAAGTTGGAGATTCGAGGCATGACAGATGCAATGAATGATGTAAATTCCAAAGCATGGCAACAAGTAATGGATGTTGAAGTTAATTACATGTATTCAAACCAAGTTTGGGAACTTGTGGATTTGCTCGAAGGGGTGAAACCTATTGGATGCAAATGGATTTATAAAAGGAAAAGAGGCGTGGATGGAAAAGTAGAGACTTTTAAAGCTAGGCTATTAGCCAAGGGCTACACCTAGAAATAAGGTATCAATTATAAGGAAACCTTCTCTCCGGTGGTTATGCTCAAATCCATTCGCATCTTCTGTTTATAGCTGTGTATCTCAATTATGAGATTTGGCAGATGGACGTGAAAACGGCATTCTTGAATGGTTGTTTAGAGGAGAGTATTTATATGATACATCCTAAAGGAATCATTGCTAAAGGGCAACAACAAAAGGTATGCAAGTTGCAGAGATCCATTTATGGACTCAAGCAAGCCTTTAGGTCTTCAAACATTATATTTGATGAGGTGGTCAAATCATTTGATTTCAAGTAGAGCATAGATGAGCCTTGCGTCTATAGCAAGATAAAGGATGGAAATGTGGTCTTCCTTACCCTTTATGTTGTTGATATTCTTATCATTGAGAATGATATAGTATCATTGGAATCAGTTAAGCAGTGGTGGACTAAACAATTCCAAATGAAAGACTTGGGAGGGAGAAGCAAGCTATATTCTTGGAATCCGTATATACCATGATAGGAAGAACAAGATGCTTGCAGTATCCCAAGCCTCGTGCAAAGATAAAATACCTAAGAAGTATTGTATGTGAAATTCCAAAAAGGGTCAACCCATGAGACTTGGGCAAATCAAGCGCTTGTAATTATATTGGATATAGTTTATTATAAATCTTAATTCATGACTGGATCATTAATAGGTCACCCATTGGAGAATTAATGGTAACACATGGATAAAGATATAATTAGAGAGGTTAAACGGAATCTATTGATGTCTGTCTTTAATTATAAATATCATAATGGAGGATCATATCACATGGCAATCTGTTATATCGATGGACAAATCCATTATTGTGGATTCTTGGAATTATATCTTGTAATGACCCGTGTTTGGGGATTCGAGGAGTTAGTCATTTGTGCGTTTGGGCAAGGACTCTGTTGGATCAAGCCCAGCCTTATGTAATTTGATTTGAGATCTTTTGTGTTTCTTTGATTGTTGCAGAAGATATGTTATTAATCCGGAGATACACTCGTGAGAGCAAAGCTAAGGACAGGATACATAATCCTGATCTGGACAAGAGTGAGTGTCGTCAAACACTTGGTAAATAACCAAGTCACTAATACATATGGAATAAGGAACATTCGTGCGGACTAAGAACTTAAAAGCTACGGATTACGGAATCTGTTCCTAATGCCTCAAACGGACTAAGTCAAACTGATGCGGAGTAAGAGTCTTGGTCTACAAGGTCGCACGAAGTAAAAGGTTAAGTCTTCCCCTCAAGCGAACTAAAGAAGACACGGAGTAAGGGATCCGAGTCTTTCTCAGATAGGGAGTAAGGAAGTATTGATGCGGAATAAGGACCCGAGTCTTTATTCACACGGAGTAAGGAAATTAGACACGGAGTAAGGAACTTACATGCGGAGTAAGGAAGCGCTAGTACGGAGTAAGCACTCCGATCCCTTAGACTCGCCCGGAGTAAGGAACTTACATATGTAGTAAGGAACTTACATGCGGAGTAAGGAAGCGCTGACACGGACTAAGGATTCCAGTACCAAATAGATACAGAGTAAGCAACCACTGACACGGAGTAAGGTTCCGAGCTTCATTAGCAACGGAGTAAGGAAAATTACACCGGACCAAGAAGATGCTACTTCAATTCACCGCATTTAAAGCTATCAGCTCGTGGCGTCCCGATGTAAGACAAACTCATTGAGAACCTGAAGAATCTTACACGTGGATCACCCAGATATGTGGACACAACCTTAATTATATTTGGGAACTCACAAAGGCACTTATAGTCTTCAAACCCAAGATCTTGAGATCCAGAAACCGCAGCAGTCAAGACAGAGAGATTACCGGGGAATAGTTAGTGCTGAACGCATTCCGGAACTACAAGTTCCAAGGTTGTCTCTTAGGAATGTTTGTATAAATATTCATACTTGTACATGTGTGTAAGAAGTGAACGAGCCTAAATTAACCCTGTGTATGCACAAGAGCTCAAAGATAAAATCTAGGCTAGTGTGTGAATCCTTTTGTAAACAGAGTGTAAGAGAGTCTTGCTTCTATTTTGTTGTAATTATCTCTTGATAATAAAACAAAATACTTCCACTATCTGGTTATCTTCCATAGTGATTCTATCACTTAACTAGATTAGTGTGGTGTCTTAAGAGATTAAAAAGAGTTTCGATAAAAGCCTATTCACCCCCCTTTAGGCTCCAAGGGACCATCAAGTGGTATCAGAGCAGTCTATTTGTTCAAAAGTAGAGATCCCACTCTTTTACTCTAAGCAATGGCCGAAGAAAGTAGTATGCTATTCAACACTCGCCTTAACTCCGGAGGTGCACAAGAGCCCATCCCAAATCAAAGCGGCCGAAGGAAAACGTCGACCCACCTCAACCTCTTTGGCCGTCGCCGCTCCTCAACCATGGAGTTCCGGTTTTACTCGACGAAACCGCCCAAATTCACACCGAGCTTTTCTCCCAGTGGAAAGCTCGCATGAAGATGTTTATGGTATGCCATGATCATCTCATGTGGCCATGTCTTCATCAGGAAGATTCCAATTCCGATGACTATCGAAGAACATGGAGCTAGTGAAAAGGCTCGGCTTATGTTACATCGTCTTTGGATTCCGAGGCTTTCACGGACGTCCAGGGCTGCACGTCAGCAAAAGCTGTTTGGGATAAAGTGACAATCCTCTATGACGGGAGTCAGTCCCAAATGCAAAATATGATATGTGCTCTCAGACAAAATTTTGAGAGTTTCAATCACAAACCTGGTGAATCCCTTGAAAGCATCTATCGGAGATTCAGCAAGCTCATTCTAGAGCTAAAAACTGTCAATGAGCACTACACTCAGTCTCAAATCAATGACAAGTTCTTTCGATCCTTGCCGGATCGCTACTACTCCAAGCAGCTCCAGATGCAAGCTGACAAAAACTGGCCATTTACTGCCCTTGAGGAAATATATGGAGAGCTTCGGATTCATGAGGTTAGATTCAGATACACTGACCGTGATGAGAAAATAGCTTGGAAAGAAAAAGGGGTAGCTCTCAAAGCTACGGAATGCTCCAGTAATCATCAAGAGGATGATACGGATGAGTCAGAGAATTCTGACTCAGACGCAGAAGAGGAAATAGCTCTTCTTGTCAAATCCTTTCAACGATTCCTTCGGAAAAGTAAAAAAGGATTCAGAAGAGGCTCCTCATCATCCAGAAGGAAGGAACGATCGGAGTCGAGCTCCCAAGAATGCTTTAATTGTGGGAAACCCGGTCACTGGGACAAGGAATGTAGATCCAAATCTAAGACGGTAGAGAAAAGTGACAAGGTTACTCCTCGATGTACCGCCTCAGACAACAGCAAGAACAAAAGGAAGGCGTTCGTGACAAAGTACATCAGTGGCTTGGAAGAAGAGGAGGAATCCTCGGATGATGAGCCAACTCCTAAGCCGAACGTCTGCCTCATGGCAAATACTAAGGTACCTTCTATCTCTGAGCTCATGAGTAAATTAGAATCTCGTACTACCGTATGTGATCATGAAAAGAATGAGAGACTAATAATCACTCAAATGTACAAAGATATGGAAAGTCAGAATAAACGTCTTGAATTTACTATTACTAGACTCGAAAAGGACATCGCTGACTTCAGAGGAAAGGAAGCTTGGTATCACGATCTAAGAGCTGAAAATCATCTGTTAAATACCAATCTTTCAGGCCTAAAAGTTATAGTAAAAAGACTCGAAAATGAACTTGAACAGGAAAGGGAAATAAATCGTAAGTGGCTTAAATCCGGGGAAATAACCTCTACATTTAGGATTGATTCGGATAATATTCGAGTCAAACCTGGCCTAGGCTCCGAATTATCAAACTCCAATGCTCAAGCTTCTGAGTGTCCTCCGGATTTCACTCCAAAACTAACCAACTTATATCCTGTTAGTACATCTAAACCGTTGGATGGTTTCATTTCAGGTGGCACCATAGTTTATGACTGTGGAGTAGAGGTCGTTCTTACACTTCCCGAAGCAAAGCACCCGTAACTAATGATGAAGGGAAGGTCTACCTGATTAAAGCCAAAACTGTAGCACCCAAAAAGAAAGAAAAGGCTAAGGCTGACGCAACTAGGGCCAAGACCGCGTCACCCAAACGAAATGGATTAGGCCACAGGGAACAGAGTAGAAAGTCTGTAAAATCTAAGAGACTTGTATCCCCTGTTTGTACTCCGCATTATAGTGTCTGTTCCATCTATAGGGAAATAGGTCATTATCACTATGAATGTTGGAGTTTATCTGATAACTGGCTTTGTAATCAAATTCAAACCAATAAAGATCAGTTAAATAAAAAGGGTTCTTCAAGCAAAACAAAATCTAAACCACAAAGGAGTGTCTCTCCCAAGAAAACCCAAATAAAAGAGGTAGTTGAAACTAACAAGTTAAAGTCAACTTGGAGAGCTAAAAGTCCTAGAAAAATCAAATCCGGAACGGTTGACATTACTGCTGCTCTTTCTAACCGCCCGAAACAAGTTTGGGCACCAAAAGTGTAAACTGTTGTCTTTCAGGAGCATCTCTGGAATGCATTGCCGGATCACTTGAAGTTAAAGATCAATCAAAGCAAGTGGATCCTCGATAGTGGATGCTCCAGACATATGACGGGTGATCAGACTCTGCTTATAGAAGTTAATGAAAAACGAGGTCCATCTGTTTCATATGGTGACAACAGCAAAGGTAAGACTGTCGGGTATGGCACATTAACTTATGGTTGTGTATCAATCACTAGAGTTGCACTAGTTGAAGGTCTAAAGCATAATTTGCTAAGTGTCAGTAATTTATGTGACAAAGGATTTACTGTTTCCTTTATGTCCAACACCTGTACAGTAAGAGAAAACTTATCCAGAGATGTTAAGTTATCCGGATCAAGAGATGGGGACATATACTCAGTGGTCTTAAGAAATAATTCTTCTGACCCTGTATCCTTCCTCACTAAAGCATCAGATGAAGATAGTTGGCTATGGCACAAGCGATGCACACATTTAAACTTTAAGACATTGTCTAAATTAGCTTCACTTGATCTTGTCACTGGTCTACCTAAACTCAAATTCTCCAGAGACACTCTCTGTCGAGAATGCCAACTGAGCAAGCAGACCAAACATAGCTTTAAGAGCAAATCAGTTAATTCAATAACTGCTCCTCTACAACTTCTTCATATGGACCTCTGTGGTCCTATTTCTGTTCCATCACTGGCTGGTGCAAGATATACCCTTGTGGTTATCGATGATTTCACCAGATACACATGGGTGATGTTCCTGAAATCAAAGGATCAAACTTTTGAGCATCTAGTAGATCTTTTCAACTGGATAAGCAACTCACAAGGACTGAGCATAAAGTGCATCAGGAGTGATCATGGTACAGAATTTGATTTTTCAGAAATGAGATCATATTGTTCTGAACAGGGCATATAGTATGACTTCTCTGCTCCCAGAACTCCACAACAAAATGGGGTAGCTGAGCGCAAGAATCGTACTTTAGTTGAGGCTGGTAGATCCATGTTAGCAGGGCAACACTTCCTCTCGCCTATGGGTCAAGCTGTGTCCACTGCCTACTATGTTCGAAACGGAACTCTAATAAATAAATCTACCATGACAACACCCTATGAGATGTGGAGAGGACGAAAACCTTCAATTTCACATTTCGAGCTTTTGGTGTACTTGCATATATTGATAAATGGCAAAGAGACCCGGAATAAATTTGAACCAAAAATCGATGATGGGATTTTTTGTCGGGTACTCACTACATAGCAAGGCTTATCGGGTCTTCAATAGAAAACTTTTTAAACTTGAAGAATCTATCCATGTGACTTTTGATGAAGCTAATCTTGATTGGTCAAAAGTTGCTTCTTCAAGTTCTAATGTGCAGGTCATGGACAGCAACGCCGATTATTCGAAGTTTATGAATGTTCCTGTTACACATTCTGACCAACCACGTGACATCAGTGAGGCACAAAGAAATTCTATGGATGATGCTACGGATGACTCGGACTCCGGACTACCATTAAGATCCGGACATACTCCTACGGATATCCAAAATTCCGGAGCACCTTCAAGTCTGTCTGGACTAGTTAACACTGACAGAAACAGTGTTGAAGAACCATCTAGTTCTACCGTACCTTCTAATACGGAAACATCTGGTCCGAAAGAAGCTCAACCAGCAGATATACGTGAACCACCTAATCTGGCAGAGCATCAAATTGTTCAAGATCATCCATCACATGCACAGAATTACAGATGGACCCGAAACCATCCCTCAGATCAAGTGATTGGTGATCCTACTGTTGGTGTAAGAACAAGAGTAGCCACCTCCAACATGAGTCTTTACTCGTGTTTTCTATCTCAAATAGAACCAAAGGTGGTAGATGAAGCTCTTCAGGATTCGAATTGGATAGAAGCCATGTAAGAAGAGCTGAATCAATTTAAGAGAAATAATGTGTGGACCTTAGTACCAAGGCCTAAGTCTCAGCAAGTCATTGGAGTTAAATGGGTGTTCCGAAACAAGCTTGATACGGATGGAATAGTAATCCGGAACAAAGCCAGACTGGTAGCCAAAGGATATCGTCAAGAAGAAGGAATAGACTATGATGAGACCTTTGCTCCAGTAGCAAGACTTGAGGCAATCCGGATGTTTCTGGCTTATGCTTCATATGAAAACTTCATAGTTTATCAAATGGATGTCAAGAGCGCATTCCTGAATGGAGATCTTCAAGAGGAGGTTTACGTAGAACAACCTCCCGGTTTCATTGAACCTAAAGCAGGACATCTAGTCTACAAACTTCGGAAAGCTTTATATGGTTTGAAGCAAGCTCCAAGAGCCTGGTACGACACACTGTCAGAATTCCTACTTGCTCACAACTTCCAAAAAGGGAAGATTGACACCACCTTATTTCTACGAAAAGAGAAAGGTCACACTCTAATCGTACAGATATACGTGGATGATATCATTTTCGGATCAACGAATCCGAAGCTTTGTGAAGAGTTTGCTAAGTTGATGACAGGCAAGTTTAAGATGAGCATGATGGGAGAACTGTCCTACTTTCTCGGAATAGAAGTTAAACAATTGAAGGAAGGAATCTTCATTAATCAAGCTAAGTACACTCGCGATCTTATCAAGAAGTTTGGTATGGAAGGTTCATCTCCCGTCAAAACTCCCATGCCTATCAGTGCCAAGCTAGATTCTGATGTGGACGGCATATCAGTAAATGTGACTGACTATAGAGGGATGATAGGATCCTTGCTGTATCTTATAGCAAGTCGCCCAGACATTATGTTTGCAACTTGCATCTGTGCACGATATCAGGCGAATCCCAAGGAGTCACATATGCTTCATGTTAAACAGATATTAAGGTATCTCAAGAGAACGATGAATTTGGGACTCTGGTACCCAAAGGAGTCCAACTTCACCTTATCTGGATACTCTGATGCCGACTTCGCTGGATGTCGCATCGACAGGAAGAGCACAAGTGGTACGTGTCAGTTTCTTGGAAATAGATTAATTTCATGGTTCAGTAAGAAGCGGAATTCCGTATCAACCTCTACTGCGGAGGCGGAATACATAGATGCTGGGAGTTGCTGCGCACAGCTACTCTGGATGCAAAGTCAACTTACTGACTACGGTTTCAACATGTCATCTATTCCACTCTACTGCGACAACACTAGTGCAATTGCTATCAGCAACAATCCTGTCATGCACCCTAAGACGAAGCATGTTGAGGTCAGGTATCACTTCATACGCGACCATGTTCTCAAAAATCACATTTCCCTGGGACATGTTGCTACTGAAGATCAACTGGCTGACATACTTACAAAGCCCCTACCTGATGCAAGATTCTCTGAACTACTCATCCGATTAGTTATGCTTGACTTCTCTGCATAGCTTCACATTTAAATTACCCAACAGTATACTTACTATCAGAACATGCATTGTGCTTTTATTAAAAGTAGAAGATACATACTGACTTTAATGCTGATCATACTTACTGATTAACGGCTTCATGCTTCTGATATTAATATCAACTTCATAATGGGAGGATGCTTGCGTCTCCCGACTGATCACCACATGACAAAAGCATGTTCATGATCTTAATTTCGGCTGATCACCACATGACAAAAGCATGTTCATTTAGATTATTTTATTAACATGTATAGTTGAAGAAATGAAATGGGTTAGCTCGGAATGCCTGGTGGATGAATACTCAATCGCGGTCGATCAACCTTCGAAGTATAGTTTTCTAATAAGATAAACAGTGCTGAATTTCTACAAACCGGAAAGGTCAACCGAGAGGATTGCACAATCTACGGGGGAGAAAATGCTTTGTATATTATTCGAGTAATACCCCCCGTATATGTCTCATGACCTCTTTCCTGGCTGTCTATTTGAGGGGGAGCCTTTCGTTGAGAGGATCAAATGATCTATGGGGGAGCTTAAATTTCATCTATTACCTCAGTAATAGCCCCCTAATATGTCTCGGATACTCCCTCCTCTAAACCTTTACTTCCGGATCTAACTGGACATGCTGTTTTGAATCAGAATAGTGGCATGCTTGAATGTATTTTCCTTCTTCAACTATGCATTTTAATCGGCTAATCACCTGCTTACTTTTGACATGTGTTCGCTTCCTCATCTTTCACTCATGAATCCTAATTTGGTCAAATCATATGATTTTTAATTAATCTTAGCTACGTCGTTTAGCAGGACGGTTTTGCTATGTTGACCTATATGAACTTGTGTATTTATTATCTGACATATGTCCTGATTCAGTAATATTGATCATTCTCTCGTATGTATATGTCTATTACATTCTTTGTAATGCATAAGTTCTGTTTCTCATTAGTTCGGATTATGTCGTTTTTCACTGACTATTTTCTCTTATCCGTACTAATCCTTGCCTGTTAAGCTTTTGTACTTTCAGTTCATTTTTTTTAGCTACAGGTTCAGATTTTCTTTGCAACCGTATCGATAAATCTAGTCCATAGTCTTGGATTTGAAGTGTTGTGGTACTTCTCTTCTCTTCGACTTATTGACAGCAAAGGAATCTACTTTTCTCTCTCACTGCACTCTGTTACTACGGACACGGTCTACTTTTCATCCGGATACTCCTCATTCGACTATCATTGATTCCGGATGATTGTCGGTTCATTCCTCCGGACTCCAGACACTGTCAAATTGCGATAATCCATGTCTTCTCTTATATCGCGTGCTTTTGAGGAGGAATGATGATGATTCATTAAATGCATATCTCGGGATGCACACACTTCACCGGATGGCAAACAGCTATTACCCTTATTTGGTCATGCGGTCTCCACGACATCATTTTATTCGGAGGTGCACCGATATTAAGACTTATGACATCAGCCTGTCAAGCGGTTCATTGTTTCACTCGCGACATCCCTAGAACCGCTAACATTCACAGCCTCGGTCTTATATATTTTGGTCATTCCTGCGAAGCACAAGTATTGCTCATTTCAAATCCCTAAACCTCTCGTTGCTCCTTTGATACCCAAGACCTCACCTTTCCTCTCGTCCTTCAACCTTAATCTACAATGGCACCCAGAATCTCTCTATCAAGCGTTAATCCTGGCCATCTGGTCGATTGGAGTGCTATCTCTAACCCTCCGGACTGGTTTTCCCAACTTCGCCCTCTACTCGAAGCCTCGCATATCCTCAACTTGATCTCCAATCCTGTCGATCTTCTTATCGACGACATTATTGAGTATTACCAAAGGATTCGCAGTACCACCGACTCCATCATCTCCTATGTTCGCGGTGAATCCATCATCATCACTCCCGCCGTTCTCCGCGCTGCTCTCCACCTACCCCCCGGTGAACCACAGCGCCCAAATGCCGATCCAATGGCGGCTTCTATGGGTTGCACCCAAAAAGGCAAGGAATACAAGGTGAAATACTTCCAAGGTCACTATCACTATATGGCGACCATACTGAGTCGCTGTTTACTGGCCCGCACTTCAGCTCTGGACTCGGTTCGTTACGATCTTCTCCTGGCCATGTACGACATTTTTGAAGGTCTTCCGATGGACTGGGGGACGTTCTTGTTTCGACTGCTGCAGAATGGTCCTAAGAACCATTCCTTCGGGCGCATACTCAGCATTGTCTTCCGGCATCTTCATCCGGACCATTTCGCCCGCTATGATGCTGTTCCATTCCCTCGGCTTATTACCTCCGTTATCTTACGCCGGATGGGAACATGACAGCCCGCCGTCCCTCTGCAGCTCTCCGCATTCTCCCTGCCTCGGAACAACAAGGCAGTTCTGTTGGTGACCCCTCCGACAGCCAAGCCCCTGATGTCAGTTCTGCACCCCGATCCTCCTGGATTCAGTCCGTTGCAGCACCTTCTCTTTCTCGGGCCTCCCAGCACAGCGTTCGTGCCGACCCGTCCGAGGTTGCGGGGCCATCTCAGCGCAGTGCCCCTAAAGCTGTTTCCTCAGCCCCCTCTGCTACGGATGTCCCCACTCCCTCGACCTCCACTGTTGTTGCCGCGGTTGATACCGCTGTTGCTGCCGTCATTGCTGATGTCCCGGAATCTACTCTAGAAGCTCCTTTGCCTCCCCTACCTCAACCCCGAGATTACCTTGACCATCTCTCCGCCGACACCTTAACGGACCTATGGCTCCATTTCAGCCTTGCCCACACTGCCTCCATTCCTGACACCGATCTCTGGGTGTTTTACACGCGCCATACCCAATCCCCGGAGACCACGATCATCTGGAACTTGGACCAAGGCTTTCTTACGCCGGCCTCCATTCCAGATGTGTCGTTCCCTACACCTTCCAGCCCGGTCCATGCCGCATGGAGTTCTTCCCCTGCTAAGGATGGACCTTCTTCTCCTGCTGCCGCCATTCCCATTGTTGACCTATCTGGTCAAAGTGGGTCTGCTGCTCCGGATGCCTCTGATGCTCCGGATGCCCCCTCTGCTGCTGCTGCTGATACTCCTGCGGACTCCTGCCCAGCGCACTCCTGCTCCCCGTTCATGCGGGGAGTCCTCCAAAGCTCCGGAGTTGGTCCTTGGGCGTGCCTCTTTTGGCACGATCCCACTCCGACGCTGTGCTCTCCGCCCAGCTGGACCGACACGCTCAGGCTCATAGCGCCCAAATATCCGCCATCGCCGCCAAGGTTGATGCACTTGGCGCCCAACTCCTCTCCGCTCTCACTGATTCCTCCACTTCCATGGAACAGAAGATGGATCTCGTTGCCTCGTCCGTCCATTCCTTGTCTACCTCCTTCGCGGACCTGGCGCACACGATGGCTCGCCCTCCCATTGCTTTCCGATGATCTGCCAAACCGGGGGAGAGAGTGTCCTCTGATCCTGCTCCTTCTGCACCACAACCATCCACTCGTGCTGAGAAGCGGCCTGCCTCTTCATTGCTTCAGGGAGTTCAAATTCCCAAATGTAGCCGCTTCTCTCAGCCAAGCTCCTCGACTGCAGCTCCTCCTCTAGCCTCTTCATCCGCAGCTGACACCTTCCTCCCATCATATGCGGTGGATGACCCTTCTGATGCGGATGGAAGCGTGTGCAAGGCAATGAAGTCCAATGCTGTGTCTTCTGCCGAGAGAAGATGTCTCTCTGACCTGTACCCTTTTTCCCCGGACAACATTCGGACCCTTTGTTCGGAAAAAGGACTCTTTACAACAGAAGACATTGACAACTTCTCTAGGGCTTCTAAAATGGAGATGAGGCTATTTCCATCTCTATACAAGGATGGGCACTTGTTTGAAGTTCTGCCGTGCTAGAATGAAGGCTATCTTCCCAGTATAGTGACAGACAAGATTTTTAGCCTCTCTGAAAGAGCTAGCTAATGTCGTTAAATCTCTCTTCAAGATAATTATTTCCCTAAGTTTGCACTAAAAGAATAGCAGCAAGCAAGGGGTCGAACCCACAGGGATTAGCCTAGTTTTCTAGTTTTTTAAATCAAACCACTCAATTACTCTTGTTCTATAAAATGTCTTGGCAAAAAGTTTTCTTTTTTAAACTAAAGATCTAATTTTTATTTGGTTTTCTAAATAAACAAAGAAAGTAAGTTGATTTTAGGATTAAGATTCAAGGATTAAATGCATCTAGGGTCACAATTTCACCTCCCTATGTTATCTCTACTGGTTCATGGTATTAGGGTTGTCTGATTGAAAACATGCTAAACATAAGCCAAGGACAACAAATGGTCATTGAGGTCCTTTTAAGAGTTGTATGCCAGAATGGTCATCTAAACACACAAACATGCAAAGCCAATAAATCATACTTGCAAAAGGATAATGATCACACCAATTACAAATAAGTTATGAATCTCAATCCGCCCTAGACTAGGGCTAAGAATAACAAGGTGTACATCCAAAGATAGAATTAAGAACAGATTCATAAAACATGCAAAACTCAATCATCCAAACCCAATATTCATAAACACAGCAAAGCAACAAGGGGGCTACATTGCTCCCCTAGATTATAAGAACTACTCACGCATGATTACAAGCAAACACAAAGTAGAAAAGCTCAACATCTTCTTCTTGATCACGCGCACAGCAAAGCTTCAAATCCAGGCTCCAAAATCCGCAACGGCTGCGACGGCTGCGATCCTAGGTCAAGGAGCAACCTCCAAGTCGTGGAGCCTCTCTCTCTCTCTAAAACGTGTAGGGGGTCTAGGCATGCATAGCAGAGGGCGTGGAGCTCTTATTTATAGAGTTTGGATGGGCCTTGAGGTGTGTAACCTAGCCCACTTATCAAAACGGCGTAGTTTTGATAAGTAACACTCGAAACTTTAAAATCTCTATCTTCCATCCACAATTTGGACACGGGCCTTCAGAAACAAATGATCAGCATGGAAAAACGATAGGATCGGTCCAAAAATATCTCTGTACGTCAATTTGCACGTGATATGGTGAATTCACGTGCACCTCCAAATCAGCTCAAACTTCTCCCCAAGCTTCCTTGCATCCTGTAGAGGCCTGAGAGGCAAAAATAGGCTTGCACGTGAAATGGGTGAATTCACGTGCAGCTCCAAATGCTCTGAAATTTCTGTGGTAGGTAGATGACATCATTCTAAGAAACTTTTGTTCTTGCACGCCGATTGTTTGAGGCCATCTACTATGTCAAAAGTGAGGTCCAAAATCTACCAAAACAGCTTAAAAACGCATGTATTTGCAAATAGCATCTTCCTAGGGGTTAGAGCAAATATATATGATATATGAAGCAATAAGGCTCTAATCATGCTCTTAATCATCCTAAATAAACACTAGAATAACGGCATAAAATGCACGTTATCATGTAGATCTCATTCAGTCCTTCATCGACGGAATTACTGAGGATAGCAAGCCATGGAAAACTCTCTCAACTATCCTCATTCCGTACCAGATCATGTCGCCACATTTCATGATGGCTGTCTTCATGATTCAGTCCAAACAAATGATTCTGATTGATTCTCATCAGATTGTGGAGCATTATATAAGAAAGAATCAATAGGAACCACTATGTCTCAGGCTGACTGAAGCTTTGAAGAAAGCTGGATTATACGAAGAGTTGGGCATCAAACCCTTGAGTCCAACTGAGAAGCTGAAGGCGACATTCCGGGGCAAGAAGCAAGTGCCACAACAGCCGGATGGAGATAGCTGCGGGGCCTTTGTCTGTTACTTCATCAAGTCATTCTTGACTGTGGACAAATCTTGAGCCAACACACCACTTATACGATGAAGCAGACAATGGAGCTTAGAGAGAAAGCAGCAACTATGATCTTCAAGTATAGTAAGCCTTATGTACCTTAATGAAAATCTTGTATAAAGGCTGAATTATATTTTGTTGCTGATGAATGAAATTGGTTGTGATGCGTATTCTGTATGTTATCTTTTTGCACTGCTTACCAGATCAGATTACAAAGGGTTTGGGCATATCCATAATTGGGGGAGATTGTTGGATCAAGCCCAGAATTTGGATAATGCTAATAAAGCCTTATGTAATTTGATCTGAGATCTTTTGTGTTTCTTTGATTGTTGCAGAAGATATGTTATTAATCCGGAGATACACTCGTGAGAGCAAAGCTAAGGACAGGATACATAATCCTGATCCGGACAAGAGTGAGTGTCGTCAAACACTTGGTAAATAACCAAGTCACCAATACATACGGAATAAG
Source organism: Taxillus chinensis (assembly GCA_023512835.1). Taxonomy (NCBI): domain Eukaryota; kingdom Viridiplantae; phylum Streptophyta; class Magnoliopsida; order Santalales; family Loranthaceae; genus Taxillus; species Taxillus chinensis. The sequence continues at coordinate 23,330,684 of CM042087.1, read as the reverse complement.
GAACATTCGTGCGGACTAAGAACTTAAAAGCTACGAATTACGGAATCTGTTCCTAATGCCTCAAACGGACTAAGTCAAACTGATGCGGAGTAAGAGTCTTGGTCTACAAGGTCGCATGAAGTAAAAGGTTAAGTCTTCCCCTCAAGCGAACTAAAGAAGACACGGAGTAAGGGATCCGAGTCTTTCTCAGATAGGGAGTAAGGAAGTATTGATGCGGAATAAGGACCCGAGTCTTTATTCGCACGGAGTAAGGAAATTAGACACGGAGTAAGGAACTTACATACGGAGTAAGGAAGCGTTAGTACGGAGTAAGCACTCCGATCCCTTAGACTCGCCCGGAGTAAGGAACTTACATACGTAGTAAGGAACTTACATGCGGAGTAAGGAAGCGCTGACACGGACTAAGGATTCCAGTACCAAATAGATATGGAGTAAGCAACCACTGACACGGAGTAAGGTTCCGAGCTTCATTAGCAATGGAGTAAGGAAAATTACACCGGACCAAGAAGATGTTACTTCAATTCACCGCATTTAAAGCTATCAGCTCGTGGTGTCCCAATGTAAGATAAACTCATGAACCTGAAGAATCTTACACGTGGATCACCCAGATATGTGGACACAACCTTAATTATATTTGGGAACTCACAAAGGCACTTATAGTCTTCAAACCCAAGATCTTGAGCTCCACAAACCGCAGCAGTCAAGACAGAGAGATTACCAAGGAATAGTTAGTGCTGAACGCATTCCGGAACTACAAGTTCCAAGGTTGTCTCTTAGGAATGTTTGTATAAATATTCATACTTGTACATGTGTATAAGAAGTGAACGAGCCTGAATTAACCCTATGTATGCACAAGAGCTCAAAGATAAAATCTAGGCTAGTGTGTGAATCCTTTTGTAAACAGAGTGTAAGAGAGTCTTGCTTCTATTTTGTTGTAATTATCTCTTGATAATAAAACAAAATACTTCCACTATCTGGTTATCTTCCGTAGTGATTCTATCACTTAACTAGATTAGTGTGGTGTCTTAAGAGATTAAAAAGAGTTTCGATAAGAGCCTATTCACCCCCTCTAGGCTCCAAGGGACCATCAGACTCTTATCCAAATGGTTAGCGGGAGTTCGAGGGCGCAGTGCCTCGATGGGTTCTCGCTAACCGTTCAGCAAGCAGGGGTCAAGGGGGCAACGCCTCAGAAGCCAAATTATTTTGGAGAAGATTAAGAGGGATAGCTATGTGTGAAGCCGTGGTCGACATGGAATTTTGTGGTCGACGTGGTTGACCTAGCTCTCCTATTGGTTGAGCTCAACCTGTAAGGATTCCAGAGAGTGTGGTCGACATAGCCTTGGTCAATGTGGGTGGTCGACGTGGTCAACCTACCACGAGGATTGGTCGAGGTCGACTAGAGCAGTTTCCCAAGAGGTTCTCCATGTGTGTTAGTCAACGCGAGATGGTTGGTCGACGTGGGGTCGATGTGCGGTCAACGTGGTAGATTTAAGTGCACATCAACCATGTCTAAAAGGGTGTTGGTCGACCTGGATGTCTGGTCGACGCGGGAGAATGGTGGTCGATGTGGTCGATCTCGAATGTTTTTGGGTTAACGTCATTTGTTTTTGATATATATAGTATTTTTATACGATTTTAGGTTTTCTGGGTTTTGTTTTTGGAAACCATCAGAGAGAGAAAGAGAGAGAGAGAGAGAGATCACCGTCGGTTCGATCATTGCCGATGTGTTCTTAGAAGAGGGAGGCGCTTATCAGAGTGGAGCAAAGAGCAAAGAAGATCCTTCAAGCCAAAACCCTAACACAACCGAGTTTGAGGCAGGGATTTTGTACCTTTCTTGAACCTATTCTAGGGTTAGCTCATGAGGTGAATGATATGTGTATTATGTGAATTCATATAGGTGTGATCTCCTATATGAATGTTAGCCTTCATTGGCATGTTATGCTTGTGGATATTGATGAGTCTAGGGTTAGTGAGGGTTACAGGTTCGTTACATGGTAGTGGACTAGGGAGGCCGTTGGGATGTCAGTTTGTTATTCGTCTTGTGGTCGCATTCGTTCATGGTAGTTCCGCGGTAGAGTCTCGTGGGAAACCTTGGAAACTATAAGAGGGTTGTAGTTGAGAACGAATTATGTGAACATGACCTAATTATGGCTTGTGTAATGGATGTTGAATACATGTGTTTATGTGATGTGTTGTGAATATGTATTATTGTGTTGTGCTTGAAAGTGTGCTATGTGGAACTATGGTAGCCTATGTGGCTGTGGTTGTGGTAGCCTGTGTGGCTGTGGATGTGGTAGTCTATGTGGCTGTGGTTGTGGTAGCACGTGTGGATGTGGTTGAGGTAGCCTGTGTGGTAGCCTGTGTGGCTGTGGTTAAGGTAGCTTGTGTGGCTGTGATTGTGGTAGACTGTGTGGCTGTGACTATGGCGGTGATCGCTTGTGTGGTTTACTTATGTGTTGTTTGATTATAAATGCTGATTATAACCTATTTATGTATTATTGCTATGACACTGTACATGCACACTCATCATGTAGATGATAGGAGCATGGGATCGGTTGGGGAGACATGATCCCCACTGAGATGTGGTTGCTCACCCCTCCTGTTGTGATTTGTTTTTTTTTCAGGAACCTACAGACATTAGGTGGAACACCAAGGTGGAAGACCGAGTTTATTGTTTTGTTACTTTTCATATTATGTTATTTTGAGAGAAATTAATGTAACTCCAATGGGGACATGGTGTAAAACAGATTTGAATATAATAAAAACATGTGGTTTGGCTTGTGAACATTCATTGTGTTTATTTGGGATAATCTATGTGGTATCGTTTAACTCAACTCCTTATCCACTAGGTGGGTAAAGGGGAGTCACGAATAAGTTTTCTCGGGTTGGAAATTCGGGGCGTGACATATCTGTTTAATCTTAGAATGCAGTTTTAGTCCCTGATCATGGCTCGGACTAAAACTAATAAATAATGATTTAATTGATTATTGTGATTAATTAATTAACTATTATTTATTGGAGCTTCGATTAAATAGGTCCATTTGGTCCCTCTTGCTAACATTATTTATTCTTGTATGGAGTACTGGATCATTGTGGGATAATTCTCTAGCCATATTTGAGAGCTAATTATTTAACGTGTGTTAATATATATTTAAAAGTTAAATATATATTATATGGTTATTTATTTAATTAGATTAAATAAATAATAATAAATATTTTTATCCATTTAAAGTGATTAAATAAATAATTATATTATTTTTTATTTGATAAATAAAAAATATTAGATATTTATGTAATTAGTTTTGATGCACAATAATCATATTATTTAAAGCGTTTAAATAATTATGAATATTGAGTAATATTATTATTTAACTAAAGGGGTGGATGCGTAATAGCACAGGGGTAACTCTAGGTCTATAAATAGATTCATAGCCTCCTAGGTTAAGATGCAAGTGTGTAATCATTCACAGCCAAGAGATAGAGAGAGAGAGAAAGAGACAGGTGACAGCTAACCCTAGCAAAGGTTGTGTTCCTATTATTTGATCCAAGAGTGCCACAACCTTATGTTTCTTGAGAAGGTGAATAGTAAAGAAAATTACTGAGTGATTGAACCCAGGAGGCTACGAGGACAGAGGGGTTGTTATGAAACCCAAATGCCATACTTGTTTTCATTTGTTGATTTGATTGGATGGTCAACCGAGGTCCTATATAGGGCTGGCTAGGAGCCAAGGTCCCCAACATGGCTGGTTGAAAGCGGAAGGTCCTAGGGGTGACTACTTTTCATGCTATGATCCCAGTGTGGCGGGCAGGCTATAAAAGCCTTGCCCTATGCTGATCAGTTGAGTTGTGAACTATTTGTATGACTTGATTGTGTGGACCTTGTATGTTTATGCTTTCATTAGTATTGCATAGTACCATGTTGTGTGTATTTATGCTTTCATTGGTATTACATAGGACACTATGTATATTGTTGTTCGGTTGTGCATTCACTGGCACATATATACACGGGTAGTGTGTTGTAGGTCACCTACAGAGCCTTTGTGCTCACTCTATGTTGTTGTCTTGACTTACAGGTTCAGGCAGGAGATAGCCATAGGGTTTTGCAGTCGAGTATATTGAGTAGACCAGATCTCATTGATGTATGAGACTCTATGTCCATTTTGATTGTTTTGTATTATTATTGTACTTTCTTCCCAGACATGGGTCCCCGGCTCTTGTACTGGTTCTCATGATATGTATGCAATATTATGATGATATTTTATTTGATATTTCATTCAATTGCGTGGTTTTGGGAGTGTACAGAAATACCCTTATTGTATGATTATACAAGTGCAATTGGGCAGCACCCGCGGTCTACCCCTTTAGTGCTAGTCACCAACCCCTTGCCCTCAGGTGTGGGTAGGGGGTAGTCACGTGTCCAGTTTCGGGTCTCCTAGAGTTAGGGGCGTGACAGGGTTTGTGTGGTTGTATTTTTTTGTTAATTTGTTTTATTTATTTGTTTATTTATTTTGTATTTTATTTTTATTATTTTTTCAACCAATCAAAGATTAACACGTGGCCAAAAGAAAGGTGGGAAAGAGGAAAAGCAAGTTTTTATTGCTTTATTTTGTGGTTTTTTAGCTGATATTTTGGGCTTTTTTAGATTAACAAAACAACTCGATTTTCAGTAAAATGTGAAACAAAAATGGACTCAGAGGTATCACGATTAGCAACCCCATATTCTTTTTACTTGAAAACGATTTCATTTTTGTACCAAGAATGTACTGTGCATTCTTAAACTGCTTTTATTGTAGAAAAAATGTTTTTTATTTTGAAAATAAGCTCTAGAAGGAAACACATGCAATATGCATATCAAAATTCTCAATAAATAGAGTCGGGTAAGAAAATAAGAGCCGTAACCTCATCTGAGGTGCCATTTTGAAATTTAACCATCATTTAATCATTTATTGGCAGTCGAAATGTGGTTTTGGTCACAACTCTTTCGTTTCTTGTCAAATTTGAACATGATTAGTTGCATTGATCTTCAATTTAGATCCTTGTTTGTCTAAGACTTGTTTTGTAGAAATTTGAGGTCTTAGGAAGGAATAGCCCATTATATGCACCTTGGATTGACATTTGTAGCTTTTTATTATCCTAGAAAATGTTAATTAAAATTGACATATATAAAAAAGAAAATCAAATTTGAAAATATGTGTCCAACTCGTACAAAACGCGATCTAACATTTTTAGTAAAGCAGCTTTAAAAATCAAAAATATTTTAAATAAATGCTTTTCTTATTATTTACCAAACAAGTTGATATGCTTTTTCTTATAAAATAAGCAAAAATAATATGGTAGAAACATTACCAAACCAGCCCTATATTTAGGATTGGTTTAGTTTAATCATGCATGGAAACATTATTATTGTCTCAAATTGTTAATTCTAGTGTATGAATTGTTCTAGGAGGTTATTGCTGCAAAATGTAGATTTATTTGGATGTCAATTCATTATTAAGAGAACTACTATCCGATTTTGTGATATCGTTGTTAATTAGAGTAAAGAATGGCTTTTGAAGGGTGAAATTTCATTAGATTTGAGATAGAACATTCATTGGGTAACAAGTGCACAAAACATGCCCTACACAGCATGATGGATGCTGGGCATGGAGCGTGTATATTGCATGTTTTGCATGTTCACAAAGCGAGAGCAGGTCACTCCATGTAATAGTTCTGTGCAGGCTTGGTGCGGGATGGGTGCACGATACGTGTGTGCACGAAGCACCTCACTTTTTGCAGTCGCTTCTTGTAACTAATTTTCGTTGTGGTTTAGTTTCATTTAAGCATGTTTGTTAAATATCGGATTGTTAACCCTCATTGGGGTCACCATTAGTCCTTTTTAGGCCCTAGTAGATAAACTTAATTGGTTAAAAAGGTTGCTTAGATCCTATCCAATTATATTGCTTCGGTTAGTGACTTTACTATATATGAAATGTACATATTTAATTGTTGTGGTTGAAAATGGATGCTCTTTTCATATGGACAACATTTATTACTTTTACTAGTTAGGTACAACCATAGAGGTATACCATGTTTTTGTTTCACTGTTGTTGAGTTGATTATACAAGAGGCTTGAACCCCTGATATTGATATTGGAGACTACAGTCCCTGCTGCTGATATAGGCTAAATCCTACTGCTGATACAAGCTAAGTCCTACTTATATAACAAGCTTCATCCTGTTGTTGGAGAATCACCACAACATATATATTGGTTGATATAAAGACCCGTATTTGGGTAAGGCTGAGAAATAGCCTTTCTTTGAGGCTGAAAACATCTGGATGGTATTGTGGCCGTCGATGTGAGCATTATGATAATTGGGCTTGCTTATGGGTTGGGCCCCTGAGTGGATCGATTATTGACTTTGTCATAGTTTGTTAGTTAACCTTGTACTTAAGCAGTCAATTGGGTTGGGAAACATTTGGATAGTGATGTGCTTGTCATTTCGAGCGTTTTGACTGTACTTGGGCTCAATTTGGAGTTCGTGACCCTGAAAGGGTATTTTTTATTTTAGGAATTTACTGTTATAATTACAGCTGAGATATAAATAGCAGAGGAGAGAGAAAGAACAAACTTTTATGTTCATCGTTGGAGTACCACGCGTGGGAGAGCTGTGGAAAGTGGAGATTTCAGTTTTGGACGATTTGGAGTGATCTAATCCGCGAATTAGCCTCTAGGTAGGTGTTTCTAACTCCCTATATAGTTTAATTGCATTGATTATGCTTGATTATGCTAGAAATTGAGAATTTAAAAGGAACCCTTGAAATTGGGAAAAAAGTGAAATTGGGCAAGATCGGCCAAATTGAGGTTTGTATGATGTTGTATATGTGATTACTAGCTACTTTTGAACGACGAATTAAAATAGTAGAAATGAGAAGATTTAAGTTTGGTCGTGTTCATGGTCGGATTTGGATGGAAATTGGTATATGATGCATTTTAATTTGCAAGAAATTGTGTTTAGGTTTCCTTAAGCCTTAAAATGGTGTTTAAGGCCTCAATTTAATGTTTGGAACTCAAAATTTGGTGAATTTTGGGTTTTGACTGGACTTGTGGCTGAAAATTAGATGAAAATCTATGAAATTGCAGAATTTAGGGAAGAACAGGGGTCCGGCTGTAAGGACCCGTACCTTGAGTTAGTCACAGTTAGTCACAGTTTTGCCTTCTGAGTAGAGTTTTTCTAGATTTTGACCTAGTGAATGGGCTCAAATGAATTCACGTGCAAAAGGAAAGATGCTTAGAATGATGTCCTCTATCTACCACAAGGTTTCAGGCCAAACGGACGTGTATGTGAGGTGCACGTGATATGGGTCCAATTCACGTGCAAGTGTGGTTGTCTTCTAAATGATGCAAGGAGGCTAGGGGTGAAGTTTGAGAGCATTTGGAGTCCATTTGGAGTTGCACGTGAATTGGGAATTCACGTGCAAATTGGCGTGCAGCCATATTTTTGCATGGTTCCCTTGGTTTTGACATTCTAATGATCTTTCTCCAAAGGACCATGTTGAAATTCCGAGTATTTTGGCCTATATGGGTGCGAAAGGTGCTAACTTGTGTGATCAAAACTACGTCGTTTTGATCCTGGGTTTACTTAATCAAAACTACGTCGTTTTGATGTGGGTAGTGTCTATATAAGGAGGGCTTGAGTTTGAGTTTAGGGTTCTTGTGTTCTTCCTTGCTGCACTGCTTGCCAGAGAGAGAGAGAGAGAGAGAGAGAGGGTCTCCGGGCTGTTGCCGTGGTGGTTCGCGTCGTTGGGAGTCGTTTACAGCGTGGAGGTTAGGACAAAAGCCTGAGGTAGGGATTCATGTCCTTCCAAACTCTCCTCTGTTTTAGGATATTCACCTATATATATATATATATGTAAATCCATATAGGTGTGATCTCCTATATGGATGTTGGCCTTCAGTGGCATGTTCTGTTGATTTGATGTTGAATTTGGCCTGAGGATTTTCCTGGTTTGTTTATGCACACTATGTGTTTGATGAAATGTCTAAGAGGTCCGCACACCATGTGTCCGATAAAATGTCTGTGAGGCCTGCATGCCATGTATTCAATATAATGCCCGTGAGACCTTGTATATGAGTGCTTGATGATATACCTGTGTGACTGGTGTGTACCGTGTTTGATTTGTATTTGATTTTTAGCCTATGAGGCTGATGTGTGTGACTTGTATCTGACCATGTTGGTCCTTCTGAGATAAAGTGTAAATGCTGTGCTGAGTTTACATGTTGAGATGTAATGCTATCTTTTCGTTGATCTGTTTGAGACGAAGTCGAGATATGGGCCAGGCACAATAGCTGACCCCTTTGAGATTTGGCCAGGACGTGGTCCTGAGTCTCGGTGTAGCACTCACGACGGTGGGCTAAGTCTACACCCATTCCTGAGGGTAGATATGGCGCCCGAGGAGGTGGTTGACCGTATCCGACTCGGGTGGAAAATGTTACATTGGTGTCCATGCAACATTCGCCTGAATGTGGTATGTCATGTCGCCGTGGTGGCGGGGTGTCCTCTTGCCCTTCGGTGCGGGTTCAGGTAAAGAGTGTTTACTTGGGTGATGTTTGCTGCGTTAGCCTTAGGCACGACACGAGCACAGGCATACACATATCATGCATGTTGTACAGCGGGACGGGTCCGGGGGAGACGGGATCCCTACCGAGCCGTGGTTTGCTCACCCCTCCTATAAACTGTTCTTTTGCAGGGTTTAGCAGGCGGTAGGTGAAGGCTGAGGAGCTAGGCCCCTGAGGCTGAAAGTTTTATATTATTTCCTTTGTTGTACTCTGGTTTTATGTGTTTGGATTTTGGTTTGGTTTTATTGATGGCTTCATAGGGGTTTTTCCCCGACTGGGTTGTAATGAACATTTAGTCTTTGAAATGAAATAAAATGAGATGTTGTTATTCAATTTGTGTTTGTGTGCATGGTTTGGGAGCAGGAGCATGCCCCTTGGCATGTTAGCCTGATTGTGCAGGTTTGGGACAGCACCCGTGCTAGAAGTCCTTTTAAGGTGCTTGCACCAACCCCTTGTCCCTTCGGGTGCGGGCATGGGCAGTCACTACTCATTTCCAAGTGGAAGGAAATTGGGGCGTGACACCGGCGGTGACAGACTGACAAGGAAAAAAATATGGCAGCTACCACCGGCCGTGATTGACTACGACTGGGGTTGCTGTGTGCACCCATTTTTGTGTCATTTTGCCTCCGTTTCGTTCCGAATGCATTAGGGATGATTGTGGCGACTTGGGGGGTGTTTCCCTAGTGTTAATGAGCTATTTTAGCAAGTGTTATGATGTTAGGTTGATAATCTCAAGACACTGAGAGCTTCGACTAGGTGGAACCTTCAACTAGAGAGAGTTTTGTCCAAAAAATTAACCTCTTAGTTGACTAGGAGTTTCACCTACCAAGCATTTTGCTCACTCTAACTTGTTAAATTATTTTCCCTAGTTGCAGATAGGAACTAGCTGTGGATGTCACGCCCCGGATTTCCAACCCGAGGAAACCGGTACGTGACTCCCCTTTTGCCCACACGGAGGGGGGGGGGGGCAAAGGGGTTAGGATACAAACCCCGAATATAACATTTTAAAACATCCACAACACATTCAAGAAAGTAATGTTCATTAAAGCAATCCACAATCCAAACCAGTCTTTATTACAACAAAATCCTCTTTTCCATCCATCCCCACTGGGGTTACATCAATTCCCACAAAATAACATAAATGAAGGACAGTAAAGTAAATAAGGTCTTCCACCTTGGTGTCCCACCTAATGCCTGTATGTTCCTGAAAGAAAACACAACATAGAGGGAGGGGTGAGCAACCACAGCTCAGTAGGGATCATGTCTCCCCAACCCATCCCATGCTCCTAGCGTCTACATGAGGGTGTGTACAGGTGCAGTGTAGTGACAATAAGATATAAACAGGTTGTATTCCACAATCACACGGCATACACATATCCACAGCCATACAGGCTTAGCCATATAGGCTAACATATCCACAGCCACTCAGGCTTAGCCACACGGCATACACATATCCACAGCCATACAGGCTTAGCCATATAGGCTAACATATCCACAGCCACTCAGGCTTAGCCACACGGGCTAACATATCCACAGCCATATAGGCTTAGCCACACGGGCTAACATATCCACGGCCACTCAGGCTTAGCCACACGGGCTAACATATCCACAGCCATATAGGCTTAGCCACACGGGCTAACAGTTCCAGTCCCGGGCTTCCACAGCCACCGGGTTCCACAAACACAGCATACAAGGTCATACAGGCATTAAACCAAACACGTAGCACACACACTTTCACAGGCATAATACCAAACACTTAGTTCGCACAGCCAATCAGGCATAAAATCAAACACCTGACATGCAGAGTCTCACAGGTATTTTACCAAACGCTTAACATGCATACATTCACAAACCCACAATCCCAGCCACACAGGCATATTATCAAACACATACTAGGCATATTCACAGACATATTCACACAAGCATTATATCGAACACTTAATATGCACTCACCATCCAACACCAGAAGACATCAAAAACTGCCATTGAAGGCCAACATCCATATAGGAGATCACACCTATATGGATTACACACACATATATATATATATATATATATATATAAAAATATATATATCCATAATCCATAATCTACCCTAGAACCCTAGAACAAAGGAGGATTTAGGAAGAACAGAACCCCTACCTTAAAGCAAATCCTCCTTGCTCCCGCGCTAGACGCTGTCCCTCCCCACGCAAGATGCTCCTGGCAAAGAACCGGCAGCTCCCCTTCCTTCCCTCTCTCTAGCTCTCTCTCTCTCTCTCTCTCTCTCTCTCTCTCTCTCTCTCTCTCTCTCTACGACGGCTGCAGCAGCTGAAGAGAACCTTAAACCTAAAACAAGAGGGCTCCTCATCCTGATATAGACCTCCCACTATCAAAACGACATAGTTTTGATTAAGTAAAACCCAGCATCAAAACGACGTAGTTTTGATGGAACAAGCTATAACCTTCCCGCATTCATACACGCAAAATATCCACAATTCCAACATGGTCCTTTGGGGAAAAATCATTAGAATGACAAAACCAAGGTAACCATGCAAAAACATGTTTGCACGCCAATTTGAACGCCAATTCCCCAATTGGCGTGCAGCTCCAAATGCACTCAAACTTTACCCCAAGCCTTCTTGCATCATGTAAAAGACATCTATGCAATAAAAACTTTGCATGCCAAATGGGTCCAATTCGCGTGCACGTCCTTTTGGCCTGAAACTTCTGTGGTAGATAGAAGACATCATTCTAAGAATCTTTTGCTCTGCACGCCAATTCATCTAAGCCCATCTACTAGGTCAAAATCAACCTCCAAAACCGGATAAAACAGCCTAAAAACGCCTGTATATGCAAATAGCATCTTCCTAGGGCATAAAAGCATGTTAGCAAACTCCCTAAAACCCAACAATATCCACTCACAAGGCATCTTCGGTTAACTTCTTACATACCACAAACACGGGTCATTACAGTGGATCACATTGCGTGGCAGGAAGTGCATACTTGTGTATGAATGTATGTAGTATTCGATTATCTGAATTTTATTCCTAGAAAGGGTCTTTGAACAGTTGTAAGGAATTGGTTTATGTAATAAATGATGATTGAATTTAATAAATACGATGTTTGAGTTTGTTGGAGATTATGTGTTTGTGTTTGAGATTGTTTGTATCACTGGGAACGTACATGCACACCCCTATTGTGTAGTGTATAGATTGTAAGTTTGTTTTTTTGAAACAACACATGTAATATTCCTTCGATGCTGGTCATCAATCCGTTAACCGTTCAGATGCGGACATGAGTAAGTGATGTACCCAATTTTCGCTTTGGAATCGAGGATGTGACACTGCGATAGGATAGTTTATTATGTGGGTGGCTAGTGGAGAAAAACTTGAGTGTGAGGAAGTGGTTTAGAATGTGGAGATAATCGTGCAAAGAGTTAAGATTACTGTTGATTTACACTTGCTACCTCTAGTGGGAATAAATGTGGTGTTAGGCAATGCATGGTTGAATAACATTGGCAAGGTGTTTACATGTTATGGTATCATGATTATGGAATTGAAACTGGACGGGAGACAAAAGGTCATGACTAGTTTTGCCACCTTATGAAGATAAAAATTGTGAAGCTTAAATGTTAGAAGAGCTTTGTAAAGGAAGCGCTTAATGCTTTGTGGCGATGGGTTTCTTCAACCTTCGCAACCGGTTAAGGTTTATTCACATTACCACTTGTCTCTTATCTTTTATGTCTTCTAGAACAAATTACTTCAAGCCGCATCAAGCACAACATAGATCAAGCATGCATCACAAGCAAGAACACTAAGACACAAAGATTTTTACAAGGTTCACCTTCAATTGAAGGCTACGTCCTTGGTATGGTGGGAATCACCTACACCACAAAGATTTCACTAATGTTTAAATCACCAACAACAATAGTGGTAGGGAAAGGATCTATTCTTCCTTTAATCCCCCGACAAGCATGTAGATCAACAACAATGCCTCAATACATCAGATATAATCAAAAATGGTGTAAGAACGTAGGTATGAAGAATATGCTCATTTAGATGTCACCTCTCTTGAGCAAGATGCTTCAAATCATTTCAAAAGCCTTGAATATTATGTTCTTCATGTATGGGATCAAAGAGTGCCAAACATTCTTTTCTCTCTCTCTTCACATCTAATCTGTTCTCCTTCTACACCTTTTATATTTAGGTTAAAGAGCCGCACATACTTAACCCTCCACCTAAACCATCCAAGCAATCTCAGCCCTTAGATCTTTAGGATTGCCCTAATGCCATAGCTGATTGTGGAATCTTGATCTCTTCCATCTTAAATTTTGACCGTTGATCTATCCAACTAATGTTGGCCATCCATCTCTTTAATGAAATGATTTTGACCTTCCATCGCATCACATACTGTCAGTGCTGAGCAAACACATTTTGATTTATTTTGACCATGAAGATGGCCTTAGGAATATCACGTTCAGAAGGGAAAGTTGCTTCAACTGATGCACTCTACCTTGCATAAAAACTTCAGAGCATTTGAAGGTGTACGTGATATGGTCATTGTCACGGGCATTGTCACGTGCATCCCTTACAGTGCTTCAAATTCCCTGAAATTTTAACCGTAGCCTCCTCTATCAGTGATAAATAAACCATCCAAATTTCAGATCAATCTGAGTTGCACCGAATTATTTATAAGTTTTTTAATGATGACTGGTAGGTGCACCACACTTGCTTCAACGGATCAACATATATCTTCATACCTGAAAGCTTTATTGTGCTTCAAATGTCAAGTAGTTATGATATTTCAAAGTTAACTAAAGTAATCTATGCAGTAGGTTCTTTTTCAACTCTAACTTCTTCAATACTAACCAAGTGTTGAACTCCCTTTGAACTCTCTTAGAATATGTGTTGACAACAAATCTAACTAATAAAAAAAACAACTCACCTTTTCGGTTGGCTCTTCAATCTCCTCAAAAAAAGGTTGGCTCTTCAATCTCCCCATTTGGATTTTGTTGCCAACACAGCTCTTAAAAACAACTCTCAAATTGTGAGTATCTGGTATAAAGCACTTGATCATACAAGTGTGGACGCCCTCTACGGGTTCACTTTGAAAAAGATCACCCTACAAACTAATCCAATACAAGTAATAATCGTGTAACAATCACATAGCTCCCCCTTGATGTCACATCACTTTTTCTTTGCAACTCACACACTCTCATTTTTAATAACTCTCCCTTCATAATATGTCTAATAACTCCCCCTTCATAGTATGTTTCTCCCCCTTTGACAACCAAATCCAAAGATTTTAAACTGATAGAGGAGTGAAGGTACAACACTCAAATCCCTTAGGGTTGGGAAGGTAATGGTTGAACACCCAATTTCAATCTAAGAACGTGAAAAGTTGTTGCGGACAATGGCTTTGTAAAAATGTTAGCTAACTGATCTTTGGTAGGAACGTATTCCAATTTGAGCTGACCTTCTTCAACTCTTTCCTTAATGAAATGGTATCTGATGTCTATGTGTTTAGATCTTGAATGTTGAAATGGATTCTTTGTTAGTTGAATAGCACATTGGTTATCACATCCAAGATTCAGTGATAAGTGAACATTGACATCCAAATCAGCAAGCTGAGTTTTCATCCAAATCATTTGTGTTGTAGCTTGAGTAGCTGCTATATATTCAGCTTCTGTGGTGCTTAGTGTCACTAAATTTTGCTTCTTGCTATGCCATGCCACACATTTAGTTCTTAGAAAGAACACACCTCCTGAAGTAGATCTTCTATCATCCACATCTCCTGCCCAATCAGCATCTGTAAACCCATAGAGTTCAAGGCAGTCATTTCTTCCATAATATAGGCCATGGTTCATAGTACCCTTGACATATCTCAATATCCTCTTTGCAACTAGCATATGTGATTCCTTAGGATCACTTTGATACCGTGCACATAAAGTGACTTCATAAACAATGTCTGGCCCCGAAGCTGTTAGATACAACAAACTTCCAATGAGTCTTCTGAACTCCTTCTGATTTACTGATTTGCCTTACTCATCCTTTGACACCTTTAAGCCAGTAACTATGGGTGTAGTCACTACGTTGGCTTCTTCCATTCCAAATCTCTTGAGGAGATCTTTTGCATACTTCTCTTGGGATAGAAAGATGGCATCCTCTCCTTGTGTGATTTGAAGTCCCAAAAAGAAGTTTAATACTCCAAGCATTGACATCTCAAATCTTTTCTTCATTCTATCAGCAAACTTCTTGCAAAGATCATCATCATTTATTGCAAAAATTATATCATCAACATAAATAATTACTATTAAATGTTTACCATGCTTGTTTCTGATATATAGATTGTTGTCCACTTGGCCTTTGCTGAAATCTATCTCCTTTAAAGAATTATCAAGCTTGGAATACCATGCTCTTTGTGCTTGTTTGAGACCATAAAGTGCTTTCTTCAGCTTATAAACACTTGAGCCATCATTATCAAGTAGAAATCCTTCTGGTTGCTCAATGTAAACCTCTTCTTCTAAGTTTCCATTCAAAAATGCTGATTTTACATCCATTTGGTAGACTTGGTATTTTCTTTGAGCTACAACTGCTAGGAGAATTCTGATAGCTTCCATTCGAGCAATTGGAGCAAATCTCTTCAAAATCTACTCCTTCCACTTGTGCATACCCCTAGCACACCAATCTCGTCTTGTTCCTAGTTATATCTCCTTTTGCATTTCTCTTGTTCCTGAAGACCCATTTTGTTTCAATCACATTCTTCTCCTTAGGCCTTGGTACTAGCTCCCATGTATCATTCTTCTCAATCTGATCAATCCACTCCTTGTGATCAAGAGCTTCATCAACTCGTTGCGGCTCCACTTGAGAGAATAAAGCTGTATGTGTTGATGCTCTCATAGTCCTCCTAGTTTGAACACCAGCTCCTTGATCTCCAATAATGTTTTGTTGATCCACATGTTAAGCCACTTTATGAAGTTTCTGAGTTCGAGGCCTCTCGTCATCACTTATGTATGGTGAATCAAGTTCATCATCATGAACTCTTTCTTCTTCATCTTCTTGATTATGGCCTTCATTTTCATTAATACTAAGATCACAATCAAAGTCTGCATCTTGTTGTTCTCTTGTATCGAACTCATTTTCTAACACCTTCACATTATAAGCATCAATTATTGTTTGACGCCTCTTGTTGTAACACCTGTAACCTTTCCCATTTGAAAGATATCCAAGAAAGATACCTTCATCAGCTTTTGCATCGAACTTTCCAAGTTGTCTCTCTTTGACTTTAATTAAGCATGGGTTACCAAACACTTAATACTTCACACTTGGCCTCTTCTTGAACCACATTTCATATGGTGTCATATCTGATTTAGATCGCAATAGACACCTATTTTGAACATGTGTAGCCGTGGATACAGCTTATCTCCAAAAATATTTTGCTATCCCATATTCAGCTATCATAGTCCTAGGCATCTCCACAATGCTTCTATTATTCCTTTCAGTAACTCTATTTTGCTGAGGAGTGTATGGTGCACTGTACTCATGTCTGATGCCATGCTTCTCTATATACTCTTCAAAGGTACCACTTGTGTACTCCCTTCCATTATCAGTTCGGAGTCTCTTGATTGAATGACCTGTTTCCTTCTTAACTAATCTCTTGAAATTCTTGAACATCTTCAAAGCTTCTGATTTGCGCTTCATAAACATAACGTTAGTCATTCAAGTGAAATCATCAATGAATGAAATAAAATACCTATCTCCTCTTGATGATTGTGGTTTGATGGGTCCATATATATCAGAATGTACTAACTCCAGTGGCTTTGATGTTTGAATCTCCACTCCTTTATGGCTAAGGTTGACCATTCTTCCCTTTTGGCATGTGTTACATATGGAACTTCCATCTCTTCGTAAGATAGGAATGTGTCTTATAGCTCATTCTTTTGTCACCTTGCTCATACTCTTTTGTCTAAGGTGACCTAGTCTCCTGTGCCATAACATATTTTCTTCCTTTGTACCCATGAAGCATGACTTTTGTGAGTGTCCCACCTGAAACAAATTTCCAGCTGTTCTATCACCTTTAGCTATCACAACACCATCTTTTAATCTTTTTACTGCACAACCCTTCTTTATGAAGATCACTTCATTTCCATCATCACATAACTAAGACACACTCAATAGATTGTGCTTCAAACCATCTACCAATAAGACTTCATTTGATCTCAGCCTAGTTTCACCTATGGTAGCTAAAGCAATACCCTTAATCTTCAGTGATCCATCATTCCCAAAAGTCACTAAACCTCCATCATAGGCTTCCACATTTTTTAAGACCTTTATATCACCAGTCATATGTCCTGAGCAGCCACTGTCCAAAATCCAATCTTTTTCTTTCTTCGATGTCTTTAATGCTACTTCAACTAGCATAGCTCTCTAATTCTGTGGTCTTCTCTTCACAAATCTCCTTACTAGTGCACCACTTTGATATGGCTGATAGGATGAAAAATAGCTTTACATTCTTCTGCTGCATGTCCTATCTGATCACATCTTCCACATATTTGTTCAAGCACTTCAAATCTGTTTCTCATACTTGCTTCTATTTTCTTCCTTTGTGCTTGCTGTTGTTGCCTTTGTTGAGTTGAACTCCCCCTCAAATCATAGCTTCTATCTCTTATATAGTTAGATTCATTGTACCAGCATCCTCTTGCTTTATGTCCATAGACACCATAGCACCAACAATGTCCAAAGCATGTGTACCAGATTTTACCTTGATTTTGTCTTTGGTTATTGTATTTCTTTTTGTACTCATCTCCATTGATTAAAGATTTTTGTATGGTACTTGGTCGTTTCACCTCTTTCATTGCCACTTCCCTTTTAGACTCCTTTTGCTTCCATATCTTCTGTGAGTCTTCTTTGGGTTTAACTTCTTTGAAAGCAGCCACTTCGCTTTTATTAGGCTTGTTTGATGAGGGTTCTCCTTGATCATATCCAAGCCCTTGTGTGCCTAAGAATGTTAGTTTTTGATGATCAAGGCACTGTTGAAGCTTTTCCCTTGCCTCCTGGAATTTATTAGATGATAGACCTGCAAGTTCAATAGAATGATTAAAATTAAACTTGTACTTCATTAAATTTTTCTCCAAGTTTAGTAGCTTTAATTGAAGCTCTTCAATTTCAATGTCCTTAGCTGACTGGATCAGAAGCACATCTTCATTTATCTTATTCGCTTCAGCCAACTTCACCTTTAGCTCTTCAACCATCTTAGTCAATTTTGAGTCCCTTTGAAAATACTCCTCATGTTTTTTTATTTTCAGCTTGGCTTTTTTTCTAAGAGACTTTATCTCTTTCTCTAATTTGGTATTCTCCTTAAGGCAAGCTTTAAGCTCCTTTTTTGGCATATACTCCATTTGAGTCTCTTCTTCTTCTTCTTCTTCTTCTTCTTCTTCTTCTTCTTTATCTTCTGTACTGTTGTTATCATCATCTATGTTTCTCTCTTTAGATTTTTCTGTATCATTTTCAATTTTTGCCATAAAGGTCATCATCCTCTCATTTCCAGAAGAGTCTTCATCTGAGTACTCCTCTTTACTACTTTCATTCTCTTCTTTAGACAAGAAGCTTTTTCTGTTTGACTTAGAGTAGAATTTTTTCTTCTCACCCATGCTCTTGTATGGCTTCTTCTTCTTGTCTTTGTGGCTAATTCTTCTCCTTGAAGTAAATGTACTTTCATCTTCTTCACTATCATCTTCTTTTCTCTTTGGACAGTTAATAGCAAAATGTCCAATGCCTCCACAACTGAAACAATTCAAGGGTAGTTTACATTTGTACCTGCCTTTACCTCTCTTGGTGTTCTTGGACAGCAATGACATAAATTTGTTGAACCTAGCCTTAGTGAGCTCCTCCTCTGATTCTGATGATTCAACCTATTCTTCTAAAATCTTTAATTTCTTCATTGCCTTGAAGGCTACCTCTTTCTCACTTTTGACTGATTTTTTTAATGTAGGCCCTTTCCTCATCTCATAAGCGATCAATACAGAGTGTAATTCATCCAGTTGAAAATTGTTCAAGTCCCTGTCTTCAAGAGCCAACACTTTTGCATCAAATGTATCTGGCAGTGTCCTCAACAACTTCTTCAGAATAGTAGTATCACTCATATCTTCACCAAATCCTCTGATGGTACTTACTATCTCATTTACTCTGGTGAAGAATTCATCAACTGTTTCTTCATCATTCATCTTGATGTCTTCAAACTTGGCTCTCCAAATTTGTAGCTTTGCCTCTTTTACCTTCTTGTCCCCTTCATAGATAGCCTTGAGTTTCTCCCATATTTCTTTAGCAGACTTGCATCCAATCACCTTACCAAATTCCTTTTCAGATAGGGCAGCTAGTAATGCATTCCTTGCTTTCCCATCAGTTTCAATGTTCTTCCTTTCTGCTGAGGTCATGTCAAATTTAATCTCAAGACCTGTAAAACCTATTGTTACAGCACTTAACACATCCAATCCAAATGAGATCAAATAAGGAGTCATTTTTTCCTTCCAAATATGATAATTTTTCCCATCAAACACGGGCAGCCACTTGTTGTTGACAGAATTCATGTTCTCTCTTTGAGACTGTAGGTCCCAAAATGAGTCTAGACGGGAAGTGAATAGACTTCCTTCATCGTAGAAGCTAGATTGTTAGCTAGTTTATACTACTCCTACGGATAACTAGAATGGACGTGTTTATGGAGAAGATGATAGTAGTAATTTGAGTGATAATGCGAGTGTTGGATCAAGCCCAGAATTTGGATAATGCTGATAAAGCCCTATGTAATTTGATTTGAGACCTTTGTTATTTTATCTTAAGTCATTGCGAAAGGAATGACTTTCATCCGGATCTACACTCGTGTGAGCAAAGCTAAGGATGGGATATTTAATCTTGATCCAGGTGAGAATGAGTGTCGTTAAACACTTGGTAAATAACCAAGTCTTTACCTCATACGGAATAAGGATCATTCGTGCGGAGTAAGAACCTAAAAACTATGGACTAAGAAATTCGCACCTAATACTTCAACCGGACTAAAGTACAGAAGACACGGAGTAAGAAATCCGAGTCTTCCATACATGCGGAGTAAGGAACTACTTCTACGGAATAAGGAATTGAGTCTATTAGATGCGGAGTAAGGAAGCTAGATGCGGAGTAAGGAATCCAAACCACTCACTCATGCAGAGTAAGGATGTGCTAATACGGAGTAAGTCATCTATTCCTTTAACTCATGCGGAGTAAGGAAATTAGTTGCGGAGTAAGGAAGCGCAGATGTGGAGTAAGCACTCCGACATTCTCTTTCATATGGAGTAAGGAAGTGCTTACTCGGAACAAGGATTCCAGCACCAAATTGATACGGAGTAAGCAATCAGTATTACGGAGTAAGGATCCAAGCTTAATTTAAGCACAAAGTAAGGAACCTTACACCGGATTCAAGAAGACGCTACTTCAACTTATCTCTTCGTGATCAAAGTCATCAGCTCGCTGTTTCCCAATGTAAGACAAACTTGTTGAGAACCTAAAGCATCTTATACATGGATCATCCGGATATGTGGACACAACTTTAACTACACTTGGGAACTTACAAAGACTCTTATGCGTTGCAAACCCAAGATCTTGAAGACCACATCCGCAGCAATTAATGCAGAGAGATTTCCGAGAGACAATAAATGGGCACAGTATCCGGAACAACGAGTTCCGAGGTTGTCTCTTGAGGATGTCACTATAAATAGCAACACTTGTATATTTAAAAAGAAGAACTTTTGAGTAAACAAAAAGGAGCGTGAATGTACTAAAGCTCATAGAGATCTAAGAGGCTAGTGTGTGTGTACTTATAAACAGAGTGTTAAGAGCTGTTAAGTAGGTCTAAAAGCTTTCAAGCTTTAGACTCCTTTCATTTTGTTGTACTTATCACACTGATAATAAAACAAAATACTTCCACTATCTGGTTATCTTCCGCATTATTTTTTATCTCTTAACCAGATAAGTGTTGTGCTAAAGAGGTGCAGAAAGAGCTTCGATAAGAGCCTATTCACCCCCCCTCTAGGCTCTAAGGGACCAACAGTGAGGTGTAATGAACTATCAGACAAATCAGAGATGGAAGTAAATGCTCTTTACTAAACAGATCTCAGATGTAACAGGAATGAGCTTTGATAGTTTGGATTGTGGGAAACAACACATAGATGAGAATCGATGATTGTGCTGGATCTTTGATGAACAAGAGTTTTTGATTTATCAACAGATATGTTCTTGTTCTAGGTCACCATGGCGCACACCACAATCCTGTTCTCTCTTTGATCTTTTTGTTTCTTATATTCTCTGTATTTCACTCTCTCAGAGAAAGTGGCTGACTCTCTTTTTCGTTTTGTGTGAGAGAGATATATATTTTAAGTTTAGATTGTTGTGCGCCTAGTTATCCATCCGATAGACTAACTTTCCACCATTAAATATATGGGATGTCAGGGGATGGGTTGATCTGCTCTGATTTGTAGATCTGTTGCCCATGCTGCGCAGTTGCATGCCATACTTGCGCAGTCGATCTTGGCCGTTCATCCGTGGAAAGTGGTTGATCATAATTAATGCGGCATTAATTGCACTTCAACTGCTCGAGATGGCGCAAGCTTACTGTACAAACCCTAGCTGAAGATATCGCTAGGTGAATATGCTTAGGGGTTTAAGTATGCCTTGAAGGTTGGTGCCTCGTAGGTTAATGACTCGAAGGTTTCAGTTAGAGCCCGTTGAGGTTGTGGAAGTTTGCTTCATGCTTTAAAGTGTTGGTATCTGCGAGTCTGCGACTAACATATCTTCGAGTCTCTGAGGCTAGAGTTCGAGTTAGATTAAGTCCGTTGTGTCACTCTATTAATTAAAAGTCTACGACTCTACGAGTCTGCGACTATCCTAATGGCTCTTAGAGTGACTTCTTGGAGGTGCGCCTAATCTACCCGTTGTTACAGCTACGAGTCTACGACCCTAGCTTTGCGGATCTACGACCCTTGGGTTTCTCAGTTTATTTTTCTTGACTAAGAGGCTCTTCGACTCTGCAAGTCTTCGACCTTGAAACTCTTCGACTCTACGAGTCTTAGACTTTACATTTCTTCCTTAGCATTTTGCTGTTGCGTATGCAATGAGTTTCCATATTCTACGAGTTTTCGACTTTAAGGTTACGACCCTTCAGCTGTAACTCTCTACCTTTATGATCTTCAAGTCAATGATACGTCTGACAAGTTCTTTCACATACCTATATCCCTTGAGTCTACGACTCTACGACTCTCAAGTTACAGTTTCATTTAAGTTGGTCAGTCTTTTTGGCTTCGACTCTTCGACCTTCGACCTACGAGTCTGCGAGTCCTATTTTCTTAACCATGTTATAAGGCTGCGACTCTATGACCCTTGAGTCTACGAGTCTAGCGGTACTTTAAGTTCTGTTAAGTTTTATAGGCTTCGAGTCTTCGAGTTATTTAAGTTTGGTTACTGTTCTTTTGAAATTCTTTGACCCTACAAGTCTCTAAATTAAATTGTTGCTTACAGTAACACTCTCTTTTTTGTACTGTGACTCTACGACCTTCGACCCGGGATCTACGAGTCGCAATGTGTTCTATCACAATATGCTTCAAGTCTCTAGACCCTACGAGTCTACGAGCCTCTCGCCAATATGTCCTATGACAGTTTTACTTCTACGAACTATGACTCTTCAACCCTACGACCTTTGGATCTTCGAGTCACTGCTACTACTGCGTGGTATAGGGTCACATGGCCAAATTTTATGTGTGGAGTTATTTGGTACAAGCTTCTAGAACTAAGATGAAGACATCTAGAAAGAGCTTGTACAAGACTGAAAGAAAGAAACCAATTAGAAGTTTCTGCACTTACTGTCAGAAACAAGGACATAATGAGACTTCATGCTGGTGGAAGCCAAAGCTTATTACCATGAACAACAAGTTTGCTGTACTTGTAGACTTAGAGGCTTGTTATAGGTGTGGCAGTGAACTTCACAGTGCAAGGAAAATGCTTATTCCTGAGCAAAATAAGAAGAAAAACATTGTGAAGGCAAGAGAAAAGGAAAGAGAGAGCATCTCAGGAGACTGTAAAGCCTAAGCCTTAGGGGTAGTGCTTCAAGTCTAAAGTAAAACAGGAAGAGCACTTCAAATCTAAAGTAAAACAAGTCTACATGGCTAAAGGGAAGGAAGTGGCTCATATTGCTAAGATTGTGTTGAAAGCTGATATAAGGATAGACAATCGATCCTTGACAGTGGATGTTCAAGTCACGTGACTGGTGACCTAAACAAGTTGTCAGATATGAATAAGGACAAATCTGGCAAGGTTGGATTTGGCAATGATAGCTCTCTGAAAATCAAGGGGCTAGAATATGCCAAATGGGGTAAGAACAAACTGAAGGATGTTCTGCACATTAAAGGTTTAAAATACAATCTAGCATCCGTTAGTCAGCTATGTGATGTAGGTCATGAAGTGACCTTTACTAAAACTGGTTGCCAAGTTAAATGAGAAAATAGCAACATAGTAATAGTTGGAAGAAGGACAGATAGGAACTTGTATGTGATTGATGAAAATAAGACCCACAACAGTCACATGACTAAAGTCAAAGAGAATAAACTCTGCATAGAAGACTGGGACATCTCAATTAGAAGAATATGAGGAGACTTGTAAACTGTAAGGCCATTAGAGACATCTTAGACATTAAAAGAGAAAGAGAGCATGTTAGCTCATCATGCTTACATGGAAAACAAACCAGATTTCATTACAAGGTAAAAGAGTATTGATAGACAGATTTTTAGCCTCTCTAAAAGAGCTAGCTAATGTCGTTAAATCTCTCTTCAAGATGATAAATTTCCTAAGTTTGCACTAAAAGAATAGCAACAAGCAAGGGGTCAAACCCACAGGGATTAGCCTAGTTTTCTAGTTCTTAAATCAAAACACCCAATTACTCTTGTTCTAAAAAAAGTGTCTTGGCAACAAGTTCTTTTTTTTTTTTTAACTAAAGATCTAATTTTTATTTGGTTTTCTGAATAAACAAAGAAAGCAAATTGATTTCAGGATTAAGATTCAAGGATTAAAGGCATCTAGGGTCACAACTTCACCTCCCTATGTTGTTTTTACTGATTTTAAGGTTCTTGAGATTATTTAATTGATAACATGCTATAACTAAGCCAAGGTACTGCAATTGGTCATTGCCAGCCCTTCTAAGTGCTGTCTGCCTGAATGGTCATCATGACATCAACATGCAAAGCCTAATTATCATACCCATGACAGGATAATGGTCACACCAATCACAAATATGTTATGAATCAAAGATCAGCCTCAGACTAAGACTAAGAAAACCCAGGTGTACAGCCCAGATATTAAAAGATAAGAACAAATCCATAAAACATGCAATCTCAATTAAACAAACTCAATATTCAATCAATCAGTTTGACAACATAGGGGGCTACATTGCTCCCCTAGATAAAGGAAACTACTCACACATGTTCTTGGATAAACAATAAGAAATAAAGAACATCATCCTCAAGCAGGTGCAGCAAGACTCCAACTTTAGGTCTTCTCCAGCCGTCAGACCTCCTAGGGCCGGCAGCTTCCAGGATTAGAACCCTAGCCTCCAAAACCGTCATCCTCTCTCTCTCTCTAAAAACGTGCCCCCTTTCTACATACTCCAAAAAGGCTGCTACCTCCTCTATTTATAGAGAAATCTGCTGTGCAATGAGTGCCCTAGCCGTCAGCAGTTGCCACTTATCAAAACGACGTAGTTTTGATAAGTAGTTTCCATTTTTCTTCCAACTTGAGTACAACTCGAACCAAGCATAATTTGGACTAGGTGCTTTAGAGAAAAGTGATCAGCATAACAAAACGATTGAATCGGTGCAAAAATATGGCTGCACGTCAATTTGAACGTCATATTCCCAATTGGTGTCTGCTCCAAATTAGGTAAATTCTTCCCCAAGCTTCCTTGCATCATGTAGAAGGCTAGTATGCAGTAATATGCTTGCACGCCAATTGGTCCAATTGGCGTTCAAGGCCTTTGGCTCTAAAACTTCTGTGGAAGGTAGAGGACATCATTCTGAGAAACTTTAGTTCTGCACGCCAATTCATTTGAGGCCATTTACTTGGTCAAAATTAATCTCCAAAACCTGTCAAAACAGCCTAAAAGCGCATGTATATGCAAATAACATCTTCCTAGGGGTTAGAGCAAATATAAATGAAATATAATACAATAAGGCTCTAATCATGCTCTTAAACACCCCTAAATAGGCAATAGAATAACGGTATAAATGCACGTTATCAAATACACCACACTTGAACCATTGCTTGTCCTCAAGCATGCAGAAATAAAATAAACACTCAGTCAAACTGAAAGAAAAAAAATAAAATAACAATCAAGGAGAATCATGGTTTCCTAAGCATGCACTCTATCATGATGAAATGGGAATTTAAGCAACCAAAATGAGTCATAGCTTAGTTCAGTCATGTCTATACCACAAGTCCAACAACCATGCAATATCATTATTGAAAACTCAGATATCAGCAAGCATTCCATATTAGAATAGTTTCTAGCTTCCCTTAAAGTTCTCACCAAGGATAAAGCTGCCTCACTCAAATATAAACTTATTTTTCTCCACACAAGCCCAAGTACCATACCTAACAGAAAATCAATGGGTGGAAAGCTCCTCCTACATTCTCCACTAGTTATTAATTAAGTACTTGCCAAGCAACATGAGAGTTCCCTATTGTGCTCATCAAAGGAAACACACTCTCTATTCTATTTTGTTTGAAAACTCACACACTATTCTAATAACTGATAAAACACACCTTGAGCCTAAGAATTGAGCTCAACACTCTCAAAACAAACAAAACTCAGCCATTGTGGCTACAAAACTAACTAATTACTCATATAAACATCAAGCCATTGTGGCTTTTATTTTGAATCTCTCTTTTCTTTTCTTTTTTTGTTTTTTTGTTTTTTTGTTTTTTTTTCACACTTCTTTTAAGTAATAACCTTACAAGGTTGCATTTTATGCTCTCCCTTGATGGATTATTCACTTTTTTTTCATGCAATGAAATAACAATACTTACAAACACATAAGAAGGCTGGATTTTTCTAATGCATACCCTTTTCACAATGTGCATCACAGCCTTTCTTTTACTTTCCAACACTACAAAATAAAGAAAAGGATGTATAGACAGTCAAAGTAACTTAGAGGCCTTGCACCCTAACTACACACCAAACACTGAGCACTAATAAGTAATCACATGCTTACTTGACTCCTACCATTAAATAACCAATGTTGAAAGCAGAGAAGAGTAAGCAAACTATTGCCCATGCCAAAAAATGGCACTCAAGGGCTAAAAGGAAGCTTTTCTCATGTTTTCTTTTTATTTTCTTTGTCACTTAACTTTAAGGGTCACTAAGGTCTATCTTAGCATGTTATGCTTAGCTAATATTCAAATTTCAGCTCCAAAAACATGGTGATATCATTCAAAAATTAAAGACATGATTAAACCAAATCAGAGCACATTTTAACTACTTTAACACCCTTATCACAACATGATACTAATGTGGCACAAAAAGTAAAATTTTTAGGCCAAAATTGCATACTTAATATCCATGTCTTCACATGCAAATCACTCAAGCAGGCAACTCAAACAATCATGCAAACAAAAGTTTTTTTTTTGGTATTTTAACAAACAATTTTTTTTTGTTTTGGTATGACTAACTAACAATCTAAGAACAAACACCATAAATTAAACATGCAATCACACAGCATAAAAGACAAGCAAATGGCTCAAGTCACTCCCCAATACACCACACTTACAATATGCTATGTCCTCATGGCATGAAATAGGGAGTAGGAAAAAACTTACCTCTCAGTTGGCAAGCTGTAGTAGTAGATAACATTGGCCACCATTCGACGTGCACGAGTAACAAAATCAGCTGAGGTTTCTCCGCGTATTTCTCAGCTTTCCCTCATTTGCAGAATAGCCATCATATAGTAGCAAACAAAAATCCCACAGCTGAATTGGTCAGGCTGTTGAGGGAGTTCCATTTCGTTGAGGTGAATAAGAGGGATCTTGTCCTACAACAATCCTTATTTTTTCATTGCATCCTTGATTCTTTTTATGAGACCATGCACAAGCCGTCTCTTTCTTCTGGTGAACTCTTCGCCTTGGCTTGGATCATAAAGCACCGCATGCCCTACACTCAAATCCACACGCACCAAGACATAGTGACGATCAATGTGTACAGGGATCAGCACCTCGTGCATACCATGCCAAGGACGGTGCCCTTCATTCTGACCATTTATACGCTAGCAGCACACACTTTCAGACAAAGGTTGTTCATAAAGCTCGCACAGCATAATAGAGGTATACTGGGATAGTGGGTAGTTATGAGGCTCAGCCTCCACTACAAAACGCATAGTCCTGCAAAATAAATCCACCTCATCTGTGTATAAATATTCATCACCTAAGATCCGTTGAAGGACAAACGAGGTGAAGAGGTCCATATCCCTTGCAAAGCGAGCCCTTAACACCTGTGAGTTAATGAAGTTCTCAAATGCTGCTTGACTCTCAGCAGATGACAGGGCTGGATCTATGGTTAAATGTATAGGCTCTCCAAGCAGGTCTTGAGGTGCAGCAGGAATGTATGTCCCCCATGAGACAAGAAGCACCATAGGCACAATAGCTTGAGAATAGGTAGGATCCATAAAGGGCTGAAAAGGGTGAATGCCCTGCTTCTGGCTTTGCCTCCTCTGGATATAAAGCTTGCCCTGCTGAAGTTTCTGGTTGTGGTGGGCCTTCCTGTGCATGATAAGAGTCTTTATGGACTGAAGGTTAGTCTTCTTCAGATATCTCCACTACAGGAGAGTGTTTGGATGCTTTCTTCTTGCTCAAGGCCTTCCAAATTTTTCCTAGGAGGCCCTTGACTTCCTTGTTATTCTTCCTTAATGTTTCCACTTCGCATTGGGTTCTAGCATTTGCCTCCCTGTGCTCTTGTGTTTCTTTTCTCCACGCTTCAGTAGATGCAGTAGCAGGAGCTTCAGGGGCTTCCCATGCTCTGGTGCTAGGTCTGGAAGTGGCTTGTTGATGTTGAGTGATAAGGGCCATTAACTCTTCAAACTGGGAACTCGTGATGTGCCCATTGGTGAATGCCCAATTTATAACTTCCACTTCACTCACTACCTTCCCACTTATACCTTGAAAGAAGTTAAAAATATCTTCCTTGTGCATATTGAACTGCATGTATATGGCAGTGAGTCTGAAGAGAGTTTGCTTCCTGTCATCCATTGGAATAGAGGTGTCCCTTGCAAAGTCAGTGGATCTCTCCACATGAACGCTGTGCCTAGATGGCTGTGATGGAGGAGGAACACTGGTTGCCCAATGACCTCTTGTACTGACCCCCAAACCACCTTCAGTATGCAATACTCTTAAAACCTAGTTAGGAGGGAAAAGAATGCTATTCATGGCAGAAAAATTCAAAGTAGGCAGCTTTGGAATATCAAACACAAAATTCTGCCATTAATCTGTTTTGTTGAATTCTTCTTCCACCACTTAAAAATGGTAGTGGCCCAATCCGCATTTAGCATATGATCCATACTGTACATGAATTCCAGATGTGGCTTAGGCACACTATCCCTTCCACTAGTCTGAATCAATAAGCACTTTCCTACAAGGTAGGCTAGGCATCTAACTTTTCCCACAAAGCCATTTTTAGTATACTGTCTTCTACTTTCAAATCTTCTAGCATAATGGCAGGCAGTACCAAATTCTCCTAAGCTTAAATGAGGGAAGCTATTAGTGGGTGCAGGGATGTTAAAGCAATTTCTAATAACATCAAGGGTAATTCGGACATAAACCCCCTGCACAGTCCCTATCAATTCATCTTCTTCCTCATTCACATAGACAGATGCATAAAATTCTTACAAGGCAGGGTAGGAAATGGCACATTGAGCAGAGACTAACCTTTGTAAACCCAGATTTTGAATCTTCAAAGCCACCTCTCTAGCCCAGCCCAGTTCTGATTCCTCCAAAGCACGCATATCCAGAGCATGCCCCAAGAGTATCTCCTCTTCAGTACTGCTAGCAGCACTAGGTGAGTGCACCTCTTCCTTGCCTGACCTCCTTGTGCGCACCATATTTAAAACAAGAGCAAGAGTAAAGAGCAGAGAGCAGAGCAAAGAACAGTGTATCCCCAATTTCAGATCTGAAATCGTTTTTGGTGTGGAAGACTTAGATGCAGGCCTCCTTACTTATAGCATGCAGAAGGACATGTGCTCCAATTGCAATAATACGCGTGCTCCCAAAATTTTAGAATGTTTGGACCATTTTAGCCCTTGCACGTCATATGGGTGAATTGGCGTGCAGGTCAGAATTGTCCCAAAATTTTTGTGGTGGGTCCATCATGAGTTGTTAAGCAATAGTCTCTTTTGCACGTGATATTCTTGAAGCTTCTAGGAGGGTCAAAATCGATATTTTGCCTTTTTATCCCTTCAGATGATAGCTAGAAATTGGCGTGCAAGAAGTAAAGTGCTTCATGTGATGTTTATCTACTGTCCCAGAAATTTGCAGAGGCAAAAGAGGTGCACGCCAATTGGTCAATTGGCGTGCAATATGGTGTGCAGGCCAAAATTATCCCAAACTTTTCCTCTGAGTTTCTTTTGTAGTATGGATCAACTTCTATGCTTGCATGCCAATTCATTGGGCTTAAATTCAAGTACTTGTGGGCTTCACTTGTTCCTTGCTCCAGGTCTTGTTTCTTAAAATAAATTCAGAAGTCCAAGGCCCAATAATTTTGGCTCATCCTGCAAATGGTTAGTCAAAAAAGAAACAAAATCTACCGCACCAGGGTTAGTGATAACGTGCATTTTATGCCATTATTCTAGTGTTTATTTAGGATGTTTAAGAGCATGATTAGAGCCTTATTGCCTCATATATGATATATATTTGCTCTAACCCCTAAGAAGATGCTAGTTGCAAATACATGCATTTTTAAGCTGTTTTGGCAGGTTTTGGACCTTACTTTTGACATAGTAGATGGCCTCAAACAATTTGCGTGCAAGAACAAAAGTTTCTTAGAATGATGTCCTCTACCTACCACAGAAATTTTAGAGCATTTGGAGCTGAACGTGAATTCACCCATTTCACGTGCAAGCCTATTTTTGCCTCTCAGGCCTCTACAAGATGCAAGGAAGCTTGGGGAGAAGTTTGAGCTGATTTGGAGGTGCACGTGAATTCACCATATCACGTGCAAATTGGCGTGCAGAGATATTTTTGGACCGATCCAATCGTTTTTCCATGCTGATCATTTGTTCCTGAAGGCCCAAGTCCAAATTGTGGATGGAAGATAGAGTTTTTAATGTTTCGAGTGTCACTTATCAAAACTACGCCGTTTTGATAAGTGGGCTAGGTTACACACCTCAAAGCCCATCCAAACTCTATAAATAAGAGCTCCACGCCCTCTGCTGTGCATGCTAAACCCCCCATACACGTTTTTAGAGAGAGAGAGAGAGGCTCACGACTTGGAGGTGCTCCTTGACCTAGGAGAGCAGCCGTCGCAGCAGCCGTCGCGGATTTTGGAGCCTGGATTTGAAGCTTTGCTGTGCGCGTGATCAAGAAGAAGATGTTGAGCTTTTTTGCTATGGTTTTGCTTGTAATCATGCGTGAGTAGTTCTTATAATCTAGGGGAGCAATGTAGCCCCCTTGTTGTTTTACTGTGTTTATGAATATTTGGGTTTGGATGATTGAAGTTTTGCATGTTTTATGAATCTGTTCTTAAGTTCTATCTTTGGATGTACACCTTGATATTCTTAGCCCTAGTCTGGGGCGGATTGAGATTCATAACTTATTTGTAATTGGTGTGATCATTATCCTTTTGCAAGTATGATTTATTGGCTTTGCATGTTTGTGTGTTTTGATGACCATTCTGGCATACAACTCTTAAAAGGACCTCAATGACCATTTGTTGTCCTTGGCTTATGTTTAGCATGTTTTCAATCAGACAACCCTAATACCATGAACCAGTAGAGATAACATAGGAAGGTGAAATTGTGACCCTAGATGCTTTTAATCCTTGAATCTCAATCCTAAAATCAGTTTACTTTCTTTGTTTATTCAGAAAACCACATAAAAATTAGATCTTTAGTTTAAAAAAGAAAACTTTTTGTGCCAAGACATTTTATAGAACAAGAGTAATTGGGTGATTTGATTTGAGAACTAGAGAACTAGGCTAATCCCTGTGGGTTCGACCCCTTTCTTGCTGCTATTCTTTTAGTGCAAACTTAGGGAATTTATTATTTTGAAGAGAGATTTAACGACGTTAGCTAGCTCTTTTAGAGAGGCTAAAAATCTTGTCTGTCAAATTGGCGCCGTTGCTGGGATTCAACGGTTAACTAGTTTTTAAAATCAACATTGAGTGAAATTGTTTGAATTCTGATCTTGGTGTTTTATTTTGTCTTTTATTTTCTGTTATTTTGTGTTCTTTATTTGTTTATTTTGCATTGTTCGGAGCTGCTGGGTGTGTTCTTGTTGTTGTTTACAGGAACATACATCAAGGATTCCTAGTTGTGCATGCAAAGAGAGGAGGATATACAATTTACGCGAGAACCTGAAAGGTTGTTCAGAGCTCGTCGTAGAGCGGCTAGGGAAGCGACACGTGAGGCGGAAGAAGCACTACAAGGCTTGGAGCAATCCGTAGGCGATCTGATGGCAGATCTCGGACCTGATGGTGGAGCACCGCAAGGAGGGGCCAATTACAATGGCCAATATCCAGAAGAAGAGGGTAATAGGTTTATGCCCAGAACCTTCTTAGATTATGCGAGGCCGATGATGTCGGACCATTATTCTGGGATTCGGCGGACAAGAGTCCAAGCGAATAGCTTCGAGCTGGCTTCGGCATTGATCAACATGGTGAGCAACAACGCGTTTGGAGGAACAGTAGTGGATGATCCACACCAGATTTGATGAGGTTCTACCAGGTGTGTGACACCATCAAGATCAACAATGTGTCGGAGGAGGCCATAAAGCTAAGGCTTTTCCCTTTCTCTTTAAGGGATAGAGCTCTTGGCTGGTTCAACAATCGCCAACAAGTTCAATCAACACTTGGGAGGAGATGCAGACCAAGTTCATGTCAAAGTACTTCCCTCCTTCCAAGGTGATCCAGCTAAGAGGAGAGATTAGCAGGTTCAGGCAAGATGAGATGGAGACTCTTCATGAAGCTTGGGAGCGTTTCAAAGATTTAGTGAGAAGATGCCCTGATCATGGAAGGCCCCAGTGGATTCAAATTGAATCTTTCTACACGGGTCTTCGGGTCCCATTCACAAGACAAGGTGAATGCAATTGCTTGGAGGATGCTTGATGAATCTAGAGCCTGACGCAGCGAGCAGCTCTTGGAGAGGTCTGTCATTAGCTGATTGGCGGTGGTCTAATGTGCGTACTTCAAAGCCAAGGGAGAAGATAGCTTCAGTTGATAATTCTTCCAATGATATGCAAGCACAGATTCAAGCTTTAGTGAAAGGCATGGAAGTATTGGCTCTTAAAGTTGAAGGATCACAACAAGCTTTACCAGTAGCTGAGCAAGGCTGGAGTGGAGCTGAAGAAGCAAATTATGTTGGAGGAAAAGGCTTATACCAGAAGCACCAGTTTTATCCTCAACAACAACCACAAGGGTACAACCTAAATCAGCAGTCTCAGCCATTTCAGAAGAATCAGAACCGAGGGGGAGATACATCAGCTCAGTATAAATATGTACCCCCAGGGATGAAGCAGAATCCGTATGCTACGGATAATTATTTACACCCACCTCCTGGATTCGAGCAACAAGGCCTCGGCCTCAAGCCGCAAAGAAGAACATATCGGCATGTGGATGAGCCAACCAAAAGAGAGGATAATTTGGAGGAAAGGGTAGTCACAATAGAATCTTCAATTAAGAATATAGAAAAGCTGCTTGTGAGTTTGGCTCAGAATGTAAATCAAGGGGTTTCAACCAATACTTTTCCAAGTGACACTGAGGTGAACCCCAAGGAGAGTTGCAAGGCTATAACTCTAAGGAGCGGGAAGACACTGAATGAAGTCAAGAGCCTAAGAAGAAGGCAATTCCCGGAAGAACAAAGCAGACCCTTGAAAGCTGATGACCAAGGAAAATCAGATAAAGTCAAGAAAAAGTGCAAGAGAAGAAGGACAAGCAATGAGTCAAGACAGAATAGTTGAAGAACAAAGGCAAGAGCTCGGGCTTACTATGCCATTTCCTCGGAGGCCGAGGAACCAGGAGGGTTGAAGAAGAGTATGAGCGCTTTCGAGTTTGTTCAAGAAGCTTGAGATTAATATTCCATTTGTGGAAGTTTTGGAGCAGATGCCTAGGTACAGAAAATACATCAAAGATTTTGTGACAAAGAAGAGGAAATATGGGGATCATGAGACGGTGGCGATCCTTAACGAGGTGAGCGGTGTTGTTCAACGAGTTTGCCCATCAAGCATAAAGATCCGGGCAGCTTTAATCTCCCTTGTGTGATTGGCAATGCACCGCAAAGCAAGCATGCCCTATGTGATTTAGGGGCCAGCATCAATTTGATTTCCTTTGCTTTGTACAAGCGGCTTGGGCTTAAGGGCATGAAGCCCACTTCCATATCATTGCGGTTCATGGACCGGTCCACTGGAAGACCTGAAGGAATCATTGAAGATGTGCTAGTTAAAGTGGGCTCCTTCATATTTCCAGCGGATTTTGTTGTTTTGGAGATGGAAGAAGATAGAGGAGTTCAGCTACTCCTTGGAAGACCGTTTCTCGAACGGGTTGTGCATTGATTGATGTTGCTCAAGGGCAGCTAACTCGAGAATTAATGAGGAGACCTTAGTCTTCCACATGGGGAAAGCTCTGCAAGGTCAAGAGGAGGAGGATTGCCTTTGGGTTGAAGACCTTGAGGAATTGGTGGAAGATTACTTGGCGAAGAAATTACCACCACCAATGATGAAGCCCTTGACTTATAGAAGCTCAACAAGATGAAGAGATGTACTTGACAGCCGAGGAAGATGAGCAAACTACAAACTCTTTGGAGCAAGCCGAGGAGGAGAAAGAAGATGACATGCCTCCGGCTCCGAGCCGGAAGGAGCTGCCTGGACACCTAAGGTATGAATTTCTAGACTCTACGAATCAATTCCCTGTAATTGTTGCTTCTAATTTGAATGATGTGGAGTGTACTCAATTGTTAGAAGTCCTTAGGAAACACAAAAAGGCCCTAGGATGGAACATTGAAGACATTAGGGGTATTAGTCCAGGGATTTGCATGCATAAGATTTTGATGAATGATGATTTTAAACCCACTCTTTGAAAGACAAAGAAGATTAAACCCTGCTATGAAAGAAGTTGTTAGAAAAGAAATTTTAAAATGGAAAAATGCGGGTATAATTTATGCTATTTCAGATAGTGAGTGGGTGAGTCCATTGCATGTTGTGCCCAAGAAAGGGGGCATGGCTGTGATTAAGAATGAGAAAAATGAATTGATCCCATCTCGCACCGTGACGGGGTGGAGAGTGTGTGTTGACTATAGAAAGTGAACAAGGCTACTAGGAAGGATCATTTTCCTCTTCCTTTCATTGACCAAATGTTGGATAGGTTAGCTGGCTATAGTCACTATTGCTTTTTAGATGGATATTCCGGGTATAATCAGATCATGGTTAAGCCCGAGGATCAAGAAAAGACCACCTTCACGTGCCCTTTTGGCACATTTGCATTTAGGAGAATGCCATTTGGGCTTTGTAATGCCCCCGCCACCTTTCAAAGGTGTATGATGGCTATTTTTCAAGGTTTGGTTGAGGAGATCATGGAGGTCTTCATGGATGACTTCTCGGTGTTTGGTTCCTCCTACCAACAAGGCTTGAAAAATCTAGATGTGGTCTTAGAGAGATGTGAGGAGAAGGAACTAGTCCTAAATTGGGAGAAATGCCATTTCATGGTAACGAGAGGGGATAGTTCTAGGGCACAAGGTGTCTGCACATGGTTTGGAGGTAGACAAGGCAAAAATCTCCACTATTGAGACTCTGCCACCTCCAACTAATGAAAAAGGAGTGAGAAGTTTCCTTGGCCATGCTGGCTTTTATAGGAGATTCATTAAGGACTTCTCAAAAATTGCAAAACCCATGAGTAGGTTGTTAGAAAAAGACACAAGCTTTGAGTTTAATGAAGATTGCTTAGAAGCTTTTAACATCCTCAAGGATAAGTTAGTCATTGCACTGTTATAGTCACACCTGACCGGGCTCGACCTTTTGAGCTAATGTGTGATGCGAGTGATTATGGTGTGGGGGGTAGTCTTAGGGCAAAGGCGAGAAAAGGTGTTTAGGGTCATTTACTATGCTAGTAAGACCTTAGATGATGCTCAACGGAACTATACCACCACCGAGAAAGAGTTGTTAGTCTGTGGTTTATGGATGCAACAAGTTTAGACCCTACCTTTTGGGGTCTAAAGTCATTGTTTACACTGATCATGCTGCATTGAAATATTTGTTTTCTAAAAAAGAAGCTAAGCCACGCTTGATTAGATGGGTTCTTCTCTTACAGGAATTTGACCTTGAAATTAGAGACACAAAGGGAGCCCTAAATTCTGTGGCTGATCACCTCTCCCGTGTGGAGAATGCACCTAAGTCTCTACCCATTGTAGATGACTTTCCTGATGAGAAGTTGTTTGAGGTGCATCATCTTCCTTGGTTTGTTGACATAGCAAATTATTTAGCCACTGGGTTCATACCCAAGCCAGTTAGACTACCACCAAGAGAAAGAAATTGGTAGTGGACGCTAGGAAATACATTTGGGAAGACCCAATTCTTTATAGGAGGTGTCCAGACCAAATCATTAGAAAGTGTGTCCTTGAGGAGGAGGTCGATGACATAATACATCATTGTCATGCATCACATTATGGGGGCCACTTTGGGGTGCAAAGAACTGTGGCTAAGATCATGCAGTGTGGCTTTTATTGGCCTCACATGGTGAAAGACACCTATGTCTACATCAAAAAGTGTGATAGATGTCAAAGGGTAGGTGGTTTGTCTATGAAAAATGAGATGCCCTTAACTGGAATCCTTCCAGTTGAAATTTTTGACATTTGGGGCATTGACTTCATGGGGCCATTCCCCACTCCGATGGGTACTCATACATTTTGCTTGTTGTGGATTATGTGTCTAAGTGGGTAGAAGCTATTCCTACTAGAGTGAATGATGCTAGGGTTGTGACTCACTTCCTTACTAGGAACATCTTTAGCCGTTTTGGGACACCAAGGGCTATAATCGATGATGAGGGTAGTCATTTCTGCAACAAATTGTTTGATAAATTATTGAACAAGTATGGTGTCACTCATAGGAAGTCTTTAGCTTACCACCCACAAGCTAATGGACAAGCGAAGTGTCCAACAGGGAGATTAAGGCCATTTTAGAGAAAACCGTTGGAGCCAATAGGAAAGATTGGTCTCAAAGGCTTGATGAAGCCTTATGGGCATATAGGACAGCTTACAAAACTCCCATTGGGATGTCACCTTACCGTATTCTATATGGTAAGGCATGTCACTTGCCTGTGGAACTAGAACACAAGGCTCATTGGGCCTTGAAGAAGTTAAATTTCAACCCACAAGAGATCAAGGAACTTAGGATGACTCAATTAATTGAGTTAGATGAGCTTAGGTTGGATGCCTATGATAGTGCTAAATTTTACAAAGAAAGAACTAAGAAATGGCATGATACGCAACTCAACAATGAACCTTTAACCTTAGGACGAAAGTTCTTCTATTTAACACAAGGTTGAGGTTATTTCCTGGCAAATTAAGGTCCAAGTGGATGGGACCTTTTGTAATAGTTGATAAGAAGCCATATGGGAGCTTTGAGCTCCAAGTTTGTAGATGGCAAGAAATTTTGGGTGAATGGCAATAGGCTGAAACCATACTTTGATTCAACTCGAGAGGGAGATAGTTGATTCCCTCTCTTTCACCATTGCATGATCATAACCGAAAGTCTAGCTACGACCTTTAAATAAAGCGCTGGTTGGGAGGCAACCCAATGTTTATTGCTATGTTTTATTTTATGTTATTTTCTTTTATTTGTTTTATTCAATAAATTGTTTGCAAGCTAACCATTGTGCAGGAGACTTTGTTCCTTTCTTAGCTAACTATGTGCCGGATGAGCAAATTATTGGGTCCTGAACTTGTGGAATTATTTTTAAAGTCAAAGTCAAGGAGCAAGGAGCAAGTGAAGCCCAAAAGTGCTTGAAGATGGGCTCAAACAATTCACGTGCAAGAGTTAAAGATGGTCCGTAATGCATAAGCAACTCAGTGGAGAAATTTGGGCCAGTTTGGACCTGAACGTGAATTTGCACGTGAATTGCCCAATTCACGTGCACCTCCTTTTGAGCTGTAACTTTCTGGAATGGTAGATGAAGACCATGTGAATCACGTTTACTCTTGCACGCGAATTGCTAGCTGTCATATGGAGGCCCAAAAATGCAAAATACCGATTTTAGCCCTCCTAGAAGCTTCCCACAATTCACGTGCGAGGCGTGTGCTTGCCAGGCTCGGTGGGGACCCACCACCAAAGTTTGGGACGATTCTGACCTGCACGCCAATTCAGCCAATTCACGTGCAGAGGGTATTTTGGTCAGAACTCTCTGAAAAGTTAGGGGCACGTGTATCACGCCAATTGGAGCATCTTTCCTTCTGCACGCTATATAAAGGGAGGCCATCTTCAAAGGCTTCCACACCAAAATCACTCTAGTGGAATCTTTGCTTGCTACTACATGATGGCTATTCTGCAAGGGAGAGAAACTTGGGAAGTGCGCGGTGAGACGTCGGTTGACTTTGTGGCTCAGGTGCGACGAATGGTGGCCAATGTCATCTACTATTACAGCTTGCCAAACCAGGGGTAAGTGTTTTTCCTACTCCCTATTTTATGCCATGAGGACATAGCATATTTTAAGTGTGGTGTATGGGAGTGACTTGAGCCACTTGCTTGTCTTTTATGTTGTGATTGCATGTTTTATTTAAAAAAAATTGTTTTTAGTTGCATGATTGTTTGAGTTGTTTGCTTGAATGATTTGCTTGTGGAGGCATGGATATTAAGTATGCAATTTTGGCTTAAAATTTAATTTTTATGCCACATTAGTATCATGTTGTGATAAGGGTGTTAAAGTAGTTAACATGTGCTCTGAATTGGTTTAATCATGTCTATATCTCTTGAATGATATCACCATGTTTTTGGAGCTGAGTTTTGAATATTAGCTGAGCATGAAATGCTATGATAGACCTAAGTAACCCTTAAAGTTGAGTGAAAAAGAAATGAAAAATGAGAACAGCTTTTTTTTTAGCCCTTGAGTGACATTTATGGGGTATGGGTAATAATTTGATTTGCTACTCATCTTGCATTCAACATTGGTTATTTAATGGTAGGAGTCAAGTAAGCATGTGATTACTTATTAGTGCTCAGTGTTTGGTGTGTGGAGTTAGGATGCAAGACCTCTAAGTCATTGTGACTGTCTTTGCATTCTTTTCTTTATTTTGTGATATTATATAAAAGGCTGTGATATAGAATGTGAAAAAGCCATCACTTAACCGGAAAATGGGATGTGAGACATCAATGAATTTCTGTCTCTCCTTATGTAGCAAAATGGCAAGGGGCATGCATTAGAAAAAATCGGTCTTATTTATGTGTTATGTGAGTAAAAAAAAAAAAAAAAAAGAGAGTGAATAATCCATCAAGGGAGAGCATAAAATGCAACCTTGTAAGGTTATTATTAAAAAAAAAAACAAAAAAAAAAAAGAAAGAAAGATTCGGAATAAAAGCCACACCGGCTTGATGTTTATGTGTGATTGTTTAGATTTGTAGCCACATTGGGTGAATTATGTTTGTTTTGAGAGTGTTGAGCTCAACCCTTTGGCTCATGTTTTGTTTTATTAGTTATTAGAATAGAGTGTGAGTTTATTGAGTTTAGATTAGAGTGTGAGTTCAAGTAAAGTAGAATAAAGAGTGTGTTTTCTTTGATGAGCACAATAGGGAACTCTCATGATTGCTTGACAAGTACTTAATCAATAGTCGATGGCGAGTGTAGAGATAGAGTTTTCCATCCATTGTTCATTAATAGGTATTGGGCTTGAGAATTATTATATTTGAGTGAGGCTGCTTATCCTTGGTAAGAACTTAAAGGGAAACTAGGTGCTATTTTATCATGGATTGCTTGCTCATATCTGAAATTTAAGTGGTGATATTGCATGGTTGTTGGACTAGGGATATGGACATGAATGAACTAAGTTATGACTCATTTTGATGCTTAAATTCTCATTTCATCATGATAGAGTTGCATGCTTAGGAAACCATGATTCTCCTTGATTGTTATTTTATTTTTCTTCCGTTTGACTGCGTGTTTATTTTATTTTTGCATGCTTGTATGTTTTTGCTTGAGGACAAGCAATGGTTCAAGTGTGGTGTATTTGATAACGTGCATTTTATGCCATTATTCTAGTGTTTATTTAGGATGTTTAAGAGCATGATTAGAGCCTTATTGCCTCATATATGATATATATTTGCTCTAACCCCTAAGAAGATGCTAGTTGCAAATACATGCATTTTTAAGCTGTTTTGGCAGGTTTTGGACCTTACTTTTGACATAGTAGATGGCCTCAAACAATTTGCGTGCAAGAACAAAAGTTTCTTAGAATGATGTCCTCTACCTACCACAGAAATTTTAGAGCATTTGGAACTGAACGTGAATTCACCCATTTCACGTGCAAGCCTATTTTTGCCTCTCAGGCCTCTACAAGATGCAAGGAAGCTTGGGGAGAAGTTTGAGCCGATTAGGAGGTGCACGTGAATTCACCATATCACGTGCAAATTGGCGTGCGAGAGATATTTTTGGACCGATCCAATCGTTTTTCCATGCTGATCATTTGTTCCTGAAGGCCCAAGTCCAAATTGTGGATGGAAGATAGAGTTTTTAATGTTTCGAGTGTCACTTATCAAAACTACGCCGTTTTGATAAGTGGGCTAGGTTACACACCTCAAAGCTCATCCAAACTCTATAAATAAGAGCTCCACGCCCTCTGCTGTGCATGCTAAACCCCCCATACACGTTTTTAGAGAGAGAGAGAGAGGCTCCACGACTTGGAGGTGCTCCTTGACCTAGGAGAGCAGCCGTCTGGCAGCCGTTCGTCGCGGATTTTGGAGCCTGGATTTGAAGCTTTGCTTGTGCGCGTGATCAAGAAGAAGATGTTGAGCTTTTTTGCTATGGTTTTGCTTGTAATCATGCGTGAGTAGTTCTTATAATCTAGGGGAGCAATGTAGCCCCCTTGTTGTTTTACTGTGTTTATGAATATTTGGGTTTGGATGATTGAAGTTTTGCATGTTTTATGAATCTGTTCTTAAGTTCTATCTTTGGATGTACACCTTGATATTCTTAGCCCTAGTCCGGGGGCGGATTGAGATTCATAACTTATTTGTAATTGGTGTGATCATTATCCTTTTGCAAGTATGATTTATTGGCTTTGCATGTTTGTGTGTTTTGATGACCATTCGGCATACAACTCTTAAAAGGACCTCAATGACCATTTGTTGTCCTTGGCTTATGTTTAGCATGTTTTCAATCAGACAACCCTAATACCATGAACCAGTAGAGATAACATAGGAAGGTGAAATTGTGACCCTAGATGCTTTTAATCCTTGAATCTCAATCCTAAAATCAGTTTACTTTCTTTGTTTATTCAGAAAACCACATAAAAATTAGATCTTTAGTTTAAAAAAGAAAACTTTTTGTGCCAAGACATTTTATAGAACAAGAGTAATTGGGTGATTTGATTTGAGAACTAGAGAACTAGGCTAATCCCTGTGGGTTCGACCCCTTTCTTGCTGCTATTCTTTTAGTGCAAACTTAGGGAATTTATTATTTTGAAGAGAGATTTAACGACGTTAGCTAGCTCTTTTAGAGAGGCTAAAAATCTTGTCTGTCAGTTAGCTTGCAAGCAAAATTGTTGAATAAAAATACATAAAATAAAACATTGGGTTGCCTCCCAACCAGCGCTTTATTTAAAGTCTGTAGCTAGACTTTCAATTAAGATCATGAGGTGGTGAAAGAGAGGGAATCAACAATCTCCCTCTGAGTTGGATCAAAGTATGGTTTTAGTCTGTTGCCATTCACCCAAAATTTCTTGCCATCTACAGCTTGGAGCTCAAAGCTCCCATATGGCTTCTTATCAACTATCACAAAAGGTCCCATCCACTTGGACTTTAATTTTCCAAGAAATAGCCTTAACCTTGTGTTAAATAAGAGAACTTTCTGCCCCAAGGTTAAAGGTTCATTGGTTAATTGCCTATCATGCCATTTCTTGGTTCTTTCTTTATAAATTTTAGCACTTTCATAGGCATCCATCTTGAACTCATCTAATTCAATTAATTGAGTCATCCTAAGCTCTTTGACCTCTTGTGGATCAAAATTTAACTTCCTCAAGGCCCAATGAGCCTTGTGCTCTAATTCCACAGGTAAGTGACAAGCCTTCCCATCAAGAATACGGTAAGGTGACATCCCAATGGGAGTTTTATAGGCTGTCCTATATGCCCATAAGGCTTCATCAAGCCTTTAAGACCAGTCTTTCCTATTTGCTCCAACAGTTTTCTCTAAAATGGCTTTAATCTCTCTGTTGGACACCTCTGCTTGTCCATTAGCTTGTGGGTGGTAAGCTAAAGACTTCCTATGAGTTACCCCATATTTGTTCAACAACTTGTCAAACAATTTATTGCAGAAGTGACTACCCTCATCACTAATTATAGCCCTTGGTGTCCCAAATCGGCTAAAGATGTTTATGGTAAGGAAGTGAGTCACTACTCTAGCATCATTTACTCTGGTTAGTATAACTTCTACCCACTTTGACACATAATCCATAGCCAACAGGATATATGAATACCCATTAGAATTTGGGAATGGCCCCATAAAATCAATGCCCCATATATCAAAAATTTCAACTGGAAGAATCCCAGTTAATGGCATCTCATTCTTCCTAGATAGACCACCTACCCTTTGACATCTATCACAGGTTTTGATGTAGACATAGGTGTCTTTCACCATGTGAGGCCAATAGAAACCACACTGCATGATCTTAGCCACAGTTCTCTGAACCCCAAAGTGGCCCCCATAATGTGATGAATGACAATGGTATATTATGTCATCTATCTCCTCCTCAAGGACACACCTTCTAATTATTTGGTCTGGACACCTCCTATAGAGAATAGGGTCTTCCCAAATGTATTTCTTAGCATCCACTACCAACCTCTTTCGCTGATGGTAGTCCAATTGCTTGGGTATAAACCCAGTGGCTAAATAGTTTGCCATATCAGCAAACCAAGGAAGCTGGTGCACCTCAAACAACTTCTCATCAGGAAAGTCATCTACAATGGGTAGAGACTTAGGTGCATTCTCCACACGGGAGAGGTGGTCAGCCACAGAATTTAGGGCTCTCTTTGTGTCTCTAATTTCAAGATCAAATTCCTATAAAAGGAGTACCCACCTAATCAAGCGTGGCTTAGCTTCCTTTTTAGCAAATAAATATTTCAAAGCTGCATGATCAGTATAAACAATTACTTTAGATCCAAAAAGGTAGGGTCTAAACTTGTTGCAGCCATAAACCACGGCCAGCAACTCTTTTTCAGTGGTGGTGTAGTTCGTTGAGCATCATCTAAGGTCTTACTAGCATAGTAAATGACCCTAAACACCTTATCACGTCTTTGCCCTAAGACTACCCCCATAGCATAATCACTTGCGTCACACATTATCTCAAAAGGCTGAGCCCAGTCTGGTGTGACTATAACTGGTGCAGTGACTAACTTACCTTTGAGGATGGTGAAAGCTTCTAAGCAATCTGCATTGAACTCAAAGCTTGTGTCCTTCTCTAACAGCCTACTCATGGGTTTTGCAATTTTAGAGAAGTCCTTAATGAATCTCCTATAAAAGCCAGCATGGCCTAGGAAACTTCTCACCCCTTTTTCATTTGTTGGAGGTGGCAAAGTCTCAATAGTGGAGATTTTTGCCTTATCCACCTCCAAACCTTGTGAAGACACCTTGTGTCCTAGAACTATCCCCTTAGTTACCATAAAATGACATTTTTCCCAATTTAGGACTAGTTCCTTCTCCTCACATCTTTCTAAGACCACATCTAAATTTTTCAAACACTGTTGGTAGGAGGAACCGAACACCGAAAAGTCATCCATGCAAACCTCCATGATCTCCTCCACCAGGCCCTGGAAAATGGCCATCATGCACCTTTGAAAGGTGGCAGGTGCATTGCATAGCCCAAATGGCATCCTCCTAAAAGCAAAGGTGCCAAAGGGGCACGTGGAAGTGGTCTTTTCTTGGTCTTCGGATTTAACCATGATTTGATTATACCCGGAGTATCCATTTAAAAAGCAGTAATGACTATAGCCAGCTAACCTATCCAACATCTGGTCAATGAAAGGAAGGGGATAGTGATCCTTCCTGGTGGCCTTATTCAGCTTCCTATAGTCAACACACACTCTCCATCCCGTCATAGTCCGAGATGGGATCAATTCATTCTTCTCATTTTTAATCACTGTCATACCCCCTTTCTTGGGCACAACATGCAATGAACTTACCCACTCACTATCTAAAATACATAAATTATACCCGCATTTTTCCATTTTAGAATTTCTTTTCTTACTATTTCTTTCATGGTAGGGCTTAATCTTCTTTGTCTTTCAGCTGTGGGTTTAAAGTCATCATTCATTAGAATTTTGTGCATACGAATCCATGGACTTATACCCCTAATGTCTTCAATGGTCCACCCTAGGGCCTTTTTGTGTTTCCTAAGAATTTCTAGCAGTTGAGTGCACTCTACATCATTTAAATTAGCAGCAACTATAACTGGAAATTTATTTGTAAAGTCTAGAAATTCATATCTTAGGTGTCCAGGCAGTTCCTTCAGTTCTAGAGCTGGAGGTATGTCCTCTTCCTTCTCCTCCTTTGCTTGCTCCAGAGAATTTGATGTTTGCTCATCCTCCTCAGCTGTCAAGTCCACTTCTTCATTTTGTTGAGCTTCTGTAAGCTGGAGCACTCCATTTTCTGTGGTAATTTCTTCTGCCAAAAAGTCTTCCACCAACTCCTCAAAATCTTCAACCCATAAGCAGTCCTCCTCCTCTTGACCTTGTAAAGCCTTTCCCATATGGAAGACTAAGGTCTCTTCATTAATTCTCAGAGTCAGTTGCCCCCTAGCCACATCTATCAGTGCACACCCTGTTCTGAGAAACGGTCTTCCAAGGAGGAGCTGAACTCCTCTATCTTCTTCCATTTCCAAAACTACAAAGTCTGCTGGAAAAATGAAGGAGCCCACCTTAACTAGCACATCTTCAATGATTCCTTCAGGTCTTCCAGTGGACCGGTCCGCAAACTGCAATGAGATGGAAGTTGGCTTCATTCCTGTGAGCCTAAGCTACTTGTATAGAGAAAAAGAGATCAAGTTGATACTAGCCCCTAAATCACAACGGGCCTGTTGCTGCGGCGCATTTCGAATCACACAAGGGAGGTTAAAACTGGCCGGATCTTTATGCTTGATGGGCAAATTCCTTTGGACAACACTGCTTACCTCGTTTGTGACAGCTACCGTCTCATGGTCCCCATACCTTCTCTTCTTCTTCACAAAATCTTTAATGTATTTTCTATACCTGGGCATCTGCTCCAAAACTTCCACAAATGGGATATTAATTTCAAGCCGCTTGAATAAACTCAGGAAGCGCTCATACTCTTCCTCAACCCTTTGATTCCTTAACCGCTGAGGAAATGGCATGGTAGGCCTTAGCTCTTTCAGCCCTTGTTCTTCAGCTAGTCTGCCTTTAGTCAACTGTTGGTCCTTCTTTTCTTACACCTTTTCTGCTTCTTTATCGAATTTCCCTAGGTCATCAGCTTCCAAGGGTCCGCTTTGTTCTTCTGATATGGCCCTCGTCTTAGGCTCTTC
This sequence comes from Taxillus chinensis, assembly GCA_023512835.1. Lineage (NCBI taxonomy): Eukaryota > Viridiplantae > Streptophyta > Magnoliopsida > Santalales > Loranthaceae > Taxillus > Taxillus chinensis. The sequence continues at coordinate 23,286,117 of CM042087.1, read as the reverse complement.
AGTTTCCTTCAATGCTTTCCCACTCCTTAAAGTGATAGCCTTGCAACTCTCCTTGGGGTTCACTTCAGTGTCACTTGGAAAAGATTTAGTTGAAACTCCTTGATTTGCATTTTGTGCCATACTTATGAGCAGCTTTTCCATATTCTTCATTGAAGATTCCATGCTGCCTACCCTTTCCTCCAAATCACCCATCTTTCTTTTAGCTATCTCATCCTCATTCAGATATGTTCTTCCTCTTTGTTGTTGAGGCTGAGGCTGTTGCTGCTCGAATCCTGGAGGTGGATGTAAATAATTATCAGTAGCATACGGATTTTGCTTCATCCCTGGGGGCACATATTTATACTGAACTGATGTATCTCCCCCTCGGTTCTGGTTTTTTTGATATGCCTGAGATTGTTGCTGGTTGTGATTATACCATTGTCCTTGTTGTTGAGGATAATATTGCTGCTTCTGGTACAAGCCTTTCCCTCCAACATAATTTGCTTCTTCAGCTCTACTCCATCCTTGCTCAATTACTGGTGAGGCTTGTTGTGATCCTCCGACTTTAAGAGTCAACACTTCCATGCTTTTCACTAAAGCCCGGATCTGGTCTTGCATATCATTGGAAGAATTGTCAACTGAAGCTATTTTCTCCCTTGGCCTTGAAGTCCGTACATTCGACCACTGCCAATCAGCCAAAGACAGTCTCTCCAAGAGTTTAGCTGCAGCATCAAGCTCTAGATTCATTAAACATCCTCCAGCAGCTGCATTCACCTTATCTTGTGAGTGAGACTGAAGACCAGTGTAGAAAGATTCAATTTGAATCCATTGGGGTCTTCCATGGTCAGGGCATCTTCTAATCAAATCTTTAAAGCGCTCCCAAGCCTCATGAAAAGCCTCCATCTCATCTTGCCTGAATTTGCTGATTTCCCCTCTAAGCTAGATCACCTTGGAAGGAGGAAAGTATTTAGACATGAATTTAGTCTGCATCTCCTCCCAAGTATTTATTGAACCTGCTGGTAAACTGTTAAACCACCCAAGAGCTCTATCCCTTAAGGAGAAAGGGAAAAGCCTTAGCTTTATTGCCTCCTCCGACACATTATTGATCTTTATGGTGTCACACATCTGGTAGAACCTCATCAAATGCTAGTGTGGATCATCCACTGCTGTTCCTCCAAAAGCGTTGTTGTTCACCATATGAATTAATACCGGCTTCAGCTCAAAACTATTTGCTTAAACTCTTGTTTGCCTAATCCCAGAATAATGGTCTGACATCATCGGTCTCGCATACTCTAAGAAGGTTCTGGGCATAAACCTATTACCCTCTTCTTCTGGATATTGGCCATTGTAATTGGCCCCTCCTTGCGGCGCACCACCATCAGGCCTTAAATCTGCCATCAATTCACCTACTGAATGCTCTAAGCTTTGTAGTGCTTCTTCAGCCTTTCGTGCTGCTTCCCTAGCTGCTCTGCGACGAGCTCTGAACAATCTTTTAGGTTCCCGATTAAATGGTTTAAACTCCTCTCTTGGCATGCACAACTAGGAATTCTCGTAAATACGCTGTGAACGTTCCTGTAAGAAAACAAGAACACACCTAGCAGCTCTGAACAATTCAAAAATAAATAAAAACTAAAGAAAAAATAAGCACCAAGATCAGAATTCAGACAATTTCATTCAATATTGATTTTCTAAAGCTAGTCAACCGTTGAATCCTCGGCAACGGCGCCAATTTGACAGACAGATTTTTAGCCTCTCTAAAAGAGCTAGCTAATGTCGTTAAATCTCTCTTCAAGATGATAAATTCCCTAAGTTTGCACTAAAACAATAGCAGCAAGCAAGGGGTCGAACCCACAGGGATTAGCCTAGTTTTCTAGTTCTTAAATCAAAACACACAATTACTCTTGTTCTAAAAAAAAAGTCTTGGCAACAAGTTCCCTTTTTTTTAACTAAAGATCTAATTTTTATTTGGTTTTCTGAATAAACAAAGAAAGCAAATTGATTTTAGGATTAAGATTCAAGGATTAAAGGCATCTAGGGTCACAACTTCACCTCCCTATGTTGTTTCTACTGATTTTAAGGTTCTTGAGATTATTTAATTGATAACATGCTATAACTAAGCCAACATACTGCAATTGGTCATTGCCAGCCCTTCTAAGTGCTGTCTGCCTGAATGGTCATCATGACATCAACATGCAAAGCCTAATTATCATACCTATGACAGGATAATGGTCACACCAATCACAAATATGTTATGAATCAAAGATCAGCCTCAGACTAAGGCTAAGAAAACCCAGGTGTACAGCCCAGATATTAAAAGATAAGAACAGATCCATAAAACATGCAATCTCAATTAAACAAACTCAATATTCAATCAATCAGTTTGACAACATAGGGGGATACATTGCTCCCCTAGATAAAGGAAACTACTCACACATGTTCTTGGATAAACAATAAGAAATAAAGAACATCATCCTCAAGTAGGTGCAGCAAAACTCCAACTTTAGGTCTTCTCCAGCCATCAGACCTCCTAGGGCCGGCAGCTTTTAGGATCAGAACCCTAGCCTCCAAAACCGTCATCCTCTCTCTCTCTCTCTCTCTCTCTCAAAACGTGCCCCCTTTCTATATACTCCAAAAGGGCTGCTGCCTCCTCTATTTATAGAGAAATCTGCTGTGCAATGAGTGCCCTAGCCGTCAGTAGTTGCCACTTATCAAAACGACGTATTTTTGATAAGTAGTTTCCATTTTTCTTCCAACTTGAGTACAACTCGAACCAAGCATAATTTGGACTAGGTGCTTTAGAGAAAAGTGATCAGCATAACAAAACGACTGAATCGGTGCAAAAATATGGCTGCACGTCAATTTGAACGTCATATTCCCAATTGGCGTGCAGCTCCAAATTAGGTGAAATTCTTCCCCAAGCTTCTTTGCATCATGTAGAAGGCTGGTATGCAGTAATATGCTTGCACGCCAATTGGTCCAATTGGCGTTTAAGGCCTTTGGCTCTAAAACTTCTGTGGAAGGTAAAGGACATCATTCTAAGAAACTTTAGTTCTGCATGCCAATTCATTTGAGGCCATCTACTTGGTCAAAATTAATCTCCAAAACCTATCAAAATAGCCTAAAAGCGCATGTATATGCAAATAGCATCTTCCTAGGGGTTAGAGCAAATATAGATGAAATCTGATACAATAAGGCTCTAATTATGCTCTTAAACACCCCTAAATAGGCAATAGAATAACGACATAAATGCACGTTATCAAGTATTGCTAGGAAGCAGCTCTGGATATTGTGCATATTGATTTGTGTGGACCAATGAGAAACCAGGGACTCAATGGTGAGAGATATTTCATCCTATTTGTGGATGACTTCACCAAGAGAACCTGCATTATTTATCTAAAGCATAAGACAGAAGCTCTGGAATATGTCAAGAAGTACAGAAGAATGGATGAAAATGACTGTGGTTGAAGAATTAAAATCTTAAGATCTGATCAGGGTACTGAATTTACAAATGAAGCCTTTGAGAGGTATCTAAATAAAAATGGGATTAAGCATCAATTATTAGCAGCAAGAACTCCACAGCAAAATGGGGTTGTTGAAAGAAAGAATAGGACTGTCATTGAGATGGGCAGAACTTACTGCTGGAAGCTAATCTTCAGTAGTACATTTACTAAATAGAGTTACATTAAGGCTAAGAATAGACTATACACCCTATGAGTTATGGTGTGGGAAGAATTCAATAGTCAAGTACTTCAGAATATTTTGAAGCCCTTGCTTTGTTAAGATAAAGGAGCAAGGAAGAGGAAAGTTTCATACTAGATCTGAAGAAGGAACCTTTGTTGGGTACTCATATCAGACAAATGGCTATAGAATATTTCTTCGAAGACTTGGGAAGGTAATAACTTCGAGTAAAGTTAAAGTTGACAAGAACTGGAAGAAGGATGTGACTGAGGATAAGGACCCAGAATTTGAAGAAGAGGAACCTCATGAAGAAAATAAGTCTGAGCATGAAAAGACTAAGAAAGATGAGGACACAGACTTAGAGAAGTCTAATGAAGTTGAGAATGAAAAGTCCAGTCCTGGAGGAGAATCAAGTAAGAAAACCAGGAGGACATGGTCTAGTATACATGACAAGGATCAGATCCTTGGTGATCTCAAAGTAGGTGTGACTGTCACATCCCCAATTCCAGAGATCCAAAACCAAGCACGTGACTTTTCCTTGTACAATCATACAATAAGGGTATAAAAGTACTTTCTCAAAATGTCATCTAAAAAATTTCAAAGTATTATATAATCAAATCATCATTCTACATTTTACAACCATTCATTACAACTGCCCACAGAGCCATGTCTGGGAAATAAACACCAATTAAACAAATAACAAAAATAAAACTAAGGTCCGTGCATAAATAGAATCTTGGTCTTGCCATTGGTTCAGCTAGCACCCGCCAGTACCTAGAAAACAGATCAATAAGTAGGGGTGAGAACAAAGCTCAATAAGTGAACTACCACTCCTCACCTTCTATATATTATTAAGCTACATGTTGTGCTCATATGCATGTGTAGTGAGAGTTCTTAGATTATAATGACCCGTGTGTAAGGAGTTACCACAAACACCTTGGATGTAAGGACCCGTGTTTTGAGTTAGTCAGTCTTGCCTTCTGAATGGAAACTTTCTAGATTTTGACCTAGTAGATGGGCTCAGATGAATTGGCGTGCAGACCAAAAGATTATTAGAATGATGTCTTCTATCTACCAAAGAAGTTTCAGGCCAAACGGACGTGCACACGAATTGGACCCATTTAGCGTGCAAGGTTTTTATTGCATGGATGCCTTTTACATGATGCAAGGAGGCTTGGGGTAAAGTTTGAGTGCAATTGGAGCTGCACGCCAATTGGGGAATTGGCGTTCAAATTGGCGTGCAGGCATATTTTTACATGGTTACCTTAGTTTTGTTATTCTAATAATTTTTTCTCAAAGGACCATGTTGCAATTGTGGATATTTTGGTGTGTATGGTTGTGGGAAGGTCATAGCTTGTTCCATCAAAACTACGTCGTTTTGATGCTGGGATTCACTTAATCAAAACTACGTCGTTTTGATGTTGTGTTGTCTATATAAGGAGGAGAAGCCCCTCTGTTTTAGGTTTAGGGTTTGTTGCTCCACCAGCCGTCGCAGAGAGAGAGAGAGAGAGAGAGAGAGAGAGAGAGAGGGGAAGGAGAGCTCCTGGTTGCTGCTGGGCGTCTTGCGTGGGTGATCGGTGTCTCGTGGGCAGACGGCGTTCGGCATGGGAACAGAATATTGCTGTGTTGTTGCATTTTACTTGAGGTTGGGGTTCTGTTTTTGCTAATCCCTCTCTGTCCTAGGGTTCTTGAGTAGAATTTGGTCTATACCTACTATTATATATATATATATCCATATAGGTGTGATCTCCTATATGGATGTTGGCCTTCAATGGCATTTTGGTGTGATTCTGTTGTTGCATGCTATATGTTCGATGAAATGCCTGTGTGAATATAGCTGTGTGTATTTGCCTATTACATGCTTGGTAATATGCCTGTGTGGCTGGACTTGTGATTTGGTGTATGTACGCATGCTGGGTGTTTGTTCTATTGCCTGAATGGCTGGGTTTGTGCACTTGTGAACGGGTGCACACCAAGTGTTTGGTTTTATGCTTAAGTGACCGTAGTGTGTGTTGTGTGCATGACTGTGGTATCTGGCCTGAAGAGGCGGTTAAATTACTTTTCCTGAGAGGCGGTTAAACCAGTGGCCTGAAGAGGCGGTTAAACTACTTTGCCTGAGAGGCGGTTTAAATCAGTGGCCTGAAGAGGCGGTTAAATTACTTGCTTTAGATGTGGTTTGTTAGCCAGTGTGGCTGGGGCTAGGGTTACGCCCGCTTGTGTGGAATGCTTTATTTTTTTTCTAATACTGCCACATCACTACACCAGTGCACATGCATATAGCCGCTAGGAACATGGGAAGGGTTAGGGAGACTTGATCCCTACTGAGCTGTGGTTGCTCACCCCTCCTACTATGTTTGCTTGTTTTCCAGGGACTTACAGGCGTTAGGTGGATACACCAAGGTGGAAGACCATCTTCGTTTTATTGTTCACTTCAGTAAATGTAATTTTATAATTTATGTAACCCCAAGGGGGGGGGGGAATGTACTAAGGGATTGAATTGTAGTAAGGAACTTGGTTGGTTTGTGAACCTTTGATATTTGATATTAAATAAAGATGTAGCTTGTTTGATTTATTGTAATTGTTAGTTTTTCTTGTGTGGCATACAGTGATCCAACCCCGTTGCCCTCTGTGTGGGTGAATGGGGAGTCATGTACCGGTTTCCCCGAGTCGGAAATCCGGAGCGTGACATAGATATTAATGTGGCACAACAATATAAACCAATGTTCAAATTCCACACAGGCACCCATATCCATCATACCGCCACACAGGCAACCATACCCACCATACCGCCACACAGGCAACCATATCCATCATTCAACCCACAATGATTGTTGCTCACAGGCCAAACTATCTGCTCATCGGGCCATATTCCAATGACAGAGACTCACATGCCAAACTATCAGCTTATCGAGCCTACTACACACAAACTAAGCATTCATGTGTACTACAACATAATAACATCTTAAACAATCATATCATGAGTCATCATATTCATTCCATAACACATAAACATTACCATTAAACACTCATCACATAACATTCGCAGTATAACCTCACCAACGTATAATCATTACAAACATGTTCCCAACATAAAAATAAATATATGCACCTCAATTATAACAATAAGAGACACAGTAGAATCCCCAAATGATCCTTAGGGTTCCCCCTTAAAGGTTTCAAACTTAAATTCTCATTAACAAACTAAAAGAAGCAAAACAGGCTGTTAAAATAGTGTAGTTTCTGTCCCAACATTGAAAAATCATAACTAATTCTACAGGCCTCCGATTTTCTTATGATACCTACTATTTTGAAGGGTTTTTAACTGGATATCCAAATAAAATATAAAAAAATTGCATCGCCACGTATAGAGCTATTTTCCCAATTTTGCTTCCAACTTAAAAAAATAATAACTATTTTCACAAAACTCTGATTGGCTTATAAAATATACCATTTTGTAGCTATTTCAACCCTCTATGCATTAAAAATATAAGAAAAGTAAAATAAGGTAAAAAAAAGTGCACGTGGTGACACACCACGTGCATTGCTATGCATAGTGCCACGTGCACCGCCATGTGCAGTGCTACGTGCATGTCACGCCCCGAATTTCCAACCCGAGGAAACCAGTTCGTGACTCCCCCTTACCCAACCCGGTGGGCAGGGGGTGGATGTACAAAACAAATATTCACGCAAGTCAACGTATACATTCACGACTGATAGTCACAAAGATGTAAATTAAATATCTTTATTAATCTTCAATCCATAATAAATGTTCACAACCACACATGTCTTTATTACATTCCAAATCCTTTTACAATCTCTCCCCGCTGGGGTTACATTAGTCACAAAAAACAAAACAACAAATTTTAAAAAGAAATAAAGCAAATAGGTCTTCCACCATGGTGTCCCACCTAACGCCTGTAGATTCCTGAAAGAAAACACATCACAGAAGGAGGGGTGAGCAAGCACAGCTCAGTAGGGATCAAGTCTCCCCCAACCCATCCCATGCACTTATCATCTATATGTGAGCGTGCACCAGTGCAGTGACGTGACAGAAACATAACAAGGAAACACACCACACAAACGGGCACAACCTCAGCCCCAGCCACACAGGCTAACACTTTAACCACCTCTCAAGCAAGTGATTTAACCGCCTCTTCAGGCCAAGTAATTTAACCGCCTCTTCAGGCCAAGTAATTTAACCGCCTCTTCAGGCCAAGTACCAAACTGTCAAGCACATAGCATACACCTTGGTCACTCAGGCATAAAACCAAACACTGAGCATGCACACATTCACAAGTGCACAAACCCAGCCACTCAGGCATAAAAACAAACACTTAGAATGCACATGTTTACAAACTCACAAATCCAGCCACACAGGCATATTAACAAACACGTACTGGCATATTTACACAAGCATAATCACACAGGCATTTTATCGAACATTTAACATGCACTGACAACCCAACGTCAGGAACACACCAAGACGCCATTGAAGGCCAACATCCATATAGGAGATCACACCTATATGGATTTACATGTAAATATTATAACAACAGCCATATAAACTCTGTAAAACATCTACGTAGGGCCTAACCCTAGAACAGACCGGGAAAGATAGAACCCCTACCTTAAAGAAGATCCTCCTTGCTCCCGCGTTAGATGCCGTCCTCCCCACGCAAGACGCTCTGGCAGCAACCAGCAACTCTCCTTCCCTCCCTCTCTCTAGCTCTCTCTCTCTCTACAACGGCTGCAGTGGCTGAAGAGAACCCTAACCCTAGAACAAGGAGTTTTCACCTTTATATAGATAACTCAAACTCCAAAACGATGTAGTTTTGATTAAATGAATCCCAGCATCAAAACGACGTAGTTTTGATGACAGACTACAACCTTTTTGCAACCACACAGGACAAAGCACTCATAATTTCACCATGGTCCTTTAGCGAAAGAGGATCAAAACAACAAAACAAGGGTAATGGAGGCTGCACGTGAGAAAGGCCCTTCTCACAGGCACCTCCAAATGCTCCAGGATTGTGCCATAAGCCTTAGAACAATCTCAGGAAGGCTCCCATGCAAAAATCTCACTGCACGTGAAAAGCATTCTCACGCGCATTCTCACGTGCACTCCCAATTGGGCTCAAACTTTACCTCTTGTTTGCTTATCAACATACAAGATGATTTAGCCAAAGTGTGTGGAAATAAAACTCCCTAAAACCCAACAATTTCCACCCAAATAGGCAAAACTGAGACTAACTCCTCACATCCCAAAATACGGGTCATTACATCCTCTCCCCCTTAAGACTTTTCGTTCTTGAAAAGAAACAACATGCAAGGAAAACAACACAGCAACCCACAACACCCAAATGGGTCATACACCGCACATTGTACACAATAGTACATAACACAATGCCAACACAATCTATAACCACATGCATTACAATCCATGGAAACATCCACGTCACAAATACCCATCTCAAGCACATTTTATTTCAATCGCAAAACACAGTCAATATAAATAAAAATCATAAAAGTCAAAAGGACAATAGAAATACACCAGCCAGCAGTCACCCCTCCACCATTAAGAGTGTTCATCCTCGAACAACTCTGGGTGTTGCTCACACATCAAAAACTCACGTTCCCAAGTCTCTTCCTCAATGCCACGGTGCTGCCACAGTACGCGAACCAAAGGGATAGCACGACCCCGCAGAAGTTTCTCCCATCAATCTAGTATACGGATAGGGGCCTCAACAACGGACATGTCATCCTCAATGTCTAATGCCCCCCAGTCTATCACATGAGTGGGGTCAGGGTGATACTTCCTCAGCTGGGACACGTGGAACACATTGTGCACCCGACTCAATCGCGGTGGCAATGCTAACCGGTAAGCTGTAGGCCCCACACGAGCTATAACCTCAAAAGGACCAATGAACCGGGGAGAGAGTTTGGAACCTCTCCCAAAGCACCGATGTCCACGTCGTGGAGAGACACGGAGAAACACATGATCTCCCATAGAAAACTCCAAAGGTCACCACTACTGATCTGCATAAGATTTCTGTCGACTTTGAGCTGATAGCAAGCGCTGGCAAATCAGCTGAACTTTCTCAGTAGCCTCTTGAACCAACTATGGTCCCAAGAGAGCCGCCTCTCCTGCCTCAGTCCAACACAAAGGGGATCGGCACGGCCTCCCATACAATGCCGCAAAAGGGGTCATCCCAATGGATGCCTGATAACTGTTGTTGTAGGCAAACTCCACCAAAGGAAGGTGAATTGCCCACGAACCCCAAAAATCTAACACACAGGCCCGTAACATGTCCTCCAAAGTCTGATTCGTCCTCTCTGTCTGGCCATCAGTCTTAGGGTGAAAGGTTGTACTCAAGTTAAGCTTGGTCCCCATAGCCTCTTGCAAACTTGCCCAAAAACGGGAAGTGAACCTCGAATCCCGGTCAGAGACAATCGACGATGGTACTCCATGCAGTCTCACAATCTCGTTCATGTATAGCTGACTCAAGGTCCCAATAGAGTCCCGCTCGCGAACAGCAAGAAAATGGGCCGACTTTGTGAGCCGATTCACAATCACCCAAATCATATCTTTCCTCCCTGTGGTGGGTGGAAGACTAGTCACAAAATCCATCGCTATGTGGTCCCACTTCCGCTCCGCTATGGTCAACGACTGTAACATGCCTGCCGGCCGCTGATGCTTAGCCTTCACCTGCTGACACGTGAGGCACCACGAAACAAAGGCAGCCACATCGCGTTTCATCCCAGTCCACCAAAAATGCCCCCGAAACGCGTGGTACATCTTCGTACCCCCTGGATGCACAACAACTCTAGACTTATGAAACTCCCTCATCACCTCATCCCGAAGAGAGGCAGCCACTACTAGCCGCCCCCGAAAAGACAACTCATGATGAGGACCCTCGATCTAGTCCTTGGATAGCTCACCAGCCTCAATACGGGAACGGAGAACCTCACACTCAATGTCCCCCAACTGTCCCTCCCTGACTCGCTGGTACAGTTCAGGTACAACAACCAAAGGACTCAGGACTGTCCCACCATCACGAACAATAGGATGCAGCTGTAACATCGCCAACTGCTCTATCAGCTTCCACTCCTAAACAGCCACCTCAGCCTTCCCTTTCTTGCTCAAAGTGTCAGCGACAACATTACCCATGCCTGGAGTATAGGCAAGAGTGAAATCAAAGGTCTGCAAATACTCTACCCACCTCCTCTGCCTCAAATTCAAGTCCTTTTGAGTAAAGATGTACTGAAGGCTCTTGTGATCTGAGAACACCACAAACCTCTCCCCCAAAAGGTAATGTTGCCAACTCTTCAAGGCAAAGATGACAGCCGCCAACTCAAGGTCATGAGTAGGATAATTCTGCTCATGAGGCTTCAGTTGCCTCAACCCATAAGCTACCACACTGTGCTCCTGCATAAGCACACACCCCAAACCCACCCTGGACGCATCACAATATACCTCATATGGGATATCCTCCTGAGGTAACCTCAACACCGGTGCAGTGGTCAAACAGATTTTGAGAGCCTCAAACGCCTGCTGACACTTGTCAGTCCACTCAAACTTCGCTCCCTTCCTAGTCAACACCATCATAGGAGCCGCCAAACGGGAGAATCCCTCCATGAAACGACGGTAGTACCCTGCCAAGCCAAGGAAACTACGAATCTCGAAGACATTGGTTGGCCTCTCCCATGATGACACTGCCTCAATCTTGGATGGGTCCACTCTAACCCCTTCACCTGACACTATATGGCCAAGAAAATGGACCTCTTGCATCCAAAACTTGTATTTGCTAAACTTAGCAAACAACCGCTAATCCCTCAAGGTTTGCAACACTGTTGCCAGGTGTTCCACATGCTCCCTCTCAGTCTTGGAATATACCAAGATATCGTCTATAAACACCACCACGAATGAATCTAAGTATGGAGCAAAGACTTGGTTTATCAAATGCATAAACACTGCTGGCGCATTAGTGAGCCCGAAAGGCATCACTACCCACTCATAGTGCCCATACCTACACCGAAAAGCAGTCTTAGGGATGTCCTCCTCTCTAACCCTTAACTGATGATACCCCGATCGCAGATCTATCTTGGAAAACCATTGGGCCCCACTCAACTGGTCAAACAGGTCATCTATCCAGGACAACAGATACTTGTTCTTCACAGTCACCGAATTCAGCTTCCTGTAGTCAATGCAGAGGCGAAGCGTGCCATCTGCCTTCTTTGCAAAGAGCACCGGAGCACCCCAGGGTGAGGTACTCGGTCGGATATACCCCTGGTCCACTAACTCCTCTATCTGCCTCTGGAGCTCCCTCAACTCAGCTGGTCCCATCCGATAAGCCACTTGGGATATCGGACCAGCACCCGGTACCAACTCAATGGTGAATTCCACACTTCTCTTAGGGGGAAGACTCCTCAACTGGTCGGGAAAGACATCCTGAAATTGGTCAACGACCCCTGGCCACTCCCTCTTTTCCACTTTCACTTCCTCAGCAAAGGTTAGGGCTGCTAACCTATGGGTAATGGCACCCCACTAGTCCAACACTGGCCCAGTTCGATTCGCCTCACAGTCCCACTCCCCCTGCAGGGTGCAAGAGGTCCCTGTAGGTGTCACGAAGGATACACGCCGCCGATAACAATCTATCTTGGCCTGGAAGGCCATATGCCAATCCATGCCCAAGATCAAATCAAACGTCCTCAAAGGCATCACATGCAAATCGAAGCTCAGCTCCACATCTCCCATGGTCATCACGCAATCACGACAAACTCGTCGCACCTCAATCCTACCTCCCATTGGAGACTCTATAACTAAGGGTTTCCCCACCCCCGTACATACTAACCCCAAGCCATCAATTATAGGCTCAGTAATAAAAGAACGTGATGCACCCGTATCGAAAAGAGCGGAAACAAGCACGCGGGAGATCAAAAGAGTACCTCTAACCACCGATGGTCCAGCTCCATCCTCTGCCGGTGAAAGTGGTAGCTCAGCCTCCTCCTGGGGTGTAGCATTCAGCGCAAACACCCTTCCTTGGCTCGTACCACCGGTTGGCTCACTCGCGGGGTGGTTCTCGCCCTGACTGCCTCGAGCATCAGCCTGCTGTCGCTCTGGCCTCCCCTGAGGTCGGGTCTGGCTAGATCCTGCCTGGCTGGCCTGCCACTGACGAGCTGGCCTCTCAGCTGGTGTACGAAAACTAGCATCACTCCTCATGCTGGATGCCACGCCTCCTGCTCCCCTGTTGCTACTCCTGCAAACCCGGCGCAAATAGCCCTCTCGTCCACAGTTGTTGCATCGCCAGTCCTTCTTGGGACACTACCCCTTGAAGTGACCCTTCTCCCCACAGCAGTGACAACCACTAGGTAGACCCCCCGGTGGACCTCCCTGTCCACTGCCGCTAAAGGTGAACCTCCCTGGGTTCACAGATGGCTGACCCCGGCTGCGGAAAGAACTGCTGTCTCTCTCCCTAGTCTTGAGTCTCTTGGACCCTGAATCTCGATCAGGCCCACTCTGTAACTGGCGACCTAGATGAGCCTGCCTCCCATCGTCCAGCTCTCTCTCAGCTATATGGGCCGTCTCCACAACCTCAGCATATGTCTTCAAACGTAGAATTGCCAACCTCTGCCTAAGGGCCGGCCTGAGACCCAAGGTGAACTTGTGGGCCTTCAGGTCTGTCACGCCCCAATTTCCTTTCACTTGGAAATGAGTAGTGACTGCCCATGCCCGCACCCGAAGGGACAAGGGGTTGGTGCAAGCACCTAAAAAGGACTTCTGGCACGGGTGCTGTCCCAAACCTGCACAACCAGTGCTAACATGCCAAGGGGCATGCTCCTGCTCCCAAACCATGCACACAAACACAAATTGAATAACAACATCTCATTTTATTTCATTTCAAAGACTAAATGTTTATTACAACCCGATTGGGGAAAAACCCCTATGAAGCCAGGTGTCTTATGTTACAAATAAAACCAAACCAAATTCCAGAACATAAAACGAAAGTACAACAAAGGAAATAGCATAAAACTCCCAGCCCCAAGGGCCTAGCTCCTCAGCCTTCACCTACCGCCTACTAAACCCTGCAAAAGAACAGTTTATAGGAGGGGTGAGCAAACCATAGCTCAGTAGGGATCCAGTCTCCCTAGACCCATCCCGCTCTACAACATGCATGATATGTGTATGCTTGTGCTATTGTCGTGCCTAAGGCTAAAGCAGCAAACATCACCCAGTAAACACTCTTTACCTGAGCCCGCACTGGAGGGCAGAGGACACCCCGCCACCACGGCGACATGACATACCACATCCAGGCGAATGTTGCATGGACACCAATGCAACATTTTCCACCCGAGTCAAATATGGTCAACCACCTCCTCCGTCGCCATACCTACCCTCAGGAATGGGTGTAGACTTAGCCCACCGTCGTGAGTGCTACACCGAGACTCAGGACCACGTCCTAGCCAAATCTCAAAGGGGTCCAGCTATTGTGCCTGGCCCATATCTCAGCTCAGTCTCAAACAGACCAACAAAATAGCATAGCATTACATCTCAACATGTAAACTCAGCACAGCATTTACACTTTATTTCAGAGGGACCAACGTGGTCAGGTACAAGCCACACACATCAGCCTCATAGGCATAGAATCAAATACAAATCAAACACAGTACACACCAGTCACGTAGGTATATCATCAGACACCCATTTATAAGGTCTCACAGGCATTATATTGAATACATGGCATGCAGGCCTCACAAACATTTCATCAAACACATGGTGGGCATAAACAAACCCAAAAAAAATCCTCAGGCCAAATTCAACATCAGAATCAACAGAACATGCCACTGAAGGCCAACATCCATATAGGAGATCACACCTACCCTAAACTCAAACTCAAGCCCTCATTATATAGGCACTACCTACATCAAAACGACGTAGTTTTGATTAAGTAAACCCAGGATCAAAATGACATAGTTTTGATCACACAAGTTAGCACCTTTTCGCACCCATATAGGCCAAAATACTCAGAATTTCAACATGGTCCTTTGGAGAAAGATCATTAGAATGTCAAAACCAAGGGAACCATGCAAAAATATGGTTGCACGCCAATTTGAACGTGAATTCCCAATTCACGTGCAACTCCATATGCACTCCAAATGCTCTCAAACTTCACCCCTAGCCTCCTTGCATCATTTAGAAGACAACCACACTTGCACGTCAATTGGACCCATTTCACGTGCACCTTACATACACGTCCGTTTGGCCTGAAACTTCTGTGGTAGATAGAGGACATCATTCTAAGCATCTTTCCTTTTGCACGTGAATTCATTTGAGCCCATTCACTAGGTCAAAATCTAGAAAAACTCTACTCGAAGGCAAACCGTGACTAACTCAAGGTACGGGTCCTTACATCCTCTCCCCCTTAAGACTTTTCGTCCTCGAAAAGAAAAGGTGGAATGAAAGAAAACAAGCACAACCAAAGCATAGGCCTCTAACACCCACTAAAGCACAAATTAATACACAACAAATCACAAATTATTTCACACATTTATACACTCCACATGGTCATGTAGCGATGACTAGTTGGGCAAATACCTGATTATGTTGAAGTTTGATGCTTGCCCTCCTCCCCTCCTTCGAGTTGTTCGGTCCTCGAACGGATCAGGATAATGAGCACGCATCTCGCTCTCATGTTCCCCAGGTCTCTTCCTCCAGGCCCTCGGTGTTGCCACAACACCCGAACCAATGGAATAGTCTTACCTCTCAGCCTCTTCTGCGCCTATCTACAATACGGATGGGTGCCTCGACAACGACACATCCTCTCCAAGATCCAGGGTACCCCAATCTAGCACGTGTGTGGGATCTGGATGATATTTCCGCAACTAGGATACATGGAAAACATTATGAACTCTGCTCAAACTAGGTGGTAACGCCAATCTATAAGCAACAGGTCCAACTCTGCTCAAAATCTCGAACGGTCCAATGTACCGAGGGGACAACTTGGACCTAGTCCCGAATCTCTTATGCCCTCTCCGTGGAGAAACACGAAGGAATACGTGGTCTCCCACCAAAAACTCCAACGGTCGGCGTCGGTGATCTCGCATAAGACTTCGTCCGCTCCGAGTCAGAAGGCATTGCCGAATCACTGAACTTTTGCCGTAGCCTCTTGGACCAATTGAGGTCCTAACATAGCTGCCTCTCCAGGCTTCGCCCAACATAATGGAGACCGACACGGTCGGCCATACAATGCCTCAAACGGGGCCATCCCAATCAAAGACCAGTAACCGTTATTATAGGCAAACTCCACCGAGAGGAAGGTGGGAAGCCCATGATCCTCCAAAATCAAGTACACAAGCCCTCAACAAGTCTTCCAATGTTTGAATGGTCCTCTCGGACTGACCATCGGTCTCAGGATGGAATGCGGTACTCAAATTAAGTCGGGTTCCCAATGCTTCCTGCAGACCTCCCCAAAACCGGGGATGTAAACCGCGCATCCCTGTCCGAAACAATAGACAAGGGCACTCCGTGCAAGCGGACAATCTCATCAACATACAACCGGCTTAACGTGCCGATAGAGTCGCGCTCTCGAATTGCCAAGAAATGGGCTGACTTAGTTAAGCGGTCCACTATGACCCAAATCATGTCCTTCCTCCCGAAGTGGTAGGAAGTCCCGTCACGAAGTCCATGGTAATATGCTCCCACTTCCACTCGGCCCTGGGTAAAGGCTGCAATTGACCGGCCGGGTCGTTGGTGTTCGCCTTCACTTGCGACAGGTAAGGCACCTGGAAACAAACTCGCTACACTCCGTTTCAGCCCCGGCCACCAGAACTGTGCGCGAACGGCATGATACATCTTAGTTCCTCCTGGATGTACAGCCAAACGGGAATGATGAAATTCCCTCAGCACATCCTCACGCAAGGGAGGTGGTACTATCAGACGCCCCCGAAATTTCAGCTCATGCTCAACTCCTTCGTCCGTCCTCCGACAGCTCTCCGGCCTCTATCTCGGGCCCGGATCACCTCACACCAAGTCGCCTAACTGTCCCTCACGGACACGCTGATACAACTCTGGTATCACAATGAGAGGACACAGGATAGCTCCCTCATCGCTGAAAGCGGTTGCACCTGAAGCACCGCCAACCGCTCTATCATTTTCCATTCTCTCATGGAAACCTCAGCTTTCCCCTTTCTACTTAGCGCGTCGGCTACTAAATTTCCCTTCCCAGGCGTGTAGGAGAGCGTGAAGTCAAACATTTGCAGGTACTCTACCCACCTCCGTTGTCGCAAATTTAGGTCTCTCTGGGTGAAGATATCTGTAGGCTTTGTGGTCAGTATATACCACAAATTTCTCTCCCAACAGTAATGTCGCCAAGACTTCAGGGCAAAAATAATCGCTGCTAACTCCAGGTCGTGTGTTGGGTAGTTTTGCTCATGGGACTTCAAATTGTCGCGAGCCATATGCTATGACTTGGCGTTCTTGCATCGTAACACACCCCAGTCCAATGCGAGACGCATCACAATACACCTCGAATGGCACTCCCTCCCTGCGGTAGACTCAACACCGGTGCGGTAGTCAAGCGAGTCTTCAACTCCTCGAATGCCCGCCGGCACTTGTCCGTCCACTCGAATTTGGCTCCCTTCCGTGTAAGAGCTGTCATGGGCGCCGCCAACCGAGAAAACCCTTCCACAAAACGCCGGTAATACCCCTGCGACCCAAGAAACTCCGGATCTCAAAAACATTTGTGGGCCTCTTCCAAGATGCTACGGACTCAATCTTGGTTGGTTCCACTCTAACTCCTTCGCGAATACTACATGCCCAAGAAAATGCACCTCTTGCATCCAGAAGTCACACTTGCTAAATTTAGCATACAAGTGATGATCTCATAGTGCCTGCAGCACCACGGCCAAGTGCTCCTCATGCTCGGCTTGGGTTTTGGAGTACACAAGGATGTCGTCAATAAATACCACCACGAAGGAATCCAGGTATGGGGCAAATACCTGATTCATTAGATGCATGAACACAACGAAGTGCGTTCGTGAGCCCAAAAGGCATCACTAACCACTCATAGTGTCCGTATCCGCACCTGAACGCCGTCTTAGGGATGTCTTCGCTCCTGACCCTCAATTGGTGATATCCCGAACGCATATCGATTTTTGAGAACCACCGTGCTCCACTCAATGGTCGAATAAGTCATCAATCCGCGGCAAAGGGTACTTGTTCTTTACCAGGTTACTTGATTCACTTCCGATAATCAATGCAAAGTCGCAACGAACCATCCGCCTTCTTAGCAAACAAGACCGGTGCACCCCAAGGTGAGGTACTAGGACGGATAAAACCTTTATCTCCCAGTTCCTTTATTTGCTTCGAAGCTCCCGACTCGAGGGAGGTCCCATCCGGTATCTTTACTTGTGAGATGGGTCCCACCCCCGGCAACAGTTCAACCCTGGAACTCGATACTTACGTGTGGAGGCAACTCCAACAACTCCCCAAGGAAAGACATCCTAGAAATTCTCGACAACATCTAGCCACACCCTTTTCTCTAAGTTACCTTCCTCCTCAAAGGTTAGGGTGGCAAGCCTATGGGTAATATTGCCCCATAGCTCCCTCGTCGGTCCAGCTCTCCCAAGATCCCTATCCCATTCACCCACTAGGGTACAGGAAGATCCTATGGGTGTAGTAAATGATACTCTGTCGCCTATAGCGATCAATCTTAGCCTGAAAGGCCATCAACCATCCATCCCCAGAATCAAACTAAAAGTCCTCATGGGCATTACGTACAAATCAAATGAGAGGTCAACCTCTCCTATCGTAAGCGCACACTCTCGACACATTTGGTGGATCAACTCCACACCTCCCATTGGGGACTCGACCCTCGAGAGGTCTATTAGTCTCCACACAATCAAGTCCAAGGCTTTCCACCAAGGACTTAGCAATCGGGAGCACGAAGCTCCTGGTATCAAACAATGCGGAACAACAGGTGCGAGATATTAGAATAGTACCTCGAACCACCGAAGGTCCGGCTCCACCTTCCTCGGAGGGTGATGGTAAATCCTCCATTTCGGCTGGTCTTGAGGTACGCGAACACTCGCCTTGGCCTACCCCACCACTAGCCTCACTTGCCTTCCCTTTTGCTTCGCTTGCAGCCCACCGGGACGCCCCTCCAATCCTCCTTGTGGTTGCCTCTCCCCTGTGGCCTAGTGTGGCTGGAACCAGCCTAACCGGCCTCGCCACGAATGTCGGCTTAGGGGGCTGGGGCCTGGAATTGGGTTCCACCCCTGCTCCCTTGTGCTAAGCTTCCGGCTCCCCGTGTTCCCCTTCTTTGAAACACACCTTGCTGATGTGTCCCACCTTCCCACAGCTATGACACGTCAAGTTACGCTGGGGCACTCACGTTTGACGTGCCCTTGACAGCCCTGGCCCAGGTACACCCGCTTGGGAAGTTCCCGCATCACTCCCCTGTCCTCCAAAGTAACGGGATCCGGGCGGAGCCATTGAAGCTTGGCCCCCATCCTTGGGAAAAGTCCCACTCCCGGGCTCAACCTTCGCCTCTTGGTTTCACCGTGCTTGTCGCGCGCGTCTGCCCCATCCGCTCCTGGTGAGCCTGACTTCCCTCCTCTAATCCTCTCTCAACAATCTTGGCGGTGTCCACGACTTCAAGATAGGTCTTCGCTCGCAACATCTCCACCCTTTGCTTCAGGGCAGGTTTGAGACCCATGGTAAACTTATGGGCCTTCAGGTCCTCCCTTCATATTGCTTCGGAGCAAACCGACTCAGCCCCGAAAATCTCGCTCATACTCGCTGGCGAGCGCGATCCCTGGCTTCAGAGCCGCTGAACTCCTCCCGCTTTTGCCACCGCAATGACTCGGGAAAGAACTCCTCATGGAACAGCTGGAGGAACTCATTCCAGGCCATGGTCTCCATGTCCCGGCTTCCTGAGATGCTAAGCCACCATTCCAAGGCTTCCTCCTCCAACTCGGCGGACTGCTAGTCTCACTTTGTCTTCCTCCCGGGGTCGAAGAAAGGAGAACACATGCTCGATTTGCCGCAGCCCGGTGCTTCTGCTCCTAGAGGTTCGGCTCCTCCCTTGAACCTTGGTGGATGTTCCTTTCGGAACTGCGTCAACACGTCTCCCTCTTCCCGCCTCACCGGCACTTCCTGCCTACACGGAGGTTCCACCTCACGGGGTGGAGAGGGTGGCACTGCCTGTCGTGCCATCATCTCCTGACGCACCTTGTTTAGGATCTCTCCCCTGAGGTCCTCACGCATGCCTTGCACGTTCTCGCTTAGGGCCCGGACTTGGGCCATGATCCGCTCCAGGCGATCATCGCCCTCTACACGCTGTCCTCTTCCCTCTCCAGCACGGGCAAAAGATTCATCTTCTATAGCTGGAGTAGCTCGGGTTACTCTCCTAGGAGGCATAGTCTACATCATTTAAACCAAACTAGGATCAGCTTCTCTCAAGCTCTACACACCCTCATCCCCATGGGCCATGAGGTACTCAAGCAATGTTTTACATTTAAACACACAGGTAAATCATAGAAGCACACAGCAGTAATTCATAGCAACAAGTCTCACAGAAAATCACCGAATTTCACAGCAACAAAATTTTGTTTTTAGCAACAAGTTTTCAGCAACACAGCATATACTCATACTGAAATTAAACTAGTGCCCTAATGCCAATGCATGTATGCACCCTCAACCCAAATGCAAGTGCCCTACTCCTTGGTCTAACTACCCCTGAGTACACCCCAGAAAACCCGATAGGACCAAGTTGATCAGGCATGTCCAATACTGCCTCCTAAGAGTCTCAGAAGCAGCCAGGCCTCCCCACTATCGTAGGTCCACTAGACCATGAACTATCGCTCTGATACCATATTGTCACGCCCCAATTTCCTTCCACTTGGAAATGAGTAGTGACTGCCCATGCCCGCACCCGAAGGGACAAGGGGTTGGTGCAAGCACCTAAAAGGACTTCGGCACGGTCTTGTCCCAAACCCGCACAACCAAGGTAACATGCCAAGGGGCATGCTCTTGCTCCCAAACCATGCACACAAACACAAATTGAATAACAACATCTCATTCTATTTCATTTCAAAGACTAAATGTTTATTACAACCCGATCGGGGAAAACCCCTATGAAGCCAGGTGTCTTTGTTACAAATAAAACCAAACCAAATTCCAGGACATAAAACCAAAGTACAACAAAGGAAATAGCATAAAACTCCCAGCCCGAGGGCCTAGCTCCTCGGCCTTCACCTACCGCCTACTAAACCCCTGCAAAAGAACAGTTTATAGGAGGGGTGAGCAAACCATAGCTCGGTGGGATCCGGCTCCCCCCACCCGTCCCGCTCTACAACATGCATGATATGTGTATGCTTGTCTTATTGTCGTGCCTAAGGCTAAAGCGGCAAACATCACCCAAGAAACACTCTTTACCCGAGCCCGAATCGGAGGGCGAGAGGACACCCCGCCACCACGGCGACATGACATACCACATCCAGGCGAATGTTGCATGGACACCAATGCAATATTTTCCACCCGAGTCGGATATGGTCAACCACCTCCTCGGGCGCCATACCTACCCTCAGAATGGGTGTAGACTTAGCCCACCGTCGTGAGTGCTACACCGAGACTCAAGACCACGTCCTAGCCAAATCTCAAAGGGGTCCAGTATTGTGCCTGACCCATATCTCACTCGGTCTCAAACAGACCAACAAAATAGCATAGCATTACATCTCAACATGTAAACTCGAAGACAAAGATTTACACTTTATTTCGGAGGGACCAACATGGTCAGGTACAAGCCACACACATCAGCCTCATAGGCTTAGAATCAAATACAAATCAAACACAAGACACACCAATCACGTAGGTATATCATCAGACACCCATTTATAAGGTCTCATAGGCATTATATTGAATACATGGCATGCGAGCCTCACGGACATTTCATCAAACACATAGTGTGCGGGCCTCACGGACATTTCATCAAACACATGGTGGGCATAAACAAACCCAAAAAAAATCCTCGGGCCAAATTCAACATCGAATCAACAGAACATGCCATTAAGGCCAACATCCATATAGGAGATCACACCTATATGGATTTACATATATATATATATATATATATATATATATATATATATGGTGAATATCCTAGAACAGATGAGAGTTAGGAAGAACATGATTCCCTACCTCGGACTTTTGTCCTAACCTCCACGCTACACGGCTCCCAACGACGCGAACCACCACGGCAATGGCCCGAGATCCTCTCTCTCTCTCTCTCTCTCTCTCTGCTCGAGGAACTGCAAAGAAAGGAGAACACAAGAACCCTAAACTCAAACTCAAGCCCTCATTATATAGGCACTACCCACATCAAAACGACATAGTTTTGATTAAGTAAACCCAGGATCAAAACGACGTAGTTTTGATCACACAAGTTAGCACCTTTCCGCACCCATATAGGCCAAAATACTCAGAATTTCAACATGGTCCTTTGGAGAAAGATCATTAGAATGTCAAAACCAAGGGAACCATGCAAAAATATGGCTGCACGCCAATTTGAACGTGAATTCCCAATTCACGTGCAACTCCATATGCACTCCAAATGCTCTCAAACTTCACCCCTAGCCTCCTTGCATCATTTAGAAGACAACCACACTTGCACGTGAATTGGACCCATTTCACGTGCACCTTACATACACGTCCGTTTGGCCTGAAACTTCTGTGGTAGATAGAGGACATCATTCTAAGCATCTTTCCTTTTGCACGTGAATTCATTTGAGCCCATTCACTAGGTCAAAATCTAGAAAAACTCTACTCAGAAGGCAAAACTGTGACTAACTCAAGGTACGGGTCCTTACAAGGTCCTCCTGCGCCATGGTCTCGGGAGCAAATCTGCTCAAGCTCTGGAATTCGCGATCATACTCGGGCACCGTCTTTGTCCCCTGCTTCAGGCTTCCGAATTCCTCTCTCTTCTGCCACCTCAAAGATTCCTGGAAGAACTCATCATGGAAGAGTTGTAAGAACTCCTCCCAAAGCATGAACTGCACCACACGGCTCCCCATGACACTCAACAACCACTCCAGAGCATTCCCCTCCAGCTGCCGAATGGCCAGTCTCACCTTATCCTCCTCCCGGGGTAGGAGAAAGGAAAACACATGCTCGATCTGCCTCAGCCAGTGCTCAGCTAACACTGGGTCCCCCTCCCCTTTGAATCGCGGAGGTTGTTCCTTTCGGAACCGTGTCACCACGTCATCCTCTGCATGAGTTGGTATGCCACTCAGCGAACCCTCATGCTCCCGTGGTAACTCCCCCACTGGTGGTGGTGGTGGTGGCGGCACCACCTGCTGGGCTGCCATTTCGCGGCGTACCTCCTCCCGTACCTCTTACCGGATTCCCTCCCTCAGTTCTCGGACTTGCATCCGGATGCCCTCTCGCAGCTGCGCCAGCAACAGCGTATGTCCTCCAGTAGACAGCCCAGCACCCGGACCCTCCTGGGCAGATGACTCGTCGCCCATCGCCCCGGATGCACGTGTCACTCTACTCGGTGGCATTCTTACTACATGCGGTAAGAAGCACAAACGTCAAACGTATTCGACAACCATCGAGGTCACTACCTCTACCCCGGTTATCAAGTCAATTAGCACATGACATTACACACATTTCGTCTCATGAAACTACATTGTATAAGCATCGATTGTGAAGCACACAGACTCAAATAACACTAGCTATCACAAAATCAGAGTTGCACATTTCACACTTAATCACGTTATTCATGCTTTCTTACCACATGTATAGCTTAATCACGGTTTAGCACCCAAACAATTAATGCAACTAGTGCCCTATTGCCAATGCATGCAAATCCTACTTCGGTATGGAGTACCCCAAGTACATCTTAGAGGTTCAAAGAGGACCATGTTGATCGAGGCATGTCCCTCCGGGCTCCTCCAAAGGACTCAAGATAACCGGACCCGCCCACTACCCTAAGGCCAACTAGACCATGCTCGATACCATACTTCACGCCCCGAATTTCCAACCCGAGGAAACCGGTTCGTGACTCCCCTTACCAACCCGGTGGGCGGGAGGTGGATGTACAAAACAAATATTCACGCAGGTCAACGTATACATTCACGACTGATAGTCACAAAGATGTAAATTAAATATCTTTTTTAATCTTCAATCCATAATAAATGTTCACAACCACACATGTCTTTATTACATTCCAAAACAACAAATTTTAAAAAGAAATAAAGCAAACAGGTCTTCCACCTTGGTGTCCCACCTAACGCCCGTAGATTCCGAAAGAAAACACATCACGAAGGAGGGGTGAGCAACCACGACTTAGTAGGAATCAAGTCTCCCCCAAACCCATCCCATGCACCTATCATCTATATGTGAGCGTGCACCAGTGCGATGGCGTGACAGAAACATAACAAGGAAACACACCACACAAACGGGCACAACCTCAGCCCCAGCCACACAGGCTAACACTTTAACCACCTCTCAAACAAGTGATTTAACCGCCTCTTCAGGCCAAGTACCAAACAGTCAAGCACACAACATACACCTTGGTCACTCAGGCATAAAACCAAACACTGAGCATGCACACATTCACAAGTGCACAAACCCAGCCACTCAGGCATAAAAACAAACACTTAGCATGCACATGTTTACAAACTCACAAATCCAGCCACACATGCATATTAACAAACACGTACTGGCATATTTACACAAGCATAATCACACAGGCATTTTATCAAACATTTAACATGCACTGACAACCCAACGTCAGGAACACACCAAGACGCCATTGAAGGCCAACATCCATATAGGAGATCACACCTATATGGATTTACATGTAAATATTATAACAACAGCCATAGAAACTCTGTAAGACATCTACGCAGGGGCCTAACCCCGGAACAGGACCGGGAAAGACAGAACCCCTACCTTAAAGAAGATCCTCCTTGCTCCCTGCGCTAGACGCCGTCCTCCCCACGTAAGATGCTCCAAACTGTCTCTCCTTCCTTCCCTCTCTCTAGCTCTCTCTCTCTCTCTCTCTACGACTCCTACAGTGGCTGAAGAGAACCCTAACCCTAGAACAAGGAGTCTTCACCTTTATATAGATAACTCAAACCCCAAAACGACGTAGTTTTGATTAAATGAATCCCAGCATCAAAACGACGTAGTTTTGATGACGTTCTAACCTTTTTGCAACCACACAGACAAAGCACTCATAATTTCACCATGGTCCTTTAGCAAAAGAGGATCAGAACAACGAAACAAGGGTAATGGAGGCTGCACGTGAGAAAGGCCCTTCTCACGGGCACCTCCAAATGCTCCAGGATTATGCCACAAGCCTTAGAACAACCTCAGGAAGGCTCCCATGCAAAAATCTCACTGCACGTGAAAAGCATTCTCACGTGCACTCCCAATTGGGCTCAAACTTTACCTCTTGCTTGCTTATCAACATACAAGATGATTTAGCCAAAGTGTGTGGAAATAAAACTCCCTAAAACCCAACAATTTCCACCCAAATAGGCAAAACTGAGACTAACTCCTCACATCCCAAAATACGGGTCATTACAGTGCACCACCGCATGCACACCTTGCATATCCCCTTGCATTGTACCCAACTTCCACTATAGATAATGAGTTACTAAGCCGTAACACAATTATTCTGTTTAATTTCATAACTTTAAGCTCTATCTTAGTTACATGCAAACTTGTTCATTTTAAGTTCTATTCTTAATCAAACCAACCCTATTTGTCATTAAATCCCTAAAAGATTAAGAAACACAGAATCACCTACCTCAAACACGAAGGAATTGGTTATAATCGCCGAAATGCCCAACAATGCCGTAAAACTCCAAGCTTTAACCTCATTTTCTCTCTCCTCTTGATGAAAGACAACTAGAGCTCCAAATACTTAAAGAATCAACAACCTATACCTTAAAGATGACCTCTCTCTATATATATATAGAGACGGCTTAAGAGTTTTATTTCTTTTTAACTTTGATTTCTTGGCAATTAAGAAACCCTTTTAAACTAGATTTCCTAATTATACTAAAACTCCTATTTAAAACAATTATAAAAAGACCAAAAGTCTTTATTAATAAAAATTCATATTGCTATTTTAAAATGTTGACATTTTTAAATCCCAAACGACCAAATTAACCTTTTTACCCCTTTAACTCACCACATAAAATTTCAATAATGCCCTTGGGTGAACTAGACTCGAAATATGGGTTATCTTGTGCTATTTGTAGATTCAGGATATTACAGTAACAACCAGGAGAAAATTTACAAGAGCCACTACATTGCTCTCACAAATAGAACCAAAGTCAGTTGGAGAAGTAGTAGAGGACAAAGCTTGGATCACAACAATGAATGAGGAGCTCATTCAGATTGAAGAGAATAAAACATTAAAGCTGGTTCTTAGACCAAAGAACAAGAATGTCATTGGTACAAAGTGGGTATTCAGAAATAAATTGAATGAGGATAGCAAAGTTGTAAGGAACAAGGCATGACTGGTATGTAAAGGGTACTCACAAATTGAGGGTATAGATGTAGATGAAACATTTGCACCAGTGGCGAGGCTATAAACAATCAGGATGTTTCTTGCATTAGTAGCACATAAGAGATTCAAAGCCTATTAAATGGATGTGAAGTTTGCATTTCGAATGGATTCTTTGAAAGAAGTATATATTGAGCAACCAAATGGAGTACATATTGCTGATGATGAGACACATGTATGAAGATTGAAGAAAGCCTTGTATGGCTTGAAGCAAGCTCCTGGAGCATGGTATAGTCATCTGGATGGATATCTTCAAAGAATGAATTTCAGCAGAGGCATAGTGGATCATTACTTATATATTCTAAATTCAAACAGAGGTCAGCTGGCTACCATAGTCTATATAAATGACTTTATTGTTGGTCCCTTGGAGCCTAGGGGGGGGGGGGGGGGGAATAGGCTCTTATCGAAACTCTTTTCGTACTTTTTGGCACAGCATTTATCTGTTTAAGAGATAGAATCAATGCGGAAGATAACCAGATAGTGGAAGTATTTTGTTTTATTATCAGTATGATAAGTACAACAAAATAGAAGCAGACTAAAGCTTGAAAGCTTTTATACCTACTTAACAACTCTTTAGCACTCTGTTTACAAGTACGCACACGTTAGCCTCTGTGATCTTAATAAGCTTTGGTACATACACAAAACTATTACTCTATTTCTAATGCACGCCTGCTAAAGTGTACAAGTGTTACTATTTATAGCGACATCCACAAGAGACAATCTTGGAACTTATTGTTCCGGACATTGTGCACATTTACTGTCTCTCGAAAATCTTTCTGCCTCAATTGCTGTGGATGTGGTCTTCAAGATCTTGGGTTTGCAACGCATAAGAGTCTTTGTAAGTTCCCAAGTGTAGTTAAAGTTGTGTCCACATATTCGGATGTTTCACGTGTAAGGTGCTTTAAGTTCTCAACAAGTTTGTCTTACATCGGGAAGCAGCGAGCTGGTGACTTTGAATACGAAGAGATAAGTTGAAGTAGCATCTTCTTGAATCAGGTGTTTCCTTACTTCGTGTTTAAACTAAGCTCGGATCCTTACTCCGTAATACTAATTGCTTACTCCATATCAATTTGGTACTGGAATCCTTATTCCGTGTAAGCGCTTACTTACTCCGTATGAAAGAGAAGGTCGGAGTGCTTACTCCGCACCAGTACTTCCTTACTCCGCATCTAGTTTCCCTTACTCAGCATGAGTTAAAGGAATGGATGGCTTACTCCATATCAGCACATCCTTAGTCCGATTGAGTGGAAAACTTAACTTTTCAACTCCGTGACGACTCTCTTATTCCGTGTGACTTTGTAAACTAAGATTCTTACTCCGCATCTATTTGACTTAGTCCATTTGAAGTATTAGGTGCAGATTTCTTAGTCCATAGCTTTTAGGTTCTTAGTCCGCACGAATGATCCTTATTCTATATGAAGTAAAGACTTGGTTATATACCAAGTGTTTGACGACACTCATTCTCACCTGGATCAGGATTATGTATCCTGTCCTTAGCTTTGCTCTCACGAGTGTAGATCCGGATGAAGGTCATATCTTCTGCAATGACTTAAGATAAAACAACAAAGGTCTCAAATCAAATTACATAGGGCTTTATTAGCATTATCCAAATTCTGGCTTGATCTAACAATCTCCCCAAATTATGGATATGCCCAAACCCTTTATAATCTGATCTGTTAAGCAATGCAAAGAGATAACATACAGAAAAGAAATCACTCCATTTTCATTAACCAGTACAAAGTACAATTTAGCCTTTATATAAAATTTTCATTAAGGTACATAAGGCTTACTATACTTGAAAATCATCGTTGCAGCCTTCTTTCTAAGCTCCATTGTCTGCTCCATTATGTAGGCTTGGATGTTGTTCCAGTTTTTATCCACCTTGAAAAAAGATTTGATGAAGAAACAAACAAAGGCTCTGCAGCTATCTCCATCGGGCTGTTGTGGCACTAGCTTTTTGCCCCGGACCGTCACCTTGAGTTTTTCAGTTGGACCCAACGGAGTCATGCCCTTTCTTCATAAAGCCCCGATTGCTTTACGGCTTTCGTCAGATGAATACATAGTGGCTCAAATTGATTCCTTCTAACATTTTGCTCCATAATTTGATGGGAATCAATTAGGATCAACTACTTAGACGGAATCATAAAGACAACTAGCATGAAGTGCGGCATCATGATCCAGTATGGAATGAGGACAGATTGAAGAGTCTTCCCAGGAGTCTTATCCTCAGCAGTTCCGTTAATGAAGGTCTGAATATCAGCTAAGTCTGGAAGATACCCTCCATTCCAACGAGGCAAGATATCAAACATGTGCCTATCCTTATATAGGGACGAAAACAGCCTCATCTCCATCTCAACTGCCCCAGAGAAGTTGTGTATGTCTTCTGTGGTGAGCAGACCCGTCTCAGAACGAATAGTCCTTATGTCTTGAGGAGAGAAGGGGCATAACTCAGATAAACATCTTCGCTCAGCATTTGGCGCGGCATACCTGGTCATTTAAAAGACTTCTATCCTCATCAAGAGGATCAAGATCCGCGTATGATGGGAGGAAAGTGTCAGCCGCTGCAGATGGAGAGGTCGAAGGAGGAGCTGCACTAGAGGAGCTGGGATGAGAGAAGTGGCTGCGTTTGGGGATGGTAACTCCCGGAAGCAGTGAGGATGCAGACCGCTTTTCAACACGAGATGGGGAACGTGTAGGAGGATCAGATGACACTTTCTCCCCGGTTGGGCAGATCGGCAAGGTACGGGAGGAGGACGAGCCATCGTGTGGGCCAAGTATGTAAAAGAGGTGGACAAGGAATAAACGGACGAGGAGACAAGGTCCATCTTTTGCTCGATGGAGGTGGAAGAGTCAGTTAAGGCAGAGAGGAGTTGGGCACCGAGGGCATCAACCTTAGCGGCGATAGCGGAAATTTGGGTGGTTTGGGCTTAGGTGTGACAATCCAGCTGAGCAGACAGCACATCGGAGTGAACCGTGCCAAATGAGGCATGTCCAAGCGCCAACTCCGGAGCTTTGGAGGACTCCCCGGCAGGAATAGGTGCAGGTGTGCGCTAGGCAGAGGAGTCAGCAGGAGTGGAAGGGACGTCAGCAGCAGCAGCAGAGGGGGCATCCGGAGTAGCTGAGGCTTCCGGAGCAGCAGAGCCACTTTGACTAGAGAGGTCAACAACAGGGATGGCACCTACAGGAGAGGCGGACCGAGCCTCAACAGGGGAGGAAACCCGTGCATCATGGGCCTTTCCAAAGGAGACAGCGAAGGGAACGTCCGAAATGTGAGCAGGCATAAGAAAGCCATGGTCCAGTTCCACGATCATATCCTCCGGGGTGTGGGTGTGTTTGGCATAAAACACCTTGATTTCGTTGTCATGGATGGAGGCAGTGCAGGTGAGGTTAAAACGGAACCATAGGTCCGTTAAGGTGTCGGCGGAGAGATGGTCAAGGTAGTCTTGGGATTGAGGTAGAGGAGGCATAGGATCTTCCGAAAGAGATTCCGGGACATCAGCAACGGCAGTATCAACTGCGCCAGCAACAGCGGAAGTGGAGGGAGTGGGGACATCCACAGCAGAAGGAGCTAGGGAAACAACCTTAGGTAAACTGGGCTAAGAAGGTCCCACAACCTCACAGGGGTCGGCACGGACGCTGTGCTGGGAGGCTCGAGAGATGGAAGGGGCAACAACGGACCGAATCCGTGAGGACCGGTGAGCAGAGCTGACTTTGGGGGCACGGCTGTCGGAGGGGTCACCAACGAAGCTACCTTGTTGTTCCGAGGCAGGAAGAAGGCGGAGAGCAGCAGAGGGACGGCGGGCTGTCATGTTCCCATCAGGCGTAAGGTGGCGAAGATAATAAGCCCGAGGGAAAGGGATAGCATCATATCGGGCAAAATGGCCTGGATGTAGATGTCGGAAGACAGCACTGAGTATCCGCCCGAAAGAATGGTTCTTTGGACCATTCTTCAGCAGTTGGAACAAGAATGTCTCCCAACCATCGAGAGACGCTCAAAGACGCCGTACATAGCCAATAGAAGGTCGTATGCGACGGAGTCCAGAGCAGTGGTATGAGCCAAGAGGCAGCGGCTCAATATGGTCGCCATACATCGGTAGTGACCTTGGAAAGACTTCATTTTGTACTCCTTCCCTTTATAGGAGCAGCCCATGGAAGTAGCCATTGTCTCAGCATCCAGGCATTAAGGATCACCAGGAGGTAGATTGAGAGCGGCGCGGAGGACGTCAGGGGTGATCAAGATGGATTCACCATGGACGTAGGAGATAATGGAGTCGGTGGTACAGCGGATTCGTTGGTAGAACTCAAGAATGTCTTTAATAAGAAGATCAACAGGATTGGAGATCAAGTTCAGGATGTGAGAGGCTTCCAGGAGTGGGCGGAGTTCCAGAAACCATGCCAGAGGATCAGAGACAGTGCGCCAATCAACCAGATGGCCGGGGTTAATGCCTGAAAGAGAAGTTTTGGGTGCCATTTGAGGGAAAGATTGAGAGGAGAAGGAGGCGAGGTCTTGGGGATTGAAGGAGCGACAAGGGTTTTAGGGATTTGGAAAATGTAAAACTAGCACTGCGTAGGAATGTCCAGGATATATAAGACCGAGACCATGAATGTCAGCGGGTCTAGGGATTAAGCGAGTGGAACAGTGAACCGCTTGACAAGCTGAGGTCATTAGTCTTGAGAGCGGCGCGCCTCCGGATATAGAGATGACGTGGAGACGGCATGACCAGCGAATGATAAAAGTTATTTGCCTTCTTTGGGAAGTGTGTGCATCCCAAGACATGCATTTAATGGACCTTCATTATTCCTCCTCAAAAGCACGCGATATATAAGAAGACATGGACTATCGCTATTTGAGAGTTCCAAGAGTCCGGAGGAATGAACCAACGACCATCCAGAGTATACGATATCCGAGATAAGATCATCCGGATGGAAGGTAAACCGTGTCCGGAGAAACAGAGTGCGGTAAGAGAGAAGTAGATTCCTTTGCTGTCGTGAAGTCGAAGAGAGGAGAAGTACCATAACACTTCAAATCTGAGACTATAGACAAGATATATCAATAAAGGTGCAAAGAGAATCTGAACCTGTAGCTTCACGAAAATAAACTAAAAGAACAGGAAGCTGATTTAAGGAATTAGTACGGATATGAACAAATAGTCAATTGAAGAGCAACATAATCCAAACTAATGAGTAACAAAACTTAATGCATTGAAAATGAATGTAACAGACACATACAGCCAGAAGAATGATCATTATTACTGAATCAAGGCATATGTCAGATAATAAACACATAAGTTCATATTGATCAACATAGTGAGACCTTTTTGCTGAACGACGCAGCTAAGATTAATTAAAAATCATATGATTTTTCCAAATTAGGATTCACGAGTGAAACTGGAAAAATGAATACATGTCAAAAGCAAGCAAATGATTATTCGATTAAAATGTACGGTTGAACGAAAAAAAACATCCTTGCATGCCATAATTCTGATTCAACAATGCATGTCCAGTTAGATCCAGAAGTGAAAGTTTAGAGGAAAGAGCATCCGAGGCATATTAGGGGATTATTACAAAGGTTGCTCCCTCTTAGATCATGCGATCCTCTCAGATAGACAGCCAGGAAAGAGGTCACGAGACATATACATGGGGTATTACTTGGATAATAAATAAAGCATTTTCTCCCTCGTAGATCATGCGATCCTCTCGATGGTCATTACCTGTTAAAGAATTTAGATCATGAAACAACACTGTCTACCCATTAGGAAACTACACTTCAGGAGCTAGCAGACTACGACTGTGAGTACGACCACCAAGCATTCTGAGCTAACCCATTTCATTTTTTCAACCATACAAGTTAATAGAGCAATCAATATGAAACAGCATTCGTCATGTGGTGATGAGTGGAGATTAAAATCATGAAATCCTAAAGAGGTTATTCATATACGTTTTAATTATGTTGGCTTTAACGGCTTCAGTCGGGAAACGCAAGCATCCTCCCATTATGAACATATGAGAAAATTATCATAAACAAAATGCATGACACAAGTACAAATAATCAACATGAGAAATAGTTGGTGTCAAATGCGCATTATAAATGCAATGCAAGTTCTGAAAGAAGGACTATTGGAATTATAAAGTAGAAACTATGCAGATAGATCAAGCATACCTAATTTAAGGAGAAATTCAGAAAATCTTGCATCAGGTAGGGGCTTGGTGAGTATGTCTGCAAGTTGATCATCCGTAGCAACATGTTCGAGAGATATGTGCTTTTTAAGAACATGATCTCGGATGAAGTGATACCTGACTTCAATGTGCTTGGTCTTTGGGTGCATCATAGGATTGTTTCTGATGGCAATGGCACTAGTGTTATCGTAGTACAGAAGAACAGATATCATGTTGAAACCGTAGTCAGTAAGTTGACTTTGCATCTAGAGTAGCTGAGCGCAGCAACTCCCAACAGCTATATATTCTGCCTCAGCAATAGGGGTTGATACGGAATTCTGCTTCTTACTGAACCATGAAATCAATCTGTTTCCGAGAAACTGACAAGTACTGCTAGTGCTCTTCCTGTCGATGCGACACCCGAAAAAATCAGCATCTGAATAACCGGATAAGGAGAAGTTGGACTCCTTTGGGTACCAAAGTCCCAGATTCACTGTCCCTTTTAAACGTCGCAATATCCGTTTCACATGAAGCATGTGTGACTTTTTGGGATTCGCCTGATATCTTGCGCAAATGCAAGTTGCAAACATTATATCTGGGCAACTTGCGGTAATGTACAGCAATGATCCAATCATCCCTTTATATTTAGTCACATTTACAGATTCGCCGTCAAGATCAGGATCTAACTTGGCACTAATGGGCATGGGAGTTTTTACTGGAGATGAGTTCTGTATCCCAAACTTCTTGATTAAGTCTCGAGTGTACTTCGCTTGGTTGATGAAGATTCCATCTTTCATTTGTTTAACTTCTATCCCAAGGAAATATGTTAGTTCTCCCATCAAGCTCATTTCAAATTTGCCAGTCATTAACTCTGTAAATTCTTCACAAAGCTTCGGATTGGACGATCCGAAAATGATGTCATCCACATAGATTTGTACGATGAGCGAATTATCTTTCTCCTTTCGTAGAAATAGGGTGGTGTCTATCTTCCCTTTTCTGAAATTATGTTTGAGCAAACATTCTAATAGTGTGTCGTACCAGGCCCTTGGAGCTTGCTTCAATCCGTACAAAGCTTTCCGTAGTTTATATACCATATGCTCAGCCTTGTGTTCAACGAACCCCGGAGGTTGTTCAACATAAACCTCCTCTTGCAGGTCTCCATTTAGGAATGCACTTTTGACGTCCATTTGATAAACCTTGAAGTTTTCATATGATGCATACGCCAAAAACATCCGGATTGCCTCAAGTCTAGCTACTAGAGCAAAGGTTTCATCATAATCAATACCTTCTTCTTGATAATATCCTTTGGCTAACAATCTAGCTTTGTTCCGGATTACTATTCCTTCGGTATCCAATTTATTCCAGAACACCCATTTAACTCTTATGACTTGTTGACATCTCGGCCTTGGTACTAATGTCCACACTTCATTCCTCTTGAACTGATTAAGCACTTCTTGCATAGATTCTATCCAATTTGAGTCTTGAAGGGCTTCTTCCACGACCTTCGGCTCTATTTGTGATAGAAAACACGAGTAGAGGCAGAGATTGGAAGTGGCGGCCCTGGTTCGTACTCCAATAGTAGGATCACCAATCACTTGATCTGATGGGTGGTTCCGAGTCCACCTATAGTTCTGTGCAAGTGGTGGTGAGTAGTTGATGATTTGAAGCTCTGTCAGATCGGGTGGATCTTGTATATCAGTTGGTTGAGCTTCTTCCGGACCATTCGTATCCGTAAGATGAATAGTTCCTGAAGTACTTGGATGTTCTTCGGCACTGTTGCTTTTAGTATTAACTGGTCCAAACGGACTTGACGGTTCTACGGAGTTATGGATGTCCATAATAGTTTGTCCGGAGATAGGTGGAAGTCCTGAGTCTGAATCTTCTGAAGCATCATCAGTTGGATTTCTTCTTGCTTCACCGGTGCTTGTTGATTGGTCAATAATAGTAGCAGGAACATGTCTGAACTGAGAGTAGTCGATTATATTTATATGTTCTTGCATGATTAAATTTGAAGATCCTATACTTGACCAGTCGAGGTTAGATTCATCAAAATTGACATGGATAGATTCTTCAACAGTTAAACGCTTTCTATTGAAGATACGATAAGCCTTGCTATGTAAAGAATATCCGACAAAGAGCCCATCATTGGATTTTGGCTCAAATTTACTCCGGGCTTCTTTGCCATTATTTAACACGTAGCAAGCACACCCAAAAGCTTTGAAATGGGAGATTGATGGCTTCCTTCCTCTCCACATCTCGTAAGGTGTTTTCATGGTAACCTTATTAATAAGAGTTCTGTTCTGAACATAGCATGCAGCTGACATAGCTTCAGCCCATAGACTGAGAGGAAGCTTTGCCCCTGCTAACATGGATCTACCAGCTTCGACTAAAGTGCGATTCTTACGCTCAGTAACTCCATTTTGTTGTGGAGTTCTGGGTGCAGAGAAGTCGTCCTGAATGTCCTTTTCAGAACAACAGGATCTTATATCTGAAAAATCAAACTCAGTACCATGATCACTCCTGATGCACTTAATGCTTAGTCCTTGTGAATTGCTTATCTAGTTGAAGAGATCAACAAGATGTTCAAAGCTTTGATCTTTTGACTTCAGGAACATCACCCATGTATACCTGGTGAAGTCATCGATAACCACTAGGGTATATCTCGCACCGGCAGAGGTCCATGTGAAGAAGTTGCAGCGGAGTAGTTATTGAATTAACTGACTTGCTCTTAAAGTGTGTTTGGTCTGCTTGCCGAGTTGGCATTCTCTACAGATGGAGTCTTTGGAGAATTTACGTTTAGGCAAACCATCTACTAAGTCAAGCGATGCTAATTTAGACAAGGTTTTAAAATTTAAATGTGCGCAACGCTTGTGCCATAGCCAACTTTCTTCATCTGATGATTTAGTGAGGAAGCATACATGGTCAGAAGAATTATTTCTTAAGACCTCTGAATATATGTCCCTATCTCTCAATCCGGATAACTTAACATCTCCAAATAGGTTTTCCCTCACTGTGCAGGTGTTGCACATAAAAGAGACAGTAAATCCTTTGTCACATAAATTACTGACACTCAGCAAATTATGCTTCAAACCTTCGACTAGTGAAACTCTAGTGATTGATACACAGCCGTTGGTTAAAGTGCCATACCCCACAGTCTTACCTTTGCTGTTGTCCCCATATGATACGGATGGGCCTCGTTTGTCAGTAACATCAACGAGCAGAGACTGATCACCCGTCATATGTCTGAAGCATCCACTATCGAGGATCCACTTGCTTTGATTGATCTTTAACTTCAAGTGATCCGGCAATGCAATCTAGAGATTCTCCTGTAAGACAACAGTTTACACTTTTGGTGCCCAAACTTGTTTCGGGAGGTTAGAAGAAACAACAGTGCTGTCAACAGTTCCGGATTTAACTTTGTTAGGAATTTTAGCTTTCCAGGTTGACTTTATTTTGTTAGGTTCAGCTGCTTCTTTTACTTAGGTTTTCTTGAGTGAGACACTCCTTTGAGATTTAGATTTTGATTTGCTCGAAGAACCCTTTTTGATAAACTGATCTTTATTAACATGAATTTAGCCAGCTATCAGATAAGCTCTAGTATTCATAGTGATAATAGGGGATACAGGTTTCTCAGGTTTAACAGATTTTCTACTCTATTCAATATGGCCTAATCCTTTGCGATTGGGTGACACACTCTTGGCCCTAGATGCGCCAGCCTTGGCCTTTCTTTTCTTTCGGTGCTACGGTTTTGGCTTTAAGCTGCAAGAACCTTCCCTTCATCATTAGATACGGGTGCTAATGCTTCAGGAACTGCAGTAACAGCCTCAGTTCCACAATCATAGACTATGGTGCCACCTGAAATGAAACCATCCAATGGTTTAGACGTAATAACAGGGTACAAGTTGGTTAGTTTCGGAATGAAATCCGGAGGACACTCAATAGTCTGTGTGGAGGTCGATGCTTCGGAGCCTAGGCCATGTTTGACTCGGATGTTGTCTGGATCAGTTCTAAAAGTAGAGGCTATTTCCCCGGTTAGGTGGGTATTTATTTCTTTTTCCTGTTGCAGTTCATTTTCGAGACGTTTCACAATCACTTTTAGGCCAGTTAGGTTGGTATTTAGCAAGTAATTTTCAGCTCTTAGATCATGAAACCAAGCCTCTTTACCCCTGAAGTCAGTTATGTCTTTTTCTAGTCTAGCAACAGTAATCTTAAGACGTTTGTTTTGACTTTCCATATCTTTGTACATTTGAGTAATTTTTAGTCTCTCATTCTTTTCATGATCACGTTCAATAATAAGAGATTCTAATTTACTCATAAGCTCAGAGATCGAAGGTACCTCAGTATTTGCCATGAGGTAGACGTTCGGTTTAGGAGTTGGCTCATCATCCGAGGATTCCTCCTCTTCTTCTGAGCCACTAACGTACTTTATGACGAATGCCTTCCTCTTGTTCTTGCTGTTGTCTGAGGTGGAGCGGCGAGGAGTAACCTTGTCACTTTTCTCAGCCACTTTAGATTTGGATTTACAGTCCTTGGCCCAGTGATCGGTTTTCCCGCAGTTATAGCATTCCTGGGAACTGGACTCCGATCGCTCCTTCCTTCGGAATGACGATGAGGAGCCTCTTCTGAATCCTTTTCTGCTTTTCCGCAGGAATCGCTCGAAGGATTTGATGAGAAGAGCTATTTCTTCTTCACCGTCAGAGTCAAAATTCTCGGACTCTTCAGTATCATCATTCCTCAGTATGCTAAGACATTCCGTAGCTTTAAAAGCTACCCCCTTTTCTTTCCGAGCTATTTTCTCATCTCGGTCAGAGTATTTAAACCTGACCTCGTGAGTCTGTAGCTCTCGATATAGTTCTTCAAGGGGAACATACTGCCAATTCTTGTCGGATTGCATCTGGAGTTGCTTGGAGTAGTAGCGATCCGAAAAGGAGCGAAAAAACTTGTCATTAATTTGAGATTGAGAATAATGCTCATTGACAGTTTTTAGCTCAAGGATGAGCTTGCCGAATCTCCGATAGATGCTCTTGAGAGATTCGCTAGGTTTGTGGTTGAAACTCTCAAAGTTCTATCTGAGAGTACAGATAACATTCTGCATTTGGGACTGACTTCCCTCATAGAGGATTCTCAGTTTATCCCAGACAGCTTTCGCTGTCGTGCAGCCCTGGACGTCTGTGAAAGCTTCGGAGTCCAAAGACGATGTAACATATGCCAGAGCCTTTTTGTTAGCACACTACCAGGCTCTTTCATCATTGGTGAGTTCAGCATCAGTCTTTGGTCTTCTAATTCCATGTTCTCCGATTGTCATCGGAGTGGGTATCTCCTGATGAAGGCATGGCCACATGAGATGATCATGGCAAACCATGAACATTCTCATGCGAGCTTTCCATTGGGAGAAAAGCTCAGGTGTGAACTTTGGCGGCTTTGTCAAAGTGAAACCAGAACTCCGTGGTTGTGAAGTAGCAGCAACAGTAGGTTGAGGTGGATCGACCTTTTCACTGCTGTTACGATTGGGAAGTGGCTCTTATGCACCTCCGGAGTTAAGGCAAGTGTTGAATAGCATACT
This sequence comes from Taxillus chinensis, assembly GCA_023512835.1. Taxonomy (NCBI): domain Eukaryota; kingdom Viridiplantae; phylum Streptophyta; class Magnoliopsida; order Santalales; family Loranthaceae; genus Taxillus; species Taxillus chinensis. Next base: position 23,248,161 of record CM042087.1, on the reverse strand, counting down.
GCTTTCTTTAGCCATTGATGAGAGAGAAAGAGTAGGATCTCTACTTTAAACAGATAGAACTCACTCTGATACCACTTGTTGGTCCCTTGGAGCCTAGAGGGGGGTGAATAGGCCCTTATCGAAACTCTTTTCGTACTCTTTGGCACAACACTTATCTGGTTAATAGATAGAATCAATGCGGAAGATAACCAGATAGTGGAAGTATTTTGTTTTATTATCAGTATGATAAGTACAACAAAATAGAAGCAGACTAAAGCTTGAAAGCTTTTAGACCTACTTAACAACTCTTTAGCACTCTGTTTACAAGTACGCACACGCTAGCCTCTAGGATCTTAATGAGCTTTGGTACATACACAAAACTATTACTCTATTTCTAATACGCGCTTGCTAAAGTGTACAAGTGTTACTATTTATAGCGACATCCACAAGAGACAATCTTGGAACTTGTTGTTCTGGACATTGTGCACATTTACTGTCTCTCGGAAATCTCTCTGCCTCAATTGCTGCAGATGTGGTCTTCAAGATCTTGGGTTTGCAACGCATAAGAGTCTTTGTAAGTTCCCAAGTGTAGTTAAAGTTGTGTCCACATATCCGGATGTTCCACGTGTAAGGTGCTTTAAGTTCTCAACAAGTTCGTCTTACATCGGGAAGCAGCGAGCTGGTGACTTTGAATATGAAGAGATAAGTTGAAGTAGCGTCTTCTTGAATCTGGTGTAAGGTTCCTTACTCCATGTTTAAACTAAGCTCGGATCCTTACTCCGTAATACTAATTGTTTACTCTGTATCAATTTAGTACGGGAATCCTTATTCCATGTAAGCGCTTTCTTACTCCGTATGAAAGAGAAGGTCGGAGTGCTTACTCCGCACCAGCGCTTCCTCCGGAAGTGGCTCTTATGCACCTCCGGAGTTAAGGCGAGTGTTGAATAGCATACTGCTTTCTTCGGCCATTGATGAGAGAGAAAGAGTAGGATATCTACTTTGAACAGATAGAACTCGCTCTGATACCACTTGTTGGTCCCTTGGAGCCTAGAGGGGGGTGAATAGGCCCTTATCGAAACTCTTTTCGTACTCTTTGGCACAACACTTATCTGGTTAATAGATAGAATCAATGCGGAAGATAACCAGATAGTGGAAGTATTTTGTTTTATTATCAGTATGATAAGTACAACAAAATGGAAGCAGACTAAAGCTTGAAAGCTTTTAGACCTACTTAACAACTCTTTAGCACTCTGTTTACAAGTACGCACACGCTAGCCTCTATGATCTTAATGAGCTTTGGTACATACACAAAACTATTACTCTATTTCTAATACACGCCTGCTAAAGTGTACAAGTGTTACTATTTATAGCGACATCCACAAGAGACAATCTTGGAACTTGTTGTTCTGGACATTGTGCACATTTACTGTCTCTCGAAAATCTCTCTACCTCAATTGCTGCAGATGTGGTCTTCAAGATCTTGGGTTTGCAACGCATAAGAGTCTTTGTAAGTTCCCAAGTGTAGTTAAAGTTGTGTCCACATATCCGGATGTTCCACGTGTAAGGTGCTTTAAGTTCTCAACAAGTTTGTCTTACATCGGGAAGCAGCGAGCTGGTGACTTTGAATACGAAGAGATAAGTTGAAGTAGCGTCTTCTTGAATCTGGTGTAAGGTTCCTTACTCCATGTTTAAACTAAGCTCGGATCCTTACTCCGTAATACTAATTGCATACTCCGTATCAATTTGGTACTGGAATCCTAATTCCATGTAAGCGCTTCCTTACTCCGTATGAAAGAGAAGGTCGGAGTGCTTACTCCGCACTAGCGCTTCCTTACTTCGCATCTAGTTTCCTTACTCAGCATGAGTTAAGGGAACGGATGGTTTACTCTGTATCGGCACATCCTTAGTCCGGTTGAGTAAGATTCTTACTCCATGACGACTCTCTTATTCTGTGTGACTTTGTAGACTAAGATTCTTACTCCGCATCTATTTGACTTAGTCCATTTGAAGTATTAGGTGCGGATTTCTTAGTCCGTAGCTTTTAGGTTCTTAGTCCGCACAAATGATCCTTATTCCGTATGAAGTAAAGACTTGGTTATATACCAAGTGTTTAACGATACTCATTCTCACCTGGATCAGGATTATGTATCCTGTCCTTAGCTTTGCTCTCACGAGTGTAGATCCAAATGAAGTTCATATCTTCTGCAATGATTTAAGATAAAACAACAAAGGTCTCAAATCAAATTACATAGGGCTTTATCAGCATTATCCAAATTCTAGGCTTGATCCAACATTTATCTTCGGAGGAAGTCACTCAGGATTATGTGAAGAGTTTGCTAAGAGGATGAATGATGAATTTGAAATGTCTCTCATAGGGGAATTGACCTACTTCTTGGGATTACAGATGAGGCAAACTACTGGTGGCATTTTCATATCACAGCACAAGTATGACAAGGAATTATTGAAGAATTATGGTATTGAAAATAGCAAGCCTGTTAGAACTCCAATGGCTTCAGGATGCAAACTACACAAGGATCAGGAAGGCACTAGTGTGAATCAAAAAGAATATCGAGGCATGATTGGAAGCCTCTTATACATTACAGCCTCTAGACCTGATCTGATGCAAGCTGTGTGTCAGGCAAGTAGATATCAAGTAGACCCCAAGGAGTCTCACTTGCTGGCAGTCAAATGGATCCTTAGATACCTACATGATACATTAGAAATAGGGTTGTGGTATCCCTCTAAGGACTCCATTGAATTATAGGCATACACTGATGTAAACTGGGCTAGAAATATTGATGATAAATGTTTTACCAGTGGCTGCAGTTTTTATCTAGGCTCCAAATATGTTGCATGGTTGAGCCGAAAACAAAATAGTGTGGCCTGCGGCACTGCCGAAGTTAAATATGTGGCGTCACATGCTGCATATATGTCATCACCGGTTTTCGTCCGAGCCCATTTGGGGTGGGCTCAAACTAAATCAATAGTGAGAAATTTAGAGTCGGCACCAACTGTTTTTGGGATACAATTGGATACCCTCTACCTTGAGTAGTAAAAATGTGTGGTCTACGTTATCAGAGAAGGGTTCAGGAGTTGGTTACGTGTAGGGAAGGATTAGCACTCCTACAGTGCCCTTTCGGTATCTATTTTCGGAGGAGGAGGTTTCTATTTATTTTCGCTGCTGTGATTGGGTTGAATTTCTTAGAAAGTCTATGCTTTTTTTTTAGCTAAGTTATTTGTCAAAGTTATGACTAAAATTGATTGATCCTAAATTTCTAAGGGAATCCTAAAGGTTTTGTTTTGTTGTTTTGTTTTTTTTTGTTTTTTTGTTTTTGTTTTTTGTTTTTTGTTTTGTTTTTTGTTGTTGTTGTTGTTGTTGTTGTTGTTTTGTTTTATTTTTTTTTTGTCGTGAAAGAATTGAACCTAAGCACAAGTTAAAACTTAAAAATGCATATTTATGTTTTTTATCAAAATAAAAAAAATAAAAAAAAGCTACACTCTTTTTTCAAAATAAACTTAAAAATGACTACAAGTACACATATATCAAAATAAATGTGAAGTGTGTGATTGTGACATCCACAAATGAAAACAAAGCTACAATTTTCTTTTTCCCTTTTCTTCTTTTTCCTCATCTTCTCTCTTTTTTTTATGCCTCTCCTTGTTTTTTTTCTTTTCACTATATTTTACATATTACAACATACAACATACACAACATAAACAAACAACATTACAAGGGGAAATTACAAGGAAAATACAACACCTACGAATAATACGAGGAAAACAAGCAACATAAAAATACAGGAAAATATAAAGAATTACATTAAATATAAATATAAATAAGCTAATAGTAAATAAACATATATATAGAACCGACTTTGGGGCTTCAACATTGGACTTCCGTGTGAATCCTGTCCACACCAATAATCGCTTGCTCGAATGACCAAATCACCAAATTCAGTAGCGTAAATGACAGAAATCGACTGTGATTTTTTTTTTTGGAGACTGCAATGATGCAAGGGATTGAGAGAAGGTGATGAAAAGGTTTTTGTTGTTTTAGATTTTTGGTAAAACGTGAAAGAGAAAGGGGATGTATTTTTTGAGTGCAATGGGAGAGAATATTGGCTTTAGGCAAGAGAATCCGTAAGGGAGGAAAAGAGAGTTTGGAGTTTTTTTGTTTTTGTTTTGTTTTTCGGAAAGGGAACTTGTAGGGAGTGAGAGAGAATATGGGAAAGGAGAGTTGGGCAAAAATTTGGGTGTTCTTGGGTGTTGTTTCTAGATGTAAGTCTTTGGGCAAAGGGAAAAAGCTTGGGCATTTTTTTGACGTGAAGACTCTTGTTATGCGAGGGAGAAGGACCTCTTTTTATACCTTTGGAACTGCCACATAATTGCAGTATTTATAGATGTCAGCCCCTTTTTTATTAATTAGATGTCATTTATGTCGGGTGGACGGTCAACATTGCTTGTCCTTTTGCCTTTAAATGTGCGCATGTGATAGATAGCCGTTGAAGAGTATCTGCCCAGCTAATCCTGTGAAACTATAGTGACCATGTCTGATAACGTGCATTTATGCCGTATTCTTGTATATATTTAGGGTAGTAAAGAGCATGTTTCGAGCCTAAATTGGACCATAATGCATAGATATTTGCTCTAACACCTAGAAAGATACTATTTGCCTATATATATATGTGTGTGTGTGTGTGTGTGTTTGAGCTATTTTGGTAGGTTTTTTAGGCAATTTCTTCTCATGGACATCAACCAAATCATTGTATTGACCAAATAGGGAACTTGTGACGAAAGAGGGCAGCCTAAGGAGGCAGAAATAAAGTGCACGTGATATGGGGCATTATCACGTGCAAGGAGATTAATGCATGCCTGCCTTCTACATGATTCAAGGAAGCTTGGGAAAGAATTTCACATCATTTGGAGCTGCACGTGATATGGGGATATCACGTGCATTATCACGTGCAAGCTTGTGTTTGCACAGTTCCCTTTGTTTTGTGATTCTGATGACTTTTCCCTAAAGAACCTTGGCTTCATTTTGCTTGGTTTGAGCTATATTGTACTTTTGAGGTGGATTTTGGGTCATTAACCAAAACCACGTAGTTTCACTCCTGCGATGCCAGTTGGCAGTTAGGACACATCTCTAGCTTCACTTGCAGCCCTATAAAAGGGGGAAGAACATCTCTTGCAAGGGTATCTCTGGACCCTAGACGAAATTGAGAGAACGGGGCTGAGAAAAATCACCTTGAAGGTCTGGGATTGCTTCTTGGAACCGAAGATCGGAGCTGGGCTTTGGATCTATCTTGCACCTGGAGGGAGGAAACTACCTTAAAACTCACTTTTTCTCCTATTTCAACTGCTGTATTTGATGGATTTTTCTGTCACCTTCAGCATGTGTGAGTAGTTCTTTAATTCTAGGGGAGCAATGTAGCCCCCCTATGTTGTAATACTGATTTTGGGTTAATTCTGGGTTTGTTTATGTGAATCATTGCATGCTTTAAGATTCTTATCTTCACTTTATAATCTGGGATGTGCACTTTTGGTTTTCTTAGTCCTAGTCTGGGACAGATCCTAAGATTCTTGACATATACAGGTTTGGTGTGGCCATTATCCTTGCATTTGTATGATTTATTGGCTATGTAAGCTGCTATAGTGATGACCATTCATGTAGTAAGCCCTTAGAAGGTCCGACAATGACTATTGCAGAACCTTGGTTGATAAATAGCATGCATCTCAGTTAAACAGACTAAAGAATACCTAAATCAGTAGAAACAGTGTAGGGTTGGTGAATTTGTCACCCTAGATACCTTTATTCTGAAATATCAAATCCAAAACAATCTCTGCATCATTAATTTCCAGAACATTAAAAACATTAGTTCATTAATTTAAAAACACAAAAAGTAGGCTAAAACATTTTCTAGGACTTGAGTAAATTGGTGATTTGATTTAAAACTGGAAAACTTGATTAATCCCTGTGGGTTCGACCCCTTACATACTGCCATGCTGTGTAGTTAACTTTAAGGGAACTAAAAAATATAATTTGAAAGAGCAAATTAAACGATTATAACTGAACTAATTTAGTGAAGCTACAAATTTGTTCATCAAATTAGCGCCGTTGCCGGGGATTCAATGGTTTACTGGTTTTTATATCAACATTGGTTGAAATAGTTTGAATTGTGATTTTAGTATTTACATTCTATTTTTTTTGTTTTGAATTGTACGGAGCTGCTGGGGTTTGTTTTTGCTGTTTTGCAGGAGCGCACAACAGGTGTTTGAGAAAATTTCCAGTTGTGCATGCGACGTAGAGAACTTGTGCCTTTTGATCCAGAACCTGAACGGATTATTAGAAATCATCGCAGAGCAGCTAGGGAAGTTGCTAGAGAAGCTGAGGACGCTCTACAAGGTCTAGAAAACACACTTTCGAAATTGATGACGGATCAAAGACATGAAGGTGGTGGACAGCAACAAGGGGCAACTTTCAATGGGCAATACCCTGAAGGGGACAGTAACAGAACTATGCCCAGAACATTCCTGGACTACGCCAGGCCAACAATGTCGGACCACTATTCTGGGATCCGACAAACAAGAGTCCAAGCCAATAGTTTTGAATTAAAACCGGCACTCATCAATATGGTGAGCAATAATGCCTTTGGAGGCACTGCAGTAGATGATCCTCATCAACACTTGATGAGATTTTACTAGATGTGCGAGACAATCAAGATAAACAATGTGTTTGATGAAGCCATAAAACTAAGACTCTTTTCCTTCTCCTTGAGGGATAAAGCGCTTGGTTGGTTTAATAGCCTACCGGCTGGTTCAATTTCTACTTGGGAAGAGATGCAAAATAAGTTCATGTCCAAGTACTTTCCCCCTTCCAAGGTGATACAACTAAGAGGAGAAATTAGCCGGTTCAGGCAAGATGAAATAGCAACTCTCCATGAGGCATGGGAGAGATTTAAGGATTTGGTCAGAAGGTGCCCTGAGCATGGAAGACCGCAATGGATTCAAATTGAATCCTTTTACACCGGATTACAGTCTCACTCTCAAGATAAGGTGAATGCAGCTGCAGGAGGCTGCTTGATGAACCTAGAGCCTGATGTAGCTGCTGAGCTACTAGAGAGATTGTTGCTAGTTGACTGGCAGTGGTCAAATGTGAGAACGTCAAGGCCAAAGGAGAAGGCAACTGTAGTGGATAACACCTCCAATGACATGCAAGAACAGATTTGTGTTTTGGCAAAGAGCATGGAGGTCTTAGCGCTGAAAGTTGGAGGACAACAACAACCAACCCCACAAGCACAGGATCAAAGCTGGAGTAGAGCTGAAGAAGCAGATTATGTGGGAGGCAAGGGTTTATATCGGAAGCAGCCCTACTTCCCACAACAGCAAGGCCACAGCTTCCAACAAGAAGGTTCAGGCTACAACAATCAACAACAGCAACATCAGGGTTTTCAGAAAACCCAAACCAGAGGAGGAGAGGCCTCAACACCTTACAAGTATATTCCACTGGGAATAAGGCAAAATCCTTACACCACAGACAATTCCCTCCAAGAACAACCCAGTACTCAAACACCACCTAGGGTTGAGAATCAACCACAACAACAATATCGCTCTCAAAATTATTCAGTTGAGGAAGAAACAACAAGAAGAGAGGTTGGTGATTTAAAGGAGAAGGTGGGAAGGATGGAATCTTCTATCACGAACATGGAAAAACTACTGGTAAGTTTGGCCCAAAACGCCAACCAAGGGGTGTCTTCCAAATCTTTTCCAAGTGACACTAAAGTGAACCCCAAGTAGAGCTGTAAGGCCATTACTTTAAGTAGTGGTAAAGGATTGAAGGACGTCGAGGCGCCTAAAAAGAAAATCAATCATGGAGAACAGAGCAAGCCTTTGGTGGCTAAAAATGAAGGAAAAGCTGAAGCAGAATAGAAACAGTTGGGAGTGGACCTAGTTGAAGAACAAAGGCCAAGAGAGGTAAGGCCTAAAATGCCATTTCCTCAGCGTATGAGGAATCAGAAGATGGAAGAAGAAAATAAATGCTTCATGAAGATATTCAAGAAGCTGGAAATCAACATTCCTTTTATTGAAGCTCTTGAGCAGATGCCCAGATGCAAGAAAGTTTTAAAGGATTTCATGATGAAGAAGAGGAAGTATGGGGACCATGAAACGGTTGCTGTAACAAATGAGGTGAGCAGTGTGGTTCGAGGAAGCGCCCATTAAGCATAAGGATCCGGGTTGCTTTACTCTCCCGTATGTGATAGGAGATGCACCACCACAGTAGGCCCTCCGTGATTTAGGGGCCAGTATAAACTTAATCTCTTTTTCCCTTTATAAGCAACTAAGACTAAAGGGAATGAAGCCCACTTCCATATCATTGCAGTTTGCTGACCGGTTTACTAGAAGACCTGAAGGAATTATTGAAGATGTGTTAATAAAGGTGGGATCCTTCATTTTTCCAGCAAACTTTGTGGTTTTGGAAATGGAGGAAGCTCGAGGAGTCTAGCTCCTCCTTGGAAGACCGTTTCTCATAACAGGGTATGCACTTATAGATGTGGCTCAAGGGTAGCTAACCTTGCGAATTAATGAAGATACCCTAGCTTTTACTATGGAGACAGCTCTGCAAGGACAAGAAGAAGAGGATTGCTTTTGGGTTGATGACTTTGAGGCTTTGGTTGAAGACTTCTTAAGAGACCAAATGGAACAAGAGGAAGATGAAGTGCTCCTACTTACAGAAACCCAACAACAGGGAGAGGATGATTTGATAGATGAAGAGGATGATCAAATGTCAAGCCCACTGGAGCAAGCTAAAGAAGCAAAGGAAGAGGACACAACTCCAGCTCCCGAATTGAAGGAGCTGCCTGGACTTCTAAGGTACGAGTTCTTAGACTCCACAAACAAATTTCCTGTGATTGTTGATGCAAACCTGAATGATGTGGAATGTGCTCAATTGCTAGAAATCCTTAGGAGACATAAAAAGACCTTAAGATGGAACATTGAATATATTAGGGGCATAAGTCCAGGAATTAGCATGCACAAAATCTTAATTAATGATGAATTTAAACCCACTGTAGAGAGGCAAAGACGGTTAAACCCAGTAATGAAAGAAGTGGTTAGAAAAGAAATCTTAAAATGGAAAAATGTTGGGATAATCTATGCAATCTCAGACAGCAAGTGGGTGAGTCCTCTACATGTTGTGCCTAAGAAGGGAGGCATGACAGTAATTAAAAATGACAAGAATGAACTGATTCCATCCAGGACTATAACTGGATGGAGGGTGTGTGTTGACTATTGAAAGCTTAACAATGCCACAAGGAAGGATCATTTTCCCTTTCCTTTCATTGAGCAAATGTTGGATAGGCTAGCGAGATATAGTCATTACCGTTTCTTAGATGGATATTCAGGGTACAATCAGATTATGATTAAGCCCGATGACCAAGAGAAAACCACCTTCACATGCCCCTTTGGCACCTTTGCCTCTAGAAGGATGCCATTTGGGTTGTGTAATGCACCTGCCACTTTTCAGAGGTGCATGATGGCAATCTTCCAAGGCTTAGTAGAGGAAATCATGGAGGTGTTCATGGATGATTTCTTAGTATTTGGTTCCTCCTACCAACAATGCTTGAACAACCTGGATATAGTCTTGGAAAGATGTGGTCAATCGGTCCACAATAACCCATATAGTGTTGTGTCCCCTGGAACGAGGAAGTCCAGTGACAAAATCTATGGTTACGTGGTCCCATTTCCACTCTGGCACTGGCAATGACTACGACTCACCAGCTGATCTCAAGTGCTCTGCCTTGACTTGCTCACAGGTCAAACACCTCCTCATATAATCAGCAACGGCCTTCTTCAGGCCTGGCCACCAATACTGCCTCCTCACGGCATGGTACATCTTGGTCCCACCAGGATATACAGCTAACCATGACTGGTGAAATTCCCAAAGAACCTCCTCCTGAAGAGAAGTGGGAACTATCAGTCTACCCCTATACCGTAGTACGTGCTCTGCATCCTCAGTCCAATTAGAAGATGCCTGCCTAGTCTGAATCCTGTCCTTGATGACTTCATAGTCAACGTCCCCCAACTGATCCTCTATGATCCTGTGCTGTAACTCAGGAACTGCAACAAGAACACTGAGGGTCCCCCGTCCCCCACTGGTCAACATCTGTAACCTCATTGCTGCCAACTGTCCCATCATTTCCCATTCTTTAATGGCACAATGGGCTACCACGGCCCTGCTCTTCCTACTCAGAGCATCTACCACCACATTACCCTTCCCAGGGGTATACATCATGTAAAACTGAAACTACTGCAGGTACTCTACCCACCGCCTTTGCCTAAGGTTCAAGTCTCGTTGAGGAAAGATATACTGCAAGCTCTTGTAGTCTGTATATACCACAAATTTCTCCCCAAGGAGATAATGCTGCCAGCTCTTTAAAGCAAAGATCACTGTAGCTAACTCCAAATCATGCGTGAGACAGTTCTGCTCATGTGGTCTAACTACCTAGACCCATAAGCAATCACCTGCCAAGTCTGCATCAACACACAACCAAGCCCCACCCTGGAAGCATCACAATACACCTCAAAAGGTACACCCTCCCATGGAAGAATCAGGATAGGTGCTGAGGTCAATCGTGCCTTCAACTCCTTAAAAGCACTCTCACATGCATCAGACCAAACAAAAGGAACTGCCTTCCTAGTCAACTTTGTCATAGGAACTGCCAACCGGGAAAAATCCTCCACAAACCTCCAGTAGTAGCCTGCCAAACCAAGGAAGCTACAAATCTCAAACACATTCGTGGGCCTCTTCCACGACATAACTGCCTCGATCTTCGCATGATCCACTATGATACCCTCCGAAGATACCACATGTCCCAAGAAATTCACCTGTTATAACCAGAAGTCACATTTTGTGAACTTCGCCTACAACCGGTGCTCTCGTAAGGTCTGCAACACAAGCTGCAAATGCTTCTCATGCTCCCTCTTGGTCGCTGAATAGACCAAAATATCGTTGATAAACACCACAACGAACATATCTAAATACGGAGCAAACACCTGGTTCATCAATCCCATAAACACTGCTGGAGCATTCGTGAGCCTAAACGGCATCACGGGCCACTCATAATGCCCATAACGACAACTGAACGCAGTCTTAGGGATATCTGCCTCCCTAACTCGCAACTGATGGTATCCAGACCTCAAGTCTATCTTGGAAAACCACCTTGCACCTCAAAACTGATCGAACAGATCATCGATCCTCTGTAATGGATATCTGTTCTTCACAGTCACCTGGTTCAGCTTTCGGTAGTCTATACACAGCTGAAGCGAGCCATCCATCTTCTTGGCGAACAACATTGGAGCACCCCATGGTGAGCTACTCCGCCTGATAAAGCTTCATGCCAATAGATCATCTATCTACCTCTTGAGCTCTCTAAGCTCTGTCGGCACCATCCGGTAGGCTACTAACCTAATAGGTGCTATCCCCAGCAACAACTCAATCGAAAACTCTACCTCCCTCATAGGTGGTAAACTGACTAAGTCCTCGGGAAACACATCCGGGAACTGATCTACAATGGGTGGCAAAACAGCCTTCCCCTCTCTCTTCCTGTCAACCAACGTCAAGCTGGCTAACTGGTGGGTCATATCACCCCACCCATGCCTCAAAGGTCCCAACCTGCATGCCTCCTCAGTTTACTCACCCACAAAGACACCCCGCGTGCCCTCTGGTGTGAGAAACGTCATACGCCGTCGAAAACAATCAATCTTGGCCTCAACGGAAACCAACCAATCCATACCCAGGATAACATCAAAATCATCTAACTCCATAATATACAAATCACATAACAGGTTAATACCCCCAAGTATTACCCGACAAGCACAACAGATACTCTCAAGTATCACAATGCCACCCAAAGGTGAAGCAACCATTAGAGACTGACTAACCATCTCCTGGTCTAACTCCAATCCAACCACTATAGCATACGAAATAGAAGAATGGATAGCACCAGTATCAATCAAAACTGAACAGATAGTATGAGAAATGATAATGGTACCTCTCACCACTGAAGTTCCTGGTCCTGCCTCGTCCACTGGTGGAACCTCTACCTCTCTGCTAGTAAGGGCAAAAGTCCTCCCTCATGGCACACTGCCACTAGCCTGGCCCATTAGGGCCTTGCCCCATTGATCAACATGACCCTGTGCCTCCCGCTGATGCTGCTGCACTGCAGGTCGCGTCTGCGTGCTCTGTGTTGGCAGCATTGACCTCTGAGACGGAGCCCCACTCCTCTGTCCCTGCTCTCTCAGATGAGGACCTACACTACTGGTCGAGCTAAGGGTAATACATTCCCTAGCTCCATGTCCCACCTTCCCGTATTGGAAGCATGTCATCTTTTTCATCGAGCAGTCTCTCGACAAGTGTCCAATCAAACCACAACTCTAATAAGTACCTGACCTCTAGATGGTTGAACTCTCATGGGGTCCCACTGCCTGGCTGGAAACCCTCTACACCTTCCTCCTCCCAGGCTGAACTGCATTGCTATCCCCACTCTGCCTCTTCCTGCTCGGACCTGCCGAACCGCCTGCTCTCTGGGCTCTCGCCTGATCCTGACCTCGCTCAATAATGAGTGCATTGTCGACTGCCTCCCGGTAGCTGGTCAACTGCATCGGTTCTAGCTTGTTTTTCAAAAAGATGTCCTCAAGCCCTGAATAAAATCCTGCGTCTTATGGGCTTCCTTCTCCCAAGCCTCAAGAGCAAACAGCCCTAAATCTGTGAAGGCTTGCACATACTCACCCACAGTCTAGCTACCCTGCTGAAGCTCATAATACTCTCTCCATCGTGCATACTGCAACGAGCTGGGAAAATACTCCCCAAAGAAGCGCTCCACAAACTCCCTCCAGCCTATCTGACTGCCATGGATAGCTCTAGTGGACTCCCACCACCTACGTGGGATACCCAACAGATAGTGCATCGCCACTCGCACCCGCTCCTTATCTGGCACCCCAATCATCTTAAAGATGTCCTCTGTCCACCTAATCCAGTCCTCGGCTACCTCTGGTCGTGAACCATCCTCAAAAGTCCTGGGTGCGTGTTTCAAAAACTGTGCAGCCCAGTCCACTCCTCGTTGTGCTGGCTCTATCATGACCTCCTGCTGGTGCACATCCTATACCACCCTCGCCTCCTGCTGCTGAGGCTGCTGCTGCCTCTTCAGCTTATCCACCTCCCTAGTCATCTCCCTCCTTAAGCCCTCCATCCGTTGCATAGCCTCCTGTAGCTAAAGCAACACCTGAGCCAAGTCAGGTCCCACAACGGGAGCTGACGAACTCTATAGCGGGCTCTACCACCCCTGGTGCCCCAACTCTATCATGGGCTCCTCTGCCGGGCCCTGGCCTCGGATAACTCTCCTCGGTGGCGCCATCACACTGGCCACAACAATAAACAACAAACGATCAACACTAGCACTACAGCACAAATAGCCATCAAAGGCGCAAATCAACTTGTAGGTTCTCACCACATGACCCGTAGTTCCACAACCATGCATATAGCATCGTGTCAACCCTTAGGGCACACAAAATTATGTCCTAGCTCTCACGGCCATGTGCCATTTAGGCACCAAATACAATCACATCACATACAAAGACAATCTAGTGCCCTATATGCACACAATCATACCACTAGAGATGCATCCATCCCCACATATGCTCCTAGAATGATCTAACTGACACCAACATAACCTCGAATACATGTAAAGATTGTGTTGATCAGGCACCCTCCCTACAGTTTTCCAAGTTACATGGGATCAATTAACCACCCCTCACTAACCTAGGTCCACTAGACCATGCTCTGATACCAACTTGTCACGCCCCAAATTCCAGGGAACCTAGAACCAAGAACATAACTTCCACTTGCCCACACCCGAAGGGTCAAGGAGTTGGTGACTAGCACCAATAGAGAATACAGCGCAGGTGCTGTCTCAATTATGCAACCTTGTACAGTCATACATCAAGGGTAATCCTATACTTTTCCATATATCATCGTGCATACAATAAGTCATACAGACATCACATCACAAACAGTATGCAAATACTGTTGTTCCCGTGAGGTTGAGTTATCATTGTTGTCAACATGTTGCCGGACTCGAAGATCTGTACTTGGTTGGATAACTTCGTAGAGTGATCTCTTAGAGTGAGCTCGTAGAGGGAGTCTAACTTTGTACGTTCTGAATCGAAGGTCGTAGATCAGAATCAAAAGACTCGAAGATCATAGATCAGAAGAATCGAAGGTTGTAAACCATCAGACCATGCGGGTTGAAGCCTCGAAGGGCCACAAGATCGAAGGGTCGTAGTTGCTGAGATCCAAGGTGCAGAGCCATGTCTCGCAGAATCGAAACGAAAACTCATAGAGTCGAAGTCCACAGAGTCGTAGATTGAAAGACCGGGTACAAAGACCCATAAACAGAATAATGCGATCACTGACTCGAAGACTCGTAGAGCTCTTAGGCTCGTAGAATGAGATGTCAAGCTCTGGTTCTGACCTAAGCTTCGAAACCAGAGAGCAGAAGAATTGGAAGATCAAATGCCCTTGGTTCGGAAGAATCAGACTCGAAGAATTAAAGAGGAAGACTCGTTGACTCGTAGAAAAGCTACGAGGCAGTTTCTCCGAGGCTGTGGCTAGGCAAAGGAGTGGAGCGAGCTACGAAGGAATGAAACGCGCGGAAGTTCACCGTTTTAGTAAGTCGTTACCCAGGCAGTGATTCTAAGTACGTTAAGTACTAGAAATCGCATGGATGTCATCTAAGGGTGATATGACATGTTTCGATGATTGAGATCAAGGAAGAAACATGCTTAACCCTAGCATAAGGGTTTCTGACTCAGGCCGACCGATAAAAGCAAGGAATGTACCTGACTACAAGTGTGCGCTGAAAATATACTTTGTGCAGACAAGAAACATATCAAAGCATATATAAGAGGTGACGCAAAGTAGTTCAATTTTACAGGGAGAGAGAGGAAGATTGAAGAAGAGATAACAGTGAGTTAATCTGTTCTACTTCCTCATACATTCAAAGAATAGATTGTGAGTCTGGTATAGGCGTGATTGAAGGTCGGGCATAGCAAATGGTCATCCATGCAGGAGCAAGTTGCGTTAGATAGAGTCTTACAGTGAGTAAATTCTGGAGCAATACTATTTTGTATTTGCATTGAATAAAAGAGAGAGTTGATTCTATTGTAACAACGGCTGGACCCTACTTTATTAAAGGAGAATAGTGGATTGGACTCGGTGTAGGTACACCCTCACCACCGTAGAGTATATCACATTGATCGAACCACGTATATTGTGTCTCTGTCTTTTCTTTTTCTTACATGCCTGCTTGTGACTGATATTGCATGAGACATTAAAATATCACCCAAACGAAGACCTCATCTATTAGAGCAATCTCTCCAAAGTATTCTACTCATAAAACTTAAAGAAAAGTTTTATAGTATACAGATTCACCCCCCTCTTTGTATACAAACACTTATATAAAGATAATTGTGCTTGGAACCTGGGAATAACAAATACAACTATCCACGGACCCATGTCTGGGATATCACACAGAACAATACAAAATACAATACTATATCATACATCAGAGTAGTGGGCATGTCCTCCTGGAAGAAAGTCCTCCACTAGTCTCAGGTCACACCCGAAAAGGGGAAATAACAAGTAGGGGTGAGCGACAAGCTCAGTAGGTGACCCTAATACTCCACATCATGCAAACATACAAGTCTATACTACATGCACAGTGTACTCGTGCACTATGTAGTGTGCACAATCATCAGGACCCAGCCTGCCCACACAGGACAGCTTGTCCACGATCCTCCATGGGATCCCAGCTCAGGGCACTCAGCCCTAGCTCCACGAGCTCAACGGCTCAACACAATCCTTAACGGGATCTCAGCTCAGGGCACTCAGCCCTAGCTCCACGAGCTCAACGGCTCAACACAGGCCTTAGACTCACGATGAGAACCCAACAAGTCATAGAGCCCAAGCCCCAATTCCTCAAACCAACATACCAACACCAATATGGCATTAAGGTTCGTTGCTATGGGCTTTCCATTTTCGATTCGAGCTTATCGTTGCAGTGGGCCTTTTATTTTCCCGTTTTTCAATTCAAGCCTATCGTTGCAGTGGGCCTTTCATTTTTCACTTTAAGCCTATCGTTGCTGTGGGCTTTCCCGTTTTCACTTTAAGCCTATCGTTGCTGTGGGCTATCCATTTTTAATTCAAGCCTATCGTTGCTGTAGGCTATCCATTTTCAATTCAAGCCTATCGTTGCTGTGGGCTATCCATGTTCAATTCAAGCCTATCATTGTTGTGGGCCTTTTTCCATTTTTCAATTCAAGCCTATCATTGCTGTGGGCCTTTCAATTTTCAATTCAAGCCCATCATTGTTGTGGGCCTTTTTCCATTTTTCAATTCGAGCCTATCGTTGCTGTGGGCCTTTCAATTTTTAGTTCACGCCCATCATTGTTGTGGGCCTTTTCTCTTTTTGGTTCAAGCTCGTCATTGTTGTAGGCTTTCAATCTCCAAAGATCAAGCGGCCTTAGATGCCTCATCAAGGTATTATCCAAGCACACCGGTCTGTGAAGACCCCTTTTCCCTCTCGGGGACAAACCCAACCGTCGCACTTCTTCCTCTAGGTAAGTCGGTAAGTGCTCCAACCCGTCCAAAATGACTCCCTTTTTATCTTTGTACGCTGTTTGTATACAAACAAGGCACAAAGAGGGGCAGTTATTGGACCCCATTTTGTCCGGGTTGGACATACTAACCCCATTTGATATACCTTTCTGCCCATGCCATATACCTTGTTGAACAAGTCCACAATGATCCCATACTTCCAAGGAATGGTCTACCCCAATCGGCACGAGATGGATACAATTGACACGGATGGGGAAGTTCAAAATTAATGACTTTTGCTACAAGTCCTTGAAGCGCCCCAAGACCAACACCAGGTGATGGAGGATGAAAAATGGAGACCAACGCACTTGACCGAGCTCAAATCGGACTTAAAATGAAGAAGTTATGGCCAAAACAACTTTCGTTGGAAAAGTCAAAATGTGCCAAAAGACGGTCAATGCCCCTGGTCAAACTGCCCGCAAAAGTGATCATGCGAAACTCTTCAAAATGCCTATGTAGGCGAATATGGATCTCCCCAAACAATCCCTGGAAGGTCATCCATTTTTGCATTTTTGGTGGGGGTAAAAAGGTAATTAAAAGTTAAAAAAAAAAACTTCGGGGTTGACCGTTGACCGTTGACTTGGCGACATCTGCGACCCGTTGACCTTCGAGCCTCGAAGCCTCGGCCAGGCCCCGAAGCCTCGAAGCCTCGAAGCCCCGGGCCCGAGCTCGGCCCCGGGGCCTCGAGCTCGAAGCCTCGGGCCCCCGGCCCCGAAGCCTCGAAGCCTCGAAGCTCCGACCCTGCCGACACTCCGACCTTCGAACCCTGACCTGCAATACCGTTGAGTTTTCGGCCCGTTGACCTTCGACCTGCCGACACTTCGACCTGCCGACGCTCCGACCTGCCGACACTTCGAATCTCCGACCCTTTCTGCCTTCGCTGATTCTTTTTTCGCTGGTTTCTCGCGTCAACTCTTTTTTTCACGGGCTTCCCTTTATTCTTCTCGCTGGCTTTACGGGACTCATCTTCTGCGCTGACCATCAGACAAAGAATAACTCAACTACCCTGTCAGTCACATGCGTTGCTAAAATACAAACTCCAAAGGGCAATCACGAGCCACCCTGTTTCCTGCACAAGCTGTCTACCCGACAAAGCATTAAATTTGCAAATTAAAATACGCAGCCAATAATACAGCAATTATGACAGTCCAGCCAAAGACGTTTGGCAGCTCTTTAAGATGCAGTCTGCAGTTCCAAGGAAGAGAGAGATCGGTTTTTTAGGAAAAATTCGTAAAAAAAAAAGAGAGGAGATTCTTTTTGGAGGGGGAAATTCGTGAGAAAGGAGAGAGATTCTGGGGAGGGAAAAATTCATTAAGGAAAAAAAAAAGGAGAGATACAGAGAGAGCTATCATCGTGGAAAAGGAAAAAGGGTTCAAACCTAGAAAAGAGAGAAAAAAAACAGAGAGTTCAGCAGAGGGAAAAACCAGAATTCAGCAGAGGAAAAAATCATCAAACCCAGCTGCCAACGTTTCATCCAACACGCTCCCTATCCCAAAATCAAAATCACTCATCCTCTCCAACTCCTCATTCCCTCTTTCTCGTTATAGTTCCCTCTCTTTCAGCAAACAAAAAAAAAACACACAAAAATCATCCCAATTTCAGCCCCCCCTTTTCCTGCGTGTTCAGCAAGCAAAAAAAACAACAGACACCCATCCTTTTCCAGTCCCCTTTCTCTCACGCCCACTTCAGCCCTCCTACCTCAAACCCAAAAAATCCATCTCTTCAAATACCAAAAAAAAAAACCCCCCCCTTTACAAACCTCGTCAAATCTTGCTGGATCCAAGCAAGTGGTGACCATCAGCATCAGTGGGAGCTCAAGCAGAAGATTCAAAGTCGGTTCAGCCCTTATTTCTTCATTACTTTTCAGCTTATTTATTTTGATATTTGATGTAACTCTTAATATTTCCTTGTATTTCTTTTTTTTCTTTTATTGTTTGCATTGTGTTTTCCTTGTATTTCCCTTTCCTTTGTATATGTGTACCTTGTAATATGTAAAGTATAGCACAAAAAAAAAACAAAAAAAAAACAACAAACAAAGAAAAAGAGAGAGAGCAAAGGGAAAGGATGAAAAAAAAGAAAAAGAAAAAAAAGAGAGTGATTTTATTTTTGTGGATGTCACACTCACACACTCCACATCTATTTTGATACATGCATTTTCAATTTCAAAAAAATACAAAAAAAAAAAAGCAAACATGTTTTTTTTCAAAACATTTTCAATAAATAACCACAAAATGCATTTCCAAAACCAAAAAAAAAGGGGCAAAAAACACAAAAGACAAAAAAAAAACAAAAAAAACAAAACAAAAAAACAAAAAGACCAAAATGTTTTTTTACAAAATATAGAAAAAAAAAAAAAAAGAATGTATGTTCTCTAACCAAAAAAAAAAAAAAAAAAAACAAAAAAAAAACAAAAAAAACAAAAAAAACAAAACAAAACAAAAAAGGGAAAGATAAAAATCATTTTCTAGGACTTCAATTTCTCCAAAGCAAAACCAAAAACCCAAAACCAACCCATAGGATCTCATTCCCCACTTCAAACAAAAACCAAAAAACTTATAGGATTCCCTTTAGAAATCTAGGGTAAATCAATCTTAACCATAACTTCGACAAATAACTTAGTCAAATAAAAATCATAGACTTTTTTAGGAAATTTAACCCAATCACAGTAGTACAAATAAAATAAAACCTCCTCCTCCTAAATTAGATACCGAAAGGGCGCTGTAGGGGTGCTAATCCTTCCCTACACGTAACCAACTCCCGAACCCATCTCTGATAACGCAGACCACACACTTAAGACTACTCAAAGTAGAGGGTATCCAACTGTACCCCAAAAACAGTTGGTGGCGACTCTAAATTTTCTCACCATCGGTTTAGTTTGAGCTCACCCCAAAAGGGCCCGGACGAAATCCAGTGATGACAATGCAGACTGGGGATTTAAGAATAAACACTTTAGAGAGTTAGGTCTAGAACTAGGACTTAGGAGGTTATATTTAATTGTGCTATTGTATATATGTAACTGTCATGCCAAGTTGTTTTGATACAATGGTCATTTAAACTGTGATTTATTTATACGCTTTCATTACCATGATAGTTGTGATTTATTGCTTTCCATACTTGTTGCATTCATGCATAACCCTATACCCGGGTTTAACACAATTTAGGTTAGCGAGGTTCGATCTGGGTCCCCAGTGCGTTGATCATTATCCGCAATGGGGCCTCGGACTCCTCACTCAAGCTTGAGTTTCTTTTAAGGCACGTCCTTTTAAGATCCCCCTCCTGGTAAATCCCATGGTGTACGGAGCCCTCTATTGAGGAAGTTTGGGAACCAACGAATAAGATAGGGGTAGCAATAAAAGCCCATCAGGAGTATTGACCCACATTTTGTTTGATCATTCCATGCCATGCTAACCTTTGTTTTGTAGGGTAGTCCTTAAGTCATCCCCTGTACATTTAACTGTTTTTTTACAATTGGTTTATTCTTTATCCTGTCTACCTACCTTGATATATATTAACTTGTCATCCTAACCTGCCATCATGCATAACATGACATTCATCATTCATATAGGCATGGCAACTTTCAGTCATCTCCTAAAAGGCCTTCGGGACAAGGAGGCTGCCACGATGGTGGCCCAAGCATCGGGAGATATTCAACTTCGCCTTGGAGATTTCCCCGCAGGAGAGGCCTACAAGGCGAACATGTTGTCATAGAAGATCGGTTGGACTACACTAAGGAGGTACGAGACAATATGGAAGCAGTGGTCGGATGAAAGGAAAAGCATATACATACAACAACTTGGGGATTTGCTCCATGTAATCGAGCTTCGGCCGATACGGATATTGCGGGGCAGCCATTTATTTCTGGGAACCTCAACGGCGGTGCTTCAACTTCAACAGCCTAGATCTTGTTCCCACAATAGAAGAATACAGAAGATTGCTGGATATCCCCGTGGAAAACAAAATGAAAATCTATCTGCCAGAGCCCAGAAGGTCATGCCGAAGGGCCTTTGCCGTTATGGGAAAGCCAGTATGGGACTCACCGGTGGTCACAACTTACGGTGGGCGCGAATATCTTCCATGGGCAACAATCAAAGAAGTAATACAAACTGCAACGGAAGCGGAGGTACACAAATTGCTTACACTAGCTATATATGGGCTAGTCATTTTCCCAAGGATACCGGCCCACATCGATGGGGCAATTGTAGATTTGGTCCAAATAGGTGCTCAAGGGATGTGACCCTACTCCTGCTATCTTGGTCGAAACCATCCGATCTCTTACTTACCTAAGGAGTAAAGGCTCGGGACAGTTCATGGGTTGCTTACCTCTCCTATGCACTTGGTTGCAAGGTCATTTCCCCTGTAGTGTTCATCGTTTCCCTGCTGTTTATCAAGTACCAGCCACAACACTACTAGATATTCTGCTCAGCAAGTGGAGCCTACCAAAGGATTTAGAGAGCTGGAAAAAGAAGTTGGAAAACCTCACGAAAGCCGACATTACCTGGGACTGCTCCTTGGATGCCGGTGGTCTCTATGACATATAGCTGCGGGGACTACAATTGGGTTCCACTTTTAGGTCCCTGGGGAGGAACTGCATATGCACCACCGCAGGTGGGAAGACAAGTGGGCGTCATCGATTATTCCCGTACTCTTTGGCATGGAAAAGTGTGACTTCACTTACAGCGAGCCATGCTCATAGAAGAAGGCAAGAAGATGTATCAAGCATGGTCCACACCACACAAGATCCAACCCAACAGTTCAAAACCTGGTGTTTTCCCAGCATACATATCTTGGAGGGCACAACACAAGCCACAGCTAACTTCAGACATGAAGGCTATCCTCCAGGAGAATCAGACTTTAAGGCAACAGATCCAGAGGCTAGAAGCATCTCTAGAAGGCACTCTTGAAAGGCTGCATCCCGAGGGAAAAACAGATTGCGACCATAATGAAGCAGCGAGAGGATGCAGGTGAACGACCACCCCAGAGAAAGAGGCGCCGTGCTCCTTAGGAGATGACTGGAAGAATGCCTTAAGATCATGTAGTGATAGCTTTCATTTTACATGGCATTTCAGCACTTGTACGTTGCATTGAGTGTTTGTATTGTGTGTTTGGTTTGTAATAAAGTTGTTTGTTTTTCTAACCCTCCGCATGTACATTCCATGCAAATATGCATATCAAATAAAAAAAAATCAAATTAAAGTTCCCTTGTACCCAGGTGGGTAGCAGCCTCCCTCCAGGATTGCGCACTCTTATAATCTCAGATCCCGGCGCAATCAAACACCTCGGCCGCGACCAATGGCGAAGAAACAGAGAACAGGCTCATGGGGTTGGAACAGTACAACAAACCCTACAGGGGCAAATGTCTGCAATTATGGAAATGCTCACAAAATTGACTGAAGAAAGAGGAAGAATTCCGACTGGGGGAACTACCAATCACCATCAAGAACAGGGACAGGAGGCCGTTCAGTCACCCAACCTGGCTCCAAGCCAGGCACCCACATACCATCCTGCTATGGCACAACCTCCAACCCCAAATCAAACTCATTTCACTATGCCAGCACCGGGAAATGTAATGGAAGCAGTGGGTTCCCCAGCTCCTCAGGAAAATGTTGAGTCTTTCGCTCTACGCCGACTCGAGGAAAGGTTGAAAGCCGTAGAAGGCACTGACGGCTATGGCATGACCAGCCCACAAGACTTGTGCCTAGTCCCTGGAGTGGTGCTGCCACCAAAATTCAAAATGCCAGAGTTTGAAAAATTCAACGGGACCCGATGTCCAAAGACACATTTGGCCATGTATTGTCAAAAGATGGCTGCTTATCTGGTGAAGACAAGCTCCTCATGCATTGTTTCCAGGAAAGCCTAACTGGGGCATCTCTTCTCTGGTACTTTCAGCTAAATGGAAACCGCGTCAAGACATGGAAAGAATTAGCTACTTCCTTCTTGGCACAGTACAAACATGTCACCGAACTGGCGTTGGATCGATTAACCCTGCAGTCCATGGAAAAGGGATCCGAGGAGAATTTCAAGGATTATGCACAAAGATGGAGAGAGGCCGCTGTGGAGGTTCAACCTCCTCTTACCGAAAGAGAGCTCACTACTCTTTTCATCAACACACTGAAAGGCGTATACTACGAGAAATTGATAGGTAACGTCTCCAACAACTTTGCAGATTTGGTTGCATCCGGTGAACGCGTAGAAAGTGGAATTAAAGGGGGAAAGCTAAAAGGTGATGCAGCTGAGGCATCAAAACGGTTTCAACCACCAGCGAAAAAGAAGGAAAATGAAACCAACCTGGTATACCCATCACACCAGTCAATACAATCAACGTTCTACCAAGCGTCAGGATGCTACAGAGGGTCGCCGGTAGCTGCTTATGCTGCACCTGCTCCATCTCCCCAATTCATGCCATACCTGCCGCAAGGAGGCGTCCCATTTCCATACTCAATGGTACCTAACTCATTTCAACCGAGAGCACCATACCCAGAGCAATCAAGGCCAGCAGCTCAGGAAGGACCAGGAGCCGCATTTCAAGGACAGGGGCAACCAAGGGCCCCGACCCAGCAAGCAGGAGCGAATCAGGCTTCTCGTCGACCGCGACAAGAGTTTGACCCGATCCCAATGATGTATGCCGAACTATATCCCAAGCTTTTAGAGGCAAGGATGGTAACCCCTATACCCTTGGGAGAAATAAAGACTCCTCCCCCGGCCTGGTACAAGCCGGATGCCAGGTGTGAATATCATGCAGGTGGAGCTGGACATGATATCGAAAACTGTATAACATTCAAAAGGAAGGTTCAGGCATTAAAGGATGCAAAGTGGTTGGATTTCTCCGCACTGGCTGGGACACCAAACGTGAATAGCAATCCTCTCCCAGAACACTCTAACAATGTTGCTAATATCGAGAGGGAAGGGCGGCTGGAAAGGTTCTCTCAAATACAAATGGAGAAAATGTATCTGTTTACTCTGTTACAGGAACATGGCTATATACTGGCTCAAGATGCGCCAAAGGCAGAGAAGGGAACAGATGGGGAAAAACAATGCCCTTATCACAAGATGGCACGGGAACATGACATCACGGAATGTACTGAGTTTTTTGAAGTAGTGCAAAAGCTCATGGACCAAAGGATGATCGAATTCTCCACGGAAGAGATAGGCAGTCAAAGCCACATGATTCAAAAAGACATGTCATACACACCGTCATGGGTGCCAACCCTCCTTGTCTTGAATGTTAAGACTCCAGAAATCCCGCTACTGCCTCATGGAATCACACCTCTCACCATACGGGTTCCTGCCCCTTTCCCCTACAAGACGGATAATGCAGTCCCGTGGAACTATAACTGTGAGGTAGTTCAGGGAGCCGCTATAGCAGAAAAGAAGACCAGGAGCGGTCGGGCTTAAGCAAGGAAGGAGAAAGCTATGGAACAAGACATTGAGCCTACACTGGAAGCAACAAAGAAGGGAACACCGATCACTGAAGAAGAAACCATAGAATTTCTGAAACTCATGAAGCAGAGCGAGTATAATATTGTGGATCAATTAAGTCGGCAACCGGCTCGCATCTCCCTGCTCTCATTGATAATGGATTCCCAACCTCACCGGGAAGCACTGTTGAAGGTTCTAAGCCAAGCCTATGTTCCTCCAACCATCCCGGTGGCAAATGTGGATGGACTCACCAGTAACCTCATTATGAACAACGTCATCAGTTTTGGAGATGACGAGTTACCCCAGGAAGGGAAAGGACATATAAAAGCTTTGCACATCACGGTCAAATGCAAGGAACACACCATAGCCCGCGTACTCATCGACAACGGCTCGGCATTGAACATTATGCCCTTACATATACTACAACAACTTCCAATGGACGCATCCTATATGCGTCCCTGTACGATGAAGGTACGGGCATTCGATGGAGGAAAGCGTGACGTAGTGGGAACTCTGGATATTCCCCTCACGGTTAGGCCAATTACTTTTATGGTGGAATTTCAGGTGATGGACATCACGCCATATTACAGTCCTGTTGGGGAAGACCCTGGATCCACACCGCAGGGGCGGTGCCGTCAAGCCTCCACCAAAAGATGAAATTTGTAATGGGGGACCAACTCATTTGCATCTCTGGAGAGACAAGCTTCCTCGTCACCAAACCGGCATCAGTACCTTATGTCGAGAACAACGAAGATGTGCCAGAATGCTCCTATCGGGCCTTTGAGATGGTGAATGTCGCTTCTGCCCCAGACCATCGTCTCTCGAAGGCAGCAAAAATGGTTGCAGCCACTATGATCAAACAGGGGTACAAACCGGGGCAAGGGTTAGGCCTGACAGCTCAAGGGATTCAGAAACCCCTGACCATCCGAGAAAATACCGAAAAGTTTGGGCTGGGCTACGTCCCTACAAAAGCTGACAGACAGAGGGAAGCTATCAAGAAGAGGGAAGTCAGAATGGCAAGATTGCAGAAAAGGCCAAGATAAGAAGAAAGGGAAGCTTTCCCCCCTTTGAATGTTACATTCCGAAGTGGAGGGTTTATCCACAAGAGCCAACTTGAGCCCGAGACGGGGACTGCAGCCACATTGGACACAAACAAGTATGCACCAAATGAGATGGCTCAGTTAGTGCGAGAGGAGCCCAACCAGCCATGGAACAATTGGACCAGCCTGGACCTCCCCATAATGTAATGCTTACGGTCGCTGGGGATTTAATGTATTCTACTTGAATGTACTTTTAAGACGTGTGAACATTTTGTTTTTCCTTAAACCTTCAAATAAAATGTGTTTTCCAAAATCTTTCATGGTGCATTCCATTCATAACATATGCATATCATATTTGGTTACCAATTTGTCATTCTCTTATAAACAGGTACCACAATGTCAATGAAAACATAGTATGCGAAAGCGAAACGAGATGCCAAAGGTTTGACCAAAGTCCAAACTGGGAGCAGCCCGTGTTTGAAGCTGATGAGAATGAGATAGAAGAGACACCTGAGCTACCAGGGGAGATTTTACGCCTGTTGGAAAGGGAAGACCGTCTATCCGTTCCAAGTGAAGACCCAGTAGAAACAGTGAATTTGGGGATGACAGCCGAACCAAAAGAATTGAGGGTGGGGTCTTTGATAGCTACCGACATCAGGAGGAAGTTAATCGAGCTGTTAAGAAGCTACTGACAGACAAGATTTTTAGCCTCTCTAAAAGAGCTAGCTAATGTCGTTAAATCCCTCTTCAAAATAATAAATTCCCTAAGTTTGCACTAAAAGAATAAGCAAGAAAGGGGTCGAACCCACCAGGGATTAACCTAGTTCTCTAGTTCTCAAATCAAATCACCCAATTACTCTTGTTCTATAAAATGTCTTGGCAAAAGTTTTCTTTTTTTAAACTAAAGATCTAATTTTTATTTGGTTTTCGAACAAACAAAGAAAGTAAACTGATTTTAGGATTAAGTTTCAAGGATTAAAGGCATCTAGGGTCACAATTTCACCTCCCTATGTTATCTCTACCGGTTCATGGTATTAGGGTTGTCGATTGAAAACATGCTAAACATAAGCCAAGGACAACAAATGGTCATTGAGGTCCTTTTAAGAGTTGTATGCCAGGAATGGTCATCTAAACACACAAACATGCAAAGCCAATAAATCATACTTGCAAAAGGATAATGATCACACCAATTACAAATAAGTTATGAATCTCAATCCGCCCCAGACTAGGGCTAAGAATATCAAGGTGTACATCCAAAGATAGAATTAAGGACAGATTCATAAAACATGCAAAACTCAATCATCCAAACCCAATATTCATAAACACAACGAAAGCAACAAGGGGGCTACATTGCTCCCCTAGATTAAAAGACTACTCACGCATGATTACAAGCAAAACCATAGCAGAAAAGCTCAACATCTTCTTCTTGATCACGCGCACAACAAAGCTTCAAATCCAGGCTCCAAAATCCGCGACGGCTGTCGCGACGGCTGCGACAATGCTCTCTCTAGGTCAAGGACAGCCTCCAAGACGTGGAGCCTCTCTCTCTCTCTCAAAACATGTAGGGGGTTAGGCATGGCTAGCAAGGGGCGTGGAGCTCTTATTTATAGAGTTTGGATGGGCCTTGAGGTGTGTAACCTAGCCCACTTATCAAAACGACGTAGTTTTGATAAGTAACACTCGAAACATTAAAAACTCTATCTTCCATCCACAATTTGGACTTGGGCCTTCAGGAACAAATGATCGGCATGGAAAAACGATTGGATCGGTCCAAAAATATCTCTGCACGCCAATTTGCACGTGATATGGTGAATTCACGTGCACCTCCAAATCAGCTCAAACTTCTCCCCAAGCTTCCTTGCATCCTGGTAGAGGCCTGGAGAGGCAAAAATAGGCTTGCACGTGAATTGGGTGAATTCACGTTCAGCTCCAAATGCTCTGAAATTTCTGTGGTAGGTAGATGACATCATTCTAAGAAACTTTTGTTCTTGCACGCAAATTGTTTGAGGCCATCTACTATGTCAAAAGTGAGGTCCAAAACCTGCCAAAACAGCTTAAAAGCGCATGTATTTGCAACTAGCATCTTCCTAGGGGTTAGAGCAAATATATATGATATATGAGGCAATAAGGCTCTAATCATGCTCTTAAACATCCTAAATAAACACTAGAATAACAGCATAAAATGCACGTTATCAGCTACATCGACATTTTTGCATGGTCATACCGAGACATGCCCGGATTAGACACAGATATAGTGCAACATCACATACCCGTGAAGCCAGAGTGCAAGCCAGTACAGCAGAAATTGCGAAGAATGAGGCCAGAGATGCTACTAAAGATTAAAGAAGAAGTCAAAAAGCAATGGGATGCGGGTTTCCTAAGTGTCTCCCACTATCCAGAATGGGTCGCTAATGTTGTACCAATACCAAAGAAAGGAGGCAAAGTACGCATGTGTGTCGACTATAGAGATCTGAATTGGGCCAGTCCGAAAGACAACTTCCCGCTTCCTCATATTGATACCTTAGTGGATAATACAAAGAAACATGCCCTATTCTCCTTCATGGATGGTTTCTCAGGCTATAATCAAATTCGTATGGCCCCCGAACACAAAGAGAGGACCACATTCACGACACTTTGGGGCACCTTTTGCTATAACGTGATGCCTTTTGGCCTGGGGAACGCAGGGGCAACCTATCAGCGAGCCATGGTGACCCTATTCCATGACATGATGCATAAAGAAGTCGAGGTATATGTGGACGACATGATAGCCAAATCTCGAAGCACTGAAGATCATATCGAAGTACTCTGCAAGCTCTTCAACAGGCTACGGAAATATCAACTGAAATTGAACCCCGAAAAGTGCACTTTCGGAGCCATGTCGAGAAAACTGTTGGGTTTCATTGTGAGCCAAAAAGGAGTGGAAATCGATCCAGATAAAGTTCGAGCTATCCAAGAGATGCCGCCGCCACGGACCATCAAGGAGGTTAGAGGATTTGTAGGGCGACTGAATTATATTGCCCGATTTATTTCCCAATTGACAGCCACCTGTGAACCCATTTTCAAGACTTTGCGAAAGAACAACCCGGAAATTTGGAATGACAAGTGTCAAGAAGCTTTTGATAAGATCAAACAATATTTGTCTAATCCGCCTATTCTGGTCCCACCGGTACCGGATAGACCTCTGATCTTATACTTAACCGTTCAAGAGTCAGCGATGGGTTGTGTCTTGGGGCAACACGACTCTACAGGCAAGAAGGAGCAGGCCATTTATTACCTCAGCAAAAAGTTCACCATTAATGAAGAAAACTACACACCCTTGGAGAAGACGTGCTGTGCTCTTGTCTGGATAATGAGAAGATTGAGGCAATACACCCTTTATCATACTACTTGGCTAATTTCAAGGCATGATCCGCTCAAATATCTCTTGGAAAAACCATCCATTTCTGGACGAATCGCCAAATGGCAGTTGATCCTATCGGAGTACGATATCATCTACGTACCTCAAAAAGCCATAAAAGGAAGTGTGATAGCCGACTATCTGGCAGATAGAGCCCTGGAAGACTTTGAGCCCATGACTATTGGCTTCCCAGATGAGCACATTAACATCATTTCGGCCGAAGTATCAGACATATGGACGATGTGGTTCGATGGAGCCTCCAGTCTTTTAGGTCATGGTGTCGGGGCCATCCTGATATCCCCAAAAGGCGAACATTTCCCCATGGCAGCAAAGCTAACCTTCCCTTGTACAAACAATGTAGCAGAGTATGAGGCTTGTGTGATGGGACTTCAAGAGGCCATTAACAAAGGAATCAAAAAATTACGAGTGTTCGGTGATTCCGCACTCATCATCTTTCAAGTAAGAGGTGAATGGGAGACTCGAAACCACAAATTAATCCCATATCAAAAGTACGTTGCAGAGTTAGCCAAGCAATTCGAAGCCATCACATTTGAGCATATGCCCAGGGAATACAATCAGCTCCTGGCGACCTTGGGCAACTCTAGCCTCCCTCCTTCGGCTAGACACAAAGTTGGAAGTTCGGTCTTTTGATATCCGCATACAAGATGCTCCTGCACATTGCATGGCCATTGAAGGACATACGAAAGAAAAACCTTGGTTTGAGGACGTCAAACAATATTTGCTTAAGCAAGAATACCCAGCAGAGGCCACCGAATCTGATAAAAGAAATATCCGAAGGTCAGGCATCCAACTATTATATTGATGGCTCAATTCATAGAAGAGAAACCACGACATGGTGCTATTGCGGTGTGTGGCAAAAGAAGAATCAACACAAATCATGAAAGAAGTGCACGAAGGGGAATGTGGTTCACATGCGAACGGACATGCATTAACAAGACAAATCATGCAAATGGGCTACTATTGGGTCACCATGGAAAAAGATTGCATTGAATATGTGCGCAAATGCCTCAAGTGTCAAATTTATGGTGATAAGATTCAAGTACCACCATCCAAACTACACGTGATGGTCTCCCCGTGGCCGTTCTCATTTTGGGGCATTGATGTTATCGGACCAATATCTCCAAAAGCGTCTAATGGTCATCGTTTCATTTTGGTAGCCATTGATTACTTCACCAAGTGGGTAGAAGCAACATCATACGCTAATGTTACACAGACTGTGGTACTTCGATTTATGCGGAACAATATCATATGCCGATATGGTCTTCCCGAGAAGATCATAACAGACAATGCTGCCAATTTGAACAGCCGGATGATAGGGAGGTTGTGCGAAACATACAAAATTCAACACCGCAACTCAACCCCTTATCGCCCAAAGATGAATGGAGCGGTCGAGGCAGCCAACAAGAACATCAAAAATATTATCAGAAAGATGACTGAAACATACAAAGATTGGCACGAGAAGCTACCTTACGCTTTGCATGCTTACCGTACCTCGGTGCGTACATCGACCGGGGCAACTCCATTTTCTTTGGTCTATGGTATGGAAGCAGTTCTACCGGTCGAAGTGGAGATACCTTCCCTCCGAATACTTAAGGACACTCAACTCGAAGAAGCAGAATGGGTCCAAAGTCGTTATGAGCAGTTGAATTTAATTGAAGGCAAGCGCTTGGCGGCAGTTTGAGGACAGCGTATCAACAGAGAATGATGAACAATTACAATAAAAAAGGTGAAGCCCGAAGCTTTCAAGAGGGTGATCTTGTCCTCAAGAAGATCTTGCCAATTCAACATGACCATAGAGGCAAGTGGACTCCCAATTATGAAGGCCCATATGTTGTAAAAAAAGCATTTTCAGGAGGCGTATTGATCCTTGCCAAAATGGACGGAGACGAGCTTCCTAATCCAGTGAATAGCAATGCCGTCAAAAAGTTTTATGCTTAAGTCTCATGCCTCCCAACCAGATTCTCTTTCTTGCAATGAGCGGACTTGGTGAAAACCCGAAAGGGCACCAAGGGTAAAATACAAAGCTCCAGCAAAAAAAAGAAAAGAAAATAAAGGCGGACTTGGTGAAAACCCGAAAGGGCACCAAGGGTAAAATACAAAGCCAACAATAAATCTTGAAGGGTGAAATCAGTCAGAATCTGAAAGAATCAAGATCACAACAGATGGGATCCAAGCAAAGAGAGACAACATCATCCAAAAAAATAGTGATCGCAAACAAAGGGAAGACTTGGTCAAACCCAAGGCACACTCGAATCAAATTTGTACATTATGCTTTTGAAGACTTGTGATTCTATTTATCAGATTATGACAATAGGACACTTTTTATGATATAAATATGTTTTGTGGAATTAAACCAGCAAAAATCTTTTTTATCTCTTTAATCATGTTACATTGTTTTCATTTCACATTCAAGTAAAACATCTTAAATCCCCAGTAAGCTCTTTTAGCATTGCCTTATGAGTAGGGCCAAGCTCAAAATCCCCAAACAATTCAAAACCCCAACTCGGAGTACTCATATCTTCACGGGATGTCACTATCCCCGAAGAAGCCGTCAAATCAAGCTCCTCAATATGGCGAAGCAAAATCTCACGAACCCTTCATGCACAACAGGGGTTCCCCAAAAAGAAAGACGAACAAACTCTCCATCTAAAGAGAACATTGTTCCCCAACAAGTTGAATGTTAGCCAACGGCCAAACCCTCAGTATACATCACATGGCATTTCAATGCATACATCGCATGGCATCACATTGCATCATATTTCATCACGAGTTGAGGTTTATGCATCCCTGCATACAAGATATTGCAGTCCATGCATCATTTGCATACATTCCGCACGCTCTATGATTTCAGGAATGTTGCCACCTCTGAAGATCCTAGAAGCATACCCAAGAAGCTTCTCTTCAAGCTATCCTAGTTTTCTTCGTTTAACCGCACAACTCTTCCTTTGCAATTTCCCTAAGCTCTAAGGCATCCCTTTTGGCAATTGACAAACTTTTCCCATTTTGGGTCACCTCGTAGAGCGATCTCCTTGAGTGAACTCGTAGAGGGAGCTTAAATTGGGTTACTTCCCAAAATCACCAATTCCTTCAAGCATTCCCCCCAAATACCATTTGAGGTCTCCAACAAGTCTTTCCAGGTTTAAGCTTATCATTGCTTTGTAGGGCTTTCCATTTTTTAATTTAAGCCTATCGTTGTCGGGCTTTCCCATTTTTCACTTTAAGCCTATCGTTCTTTGTGGGCTTTCCCGCTTTTTAATTCAAGCCTATCGTTCTTGTGGGCTATTTATTTTCAATTCAAGCCTATCGTTGCTGTGGGCTACCATTTTTCAATTCAAGCCTATCATTGCTGTGGGCTATCCATTTGCAATTTAAGCCTATCGTTGCTATGGGCTTTCCATTTTTGATTCGAGCCTATCGTTGCGGTGGGCCTTTTATTTTCCCGTTTTCAATTCAAGCCTATCGTTGCGGTGGGCCTTTCATTTTTCACTTTAAGCCTATCGTTCTTGTGGGCTTTCCGTTTTCACTTTAAGCCTATCGTTCTTGTGGGCTATCCATTTTTAATTCAAGCCTATCGTTGTCGTAGGCTATCCATTTTCAATTCAAGCCTATCGTTCTTTGGGGGCTATCCATGTTCAATTCAAGCCTATCATTGTTGTGGGCCTTTTTCCATTTTTCAATTCAAGCCTATCATTGCTGTGGGCCTTTCAGTTTTCAATTCAAGCCCATCATTGTTGTGGGCCTTTTTCCATTTTTCAATTCGAGCCTATCGTTGCTGTGGGCCTTTCAATTTTTAGTTCACGCCCATCATTGTTGTGGGCCTTTTCTCTTTTTCGGTTCAAGCCTGTCATTGTTGTAGGCTTTCAATCTCCAAGATCAAGCGGCCTTAGATGCCTCATCAAGGTATTATCCAAGCACACCGGTCCATGAAGACCCCTTTTCCCTCTCGGGGACAAACCCAACCGTCGCACTTCTTCATCTAGGTAAGTCAGGTAAGTGCTCCAACCCGTCCAAAATGACTCCCTTTTTATCTTTGTCGCTGTTTGTATACAAACAAGGCACAAAGAGGGGCAGCTGTTGGACCCCATTTTGTCCGGGTTGGACATACTAACCCCATTTGATATACCTTTCTCGCCCATGCCATATACCTTGTTGAACAGGTCCACAATGATCCCATACTTCCAAGGAATGGTCTACCCCAATCGGCACGAGATGGATACAATTGACACGGATGGGGAAGTTCAAAATTAATGACTTTTGCTACAAGTCCTTGAAGCGCCCCAAGACCAACACCAGGTGATGGAGGATGAAAAATGGAGACCAACACACTTGACCGAGCTCAAATCGGACTTAAAATGAAGAAGTTATGGCCAAAACAACTTTCGTTGGAAAAGTCAAAATGTACCAAAAGACGGTCAATGCCCCTGGTCAAACTGCCCGCAAAAGTGATCATGCGAAACTCTTCAAAATGCCTATGTAGGCGAATATGGATCTCCCCAAACAATCCCTGGAAGGTCATCCATTTTTGCATTTTTGGTGGGGGTACAAAGGTAATTAAAAGTTAAAAAAAAAAAAACTTCGGGGTTGACCGTTGACCGTTGACCTGCCGACACTGCGACCCGTTGACCTTCGAAGCCTCGAAGCCTCGGGCCCGGCCCCGCCCCGAAGCCTCGAAGCCTCGAAGGCTCGGCCCCGAGCCCGGCTCGAAGCCCCGAAGCCTCGAAGCTCGAAGCCCCGGCCCCCCGAAGCCTCGAAGCCTCGAAGCTCCGACCCTGCCGACACTCCGACCTTCGAACCCTGACCTGCAATACCGTTGAGTTTTCGGCCCGTTGACCTTCGACCTGCCGACACTTCGACCCGTTGACCGTTGACTTTTGCCCCATTGAAATTCGACCCACCGAAGCTTCGACCCTACCGACACTTCGACCTGCCGACGCTCCGACCTGCCGACACTTCGAATCTCCGACCCTTTCTGCCTTCGCTGATTCTTTTTTCGCTGGTTTCTCGCGTCAACTCTTTTTTTCACGGGCTTCCCTTTATTCTTCTCGCTGGCTTTACGGGACTCATCTTCTGCGCTGACCATCAGACAAAGAATAACTCAACTACCCTATCAGTCAAATGCGTTGCTAAAATACAAACTCCAAAGGGCAATCACGAGCCACCCTGTTTCCTGCACAAGTTGTCTACCCGACAAAGCATTAAATTTGCAAATTAAAATACTGCAGCCAATAATACAGCAATTATGACAGTCCAGGCAAAGACGTTCGGCAGCTCTTTAAGATGCAGTCTGCAGTTCCAAGGAAGAGAGAGATCGGTTTTTTAGGAAAAATTCGTAAAAAAAAAAGAGAGGAGATTCTTTTTGGAGGGGGAAATTCGTGAGAAAGGAGAGAGATTTTGGGGAGGGAAAAATTCATTAAGGAAAAAAAAAAAGGAGAGATACAGAGAGAGCTATCATCGTGGAAAAGGAAAAAGGGTTCAAACCTAGAAAAGAGAGAAAAAAAAACAGAGAGTTCAGTAGAGGGAAAAACCAGAATTCAGCAGAGGAAAAAATCATCAAACCCAAATTTGCCAATGTTTCATCCAACACGCTCCCTATCCCAAAATCAAAATCACTCATCCTCTCCAACTCCTCATTCCCTCTTTCTCGTTATAGTTCCCTCTCTTTCAGCAAACAAAAAAAAAACACACAAAAATCATCCCAATTTCAGCCCCCCCCCCTTTTCCTGCGTGTTCAGCAAGCAAAAAAAACAACAGACACCCATCCTTTTCCAGTCCCCTTTCTCTCATGCCCACTTCAGCCCTCCTACCTCAAACCTAGAAAATCCATCTCTTCAAATACCAAAAAAAAAAACTCCCCCTTTACAAACCTCGTCAAATCTTGCTGGATCCAAGCAGGTGGTGACCATTAGCATCAGTGGGAGCTCAAGCAGAAGATTCAAAGTCGGTTCAGCCCTTATTTCTTCATTACTTTTCAGCTTATTTATTTTGATATTTGATGTAACTCTTAATATTTCCTTGTATTTCTTTTTTTTCTTTTATTGTTTGCATTGTGTTTTCCTTGTATTTCCCTTTCCTTTGTATATGTGTACCTTGTAATATGTAAAGTATAGCACAAAAAAAAAACAAAAAAAAAAACAACAAACAAAGAAAAAGAGGGAGAGCAAAGGGAAAGGATGAAAAAAAAAAAAAAAAAAAAAAAAAGAGAGTGATTTTATTTTTGTGGATGTCACACTCACACACTCCACATCTATTTTGATACATGCATTTTCAATTTCAAAAAAAATACAAAAAAAAAAAGCAAACATGTTTTTTTTCAAAACATTTTCAATAAATAACCACAAAATGCATTTCCAAAACCAAAAAAAAAGGGGCAAAAAACACAAAAGACAAAAAAAAACAAAAAAACAAAA
The DNA here is from genome assembly GCA_023512835.1 of Taxillus chinensis. Taxonomy (NCBI): domain Eukaryota; kingdom Viridiplantae; phylum Streptophyta; class Magnoliopsida; order Santalales; family Loranthaceae; genus Taxillus; species Taxillus chinensis. The sequence continues at coordinate 23,213,193 of CM042087.1, read as the reverse complement.
CAAAAAAACAAAAAGACCAAAATGTTTTTTTACAAAATATAGAAAACAAAAAAAGAATGTATGTTCTCTAACCAAAAAAAAAAAAAAAAAAACAAAAAAAAAAAACAAAAAAAAACAAAAAAAAACAAAAAAAAACAAAAAAAACAAAACAAAAACAAAAAAAGGAAAGATAAAAATCATTTTCTAGGACTTCAATTTCTCCAAAGCAAAACCAAAAACCCAAAACCAACCCATAGGATCTCATTCCCCACTTCAAACAAAAACCAAAAAACTTATAGGATTCCCTTTAGAAATCTAGGGTAAATCAATCTTAACCATAACTTCGACAAATAACTTAGTCAAATAAAAATCATAGACTTTTTTAGGAAATTTAACCCAATCACAGCAGTACAAATAAAATAAAACCTCCTCCTCCTAAATTAGATACCGAAAGGGCGCTGTAGGGGTGCTAATCCTTCCCTACACGTAACCAACTCCCGAACCCATCTCTGATAATGCAGACCACACACTTAAGACTACTCAAAGTAGAGGGTATCCAACTGTACCCCAAAAACAGTTGATGGCGACTCTAAATTTTCTCACCATCGGTTTAGTTTGAGCTCACCCCAAAAGGGCCCGGACGAAATCCAGTGATGACAATTTCCACAAATGTTCGGGTGCCCCTCAAGAAAGAAGGTAAACCTGTGAAACCAACCATCAAGGCCAAGCCTGTTTTGAAGAAGATCCCAGTTGTTCAGAAGTTGAGCAACACTAGCTTTCAGGGTCACTGCTACTACTATACAGTGTGGGGTCACTGATGAACAGAATTTATATAGAGATTTTATAGTTATTTTCCCCTATTTACAGTCATTTTCATAGTGTTTTGTGTGTTTTAATTATAAAGAAGTGTTAAATTATGTTGTTTGCCATGTTTTAGTGTTTTGTAGAATTGTGTTGTGTTTTAAGTGAATTTTGCAGTAAACAGAGAAGAATCGGGAGAGTTAGAGCCTAAGATGGTCTTGCATAAAGGTTACCGTCGCGACAGGTCTTTTTGCCTTTATCGCGGCGTAGAAGAAATGCATTTTTCATCGCAACAGGCCTTTTCCTTTGCCGCGACAGACATCGAACCTTGCCCCTTTTTGTCATTTACATCTCTGCTGGAAATCTTACGTTTCCCTAAAGCAGTCAACCAAAATGTGTGGAATTATCTTTCTTCCATTTTTGGAGTGGCAATGACGTTTTTATATATGGAGGAAGCCATTGGAGAGGGGAAGAAGAAGAAAATTGAAGAAAAATCTCTTAATCCATCCACTATTGCAGGGTGATCCTAGACTGTTCAAACTGTTCGTCCTTGAAGGTTATTGAAGATTGAAGATTGAAGATTGGAGGGTTCATACTTTGTGACAGAGAGAGTGATTTTTCCCCTTCTCAATTTCTCAATTCATTTGTAAGAACATATTTAATCTGATTATTTGTTATTATTCATCATGAGTGAGTAGTCTTTACGCTTAGGGATTGGGAATAGCCCAATCCCAATTGTTTGTTCCATGAAATTTTAATATAATTTTCCTATAAATTTTCCATTGCATGATTTCATCCTAGCAATTTTAATGTATGTCTGTTGAATGTAAGGCCTGCATTTGTGCAAATTGCTAGAAATTGGATTAAGGATTGAAAGGTGACGTTCGATTATCTGAACTCTAGGATTGAGACTTAGGCACGTCACGAAAGTAGTCTGCCTACCTAAGGGGACCCTTGAACATCACAGACCTTTAAAGGGTCAAACCTTGTCTCAATGTGCCACGAGAGTAGGCCGTTGCAAGGTTTCGGCACACCATTAATCACGCGAAAGCGGCTAACGGTCAATTTAGGATCGTTCACCCTCGAAGCTATGGAAATTGTATGCTAAATTAATTTTAAAATTGGAACAAATGATTGGGTAGCGGTGAAAACCAATTCCCTAGGTGTTTTTATCCCTGCAATATTTATCTTAATTGTATCGTTTAATTAATTTATCATTTTAATTATTCAAAACAATCCCCTGATCGCTTAGACAATTGGTTCGGCTTGTTCTTGAGGATTTCTATCCTGTCCTTGTGGGATCGACCCACACTTTGTGGCTAGCTACCGCTACGCCGTCCTATTGCGGTTACTAGGTGAATTTAGCACCCATCAAATTTTGGCGCCGTTGCCGGGGACAACGCTTGTAAAGAACTTGAGAATCAAACCATAGCTTTTTGGACTAAGCATTTTTTGTATTTTAATATTTTTTGTCGTTTGTTTATTTTTTCTATTATTTTATCTTATTTTTATTTGTTATTTGTCATTGTGTAAATTTAATTATTGATTTTAGGTTCATTTTATTTTGTACAACTTGTTCGGTACTGTGCGTGGGTATTGTTTGTCTTTGGTTGTTGTGCAGGACCAGTTTATGACCCGTACAAGTGATAAAGAGGTTATGTCTCTTGACCGTGAACTCGAAAAAACTCTACGCCAACTTAGGAAGACGCACAGACCCGAGCCGGGGCAGTCCAGTTTGCAATCACTTGATCAAGTGAATACAGCCTTGGAGGAAGAATTCCTCTATAATCCTGCACCATTAACACCACCGGGCTTTGTTAATACACCCTCTCCCACACAGACCGGAGCTGGTTTTCTTCGAACACCCATCAGATTCAAGATGGCGGACGGAAGAGCTATGAAGGACTATTCCACCCCTACAGCAGCGGGGATGGCAACCGGCATGACTAGACCAACTATTGCAGCGAACAATTTCAAGTTAAAGCCAACGATTATTTCACTTGTGGGGCAATCCCAATTCACAGGTTCCCTTTTGGAGGACCCACAGATGCATCTCCGGGAGTTTCTTGACAAATGCACCACCTTCCAATGTAATGGCTTACCCGAAGATGCCAAATTGATGAGACTATTTCCTTTCTCCTTGGTAGGAAAGGCAAAGGCTTGGTTGCATGGATTGCCATCGAGCATTACTACATGGGACTAATTGTCACAAGCATTCCTCGCCAAATACTACCCCCGGGCAAGACTGTAGAAATCCGGATCCAAATTAACACATTCACCTAGGCTGAATATGAATTCTTGTATGAAGCGTGGGAGCGCTTCAAGGAGCTTGTGATGTCATGTCCACACCATGGATTCGGGAAGTGGCTCCCTCATTGACTCTTTCCACAGGGGAATGACATATGGTTCCTGGAACATAGTCGATTTAGCAGCCACCGGAGCTCTTATGGAGAAAGATGCTGACGAAGCATGGGATTTAATCGAGAAGATTGCCTTAAACACCCATCATTGGTCGAGTGTGAGAACTTCGTCGCGACGAGGAACGACAGAGCCTCGAAAGCATGAGGTTAGTGTCTTGGATAATTTAACTGTGAAGGTTGATTCCCTTTCACACAAGATAGATAAAATGAGCTGTAAAGTAGTGGAGCACAATTCAGTATGTAGTGTTTGTGGAGCTGAAGATCATGACACAGGCTCCTGCTATATTGTTGGGAGTTCCGCACAACAGGAAGAGATGCAGTATGTTGGTAACCAACAACCTTTCCAAAACACATACAACCCCAACTGGCGAAACCATCCCAATTTGTCTTACAAGAGCCAGAATGTTTTAAATCCTAATCCTACCCAAGCACCACCGCAACCTCCTGGTTTTAACCCGCAAACCAATTTCTGCCTAACCAACCCATGACCAAATCCTAGCTTTGAACAGCAGCCTCAGCAACCTCTTCCCCAAGAATCTCAATTAACCAAATTAGAGAGTCTCGTCACCACATTCGTGACAGCTCAAGTGTCTCAAAATCAAAACGTGGCAGATTCTTTTAAAAAGGTTAATACTTCAATCGAATCCCTGGCCAGACAAAATAAGCTTCTTGAGACACAAATGGCCCAGTTAGCCCAACAGGTGAATAAGTTGACAATTTCTTTATCTAGTTCGATGCCCGGGCAGCCTCTCAACCCAAGGGAACACATCAATGCCATTACATTGAGGAGTGGGAAGGAGTTAGAGGGCCCAGTTACACCTCAAGATGAACCTGTGGATAATCGGCCTGAGGAGTCGAGCAACGCTGATGGAAGTTCCCTAGAAATTCGGGAAGAGAAGGAAAAGGCTATCGTGCCTATTTGTGTACCACCACCTCCGTATCAGCCTCCTGTACCATTCCCATATAGGCTACTCCCTACCAAGCAAGAAAAAGATTTCAAGAGGTTTTTGGTGATGCTAGACAAGCTGTACCTCAACATCCCGTTTCTTGAGGCTTTGGAAAAGATGCCATCATATGGCAAATTTATTAAGGAAATCATGTCCAAAAAATGGAAGCTTGAGGACTATGAAATTGTGAGCCTAGCAGAGGGATGCAGTGCAATACTTACAAACTCAAGTCCTCAAAAATTAAAAGATCCCGAATATTTTTCTATCCCCTGCATGGTTAGTAAGCAACGTTTTCGCAAGGCCTTATGTGATTTGGGGGCTAGTGTAAGCCATATGCCCTTATGAATTTGTGAGCAGCTGGGTCTTGGGAAACTATCTCCCACTACCGTGACACTTCAGTTAGCCAATCGATCAATCAAATATCCAGTTGGGATTGTGGAAGATGTCCCACTTCGAGTTGGGAAATTCTATATCCCTACTGATTTTGTGATTCTAGAAATGGAGGATTCCAGGATACCTTTAATTGTTGGTAGACCCTTTTTGGCTACAGCTGGAGTTGTGATTAATTGCCGCAAGGGAGAGCTTACTTTGAATATCGGCGGTGAGACAATTGAATTCAATTTGACTGACGCATTACAAAAGCCAAATATGCCTATAGAGTGCTATCATTTGGGGCTTCTCGAAGCAGCCTTAGAGGAGGAAAATGCGAAGCCACATTTTGACGATCCCTTGATGGAGTGCCTAGTCTGTGATGGCACTCCCAATTCCTCCAATCAAGCCGTCGCAACAGTGGCTCAACAACTTGATGCTAATCCCCCACTGTCGCGACGAAAAATTCATATCCAGGCACTTCAAGCTCAAGCTGTGGAAGAGAAACCAATTCGGGGTAAGAACTTGGAACTAATACCTCTTCCATCACATCTAAGGTATGAATTTTTAGCTTCAGATAATGTTTATCCTATTATTGTAAGTTCTGATTTGATAATGCATGAGGTTGAACAATTATTGGGTGTGTTGAGACAGTATCATAAAACTATTGGATACTCAATTGATGACTTACAAGGGATAAGTCCAGGATTTTGTATGCATAGAATATTTTTACAGGACAATGTGAGAGCCACTAAGGAGCCTCAGAGGAGGCTGAACCCAAAAATGAAAGAAGTGGTAGAAAAAGAAATAACAAAATTATTGGCAATTGGGTGTTATCTTTGTGTCGGCGATGAAATAAGTTAGTCCCGTTCAGGTTGTTCCTAAGAAAGGTGGGGTGACAGTCATAAAAAATGAAGTAGGGGAATCTATTTCTACTAAGATTGTCACAGGTTGGCGAATGTGTATTGATTATAGGAAATTAAACGTCACCTGTAAAGACCATTTCCCTTTACCCTTTATTGACCAGATGTTGGAATGATTGGCCTTGCATTCTCATTTTTGCTTTTTTGATGGTTATTCGGGATTTTTCCAAATCCCCATCCACCCGGATGACCAACAGAAAACCACTTTTACATGTCCCCATGGCACCTATGCTTATAGGAGGATGCCATTTGGGCTATGTAATGCACCAGCCACTTTCCAGCGATGTATGATGGCCATTTTCTCTGGATTCACCGAACATATTATGGAAGTGTTTATGGATGACTTTTCGGTTTATGGTGAATCTTTTGATAATTGTTTATACAACCTGTCTTTAGTGTTGCAAAGATGTGAACAGGTACACTTAGTCCTTAATTGGGAGAAGTGTCATTTTATGGTACGTGAAGGAATTGTTCTTCGTCACCTCATTTCAGAACGAGGTATACAGGTTGATAGGGCCAAAGTGGACATTATTGAGCGATTGCAGCCTCTTACTTCAGTTACCGGCATTCGTAGTTTTCTGGGGCACGCTGGTTTTTACAGAAGATTTATTCAAAAAATTTCTAGCATCGCCCGACCACTCACGATGTTGCTAGCCAAAGATAATGTGTTCCATTTTGATGAGGCTTGTATGAAGGCCTTCAATACGATCAAGCAGGCTTTTGTTTCAGCTCCAATTATTCAGCCGCCGGATTGGGAGCTCCCGTTCGAAATAATGTGTGACGCTAGTGACTTTGCTGTTGGGGCAGTATTGGGTCAACGAAAAGACGGGAAAGTTCATGCCATTTATTATGCGGGGAACACTCTTGATGCAGCCCAAGTCAACTATACCACTACTGAAAAAGAATTCCTCGTTGTTGTGTTTTCTGTGGACAAATTTAGATCCTATTTGGTTGGGTCTATAGTGACTATTTTTACTGATCATGCCGCCATTCGCTATCTAATGGCAAAGAATGTAATGACCCGTATTTTGGGATGTGAGGAGTTAGTCAGTTTTGCCCTTCTTAGGTGGAAATTGTTGGGTTTTAGGGAGTTTTCTTTCCACACACTTTGGCTTAATCATCTTGTATGTTGATGAGCAAGCAAGAGGCAAAGTTTGAGCCCAATAGGGAGTGCACATGAGAATGCACGTGAGAATGGCTTTTCACGTGCAGTGAGATTTTTGCATGGGAACCTTCCTGATGTTGTTCCAAGGCTTGTGGTGAAATTCTATAGCATTTGGAGGTGCCCGTGAGAATGCACGTGAGAATGCTTTCTCACGTGCAACCTCCATTACCTTTGTTTTGTTGTTCTGATCCTCTTTTGCTAAAGGACCATGGTGAAATTATGAATGCTTTGTCCTGTGTGGTTACAAAAAGGTTGTAGTCTGTCATCAAAACTACGTCGTTTTGATGCTGGGATTCATTTAATCAAAACTACGTCGTTTTGGGGTTTGAGTTGTCTATATAAAGAGTGAAGACTCCTTGTTTTAGGTTTAGGGTTCTCTTCAGCTGTTGCTGCCGTCGTAGAGAGAGAGAGAGAGGGAGAAAGAGAGAGAGAGAGCGAGAGAGAGAGAGCTAGAGAGAGGGAAGGAAGGGGAGCTGCTGGTTGCTGCCAGAGCGTCTTGCGTGGGGAGGACGGCGTCTAGCGCGGGAGCAAGGAGGATCTGCTTTAAGGTAGGGATTCTGTTCTTCCTTGTACCTATCCCAGGTTTATGGCCTTGTGGTAAGCGCTTTGAAATCTGGATATATATATATATATATTATATGTAAATCCATATAGGTGTGATCTCCTATATGGATGTTGGCCTTCAGTGGCATGTGTGTGTTTGAGATTAGGCCTGTGTGGCCATGCGCATTAGGTGTTTGATATTATGCCTGTGAGGTTATGCATGTTATGCGATTGATGTTATGCCAGTGTGGTTATGCCTGAAAAGTGTTTGATGTTATGCCTGTGAGGATTATGCATGCTAAGTGTTTGATGTTATGCCAGTGTGGGTATGCATGTTAAGTGTTTGTTGTTATGCTTGAATAGCTGAGATGTATGTTGAGTGTTTGGTGTTATTTCAGTGAGAGTGACTGTGGAGCCTAAGAAGCCTGAGAGGCTGAGGCAATGCTTGTGTACCTGTGGAGCCTGAGAGGCTGAGTTAATGTTAGTGAGACTGACTGTGGAGCCTGAGAGGTCGAGGTCTTTTCAATGGACCGACTGAGGAGTTTTTGTGGCAATGGTTGTACTTGTTTTGTGGCTTGTTGTGTATAGTATTGATTATGACCTATTAAGAATGTAGTTGCCATGACACCGCACTTGAGCACTCCTTCATATAGATGGTAGGAGCATGGGATGGGTTTGGGAGACATGATCCCTACTAAGCTATGGTTGCTCACCCCTCCTACTGTGGTGTGTTTTCTTGCAGGAACCTACAGGCGTTAGGTGGGAACACCAAGGTGGAAGAGTTATGTTTTGTGGCTTTGTTTTATGTTATGTGTGTTATGTAATTCCGTTGAGGCCTTGTAACCCCAGCGGGAGATATTGTAATGAAGTTTGAGACATAATAAAGGCATGTGGTGTTTGAATTTATTAAATATATGATTTTGTCTCTGAATATAAAGTGTGAAGTGTATGTTGTACTCTATCCTCTTTATCCAAACCCGGGTAAAGGGAGGGTCACGTTCCAGTCTCCTCGGGTTGGAAATTCGGGGTGTGACAAAGAAGGATGCCAAGCCTCGATTAATCCGGTGGGTCTTTCTCCTCCAAAAATTTGATTTAGAAATTCGGGATGATAACGTGCATTCTATGCCGTTATTCTAGTGTTTATTTAGGATGTTTAAGAGCATGATTAGAGCCTTATTGCTTCATATATCATATATATTTGCTCTAACCCCTAGGAAGATGCTATTTGCAAATACATGCGTTTTTAAGCTGTTTTGGCAGATTTTGGAGCTCACTTTTGACATAGTAGATGGCCTCAAACAATTGGCGTGCAACAACAAAAGTTGCTTAGAATAATGTCCTCTACCTACCACAGAAATTTCAGAGCATTTGGATCTGCACGTGAATTCACCATATCACGTGCAAATTCACGTGCAGAGATATTTTTGGACCGATCCTATCGTTTTTTCATGCTGATCATTTGTTCCTGAAGGCCCATGTCCAAATTGTGGATGGAAGATAGAGATTTTAAAGTTTGGAGTGTTACTTATCAAAACTACGTCGTTTTGATAAATGGGCTAGGGTACACACCTCAAGGCCCATCCAACCTCTATAAATAAAGCCTCCTTGCCCCCTGCTATCTATCCTAGACCCCCCTACACGTTTTTAGAGAGAGAGAGAGAGAGGCTTCACGACTTGGAGGTTGCTCCTTGACCTAGGAGAGCAGCCGTCGCAGCCGTCGCGGATTTTGGAGCCTGGATTTGAAGCCTTGTTGCTCACGTGGATTAGAAGAAGATGTTTAGCTTTACTGCTATGGTTTTGCTTGTAATCATGCGTGAGTAGTTCTTATAATCTAGGGGAGCAATGTAGCCCCCTTGTTGCTTTGCTGTGTTTATGAATATTGGGTTTGGATGATTGAAGTTTTGCATGTTTTATGAATCTGTTCTTAATTTCTATCTTTGGATGTACACCTTGGTATTCTTAGCCCTAGTCTGGGGCGGATTGAGATTCATAACTTATTTGTAATTGGTGTGATCATTATCCTTTTGCAAGTATGATTTATTGGATTTGCATGTTTGTGTGTTTAGATGACCATTCTGGCATACAACTCTTAAAAGGACCTCAATGATCATTTGTTGTCCTTGGCTTATGTTTAGCATGTTTTCAATCAGACAACCCTAATACCATGAATCAATAGAGATAACAAAGGGAGGTGAAATTGTGACCCTAGATACCTTTAATCCTTGCGTCTTAATCCTAAAATCAATTTGCTTTCTTTGTTTATTCAGAAAACCAAATAAAAATTAGATCTTTAGTTATAAAAAGAATTCGTTTTTGCCAAGACATTGTTTTAAGCAAGATTAATTTGGTGATTTAAGTTAAAGCTAGATAACTTGGTAATCTCTGTGGGATCGTCCCCTTTCTTGTCGCTATTCTATTTAGCATTAGTTAAGGGAATTAATATTTTGAGAAGGGATTTAAACGACAGTAGCTTAACCCTCACTTGGGTTTCGCTCACGAAATACCCACATCAAATTGGCGCCGTTGCCGGGGATTCAACGGTTGACTAGCTTTAGAAATCAACATTGAGTGAAATTGTTTGAATTCTGATCTTGGTGTTTTATTTTGTCTTTTATTTTCTGTTATTTTTCTTTGAGTTTTTATTTGTTTATTTTGCATTGTTCGGAGCTGCTGGGTGTGTTCTTGTTATTTTACAGGAACATACACCAAGTGTTTGAGGAATTCCTAGTTGTGCATGCCAAAACAGGAGTTTATACCATTTAATCGGGAACCTGAAAGATTGTTCAGAGCTCGGCATAGAGCAACGAGGGAAGCAAAGACGTGAGGTCAAGAAGCATTGCAAGGCTTAGAGCGATCGGTAGGTGAATTGATGGCAGATTTAAGGCCTGATGGTGGTGCACCGCAAGGAGGGGCCAATTACAATGGCCAATATCCAGGAAGAAGAGGGTAATCGGTTTATGCCCAGAACCTTCTTAGATTATGCGAGGCCAATGATGTCGGACCATTATTCCGGGATTCGGCAGATAAGAGTCCAAGCAAATAGCTTCGAGTTTGAAGCCGGCGTTGATCAACATGGTGAGCAACAACGCGTTTGGAGGAACAGCCGTGGATGATCCACACCAAGATTTGATGAGGTTCTACCAGATGTGCGACACCATAAAGATCAACAATGTATCGGAGGAGGCAATAAAGCTAAGGCTTTTCCCTTCTCTTTAAGGGATAGAGCTCTTGGCTGGTTCAACGATCGCCAACAAGGTTTAATCAACACTTGGGAGGAGATGCGGACCAAGTTCATGTCAAAGTACTTCCCTCCTTCCAAGGTGATCCAGCTCGGAGGGGAGATTAGCAGATTCAGGCAAGATGAGATGGAGACTCTTCATGAAGCTTGGGAACGTTTCAAAGACTTAGTGAGAAGATGCCCCGATCATGGAAGACCCCAGTGGATTCAAATTGAATCTTTCTACACATGTCTTCGGTCCCATCTCACAAGACAAGGTGAATGCGAATTCTGGAGGATACTTGATGAATCTAGAGCCCGACGCGCGGCAGCGAGCTCTTGGAGAGGCTGTCATTAGCTGATTGGCAGTGGTCTAATGTGTGTACTTCAAAGCCGGGGAGAAGATAGCTTCGGTTGATAATTCTTCCAATGATATGCAAGCACAGATTCAAGCTTTAGTGAAAGGCGTGGAAGTATTGGCTCTTAAAGTTGAAGGATCATAACAAGCTTTACCGATGGGCGAGCGGGGCTGGAGTGGAGTTGAAGAAGCAAATTATGTTGGAGGAAAGGGCTTGTATCGAAGCGAAGAATTTTATCCTCAACATCAACAACAAGGGTACAACCGAACCAGGAAGAATCTCGGCTATTTCAGAAAAACCAGAACCGAGGGGGAGATACCTCATTTCAAGACAAATATGTGCCCCCCGGGATGAAGTAGAATCCGTATGCTACGGATAATTATTTACACCCACCTCCAGGATTCGACAGGAAACCCTCGGCCTCAACAGCAAAGAGGAAGGGTATATCAGAATGTGGATGAGCCAACCAAAAGAGGGGATAATTTGGAGGAAAGGGTAGTCACCATGGAATCTTCAATAAAGAATATAGAAAAGCTGCTTGTGAGTTTGGCCCAGAATGTGAATCAAGGAGTCTTAGCTAAATCTTTTCCAAGTGATACTGAGGTGAACCCCAAGGAGAGCTGCAAGGCTATTACTCTAAGAAGCGGGAAGGCACCCGAAAGAAGTCAAGAGCCTAAGAAGAAGGCAATTCCGGAAGAACGAGAAGCAGCCCTTGGAAGCTGATGACCAAGGAAAATCAGATAAAGCTGAAGAAAGAGTGCAAGAAAAGAAGGACCAGCAACTGAGTCAAGAAAGAATAGCTGAAGAACAGAGGCAAGAGCTCAGGCCTATTATGCCATTTCCTCAGAGGCTGAGGAACCAGAGGGTTGAGGAAGAGTATGAGCGCTTCCTGAGTTTATTCAAGCGGCTTGAGATTAATATTCCATTTGTGAAATTTTGGAGCAGATGCCTAGGTACAGAAAGTACATCAAAGATTTTGTGAAGAAGAAGAGGAAATATGGGGATCATGAGACGGTGGCGATCCGCTAACGAGGTGAGCAGTGTTGTTCAACGAGTTTGCCCATCAAGCATAAAGAGTCGGGCGTTTTAATCTCCCTTGTGTGATTGGCAATGCACCGCAACAAAGAGCCCTATGTGATTTAGGGGCCAGCATCAATTTGATCTCCTTTGCTTTGTACAAGCGACTTGGGCTTAAGGGCATGAAGCCCACTTCCATATCATTGCGGTTTTTTGACCGGTCTCTTGGAAGGCCTGAAGGGATAATTGAAGACGTGTTAGTCAAAGTGGGCTCCTTCATATTTCCAGCGGACTTTGTAGTTTTGGAGATGGAAGAAGATAGAGGAGTTCAGCTACAACTTGGAAGACCGTTTCTCAGAACGGGTTGTGCATTAATTGATGTTGCTCAAGGGCAGCTAACTCTGAGAATTAATGAGGGGACCTTAGTCTTCCACATGGGGAAGGCTTTGCAAGGTCAAGAGGAGGAGGACTGCCTTTGGGTTGAAGACCTTAAGGAATTGGTGGAAGACTACTTGCGCGAAGAAATTACCACCACCAATAATGGAGCCCTTCGACTTATAGAAGCTCAACAAGATGAAGAGATGTACTTGACAGCTGAGGAAGATGAGCAAACTACAAACTCTTTGGAGCAAGCCGAGGAGGAGAAAGAAGATGACATGCCTCCAGCTCCAGGCTCGAAGGAGCTGCCTGGACACCTAAGGTACGAATTTCTAGACTCTACAAATCAATTCCCTATCATTGTTGCTTCTAATTTGAATGATGTGGAGTGCACTCAATTGCTTTAAAGTTCTTAGGAAACACAAAAAGGCCCTAGGATGGAACATTGAAGACATTAGGGGTATTAGTCCAGGGATTTGCATGCATAAAATTTTGATGAATGATGATTTTAGACCCATGGGTTGTCCTCTTCAGGTTGGCTATCAGCACTAGGTGAGTGCACCTCCTCCTGGCCAGTCCTCCTTGTGCGCACCATCTTTGTGATGGTCCCTCGGAGCCTAGAGGGGGTGAATAGGCTCTTATCGAAACTCTTTTCTTTCTCTTAAGACACAAACACTTATCTAGTTAAGTGATAGAATCAACTGCGAAAGATAACCAGATAGTGGAAGTATTTTGTTTTATTATCACAAGACAAATACAACAAAATAGAAGCAAGACTCTCTTACACTCTGTTTACAAATGAACTCACACACTAGCCAAATTCTATGTCCAAAAATGAAAATGCTTGTGCATACACAGGATTAGTCTTTTGTTGACAAATGCACATACGCTCACACACTTTACACAAATGTACAAGTATGAATATTTATACAAAACATTCCTAAGAGACAACCTTGGAACTTGTAGTTCTGGAATGCGTTCAGCACTAACTATCCCTCGGTAATCTCTCTGCCTTGACTGCTACGGATTGTGGAGCTCAAGATCTTGGGTTTGAAGAGTATAAGTGTCTTTGTGAGTTCCCAAATATAATTAAGGTTGTGTCCACATATCCGGATGATCCACGTGTAAGATTCTTCAGGTTCTCAATAAATTTGTCTTACATCGGGACGCCACGAGCTGATAACTTTAAATGCGATTGAGTTGAAGCAGTATCTTCTTGGTCCGGTGTAATTTTCCTTACTCCGTAGCTAATGAGGCTCGGAACCTTACTCGGTGTCAGTGATTGCTTACTCCGTATCTATTTGGTACTGGAATCCTTAGTTCGTGTCAGTGCTTCCTTACTCCGCATGTAGTTTCCTTACTCCGTATGTAAATTCCTTACTCCGTATGTAAGTTCCTTACTCCGGGCGAGTCTTGAAAAGTTGGATGACTTATTCCGTATCAGTGCTTCCTTACTCCGCATGTAAGTTCCTTACTCCGTAAGTAAATTCCTTACTCCGTATGTAAGTTCCTTACTCCGGGCGAGTCTAAGGGATCGAAGTGCTTACTCCGTACTAGTGCTTCCTTACTCCGTATGAGTAAGTTGTCCGGATTCCTTACTCCGCATCTAATTTACTTACTCCGTGTCTAATAAAGATTCGGGTCCTTATTCCGCATTTGTACTTCCTTACTCCGCATGTATGGAAGACTCGGATGCCTTACTCCGTGTCTTCTTTTACTTCGTGCGACCTTGTAAACCAAGACTCTTACTTAGCGTCAATTTGACTTAGTCCGCACGAATGTTCCTTGTTCCGTATGTATTGGTGACTTGGTTATTTACCAAGTGTTTGACGACACTCACTCTTGTCCTGGATCAGGATTATGTATCCTGTCCTTAGCTTTGCTCTCACGAGTGTATCTCCGGATTAATAACATATCTTCTGAACGATCAAAGAAACACAAAAGATCTCGAGATCAAATTACATAAGGCTTTATCAGCATTATCCAAATTCGGGGCTTGATCCAACAATCTCCCCCAATTATGGATATGCCCAAACCCTTTGTAATCCGATCCGGTAAGCGATGCAAAAAGATAACATACGAATACGCATCACAACCAATTTCATTTATCAGCAACTAAGTACAATTCAGCCTTAATACAAGATTTTCACTAAGGTACATAAGGCTTACTATACTTGAAGATCATAGTTGTTGCCTTCTCTCTAAGCTCCATTGTCTGCTTCATCGTATAAGTAGTGTGTTGGCTCCATGATTTGTCCACAATCAAAAATGACTTGATGAAGTAATAGACAAAGGCCCCGCAGCCTATCTCCATCCGTTTGTTGTGGCACTTGCTTCTTGCCCCGGAATGTCGCCTTCAGCTTCTCAGTTGGACCCAAGGGTGTGATGCCCAACTCTTCATATAAACCCGCTTTCTTCACAGCTTCAGTCAGCCTAAGACACAGTGGTTCCCATTGATTCTTTCTTACAAAGTGCTCCACTATCTGATGAGAATCAATGAGAATCATTTTCTTGGACTGAATCATGAAGACAGCCATCATGAAGTGTGGCGACATGATCCGGTACGAAATGATGATAGTTGAGAGAGTTTTCCATGGCTTGCTATCCTTAGAAGTTCTGTCGATGAAGGACTGAATTAGATCCACACTGGGAAGATAGCCTTCATTCCAACACGGCAGAACTTCAAACAAGTGCCCGTCCTTGTATAGAGATGGAAACAGCCCTCGAGAAGTTGTCAATGTCTTCTGTAGTAAAGAGTCCTTTCTCCGAACAAAGAGTCTGAATGTCGTCCGGGGAGAAAGGGTACATTTCAGAAAGACATCTTCTCTCAGCAGAAGACGCTGCATATGACTTCATTGCTTTGCGAACACTTCCATCCGCATCAGAAGGGTCAAACGCCGCATATGATGGGAGAAAGGTGTCGGCTGCGGATGAGGAGGATGGAGGAGGAGCTGGAGCTGCAGTAGAGGAGCTTGGTTGAGAGAAACGACTTCGTTTGGGAATTCTAACTCCCTGAAGCATTGAAGTGGCTGGCCGCTTCTCAGTCCGAGTAGATGGTTGTGGTGCAGAAGGAGCAGACGGATCAGATGACATTTTCTCCCCCACTTTGGCAGATCGCCGGGAAGCAACGGGAGGACGAGCCATCGTGTGCGCTAGGTCCGCGAAGGAGGTAGACAATGAATGGACGGACGAGGCGACGAGATCCATTTTCTGCTCCATTGAGGTCGAGGAGTCAGTGAGAGCGGAGAGGAGTTGGGCGCCGAGGGCATCAACCTTGGCGGCAATGGCGGAAATTTGGGCGCTGTGAGCCTGGGCGTGTCGGTCCAGCTGGGCGGAGAGCACAGCGTCGGAGTGGATCGTGCCAAAGAGGCACGCCCAAGGACCAACTCTGGAGCTTTGGAGGACTCCCCCGCATGAAGAGGAGCGAGGAGTGCGTTGGGTAGGCGTCCAGCGAGGAGTATCAGCGAGGCAGCGAGCGGCAGCGAGAAGGGTATCCGGAGCATCGAGAGGCATCCGAGTAGGTGACCAGCTGTGACCGAAAAGGTCAACCACGGGAATAGTGGCGACGGGAGAAGAGGGGCCAGCCTTAGTAGGAGAAGGACCCCTGGCGGAATGTCTTGGGGCTTGGAGGGAGTAGTGAACGCCATATCTGGAATGGAAGCCGGCGTAAGAAAGCCGTGATCCAAGTTCCAGATGATCATTGTTTCCGGGGGTTGGGTATGGCGTGTGTAAAACACCCGGAGATCGTTGTCAGGAATGAAGGCAGTGTGGGCAAGGCTAAAACGGAGCCATAGGTCCGTTAGGGTGTCGGTGGAGAGATGGTCAAGGTAATCTCGGGGTTGAGGTAGGGGAGGCAAAGGGGCTTCCGGAGAAGAGGCCGGGACATCAGCAGTGGCGGCCGCAACAGCGGTATCAACCGTGGCGAAGAAGGTGGAGGAGGAGGGAGTGGGGACATCCGCAACGGAGGGGGCCGAGGAAACAGCTTTAGGAGCATCGTCTTGAGATGGCCCCGCAACCTCGGATGGGTCGGCACGAACGCTGTCTTGGGAGGCCCGAGAATGAGAGGGTCTTGCAACGGACCGAATCCGGGAGGATCGGGGTGCAAAACTGACGTCAGGGGCTTGGCTGTCGGAGGGGTCACCAACAGAACTGCCTTGTTGTTCCGAGGCAGGAAGTAGGCGGAGAGCTGCAGATGGTCGGCGGGCGGTCATGTTCCCATCCGGCGTAAGATAACGAAGGTAATAAGCTGGAGGAAATGCAACAGCATCATATCGAGTGAAATGGTCCGGATTAAGATGCCGGAAGACAATGCTGAGGATGCGCCCGAAGGAATGGTTCTTGGAACCATTATGCAGCAAACAAAACAAGAACATCCCCCAATCCATCGGAAGACCTTCAAAAATGCCGTACATGGCCAGGAGAAGGTCGTACGGAACAGAGTCGAGGGCTGAGGTGCGAGCCAGTAAGCATCGACTCAAGATGGTCGCCATACATCGATAGCGACCTTGGAAGGATTTCACCTTGTATTCCTTGCCCTTTTGTGTGCAACCCATAGAAGCCGCCATTGGATCGGCATCTGGGCGCTATGGTTCACCACGAGGTAGGTGGAGAGCAGCACGGAGAATAGCCGGAGTGATGATGATGGATTCACCGCGGACATAAGAGTTTATGGAATCGGTGGTGCAGCGAATCTGTTGGTAATACTCAAGAACGTCGTCGATAAGAAGATCGACGGGATTGGAGATCAGGTTGAGTATATGCGAGGCTTCAAGGAGAGGGCGAAGCTGGAAAAACCAATCCGGAGGATTAGAGACAGCATTCCAATCAACCAGATGGCCAGGATTAACGCCGGAAAGAGATATTCTGGGTGCCATTGCAGATGAAATTTGAAGGACAAGAGGAAAGGTGAGGTCTTGGCGATGGAAGGAGCAACAAGAGGTTTAGGGATTTGAAATGAGCAATACTCGTCTTGCCCAGAATGATCGGAACATATAAGACCGAGTCCGCAAATGTCAGCGGGTCTAGAAATTGGCGAGTGAAATTGGGACCCGCTTGACAGGCTGATGTCATGAGTCTGGATATCGATGCGCCTCCGAATGAAACGATGTCGTGGAGACCGCATGACTAAGTAAGTGGAACAGCTGGTTGCCATCCAAAGAAGTGTGTGTGCATCCCGAGATTTGTATTTAATGAATCATCATGATTCCTCCTCAAAAGCACGTGACATATAGGAAGACTTGGATTGTCGCAATTAAACTGTGTCAGGAGTCCGGAGGAATGAACCGACAATCATCCGGAGTAAATAATAGTCGAGGAAGAGTGTCCGGATGGAAAGTAGACCGTGTCCGTAGTAGACAGAGTTCAGTGAGAGAGTAAAGTAGATTCCTTTGCAGTCAATAAGTCGAAGAGAAGAGAAGTACCACAACACTTCAAATCCAAGACTATGGACTAGATTTATCGATACGGTTGCAAAGAGAATTTGAACCTGTAGCTAAAGAAAAATGAACTGAAAATACAAAAACGACATAATCCGAACTAATGAGAAACAGAACTTATGCATTGCCAAGCATGTAAGAGACATATACATACGTGAGAATGAGCAATATTACTGAATCAGGACATATGTCAGATAACCATACACAAGTTCATATAGGTCAACATAGCGAAACCGTCTTGCTGAACAATGTAGCTAAGATTAATTAAAGATCATATGATTTGGCCAATTTAGGATTCATGAGTGAAAAATGTGGAAGCGAACACATGTCAAAAGTAAGCAGGTGATTAGCCGATTAAAATGCATGGTTGAAGAAAGAAAATACATCCAAGCATGCCACTTTTCTGACCCTAAACAGCATGTCCATCAGATCCGGAAGTAAAAGTTTAGAGGGAGTATCCCGAGACATATTAGGGGTTCATTATTGCTCCCCCGTAGATCAGTTAATCCTTTCAATGAAGAACTCCCCCTCAAATAGACAGCCAGGAAAGAGGTCATGAGACATATACGGGGGGTATTCTTGAATAATATATAAAGCATTTTCTCCCCGTAGATTGTGCGATCCTCTCGATTGACATTTCCGGTTTGTTGAATTCAAGACTGCTATCTTATTAGAAAACTATACTTGATGACAGCCAGGATGTGATTGAGTATTCATCCACCAGGCATTCCGAGCTAACCCATTTCATTTTTTTCAACTATACATGTTAATAGAGTAATCTAAATGAACATGCTATTGTCATGTGGTGTTTAGTGGAAATTAAGATCATGAAACCAGAAGGAGGTAAATCATATAAACTTTAATCATGTTAGCTTAAACGACTTCAGTCGGGAAGCGCAAGCATCCTCCCATAATGAAGTTGATATTTATATCAAAAGCATGACGTCGTTAATCAGTAAGTATGATCAGCATTAAAATCAGTATGTATCTTCCACTTGCAATAAAAACACAATGCATGTTCTGATAGTAAGTATACTGTTGGGCAAATTAAAGGTGAAACTATGCAGAAAAGTCGAGCATACCTAAACGGAAGAGTAGTTCAGAGAATCTTGCATCAGGTAGGGGCTTTGTAAAAATGTCGGCCAGTTGATCTTCAGTAGCAACGTGTTCCAGTGAGATGTGACTTTTAAGAACATGATCACATATGAAGTGATACCGGACTTCAATTTGCTTCGTCTTAGGATGCATGACAGGATTGTTGCTGATAGCAATAGCGCTAGTGTTATCGTAGTAGAGTGGAATAGATGACATGTTGAAACCGTAGTCAGTAAGTTGACTTTGCATCCGAGTAGTCGTGCGTGACAACTCCCAGCAGCTATATATTCCGCTTCAGCGGAGAGGTTGATACGGAATTTTGCTTCTTCTTGAACCATGAAATTAATCTATTTCAAGAAACTGACATGTACCACTTGTGCTCTTCCTGTCAATGCGACATCCAGCGAAGTCGGCATCAGAGTATCCGGATAAGGTGAAGTTGGACTCCTTTGGGTACTAGAGTCCCAAATTCATCGTTCCCTTGAGATACCTTAATATCCGTTTAACATGAAGCATATGTGACTCCTTGGGATTCGCCTGGTATCACGCACAGATGCAAGTTACAAACATAATGTCTGGGTGACTTGCTGTAAGATACAGCAAGGATCCGATCATCCCTTTGTAGTCAGTCACATTTACTGATATGCCGTCAACATCCGGATCTAACTTGGCACTGACAGGCATGGGAGTTTTGACGGGAGATGAACCTTCCATACCAAACTTCTTAATAAGATCGCGAGTGTACTTAGCTTGGTTAATGAAGATTCCTTCCTTTAATTGTTTAACTTCTATTCCAAGGAAGTAGGACAGTTCTCTCATCATGCTCATCTCAAACTTGCCTGTCATCAACTTAGCAAACTCTTCACAAAGCTTCGGATTCGTTGATCCGAAAATAATATCATCCACGTATATTTGTACGATCAGAGTGTGTCCGTTCTCTTTTCGTAGAAATAGGGTAGTGTCTATCTTCCCTTTTTGGAAGTGGTGAGCAAGTAGGAATTCTGACAATGTGTCGTACCAGGCTCTTGGAGCTTGCTTCAAACCATATAAAGCTTTCCGAAGCTTGTAGACAAGATGTCCTGCCTTAGGTTCAATGAAGCCGGGAGGTTGTTCAACGTACACCTCCTCTTGAAGATCTCCATTCGGAATGCGCTCTTGACGTCCATTTGATAAACTATGAAGTTTTCATATGAAGCATACGCCGAAACATTCGGATTGCCTCAAGTCTTGCTACCGGAGCAAAGGTTTCATCATAATCTATTCCTTCTTCTTGACGATATCCTTTGGCTACCAGTCTGGCTTTGTTCCGGATTACTATTCCATCCGTATCAAGCTTGTTCCGGAACACCCATTTAACGCCAATGACTTGCTGAGACTTAGGCCTTAGTACTAAGGTCCACACATTATTTCTCTTAAATTGATTCAGCTCTTCTTGCATGGCTTCTATCCAATTCGAATCCTAAAGAGCTTCATCTACCACCTTTGGTTCTATTTGAGATAGAAAACACGAGTGAAGACTCATGTTGGAGGTGGCTGCTCTTGTTCTTACACCAACAGTAGGATCACCAATCACTTGATCTGAGGGATGGTTGCGAGTCCATCTGTAATTCGTGCATGTGATGGATGATCTTGAACAATTTGAAGCTCTTCCGGATTAGGTGGTTCGGTTGTATCCGCTGGTTGAGCTTCGTCCAGGACTAGATGTTTCCGTATTGAGAGGTACAATTGAACTAGTTGGTTCTGCAACACTGTTTCTTTCAGTGTTAACTAGTCTGGACGGACTTGAAGGTGCTCCGGAATTTTGGGTATCCGTAGGAGTATATCCGGAGCTAAATGGTAGTCCAGAGTCCGAGTCATCCATAGCATCATCCATATTATTTCTTAGTGCTTCGCTGATGCCACGTGGTTGGTCAAGATGTGTAACAAGAACATTCATAAACTTCGAATAATCGACGTTGCTGTCCATGACCGCACATTAGAACTAGAAGAACCGACTTTTGACCAATCAAGGTTAGTTTCATCAAAGGTCACATGGATAGATTCTTCAACTTTAAAAAGTTTTCTATTGAAGACCCGATAAGCTTTGCTATGAAGTGAGTACCCGACAAAGATCCCATCATCAGATTTTGGTTCAAATTTATTCCGGGGTTCTTTACCGTTGTTCAATATATAGCAAGTACACCCAAAGGCTCTGAAATGTGAAATTGAAGGCTTTCGTCCTCTCCACATCTCATAGGGTGTTTTCATGGTAGATTTATTTATTAGAGTTCTGTTCTGAACATAGCAGGCAATGGACACGGCTTGACCCATAGGCGAGAGGAAGCGTTGCCCCTACTAACATAGATCTGCTAGCCTCGACTAAAGTGCGATTCTTGCGCTCGGCTACTCCATTTTGTTGAGGAGTTAAGGGCGCAGAGAAGTCATGTTTGTATGCCTGTTCGAGCAATATGATCTCATTTCCGAAAAATCAAATTCTGTACCATGATCACTCCTGATGCACTTTATGCTCGGTCCTTGTGATTTGCTTATCCGATTGAAAAGATCTACAAGATGCTCAAAAGTTTGATCCTTTGATTTCAGGAACATCACCCATGTGTATCTGGTGAAATCATCGATAACCACTAGGGTATATCTCGCACCAGCTAGTAACGGAACATATATAGGGCCACATAAGTCCATATGAAGAAGTTGTAGAGGAGCAGTTATTGAATTAACTGATTTGCTCTTAAAGCTATGTTTAGTCTGTTTGCCCAGTTGGCATTCTCGACAGAGAGAGTCTCTGGAGAACTTGAGTTTGGGTAGACCAGTGACAAGATCAAGTGACGCTAATTTAGACAAAGTCTTGAAGTTTAAATGTGCGCATCGCTTGTGCCATAGCCAATTATCTTCATCTGATGCTTTAGTGAGGAAGCATACAGGTCGAAGAATTATTTCTTAAGACCACCGAGTATATGTCCCCATCTCTTGATCCGGATAACTTAACATCTTTGGATAAGTTTTCTCTTCTTGTCCTGGTGTTGGACAAAAAGGAAACAATGAAATCCTTTGTCACATAAATTACTGACACTTAGCAAATTATGCTTTAAACCTTCGACTAGTGCAACTCTAGTGATTGATACACGGCCGTTAGTTAAGGTGCCATACCCGGCGATCTTACCTTTGTTGTTGTCGCCATATGAAACGGATGGACCTTGTTTATCATTAACTTCTACAAGCTGAGTCCGATCACCCGTCATATGTCCGGAGCATCCACTATCAAGGATCCACTGGCTTTTATTGATCTTTAACTTCAAGTGATCCGGCAATGCATTCCAGAGATGCTCCTGAAAGACAACAGTTTACACTTTTGGTGCCCAAACTTGTTTCGGGCGGTTAGAGAGAGCAACGATATTGTCAACATTTACGGATTTGATTTTGCTAGGACTTTTAGCTCTCCAAGTTGACTTTAGCTTGTTAGTTTCAGTACCTCTTTTATTTGGGTTTTCTTGGGAGAGATACTCCTTCGAGGTTTAGATTTTGTTTTGCTCAAAGAACCCTTTTTGTTTAACTGATCTTTATTGATATGAAATTGATTACAAAGCCAGTTATCAGATAAACTCCAACATTCATAGTGATAATGACCTATTTCCCTACAGATGGAATAGACACTATAATGTGAAGTACAAACAGGGATACGGGTCTCTTAGATTTTACGGACTTTCTACTCGTTCCCGTGGCCTAATCCATTGCGTTTGGGTGACGCGCTCTTGGCCCTAGATGCATCAGCCTTAGCCTTGTCTTTCTTTTTGGGTGCTACGGTTTTGGCTTTAACTGCAGCGACCTTCCCTTCATCTTTAGTTACGGGTGCTACTTGCTTCGGGAAGTGTAATGCTGACCTCGACTCCACAGTCATAAACTATGGTGCCACCTGAAATGAAACCTTCCAACGGTTTAGATGTACTAACAAGATATAAGTTGGTTAGTTTAGGAGTGAAATCTGGAGGATACTCAGTAGCTTGAGCTATGGATGTTGATGACTCGGAACCTAGGCCAGGTTTGACTCGAATGTCGTCAGGATCGGTCCCTAAAGGTAGAGGCTATTTCCCCGGATTTTAGCCACTTACTATTTATCTCCTTTTCTGCTCCAGGTTCATTTTCGAGTCTTTTTTACTATAACTTTTAGGCCTGAGAGATTGGTATTTAACAAATGATTTTCAGCTCTTAGATCGTGATACCAAGCTTCTTTTCCTCTGAAGTCAGTGATATCCTTTTCGAGTCTATTAATGGTAAATTCAAGACGTTTATTCTGACTTTCCATATCTTTGTACATTTGAGTAATTATTAGTCTCTCATTCTTTTCATGATCACATGCAGTAGTAAGAGATTCTAATTTACTCAGGAGCTCGAAGATAGAAGGTACCTCGGTACTTGCCATGAGGCAGACGTTCGGCTTAGTGGTTGGCTCATCATCCGAGGATTCCTCCTCTTCTTCTGAGCCACTCATGTATTTTGTCACGAGCGCCTTCTTCTTGTTCTTGCTGTTGTCTGAGGTGGAGCGCCGAGGAGTTACCCTGTCACTTTTCTCGGCTACTTTTGATTTGGACCTGCATTCCTTGGCCTAGTGACTGCTTTTCCCACAGTTGAAGCATTCATGGGAACTGGACTCCCGTCGCTCCTTCCTTTGGAAAGATGATGATGAGCGTCTTCTGAACCCTTTTCTGCTTTTCCGTAGGAATCGCTCAAAGGATTTGACAAGAAGGGCTATCTCCTCCTCCTCGTCAGAATCAGAATTCTCGGACACGTCCATATCATTATTCCTCAGTATGTTTAGACATTCTGTAGCTTTGAGAGCTACCCCCTTTTCTTTCCGAGCTATTTTCTCATCCCTGTCAGAGTACTTAAACCTGACTTCGTGAGTCCGCAGCTCTCCATATAGTTCTTCAAGGGGAACATACTGCCAGTTCTTGTCTGATTGCATCTGGAGTTGTTTGGAGTAGTAGCGATCTGGCAAGGAGCGAAAGAACTTGTCATTGATCTGGGATTGAGAATAGTGCTCATTGACAGTCTTCAGCTCAAGAATGAGTTTGCCGAATCTCCGATAGATGCTTTCGAGTGATTCGCCCGGTTTATGATTAAAACTCTCAAAGTTCTGTTTGAGAGTATAGATCACATTCTGCATCTGGGACTGACTCCCCTCATAGAGGATTGTCAGTTTGTCCCAAATAGCTTTTGCTATCGTGCAGCCCTGGACGTCCGTGAAAGCCTCAGAATCCAAAGATGATATAACATAAGCCAGAGCCTTTTCACTAGCGCACTGCCAGGCTCTTTCATCGTTGGTAAGTTCAGCATCTGTCTTTGGCCTCCTAACTCCATGTTCTCCGATAGTCATCGGAATTGGAATCTCCTGATGAATACATGGCCACATAAGATGATCATGGCATACCATAAACATCTTCATGCGAGCTTTCCACTGGGAGAAAAGCTCAGGTGTGAATTTGGGCGGTTTCGTCAGAGTAAAGCCAGAACTCCATGGTTGAGAAGCGGCGGCAGCAGCAGGTTGAGGTGGGTCGACATTTTCACTGCTGCTTCGATTCGGGATGGGCTCTTGTGCACCTCCGGAGTTAAGGCGAGTGTTGAATAGCATACTGCTTTCTTCGGCCATTTCTGAGATTGAAAGAGTGGGATCTCTACTTAGAACAAATAGAACTTGCTCTAATACCACTTGATGGTCCCTTGGAGCCTAGAGGGGGGTGAATAGGCTCTTATCGAAACTCTTTTCTCTCTCTTAAGACACAAACACTTATCTAGTTAAGTGATAGAATCACTGCGGAAGATAACCAGATAGTGGAAGTATTTTGTTTTATTATCACAAGACAAAAACAACAAAATAGAAGCAAGACTCTCTTACACTCTGTTTACAAATGAACTCACACACTAGCCAAATCCTATCTCCAAAAATGAAAACGCTTGTGCATACACAGGATTAGTCTTTTGTTGACAAATGCACATACGCTCACACACTTTACACAAATGTACAAGTATGAATATTTATACAAAACATTCCTAAGAGACAACCTTGGAACTTGTAGTTCCGGAATGTGTTCAGCACTAACTATCCCTCGGTAATCTCTCTGCCTTGACTGCTGCGGATTGTGGAGCTCAAGATCTTGGGTTTGAAAAGTATAAGTGTCTTTGTGAGTTCCCAAATATAATTAAGGTTGTGTCCACATATCCGGATGATCCACGTGTAAGATTCTTCAGGTTCTCAATAAATTTGTCTTACATCGGGACGCCACGAGCTGATAACTTTAAATGCGATTGAGTTGAAGCAGTATCTTCTTGGTCCGGTGTAATTTTCCTTACTCCGTAGCTAATGAGGCTCGGAACCTTACTCGGTGTCAGTGATTGCTTACTCCGTATCTATTTGGAATCTTGGAATCCTTAGTCCGTGTCACGCTTCCTTACTCCGCATGTAGGTTCCTTACTCCGTATGTAAATTCCTTACTCCGTATGTAAGTTCCTTACTCCGGGCAAGTCTTGAAAAGTTGGATGACTTATTCCGTATCAGTGCTTCCTTACTCCGCATGTAAGTTCCTTACTCCGTATGTAAATTCCTTACTCCGTATGTAAGTTCCTTACTCCGGGCGAGTCTAAGGGATCGAAGTGCTTACTCCGTACTAGTGCTTCCTTACTCCGTATGAGTAAGTTGTCCGGATTCCTTACTCCACATCTAATTTCCTTACTCCGTGTCTAATAAAGATTCGGGTCCTTATTCCGCATTTGTACTTCCTTACTCCGCATGTATGGAAGACTCGGATGCCTTACTCCGTGTCTTCTTTTACTTCGTGCGACCTTGTAAACCAAGACTCTTACTTAGCGTCAATTTGACTTAGTCCGCACGAATGTTCCTTCTTCCGTATGTATTGGTGACTTGGTTATTTACCAAGTGTTTGATGACACTCACTCTTGTCCGGATCAGGATTATGTATCCTGTCCTTAGCTTTGCTCTCACAAGTGTATCTCCGGATTAATAACATATCTTCTGCAACGATCAAAGAAACACAAAAGATCTCAGATCAAATTACATAAGGCTTTATCAGCATTATCCAAATTCTGGGCTTGATCCAACACTTTGAAATGAGAATAAAGAGCAAAGAGCAGAAAACTGAAGAGCAAAAGAGCAGAGTTTCTCTAATACTCAGATCTGGAGTGATTTTGGTGTGGAAGCCTTTGAAGATGGCCTCTCTTTATATAGCGTGCAGAAGGAAAGATGCTCCAATCGGCGTGATACACGTGCCCCTAAATTTTCAGAGTGTTCTGACCAAAATAGCCCTTGCACGTGAATTGGCTGAATTGGCGTGCAGGTTAGAATCGTCCCAAACTTTGGTGGTGAGTCCCCCTTGAGCTGGCAAGCAATAGTCCCTTCTGCACGTGAATTGTATGAAGCTTCTAGGAGGGCTAAAATCGGTAGTTTGCATTTTTGAGCCTCCATATGACAGCTAGCAATTCACGTGCAAGAGTAAACGTGATTCACAAGGTCTTCATCTACCATTCCAGAAAGTTACAGCTCAAAAGGAGGTGCACGTGAATTGGGCAATTCACGTGCAAATTCACGTTCAGGCCCAAACTAGCCCAAATTTCTCCACTTAGTTGCTTGTGCATTATGGAACATCTTTAAGTCTTGCATGTGAATTGTTTGAGCCCATCTTCAAGCACTTTTGGGCTTCACTTGCTCCTTGCTCCTTGACTTTGACTTTAAAAATAATTCCACAAGTTCAGGACCTAATAATTTGCTCATCCTACAAATGGTTAGTTAAGAAAGAAGCAAAGTCTCCTGCACAATGGTTAGCTTGCAAACAAATTTATTAAATAAAATAAATAAAATAAAATAACATAAAATAAAACATAGCAATAAACATTGGATTGCCTCCCAACCAGCGCTTTATTTAAAGTCTGTAACTAGACTTTCAGTTATGATCATGCAATGGTGAAAGAGAGGGAATCAACTATCTCCCTCTGAGTTGAATCAAAGTATGGTTTCAGTCTGTTGCCATTCACCCAAAATTTCTTGCCATCTACAGCTTGGAGCTCAAAGCTCCCATATGGCTTCTTATCAACTATCACAAAAGGTCCCATCCACTTGGACCTTAATTTTCCAGGAAATAACCTCAACCTTGTGTTAAATAGAAGAACTTTCTGCCCTAAGGTTAAAGGTTCATTGTTGAGTTGCCTATCATGCCATTTCTTAGTTCTTTCTTTGTAAAATTTAGCACTATCATAGGCATCCAGCCTAAGCTCATCTAACTCAATTAATTGAGTCATCCTAAGCTCCTTGATCTCTTGTGGGTTAAAATTTAACTTCTTCAAGGCCCAATGAGCCTTGTGTTCTAGTTCCACAGGCAAGTGACATGCCTTACCATATAGAATACGGTAAGGTGACATCCCAATGGGAGTTTTGTAAGCTGTCCTCTATGCCCATAAGGCTTCATCAAGCCTTTGAGACCAATCTTTCCTATTGGCTCCAACAGTTTTCTCTAAAATGGCCTTAATCTCTCTGTTGGACACTTCTGCTTGTCTATTAGCTTGTGGGTGGTAAGCTAAAGACTTCCTATGAGTGACACCATACTTGTTCAATAACTTGTCAAACAATTTGTTGCGAAAAATGACTACCCTCATCACTCGATTATAGCCCTTGGTGTCCCAAAACGGCTAAAGATGTTCCTAGTAAGGAAGTGAGTCACAACCCTAGCATCATTCACTCTAGTAGGAATAGCTTCTACCCACTTAGACACATAATCCACAGCAAGCAAAATGTATGAATACCCATTAGAATTGGGGAATGGCCCCTTGAAGTCAATGCCCCAAATGTCAAAAATTTCAACTAGAAGGATTCCAGTTAAGGGCATCTCATTTTTCCTAGACAGACCACCTACCCTTTGACATCTATCACACTTTTTGATGTAGACATAGGTGTCTTTCACCATGTGAGGCCAATAGAAGCCACACTGCATGATTTTAGCCACAGTTCTTTGCACCCCAAAGTGGCCCCCATAATGTGATGCATGACAATGATGTATTATGTCATCTACCTCCTCCTCAAGGACACACTTTCTAATGATTTGGTCTGGACACCTCCTATAGAGAATAGGGTCTTCCCAAATGAATTTCTTAGCATCCACTAACAATTTCTTTCTCTGGTGGTAGTCTAACTGCTTGGGTATGAACCCAATGGCTAAATAATTTGCTATGTCAGCAAACCAAGGAAGATGATGCACCTCAAACAACTTCTCATCAGGAAAGTTATCTACAATGGGTAGAGACTTATGTGCATTCTCCACACGGGAGAGGTGATCGACCACGAAATTTAGGGCTCCCTTTGTGTCTCTAATTTCAAGGTCAAATTCCTGTAAGAGGAGAACCCACCTAATCAAGCGTGGCTTAGCTTCTTTTTTAGCAAACAAATATTTCAATGCAGCATGATTAGTATAAACAATGACTTTAGACCCAAAAAGGTAAGGTCTAAACTTGTTGCAGCCATAAACCACGGCTAAGCACTCTTTCTCAATGGTGGTATAGTTCGTTGAGCATCATCTAAGGTCTTACTAGCATAGTAAATGACCCTAAACACCTTTTCTCGCCTTTGCCCTAAGACTACCCCCACAAGATAATCACTCGCATCACACATTAGCTCAAAAGGCTGAGCCCAGTCAGGTGTGACTATAACAGGTGCAGTGACTAACTTACCCTTGAGGATGTTGAAAGCTTCTAAGCAATCTACATTAAACTCAAAGCTTGTGTCTTTTTCTAACAACCTACTCATAGGTTTTGTAATTTTTGAGAAGTCCTTAATGAATCTCCTATAAAAGCCAGCATGGCCAAGGAAACTTCTCACTCCTTTTTCATTGGTTGGAGGTGGCAGAGTCTCAATAGTGGAGATTTTTGCCTTGTCTACCTCCAAACCAAGTGCAGACACCTTGTGCCCTAGAACTATCCCCTCAGTTACCATGAAATGGCATTTCTCCCAATTTAGGACTAGTTCCTTCTCCTCACATCTCTCTAAGACCATATCTAGATTTTTCAAGCACTGTTGGTAGGAGGAACCAAACACCGAAAAGTCATCCATAAAGACCTCCATGATCTCCTCAACCAAACCCTGAAAAATGGCCATCATACACCTTTGAAAGGTGGCAGGGGCATTACAAATCCCAAATGGCATTCTCCTAAATGCAAAAGTGCCAAAAGGGCACGTGAAGGTGGTCTTTTCTTGGTCCTCG
The DNA here is from genome assembly GCA_023512835.1 of Taxillus chinensis. Taxonomy (NCBI): domain Eukaryota; kingdom Viridiplantae; phylum Streptophyta; class Magnoliopsida; order Santalales; family Loranthaceae; genus Taxillus; species Taxillus chinensis. The sequence continues at coordinate 23,184,292 of CM042087.1, read as the reverse complement.
GGCTTAACCATGATCTGATTATACCCAGAATAGCCATCTAAAAGCGAGAGTGACTATAGCCAGCTAACTTATCCAACATTTGGTCAATGAAAGGAAGAGGAAAATGATCCTTCCTAGTAGCCTTGTTCAGCTTTCTATAGTCAACACACACTCTCCACCCCGTCACAGTACGAGATGGGATCAATTCATTTTTCTCATTTTTAATCACGGTCATGCCCCCTTTCTTGGGCACAACATGCAATGGACTCACCCACTCACTATCGGAAATAGTATAAATTATACCCGCATTTTTCCATTTTAAAATTTCTTTTCTAACAACTTCCTTCATGGCATTCGTGGGCAGGTGGTGAGCGAAGTGGAGGTCATCAATTGGGCAGTCACTAATGGGTACATCACTAGTGCCCAATTTGAAGAATTAATGGCCCTCATCTCTGGAGATCAACATGTTACTTCACAACCTAGAACCAGAGCATGGGAGGCCCCAGACGTAGCTGCTCATGCATCTCCTAGAGCATGGGAAGCCCCAGAAGCTCCTCTTGCTGCATCTACCGAAGCTTGGAGGTAAGAAACACAGCAGCTCAGGGAGGCAAATGCCAGAACCCAGTGCGAGGTGGAAGCCCTGAGGAAGGACAAAAAAGAAGTCAAAGGCCTCCTAGGCAAAATCTGGAAGGCCTTGAGCAAAAGGAAAGCATCAAAACGTTCTCCTATAGTGGAGATATCTGATGAAGAACCCTCTCCATCCCCTGAAGTTTCTTATCCAGCCCAGGCGGATCCACCTCAACCAGAATCTTCGGCCTAGGCCATCCTACTATCAGCCTCGAGGAGACAGAGCCGCGGGAAGGGTATTCACCCTTCCAGCCTTTTACTGATCCTGCATATTCTCAGGCTCTTGTGCCTGTTATACATCCTGTCTCTTGGGGTACATACATGCCTGCTGAACCTGAAGACCTTCTTGGCCCTCCTATCCATTTAATCATTAATCCAGCCTTATCATCTGCTGAAAGTCAAGCAGCATTTGAAGACTTCATTAACTCTCAGGTGTTAAGGGCTCACTTTGCAAGGGACATGGACCTCTTCACCTCGTTTGTCCTTCAAAGGATTTTAGGCAATGAATATCTATATTCAGATGAGGTGGACTTATTTTGCAGGACTATGCGTTTTGTTGTGGAAGCTGAGCCTCATAATTACCCACTGTCCCAGTATACCTCTATTATGCTGTGCGAGCTTTATGAGCAACCTTTGACTGAAAGTGTGTGGCGCCAGCGTATAAATGGTCAGAATGAAGGGCACCATCCTTGGTATGGTATGCACGAGGTGCTGATCCCTGTGCACATTGATCGTCACTATGTATTGGTGCGTGTGGATTTGAGTGCAGGGCATGCAGTGCTTTATGATCCAAGCCAAGGTGAAGGGTTCACTAGAAGAAAGAGACGGCTTGTTCATGGGCTCATAAAAAGAATCAAGGATGCTCATATGACCAATTCAGCTGTGGGATCTTTGCTTGCTACTACATGATGACTATTCTGCAAGGGAAGGAAACTTGGGAAGTGCGCGGTGAGACGTCGGTTGATTTTGTGGCTCAGGTGCGATGAATGGTGGCCAATGTCATCTACTATTACAGCTTGCCAACTGAGAGGTAAGTATTTTCCTACTCCCTATTTTATGCCATGAGGACATAGCATATTTTAAGTGTGGTGTATGGGGAGTGACTTGAGCCACTTGCTTGTCTTTTATGTTGTGATTGCATGTTTTATTTATAATTATTTAAAAAAAACTGTTTTTAGTTGCATGATTGTTTGAGTTGTTTGCTTGAATGATTTGCTTGTGGAGGCATGGATATTAAGTATGCAATTTTGGCTTAAAATTTAATTTTTTATGCCACATTAGTATCATGTTGTGATAAGGGTTTTTTGAATAGTTAAAATGTGCTCGATTTAGTTTGATCATGTCTTTATCTTTTGAATGATATCACCATGTTTTTGGAGCTAAAGTTTGAATATTAGCCGAGCATGAAATGCTATGATAGACCTAAGTAACCCTTAAAGTTGAGTGAAAAAGAAATGAAAAATGAGAACAGACTTCTTTTAGCCTTTGAGTGCCATTTTAGGGTATGGGTAATAGTTTGATTTGATACTCCTCTCTGCATTCAACATTGGTTATTTAATGGTAGGAGTCAAGTAAGCATGTGATTACTTATTAGTGCTCGAGTGTTTGGTGTGTGGAGTTAGGGTGCAAGACCTCTAAGTCATCGTGGACTGTCTTTGCATTCTTTTCTTTATTTTGTGATATTATTGGAAAAGGCTGTGATATAGAATGTGAAAAAGCCATCACTTAATTGGGAAATGGGATGTGAGACATCAATGAATTTCTGTCTCTCCTTATGTAGCAAAATGGCAAGGGGTATGCATTAGAAAAATCAGTCTTATTTATGTGTTATGTGAGTAAAAAAAGAGTGAATAATCCATCAAGGGAGAGCATAAAATGCAACCTTGTAAGATTATTACTTAAAAAAACAAAAAAAAAAAAAAAAAAAACAAAAAAAGAGAAAGATTCAGAATAAAAGCCACACTGGCTTGATGCTTATGTGTGATTAGTTAGTTTGGTAGCCATTTTGGCTGAGTTTTGTTTATTTGAGAGTGTTGAGCTCAATTCTTTAGCTCATGGTTTTGTTTTATCAGAATAAAGTGTGAGTTTATTGAGTTTAGTCTAGCGTGTGAGTTCAAATAAAGTAGAATAGAGAGTGTGTTTTCTTTGATGAGCACAATAGGGAACTCTCATGATTGCTTGGCAAGTACTTAATCAATAGCTGATGGCGAGTGTAGAGATAGAGTTTTCCATCCATTGTTCATTGATAGGTATTGGGCTTGAGAATTATTATATTTGAGTGAGGCTTCTTATCCTTGGTAAGAACTTAAAGGGAAACTAGGTGCTATTTTATCATGGATTGTTTGCTCATATCTGAAATTTAAGTGGTGATATTGCATGGTTGTTGGACTAGGGATATGGACATGAATGAACTAAGTTATGACTCATTTTGATGCTTAAATTCCCATTTCATCATGATAGAGTTGCATGCTTAGGAAACCATGATTCTCCTTGATTGTTATTTTATTTTTCTTCCGTTTGACTGCGTGTTTATTTTATTTTTGCATGCTTGTATGTTTTTGCTTGAGGACAAGCAATGGTTCAAGTGTGGTGTATTTGATAACGTGCATTCTATGCCGTTATTCTAGTGTTTATTTAGGATGTTTAAGAGTATGATTAGAGCCTTATTGCTTCATATATCATATATATTTGCTCTAACCCCTAGGAAGATGCTATTTGCAAATACATGCGTTTTTAAGCTGTTTTGGCAGATTTTGGAGCTCACTTTTGACATAGTAGATGGCCTCAAACAATTGGCATGCAAGAACAAAAGTTGCTTAGAATGATGTCCTCTACCTACCACAGAAATTTCAGAGCATTTGGATCTGCACGTGAATTCACCCATTTCACATGCAAGCATATTTTTACTTCTCAGGCCTCTACAGGATGCAAGGAAGCTTGGGAAGAAGTTTGAGCTGATTTGGAGCTGCACGTGAATTCACCATATCACGTGCAAATTCACGTGTAGAGATATTTTTGGACCGATCCTATCATTTTTTCATGCTGATCATTTATTCCTGAAGGCCCATGTCCAAATTGTGGATGGAAGATAGAGATTTTAAATTTTGGAGTGTCACTTATCAAAACTACGTCGTTTTGATAGATGGGCTAGGGTACACACCTCAAGGCCCATCCAACCTCTATAAATAAAGCCTCCTCGCCCCCTGCTATCTATCCTAGACCCCCTACACGTTTTTAGAGAGAGAGAGAGGCCTCACGACTTGGAGGTTGCTCCTTGACCTAGGAGAGCAGCCGTCGCAGCCGTCGTGGATTTTGGAGCCTGGATTTGAAGCCTTGTTGCGCGCGTGGATTAGAAGAAGATGTTTAGCTTTACTGCTATGGTTTTGCTTGTAATCATGCGTGAGTAGTTCTTATAATCTAGGGGAGCAATGTAGCCCCCTTGTTGCTTTGCTGTGTTTATGAATATTGGGTTTGGATGATTGAAGTTTTGCATGTTTTATGAATCTGTTCTTAATTTCTATCTTTGGATGTACACCTTGGTATTCTTAGCCCTAGTCTGGGGCGGATTGAGATTCATAACTTATTTGTAATTGGTGTGATCATTATCCTTTTGCAAGTATGATTTATTGGCTTTGCATGTTTGTGTGTTTAGATGACCATTCCGCATACAACTCTTAAAAGGACCTCAATGATCATTTGTTGTCCTTGGCTTATGTTTAGCATGTTTTCAATCAGACAACTCTAATACCATGAATCAGTAGAGATAACATAGGGAGGTGAAATTGTGACCCTAGATGCCTTTAATCCTTGCGTCTTAATCCTAAAATCAATTTGCTTTCTTTGTTTATTCAGAAAACCAAATAAAAATTAGATCTTTAGTTATAAAAAGAATTCGTATTTGCCAAGACATTGTTTTAAGCAAGATTAATTTGGTGATTTGAGTTAAAGCTAGATAACTTGGTAATCTCTGTGGGATCGACCCCTTTCTTGTCGCTATTCTATTTAGCATTAGTTAAGGGAATTAATATTTTGAGAAGGGATTTAAACGACAGTAGCTTAACCCTCACTTGGGTTTCGCTCACGAAATACCCACGTCACGGGACCGGAAGGGTGCAGAGAATGTAGTGGCTGACCGCCTTTCCCGTATTGTTCAAGAACCTATACTAGAGTCCACCCCCGTGCCATTGATGACTCATTTCCGGGTGAGCAATTATTTGGGGTCACCAATGCCCCTTGGTATGCGGATTATGTCAATTTTATTTCCCACAGGATTATTCCAAATGGCCTTTCCTATCAACAAAAGAAAAAATTCTTTTCTGATGTTAAACGTTATTATGGGGATGATCCCTTATTATTTAAAAGGGGTGTTGATGGTATTTTCCGATGATGTGTACCACGTGAAGAGGTACAGTCCATTCTCATTCATTGCCACTCATTTCCCAGTGGCGGGCACATGAGCCACGCCAAGACAGCTGCAAAGATACTCCAAAGTGGGTTTTATTGGCCCACACTGTTCCAGGATTGTTATGCCTTTGTCCGCACATGCCCTTAATGCCAGCATTCGAGTAATATTTCTAAGTGCCAGGAGTTACCACAACATAGTATACTCGAGGTAGAGTTGTTTGATGTGGGGGGGATCGACTTCATGGGTCCCTTTCCACCTTCAAATGGGCACCGTTATATCCTCGTCGCCGTTGATTATGTCTCCAAATGGGTAGAGGCAATCGCAGCCTCAACCAACGATGCCAAAGTTGTACGAAAAATGTTTCAATAGGTGATATTTCCACGCTTTGGAATCCCGCGAGTTATCATAAGCGATTGCGGTTCACATTTCACATGTCGCCAAACTAAGGCACTCTTACGAAAATATTTTGTCCAACACCGAGTTGCTCTTGCCTATCACCCACAAAGTAGTGGGCAAGTTGAGGTATCTAACCGACAAATCAAGGCAATTTTGGAAAAGACTGTCTCTCGCTCTCGAAAGGATTGGTCTCAAAAGCTGCATGACGCTTTATGGGCATACCGTACAGCTTTTAAGACTCCGTTGGGTATGTCTCCCTATCGGCTCGTTTATGGGAAGTCCTGCCATCTTCCGGTGGAGTTAGAACATCGTGCATATTGGGCGGTCAAAGCCCTCAATTTTGATTGTGACGCTGCAGGTGTGCAAAGGCTCCTACAACTTCACGAGCTTGATGAGATCCGTCTTGACTCGTATGAACATGCGTGGATATATAAGGAACGTACCAAGAAGTGGCATGATCGGCATATTCAGCAGCGGGAGATTCGGGGTTGACCGTTGACCGTTGACCTACCGACACTTCGACCTATTGACCTTCGACGCCTCGAAGCCCCGAAGCATCGAAGCCCCGAAGCCTCGAAGCATCGAAGACTCAAAGCCTCGAAGCCTCGAAGATTCGAAGCCTCGAAGCCCCGATGCCGACACTCCGACCTACGACTCACCCCTTCGGACTTTCAAACCCTGTGAAGATGCGAAGCCTCGAGACTTACGACACCAGGTCTTACGACGCCAGGACTTGCAACCCCTTGACCTGCCGACACTCCGACCTTCGGCCCTTCAACCCTCTAACTCTCGAAGCCTCAAAGCCCCGCTACCGACACTCCGACCTTCGACCCTTGACCTCGAAGCCTATTGACCTACGACCCACGGACCCTCGAAGCCTGTCAACCTCCGACCTTCGACCCTTCGACCCTTCGACCCATTGACCGTTGACCTTCGACCTGCCGACACTTCGACCCGTTGACCGTTGACTTTCGCCCCACCGAAATTTCGCCCCATCGCAGCTTCGACCCTGCCGACACTTCGACCTACCGACACTTCGACCTGCCAACACTTCGACCCTACCGACATTCCGACCCTTAACGTCTGACCTTCGCTGTTTGGCCCCTCTCGCTGGCTGCTCACGGGATGAGTTTTATTTGCTAGCAAAGATGCTTTTCAACGACCTGTCAGTCACATGTGCTAAAATACAGATTAAAAAAGGCAATCACGAGCTGCAGGTCGCCAGACCACCCGACAACGCACAAGACCTGGACGAAAATAAGGGAATCAATAATACAGCATTAAATGCTACAATTAATAACAGTCCAGCCAAAGCTCTGCCAGCCCCTTTAAAATGCAGTCTTCTGTCCCTGCGCAGGAGAGAGGGATCGATACATCAAAAAATGCCTAAGAAAAAAAAGAGAGACCGATCATTTGAAAAAAACCTGCTACCACTACACCCCAGCCTCATCATCAAAAAAATGCCCCAGCCTCCTCCCTGCAAAAAAAAACACCCAAAAAAAAAACACAGAGAGCCATCATCGTTGGAAAAAACCTGCTACCATTCCTCATCCCAGCGCAAACAGAGAGATTCAAAACCCAAAAAAAGAGAGAGATTCAAAACCCAGAAAAGAGAGGATTACGTCCATCCTTTCTAACTATTCTGCTAGTCTGTATATCCAATCTTTCTGCCATTCTGCTAGTCTTTTTGAGATTCAAAACCCAAACCCAAGAAGATCGCCCAGTTTTTCTGCCATTCAGCAATCAAAATCGCCCCTTCATCCTCATCCCCTCTTTCTCGTTATAGTTATCTTTCTCCCAGTAAAAGAAAAACACAAAAACAGCTCCAACTTCAGCCCTCTCTTTCTGCGTTTTCATCAAAAAAACACAAAAGACATCAATCCTTTTCCAAGTCCCCTATTTCTCACGCTCACCCTCCTTATTTCCAGTCACCAAAAAATCTCAAACTCAAAAAAATACATCACTCCAATCTTCAAATACCAAGAAATCCTCCTCACAAATCTCACCGTCAGACTTGTTGGTTCTAAGCAAGTGATTATCAGCGCCAACAGGAGCTCAAACGGAAGATTGGTGTTAAAAGCCCCAAAGTCGGTTCAACCCTTATTTCTTCATTACTTTTCATCTTACTTACATTAATATTTGATGTAATTCTTAATATTTCCTTGTGTTTCTTTTTCTTTTACTTGTTGCATTGTGTTTTTCCTTGTATTTCCCTTTCCTTTGTATATGTGTATGTTGTAATATGTAAAATATAGTAGAAACAAAAAAAGAGAGCGCAAAGAGAGGCATAAAAAAAATAAAAAGATGAAGAAAAGAAAAAAAAAGAGTGCTTTTATTTTTGTGGATGTCATAATCACATATTCCACGTTTTTTTTATTATTTTAATGCATATGTTCATGACTTTGATTTAAGATTTTGGGTTTGCAAAAAGAAAGAAAGAAAGGTTTCCAAAAACAAAAAAACAAAAAAAAACGAAAAACAAAACAAAAACAAAAACAAACAAAAAAAACATTTTCATGTTTTCAAACCAAAAAAAAAGAAAATCAAATTGGTACTTCAATTTCCAAAAACAAAAAAACAAAAAAAACCAAAAAATGAAGCAAACCAAAACTAAACGTTTTTTACAAAACATAAAAAACAAAAAAATGTATGTTTTCTAACAAAAAAAACAAAAAAGGAAAAATAAAAAAGGAAAAAAATCATATTTGAGGACTTAAATTTCCAAAATAAAACCAAACCCCAAAACCAACCCCTAGGATCTCATTTTCCACTTCAAACAAAAACTCAAAACTTTTAGGATTCCCTTTAGAAATTTAGGGCAAATCCATTTTAACCACAACTTTAATAAATAACTTAGTTGAATAAAAATTATAGACTTTTTAGGAAACTTAACCCCGTCATGGCAGTACAAACAAAATAGAAAACTTCCTCCTCCTATAGGTACCGAAAGGGCGCTGTAGGGGTGCTAATCCTTCCCTACACGTAACCAACCCCTGAACCCTTATCTGGTAATGTAGACCACACATATTTTTAGGTGACCAACTGCACCCCCAAAAACAGTTGGTGGCGACTCTAAATTTATCATCATTGGTTTAGTTTGGGCTCACCCCAAACGGGCCCGAACGAAAACCGGTGATGACAGCTGGCGACTCTGCTGGGGAATAGACTTAGAGGGTTAGGCCTAGTACTAGGATTGGGAGGTTTCCTTTTGTTTTTACGTGCTTTTTTATTTATTTACGATAATTGTGATTTATATGCTTTAATACCATGATCGTTGTGATTTACTGCTTTCCATACCTGTTACATTCATGCATAACCCTATACCAGGGTATATCACAATTTAGGTTAGCGAGGTTTAGTACGGAACTTGGCGCGTTGATCATCATCCGCAATAGGGCCCTGGACTCCTCACTCAAGCTTGAGGTTCTTTTAAGGCACGTCCTTTTAAGACCCCCCCTCCGGTAAATCCCATGGTGTACGGAGCCCTCTATTGAGGAAGTTTGGGAACCAACAAATAGGATAGGTGTAGCAATAGAAGCCCATCAGGGGCATTGACCCACATGTTGTTTGCTCATTACATACCATGCTAACCATTTGTTTGTAGGGTAGTCCTCAAACCATCCCTTGCATACATGATTTGCCTTACTATTTGTTTGCCTTGCTCTTGCTATATACTGTTCGATTTATCTCATACAACTGTTCATATTTATTCTTTTGCATTAACTCTGTCCTACAAGGAACCACATTGTTACTTCCCATGTTTATTTCTTGATTTGAACATAGGACGCATGTTCTGTTCCATTCCACCCCATAAACAGTCTTGGGTCACATAGACCATCGCGTTACTAGGTGTCCCTTCATTCCCCACTCAACACGCACATTGCATCATTCGAACATGTAGATCCATGCATACATGTTTACCCGCACACACAATCATGCATACGTACATGATGATAACCCGCAAGGTCATCAAGGGTAAAATACAAAGCCACCTACAAGGTAGAAGGAACAACAAGCAGAAAATAAGGCAAGCTTAGTGAAAACCCGAAAAGAGCACCAAGAGCAAAGTTGGAGCTAGGAAAAGAAGGGTAGGCACTCAAGGCCCGAGAGCAACCAACATCGAGCATCTGGCCTGACACACTTAGGCACCATACTACCAACTTCAACCAATCCTTTCCGATCAAATCCCTACACCACAAAGCACACAAACAAGCTAACTAGCCACCAGGAGCTCGACTCAGTCCCTAAACCTTCAAAGTGGGCAAGCAGGCAAGATCCTCAACCTAGCCCCGAACATTGACTCAAACCATCGGAATTCCTGTTCAGCTCAGTAACCTAGAGTCTCCTAACCCTCAAATACAACTACAAGGTCGAGCTGAAAGTTATACTCAGATACCCCAAAACATTATTACCTCTATCAGAAGAGGACAACCAGTTGTGACTGTACATTGCATACTTCAAAAAAAACAAACAAAAACAAACAAACAAACAACAAATCATTTTTATCAAATTTTGCGTGCGTTTGTTTCAAAAAGCCTATTCCCTAGTAGTTTTCCTCAGACGGTCATGCAACAACCCTGGCCCAACCATGGTTCAACCAGATAACAGCCCCAGCGGAAAGTTGCCTCCAAAAATCAAGTCAGTCCCTCGAAGAAGCCAAACTTCAAAACAGTACCAGATCATTTCTCCTGCATGAAGACAGTATCCCAACATCACCAGTGGATTAAGCTCCCATAACAAATCATGCAACCACCTGGCATACATTACATAACCATGCATATGTTACACAAGCATCAGACGTTACCTCTCATTGCGTTGTGCATGCATGCACCTTTCATACAAGTATCAAACAATCATTATAGCAACATGCATCATCATGCATCATCACATACAACATCAAACCCAGGGCGGTCTGGGTTTCCTTCATTTGAGCTTCTTCCTAACACAAACTGGTTTTAGCTCATTTCTTTTCCATTTTGTGTGCCTAGCTTCTTCCTGAACAAACTGGGATTAGCTAATTTCTTTCTTTCGAGCTTCTTCCTAACACAAACTGGTTTTAGCTCATTTCTTTTCAATTTCGTGTGCTTAGCTTCTTCCTGAACAGACTGGGATTAGCTAATTTCTTTCTTACGAGCTTCTTCCTAACACAAACTGGTTTTAGCTCATTTCTTTTCCATTTCGTGTGCCTAGATTTTTCCTGAACAAACTGGGATTAGCTAATTTCTTTCTTTCGAGCTTCTTCCTGACACAAACTGGTTTTAGCTCATTTCTTTTCAATTTCGTGTGCTTAGCTTCTTCCTGAACAGACTGGGATTAGCTAATTTCTTTCTTACGAGCTTCTTCCTAACACAAACTGGTTTTAGCTCATTCCTTTCAATTTCGTGTGCCTAGCTTCTTCCTAAACAGACTAGGATTAGCTAATTTCTTTCTTACGAGCTTCTTCCTAACACAAACTGGTTTTAGCTCATTTCTTTTCCATTTCGTGTGCCTAGCTTCTTCCTGAATAGACTGGAATTAGCTAATTTCTTTCTTGAGCTTCTTCCTGACACAAACTGGTTTTAGCTCATTTATCTTCCATTTTGTGTGCCTAGCTTCTTCCTAAACAAACTGGGATTAGCTAATTTCTTTCTTTCGAGCTTCTTCCTGACACAAACTGGTTTTAGCTCATTTATCTTCCGTTTTGTGTGCCTAGCTTTTTCCTAAACAGAATGGAATTAGCTAATTTCTTTCTTTTGAGCTTCTTCCTGACACAAACTGGTTTTAACTCATTCCTTTCAATATCGTGTGCCTAGCTTCTTCCTGAACAAATGGGAATTAGCTAATTTCTTTCTTTTGAGCTTCTTCCTGACACAGACTGGTTTTAGCTCACTTCTTTTCATTTTGTGTGTCTAGCTTTTTCTTAAACAGACTGGAACTAGACCGTTAAGCTTTCCTGTTCCCCGAGGTAACCAGGATTTCACTACCCGCCATCCAAAACGTGTTGAATGAACCATGGCAGCAGATAAGTCAGGTAGGCACTCCAACCCGTCCAAAATGAGTTCCTCTTATCTTTGTACATTGTTTGTATACAAACAATGCACAAAGAGGGGCAGTTGTTGGACCCCATTTTTCCGGGTTGGACATACTAACCCCATTTGATATATATGCCTTTTTGCCCATGCCATATACCTTGTTGGATGCATTGACATTAACAGGGAAGCCCAAAGTTGATAACCTCTATTGCCAACCCCTAAAATGCCCCAAGATCAATGCCAGGTGATAGAGGATGAAATTTGGAGACTAACGCACTTGACCGACCTCAATTCTGATTTAAAATGAAGAAGTTATGGCCAAAACAACTTTCATTTGAAAAAGTCAAACTTGCCAAAAGACAGTCAATGCCCCTGGTCAAACTGCCCAAAAAGTGGCCATGCAAAATTCTTCAAAGCATCAATTTAGGCGAATACGGATCTCCCCAAACAATCCCTGGAAAGTTATCCTTTTTTTGCATTTTAGGTGAAGGGTAAGAAGGTAATTAAAAGTTAAAAAAAAAAACTTCGGGGTTGACCGTTGACTGTTGACCTGCCGACATTTCGACCCATTGACCTTCGATGCCTCGAAGCCCCAAAGCATCGAAGCCCCGAAGCCCCGAAGCCTCGAAGCCTCGAAGCATCGAAGCCTTGAAGCCTCGAAGCATCGAAGCCTCGAAGCATCGAAGCCTCGAAGATTCGAAGCCCCGCTGCTGACACTCCGACCTACGACTCACCCCTTCAGACTTTCGAACCCTGTGAAGATGCGAAGCCTCGAGACTTACGACGCCAGGACTTGCGACCCCTTGACCTGCCGTCACTCTGACCTTCAGCCCTTCAACCCTCTAACTCTCGAAGCCTCGAAGCCCCGCTTCCGACACTCCGACCTTCGACCCTTGACCCTCGAAGCCTATTGACCTACGACCCACGGACCCTCGAAGCCTGTCAACCTCCGACCTTCGACCCTTCGACTCGTTGACCGTTGACCTTCGACCTGGCGACACTTCGACCCGTTGACCGTTGACTTTCGCCCCACCAAAATTTTGCCCCATCGCAGGTTCGACCCTGCCGACACTTCGACCTTGCCGACATTCCAACCCTTAACGTCTGACCTTTGCTGTTTGGCCCCTCTCGCTGGCTGCTCACGGGATGAGTTTTATTTGCTGGCAAAGATGCTTTTCAATGACCTGTTAGTCACTAATAAGGGAATCAATAATACAGCATTAAATGCTGCAATTAATGACAGTCCAGCCAAAGTTCTGCCAGCCCCTTTAAAATGCAGTCTTCTGTCCCTGCGCAGGAGAGAGGGATCGATACATCAAAAAACGCCCAAGAAAAAAAGAGAGACCGATCATTTGAAATTAACCTGCTACCACTACACCCCAGCCTCATCATCAAAAAACGCCCCAGCATCTTCCCTGCAAAAAAAAACACCCAAAAAAAAACACAGAGAGCCATCATCGTTGGAAAAAACCTGCTACCATTCCTCATCCCAGCGCAAACAGAGAGATTCAAAACCCAAAAAAAGAGAGAGATTCAAAACCCAGAAAAGAGAGGATTACGTCCAGCCTTTCTGACTATTCTGCTAGTCTATATATCCAATCTTTCTGCCATTCTGTTAGTCTTTTTGAGATTCAAAACCCAAACCCAAGAAGATCGTCCAGTTTTTTTACTATTCAGCAATCAAAATCGCCCCTTCATCCTCATCCCCTCGTTCTCGTTATAGTTATCTTTCTCCCAGTAAAAGAAAAACACAAAAACAGCTCCAACTTCAGCCCTCTCTTTCTACGTTTTCATCAAAAAAAAAACACAAAAGACACCAATCCTTTTCCAAGTCCCCTATTTCTCACGCTCACCCTCCTTATTTCCAGTCACCAAAAAATCTCAAACCAAAAAAAATACATCACTCCAATCTTCAAATACCAAGAAATCCTCCTCACAAATCTCACCGTCAGACTTGTTGGTTCTAAGCAAGTGATTATCAGCGCCGACAGCAGCTCAAATGGAAGATTGGTGTTGCAAGCCCCAAAGTCGGTTCAACCCTTATTTCTTCATTACTTTTCAGCTTACTTACATTAATATTTGATGTAATTCTTAATATTTCCTTGTGTTTCTTTTTCTTTTACTTGTTGCATTGTGTTTTCCTTGTATTTTCCTTTCCTTTGTATATGTGTATGTTGTAATATGTAAAATATAGTGGAAACAACAAAAAGAGAGCGCAAAGAGAGGCATAAAAAAATAAAAAGATGAAGAAAAGAAAAAAAGGAAAAGAAAAAAAAAGAGTGCTTTTATTTTTGTGGATGTCATAATCACACACTCCACATTTTTTTTTTAATGCATATGTTCATGACTTTGATTTAAGATTTTGGGTTTGCAAAAAGAAAGAAAGAAAGGTTTCCAAAAACAAACAAAAAACAAAAAACAAAACAAAAACAAAACAAAAACAAAAACAAACAAAAAAAACGTTTTCATGTTTTCAAACCAAAAAAAAAAGAAAATCAAATTGGTACTTCAATTTCCAAAAACAAAAAAACCAAAAAAAACCAAAAAAATGAAGCAAACCAAAACAAAACATTTTTTACAAAACATAAAAAACAAAAAAATGTATGTTTTCTAACCCAAAAAAACCAAAAAAAGGGGAAAATAAAAAAGGAAAAAAATCATATTTGAGGACTTAAATTTCCAAAATAAAACCAAACCCCAAAACCAACCCCTAGGATCTCATTTTCCACTTCAAACAAAAACTCAAAACTTTTAGGATTCCCTTTAAAAATTTAGGGCAAATCCATTTTAACCACAGCTTTACTAAATAACTTAGCTGAATAAAAATTATAGACTTTTTAGGAAACTTAACCCCGCCATGGTAGTACAAACAAAATAGAAAACTTCCTCCTCCTATAGGTACCGAAAGGGCACTGTAGGGGTGCTAATCCTTCCCTATATGTAACCAACCCCCGAACCCTTATCTAATAATGTAGACCACACACATTTTTAGGTGACTAACTGCACCCCCAAAAAGAGTTGGTGGCGACTCTAAATTTCTCATCATTGGTTTAGTTTGGGCTCACCCCAAACGGGCCCGGACGAAAACCGGTGATGACATCGCCTGTTGTCCCTTGTCGGCAACAGGATCTTTACACCATTCTGAAAAAAACAAAAAAAAACACCAAGGGGAGAATAATAATAAATAAATCGACTACACCACAATAATAATACACCCTGGCACCTAACCCTAGCACACGCTGTCTCATTTTTCTTCCTCGATCGTCGCTCTCTCTCTCTCTCTCTCTCTCTCTCTCTCTCTCTCGACGTCAAGCCACCGCCGCTCCATCCCAACACATCCTCCACCGTGCGACCTGCTACCGCCAAACGCCGTCCACGACGTGCAGCCACCATCACGCCTCGGTTGTGCGACCTGCTACCGCCGAGCACCGCCTTCCACATCACCAGCGTGCACTACTGTCATCTCCATCTCCCAGCCACTGCTGTCCACCCTCTGCATCCTCGACCACCTATTTTCCTTGACGTGCATCCAGTGCCTCTTCCTTCTCACGTTCTTTTCTTTGTGTTTTCTGATTTTTTCTGTGTTCTTCTGTGTATCAGTGGGTCTGCATGTTTGCGTGGGTTTGCTTGCTTTGTTTAACGTTGTGATATTTAAAAAAAAAACTAAACCACCCAAAACACACGACATCACCGTTTTCTTCTGTGTCCTGTTTTTATTGCTTGTGATATTTTTGCTACTGTGTTTTGTTTTCTTTTATTTATATATATTCTTTGTTGTTTTTCTATGGCACCCTTATCTTTGCGTTCTTCTCTTTGTCTTGTCTCCACCTTTGTGCCTTTATCCTGCAGATATTATGGTTAGACCTAAGTGACCGCGAGTTTTTCTATGACGTTTTATGGATGAGGCTGCTACGAGAGCCTTCACCGGACTTCAACACAAAGGCTTTATTGCTGAATTAGGCCTGCAGCCTATTTCTTTTCGGGAGATGGCAGATACTCTTTCCATTCATGGTTGGACCAATTTTGCTCGATGCACATGGGAGCCTGTTGCCCCTTTGGTGCGCGAATTTTATGCCAACATGTTTTCGACCAACCATCCTGATCCATTGGCTATTCGTGTTTTTGTTCGTGGCGTCTATGTTGATATTAGCCCAGCGCTTATCGCAGCTGCTTATTCACTCCTGGATTTTTCTAATGAGGATGTTGTTGCTTACCAAACCTGGCCCCAAGATGCTGAGTCTATCCTTCGCACCATAGCGGCCCCTTGGGCTTGCTGGATTGTTGACTCCTCCAGCCGACCTGTGCGCCTCTCCCAATAGTGTCTCCCTCGTGAGCTCGGTGTATGGAAGGCCTTTATTTGCACCTATCTCACTCCGACCGCTCACTTGACCACTTTGACCTTTCCGGTGGCTCAGTTGCTTTCCGATATTATTGTGCGTCGATGCATCCCGATTGCCCTTCATATTTTTCAGGCCTTAGTCGATGTTACTGCCGAGAGTCCATCTCTTCTTTTTTCGGGTATGATTACCCATTTTTGTTGGCAAGCCAGAGTCCATGTCACTGCCGGGGAGGAGGTTCTTCCGAACCCGCAGCCCTTAACTGATGCGCGGATTCAATGGTTCTCGGATCTTCCTAGTGACCCTCCTTCCATTTCTTCTCCCAGCGGTCCCGATTCTTCTTCTTCTGCCCTTCAGACATCCCTTTCTCTTATGACAGATCATCTGTCTACTCTGCGCGTTGATTAGGATTACCTCATTGTTGGCTATCGGGCCCTCTTGGGCCGTATGAATGATATCATCGCCGCCACCACTCAGTGTCTTGATGCGATAGTTCAGCGTCAGCGTGCTCATCACCGTCGTCATCGGCATTTCCAGCGCTATGTTACGAGTCACTTGGCGTTCCTCAGCGACTCTGTCGGTTTCCCTGATTATCCGACCTTCCCTGATGATGACGACTCTGATGATCCTTCTTTGGATGGCCCGGCTTCTTGATATGCTCCCTTGTGATTTGGTACTATTTGCCTTTTATTTTATTTTGTTTTAGTTTTCCTTTGTTTCTTTTCTGCTTGTGAGGCCACTGCGCATTTCCAGTGTGGGGGAGGGCGATTGTGTTTTCTTTTATGCTTATGCTTGTGATTTGCTTTGTTTGGAACAGTTTTGGAGATATTATATGGATGATTTTAATTTGCAAGTTTTAGTAAACATTTTTTTCAAAATTTCTCCATTATTTCCATGCTAAGGAATGTGGTGCATGCTTACCTTGGATAATTTGCTTTTAGGTCTATGCGTTGGATTTCTTGACCTTAGGATGAGATTATCACATGTTTGAACTAACACTTGGGCACTTTGCTATGGTATTTCTTATTTTTGGGTAATTGATGAAATTATCACATGGAGTTGTGTGTTTGAGCGAAACAGTCCTCCCATCTTGTGTTCTTTCTTGTGTGACTATCCCCCTGGTTGATGAGTTTAGGCAAGTATATTATGGTAACGTTGTGGTGATTGGATAGTGCAAGTATGGTGGAGCTGGAGTCAATAATGCCTTGCAGTTAGTTGCTTATGTGTTGTGGTTATGTTGTGTTTTACATTTGGCTATATTTATTCCTTTGTGAAAAAAAATGAGGCAAATGAAAAAAAACAAAGAGAAAAAAAACAATGCCTAAAAAAAGGAAAGCAAAACAAAGAAAATGAAAGAGACATGTTAGGGTAATATTTTTGTAATTGGGGTACTCACTATTATTATTTGTACCACTTGTGGTGTTTGTTTTCTCACACACCCAAGTGGATGTGACAGCGTTGTAAGCCCCAACTGATATATACCATTGCTACTATAGAAAAAAAAAGGCTAAAGTGTGTGTTTGAACATTATTTTTGGCAGCTCAACTCTCAAGGTGGTTATTGACTAGGGCTAATTAGGTTAGTGGTAAGACTTGTTGTCATCATCACAATGAAATACCTCTTGTACTTTTCTAAAGTCTGAAAACCCGTGGGGGAGTTGAGTGTGAGTGGTGTGAGATCTATCTTTGAGTGAGCTTTTGATTTATTTCTGTGAGGACTCCATTGTGTGATTAGGTAATTGCTCTTGAATTTGTTTTACTTGGTTGTGCCTTAGTTTTCATTTGTGATGATGGCATGTGATTTTTGGACTAAGTGTGGGGGACTCTCATGTATAGTCCTTAAGGTGAATTGCCTATGATTTGTTTGCATTTCAATATCTTCGTATGGGACTTGCATAACCGAATTAACCATAATCTCACTTATGTTTTGATTTTCTTATTTTACACTATTTTTTTATGTGACTGGTTGTTTGTTTTTGTCCTTGCTCGGGGACGAGCAAAAGGCAAGTGTAGGGAAATTTGATGAACAGAATTTATATAGAGATTTTATAGTTATTTTCCCCCTATTTACAGTCATTTTCATAATGTTTTGTGTGTTTTAATTATAAAGAAGTGTTAAATTATGTTGTTTGCCATATTTTAGTGTTTTGTAGAATTGTGTTGTGTTTTAAGTGAATTTTGCAGTAAACAGAGAAGAATCGGGAGAGTTAGAGCCTAAGATGGTCTTGCATAAAGGTTACCGTCGCAACAGGTCTTTTTGCCTTCATCGTGGCGTAGAAGAAATGCATTTTTCATCGCAACAGGCCTTTTCCTTTGCCACGATAAATGTCGAACCTTGCCCCTTTTTGTCATTTACATCTCCGCTGGAAATCTTACGTTTCCCTAAAGCAGTCAACCAAAATGTGTGGAATTATCTTTCTTCCATTTTTGGAGTGGCAATGACGTTTTTATATATGGAGGAAGCCATTGGAGAGGGGAAGAGGAAGAAAATTGAAGAAAAATCTCTTAATCCATCCACTATTGCAGGGTGATCCTAGACTGTTCAGACTGTTCGTCCTTGAAGGTTATTGAAGATTGAAGATTGAAGATTGGAGGGTTCATACTTTGTGACAGAGAGAGTGATTTTTCCCCTTCTCAATTTCTCAATTCATTTCTAAGAACATATTTAATCTGATTATTTGTTATTATTCATCATGAGTGAGTAGTCTTTACGCTTAGGGATTGGGAATAGCCCAATCCCAATTGTTTGTTCCATAAAATTTTAATATAATTTTCTTATAATTTTTCCATTGCCTAATTTCATCCTAGCAATTTTAATGTATGTTTGTTGAATGTAAGGCCTGCATTTGTGCAAATTGCTAGAAATTGGATTAAGGACTGAAAGGTGACGTTCGATTATCTGAACTCTAGGATTGAGACTTAGGCACAGCAGTCAAGAAAGTAGTCTGCTTACCTAAGAGGACCCTTGAACATCACAGACCTTTAAAGGGTCAAACCTTGTCTCAATGTGCCACGAGAGTAGGCCGTTGCAAGGTTTCGGCACACCGTTAATCATGCAAAAGCGGTTAACTGTCAATTTTAGATCGTTCACCCTCAAAGCTATGGAAATTGCATGCTAAATTAATTTTAAAATTGGAACAAATGATTGGGTAGCGGTGAAAACCAATTCCCTAGGTGTTTTTATCCCTGCAATATTTATCTTAATTGTATCGTTTAATTAATTTATCATTTTAATTATTCAAAACAATCCCCTGATCGCTTAGATAATTGGTTCGGCCTGTTCTTGAGGATTTCTATCCTATCCCTGTGGGATCGACCCGCACTTCGTGGCTAGCAACCGCTACGCCGTCCTATTGCGGTTGCTAGGTGAATTTAGCACCCATCAGTCACATGGCTAGATTTTGTTGGTGGAGGTATCCAACACAAGCTCCTAGAACTGCGATGAAGACATCTAGAAGGAACTTGTACCAGATTAAGAGAAAGAAACCAGTGAGAAGTTTTTGCACTTACTGTCAGAAACAAGGACATGATGAAGCTTTATGCTGGTGGAAGCCAAAGCTTATTTCCACGAACAACAAGTTTACTGTACTTGTAGACTTGGAAGTTTGTGACAAGTGTGGTAATGAATGTCATAGCTCTAGAAAAGTGCTTATTCCTGAGCAGATTAAGAAGAAGAATACTGTGAACGTTCAAGAGAAAAGGGAAGTGAGAGCATCTCAGAAGACTGTGAAGACTACACCTCAGGGGGAGTGCTTCAAGTCTAAAGTAAAATAGGGAGAGTGCTTCAAGTCTAAAGTAAAAAAAGTGTATATGGCCAAGGAGAAAGAAGTGGCTCATATTGCTGAGATTGCATTGAAAGCAGACATCAAGGACAGACAGTGGATTCTTAATAGTGGCTGCTCAGGTCACATGACTGGTGATCTAAAGAAACTGTCAGATGTGAACAAAGACAAATCTGGCAAAGTAAGATTTGGCAATGATAGCTCACTAAAGATCAAAGGGCTAGGATCAGCCAAATGAGGAAAGAATAAATTGAAAGAAGTTCTGCATGTTGAAGGATTGAAATACAATCTAGCATCTGTCAGTCAGCTGTGTGATGCAGGTCATGAAGTGATCTTTACAAAAACTAGTTGTCAAGTGAAAAGAGAAAACGGCAACACAGTAGCAGTTGGAAGAAGGACAGATGGGGACTTGTATGTCATTGATGAAAACAAGACCAATAGCTATCATATTACAAAGGTAAAAGAAAATGAGCTCTAGCATAGAAGACTGGCACATTTGAATCAAAAGAATATGAGAAGACTTGTGAATTGCAAGGCTATCAGAGATATTCCAGATATTAAAAGAGAAAGAGAGCATGTCTGCTCAGTATGCTTACATTGAAAACAAGCCAGATTTCACTACCATGTGAAGGAATATATTTCAGAAGCAGTTCTGGATATTGTGCATACAGACTTAATGGTGAGAGGTACTTCATTCTATTTGTGGATAATTTCACCCGGAGAACCTGTATTATGTATTTGAAGCACAAGACAGAAGCTTTGGACTATTTCAAGAAGTATAAAAGAATGTGATGGTCCCTTGGAGCCTAAAGGGGAGGGGGGGTGAATAGGCTCTTATCGAAACTCTTTTATTCTTTTAAGGCACTGCACTAATCTAGTTAAGTGAAAGAATCACTGCGGAAGATAACCAGATAGTGGAAGTATTTTGTTTTATTATCAAGAGATAATTACAACAAAATAGAAGCAACTCTCTTACACTCTGTTTTACAAAAGGGATTCACACACTAGCCTAGTTTGTATCTTTGAGCTCTTGTACATGCACAGAATTAATTCAGGCTAATTCACTCTCCTTTTTGCCCCCTTACCTTACACATATACAAGTATGGATATTTATACAAATGTTCCTAAGAGACAACCTCGGAACTTGAAGTTCCGGAATGCGTTCAGCACTAACTGTTCCTCGGTAATCTCTCTGTCTTGACTGCTGCGGCTTGTGGAGCTCAAGATCTTGGGTTTGAAGAATATAAGTGCATTTGTGAGTTCCCAAATACAATTGAGGTTATGTCCACATATCCGGGTGATCCACGTGTAAGATTCTTCAGGTATTCAATACGTTTGTCTTACATCGGGACGCCACGAGCCGATAACTTTAAATGCGGTGAGTTGAGTAGTGTCTTCTTGGTCCGGTGTAATTTTCCTTACTCCGTTGCTAATGAAGCTCGGAACCTTACTCCGTGTCGGTGGTTGCTTACTCCGTATCTATTTAGTACTTGGAATCCTTAGTCCGTGACAGCGCTTTCTTACTCCGCATGTAAGTTCCTTACTCCGTATGTAAGTTCCTTACTCGTATGTAAGTTCCTTACACCGGGCGAGTCTTGAAAAGTCGGATGACTTATTCCGTGTCAGCGCTTTCTTACTCCGCATGTAAGTTCCTTACTCCGTATGTAAGTTCCTTACTCCGGGCGAGTAAGATATCCAGTTCCTTACTCCGCATCTAGTTTCCTTACTCCGTGCGAATAAAGACTCGGATCCTTATTCCGCATCAATACTTCCTTACTCGGCATGTATGAAAGACTCGGATGCCTTACTCCGTGTCTTCTTCACTTTAGTTCGCTTGAGGGGAAGACTTAACTATTTAACTCCATTTCAATCCTTTTGCTTCGTGCGACCTCGTTGACCAAGACTCTTACTCCGCATTAGTTTGACTTAGTCCGTTTGAGGTACTTAGGAACATATTCAGCAATCCGTAGCCTTTAAGTTCTTAGTCCGCACGAATGTTCCTTATTCCGTATATATCTGTGACTTGGTTATTTACCAAGTGTTTGACGACACTCACTCTTGTCCTGGATCAGGATTATGTATCCTATCCTTAGCTTTGCTCTCATGAGTGCATCTCCTGGATTAGTAACATATCTTCTGCAATGATCAAATAAACACAAAAGATCTCGAGATCAAATTACATAAGGCTTTATCAAGCATTATCCAAATTCGGGTTTGATCCAACAATCTCCCTCAATTATGGATATGCCCAAACCCTTTGTAATCCGATCTGGGTAAGTAATGCAAAAGAATAACATACGAGAATACGCAACACAACCAATTTCATTAATCAGCAACTAAGTACAATTCAGCCTTAATACAAGATTTTCACTAAGGTATATAAGGCTTACTATACTTGAAGATCATAGTTGCTGCCTTCTCTCTAAGCACCATTGTCTCGCTTCATCGTATAAGTAATGTGTTGGCTCCACGATTTGTCCACAGATAAAAATGACTTGATGAAGTAACAGACAAAAGCCCCCAGCCTATCTCCATTCGGCTGTTGTGGCACTTGCTTCTTGCCTCGGAATGTCGCCTTCGACTTCTCGGTTGGGCCCAAGGGTGTGATGCCCAATTCTTCATATAAACAGGCTTTCTTCACGGCTTCATCACTGATACACGTGGTTCCCATTGATTCTTTCTTACAAAGTGCTCCACTATCTGATGAGAATCAATGAGGATCATTTGCTTGGACCGAATCATAAAGACAACCATCATGAAGTGTGGCGACATGATCCGGTACGGAATGAGGATAGTTGAGAGAGTTTTCCATGGCTTGCTATCCTCGGCCAGTCCGTTGATGAAGGACTGAATTAGATCCACACTGGGAAGATAGCCTTCATTCCAACACGGCAAGACATCAAACAAATGCGCATCCTTGTAAAGAGATGGAAACGACCTCATCTCCAACTTGGCGGCCCTTGAGAAGTTGTCAATATCTTCTGTTGTAAAGAGTCCTTTGTTCGAATAAAGAGTCCGAATGTCATCCGGGGAGAAAGGGTACATTTCAAGAAAGACATCTTCTCTCGGCGAGAGGACGCAACAAAGGATTTCATTGCTTTGCGAATGCTTCCATCCGCATCGAGGGGTCAAACTCCGCATATGATGGGAGGAAGGTGTTGGGCTGCGGATGAGGAGGATGGAGGAGGAGCCGGAGCTGCGGTAGAGGAGCTTGGGCGAGAAAAGCGGCTTCGTTTGGGAATTTGAACTCCCTGAAGCACCGAAGAGGCACACCGCTTCTCGGTCCCGAGTAGATGGTTGTGGTGCGAAGGAGCAGGATCGGATGACATGTTCTCCCCCGGTTTGGCGGATCGACGGGAAGCAACGGGAGGGCGAGCCATCGTATGCGCCAGGTCCGCAAAAGAGGTAGACAATGAATGGACGGACGAGGCGACTAGATCCATTTTCTGCTCCATTGAGGTGGAGGAGTCGGTGAGAGCGGAGAGGAGTTGAGCGCCAAGTGCATCAACCTTGGCGGCGATGGCGGAAATTTGGGCGCTGTGCGCCTGGGCGTGGCGGTCCAACCGGGCGGAAAGCACGGCGTCGGAGTGGACCGTACCAAAAGAGGCATGCCCAAGGACTAACCCGGAGCCTTGGAGGACTCCCCCGCATAAACAGGAGCAGGAGTGCGCCAGGCGAGGAGTCCGCAGAGAGTATCGGCGGCAGCAGCCAGCAGGAGCTTCCGGAGCATCGGAGGCATCCGGGGCAGTCGACCCGCTTTGACCAGGATAGGTTAACCACTGGAATGGCGGGGGCAGGAGAAGATGAGCCAGCTTTAGCCGGGGAAGGACCCCGGGCAAATGGACTGGGCTGGAGGGAGTGGTGAACGCTACATCCGGAATGGAGGCCAGCGTAAGAAAGCCGTGATCCAAGTTCCGGATGATCATTGTCTCCAGGGATTGGGTATGGCGGGTGTAAAACACCCGGAGATCGTTGTCCGGAAGGGAGGCGGTGTGAGCAAGGCTGAAACGGAGCCGGAGGTCCGTTAAGGTGTCGGCGGAGAGATGGGCTAGGTAGTCTCGGGGTTGAGGTAGGGGAGGCAACGGAGCTTCCGGAGAAGAGGCCGGGACATCGGCGATTGCGGCGGCAACTAACGATAAGAACCGCGGCAAAGCATAACGGAGGTGGAGGGAGTGGGGACATCCGCAGCGAAGGAGCCGAGGAAACAGCCTTTGGGGCACCTTGTCTGAGAGGGCCCCGCAACCTCGGACGGATCGGCACGAACGCCGTGGCGGGGGAGGCCCGAGAGTGGGAAGGTGCGGCAATAGACCGAATCCGGGAGGATCGGGGTGCGAACCGACCTCATGGGCCGGGGCTGTCGGAGGGGTCACCAGCGTAGCCGCCTTGTTGTTCCGAGGCGGGGAGAATGCGGAGAGCTGCGGTGGGTCGGCGGGCGGTCATGTTCCCATCCGGCATAAGGTAACGGAGGTAATAAGCCGAGGGAAACGAGATAGCATCAAATCGGGCGAAATGGTCCGGATGTAGATGCCTGGAAGACAATGCCAGAGAATGCGCCCGAAGGAATGGTTTTTGGGACCATTCTCAGAGAAACGAAATAAGAACATCCCCCAATCCATCGGAAGACCTTCAAAAACGCCGTACATGGCCAGGAGAAGGTCGTACGGAATCGAGTCCAGGGCGGATGTGCGAGCGATAGGCATCGACTTAGAATGGTCGCCATACATCGATAGCGACCCTGGAAGGATTTCACCTTGTATTCCTTCCCCTTGTTTGTGCAACCCATAGAAGTCGCCATTGGATCGGCATCCGGGCGTTGTGGTTCACCGGGGGGTAGGTGGAGAGCGGCGTGGAGAATGGCGGGAGTGATGAGGATGGATTCTCCGCGGACATAGGAGATGATGGAGTCGGTGGTGCGGCGAATCCATTGGTAATACTCAATGATGTCGTCGATAAGAAGATTGACGGGATTGGAGACCAGATTGAGTATATGTGAGGCTTCAAGGAGAGGGCGAAGCTAGAAAAACCAATCCGGAGGATTGGAGACAACGTGCCAATCAACCAGATGACCAGGATTAACGCCAGGAAAGGGAGATTCTTGGGTGCCATTACAGATGAAATATGAAGAACAAGAGGAAAGGTGAGGTCTTGATGAGGAAAGTAGCAACGAGAGGTTTAGGGATTGGAAATGAGCAATACTCGTGCTTCGCAGGAATAACCAGAATATATATATATAAGGCCGTGTCCAGGAAGTGTCGCCGGGTCTAGGAATTTGCGAGTGAAATAGGGACCCGCTCGACAGGCTGATGTCATTAGTCTAGATATCGATGCGCCTCCGAATGAAATGATGTCGTGGAGACCGCATGACCAAGTAAAGATAACAACTGGTTGCCATCCAGGTGAAGTGTGTGTGCAACCCGAGATTTGCATTTAATGAATCATCATTATTCCTCCTCAAAAGCATGCGACATGTGAGTATACATGGATTGTCACAATTGAACGATGTCGGAGTCCAGGAGGAATGAGCCGACAATCATCCGGAGTAAATAATAGTCGAGGAAGAGTATCCGGATGAATAATAGACCTTGTCCGTAGTAAACGAGTTCGGTGAGAGAGTAGAGTAGATTCCTTTGCGATCAAAAAGTCGAAGAGAAGAGAAGTACCACAACACTTCAAATCCATGACTATGGATGAGATTTATCGATACGGTTGCAAAGAAAATCTGAACCTGTAGCTAAACAAGGATAAACTGAAAATACAAAAGCTTAACAGGCAAGGATTAGTACGGATTAGAGAAGATAATCAGTGAAAAATAACATAATCCGAACTAATGAGAAACAGAACTTATGCATTACCAAGAATGTAGTAGACGTATGCACACGTGAAAATGATCAATATTACTGAATCAGGGCATATGTCAGATAGCAATACACAAGTTCATATAGGTCAACATAGCGAAACCATCTTGCTGAACAACGTAGCTAAGATTAATTAAAGAGCATATGATTTGGCCAATTTAGGATTCATGAGTAAAAAAAATGATAGAGCGAACACATGTCAAAAGTAGGCGGATGATTAGCCGATTAAAATGCATGGTTGAAGAAGGAAAATACATCCAAACTTGCCACTTTGCTTGATTCAAAACAACGCATGTCCAGTCAGATCCGGAAGTAAAAGTTTAGAGGAAGGAGAATCCGAGACATATTAGGGGTTCATTGCTGCTCCCCCCATAGATCATTTAATCCTCTCAATGAAAAGCTCCCCCTCAAATAGACGATCGGGAAAGAGGTCATGAGACATATACGGGGGTATTACTGAATAATATATAAAGCATTGTCTCCCCCGTAGATTGTGCAATCCTCTCGGTTGACCTTTCCGATTTGTAGAAGTTCAGCACTGTCTATCTTATTAGAAAACTATACTTCAGAAGCTAATCAGACTGCGATTGAGTATTCATCCACCAGGCATTCCAAGCTAACCCATTTCACTTCTTCAACTATACATGTTAATAGAGTAATCTAAATGAACATACTTTTGTCATGTGGTGATTAATGGAAATTAAGATCATGAAACCAGAAGAGGTAAATCATATAAGCTTTAGTCATGTTAGCTTAAACGACTTCAGTCGGGAAACGCAAGCATCCTCCCATATATGAAGTTGAGATTAATATCAGAAGCATGAAGCCGTTAAACAGTAAGTATGATTAGCAATACAGTCAGTAAATCGCTACTACTTTCAGTAAACGTATAATGCATGTTCTGAGAGTAAATATACTGTTGGGTAATTTAATTGTGAAACTATGCAGAGAAGTCAAGCATACCTAATCGGAAGAGTAGTTCAGAGAACCTCGCATCAGCAGGGGCTTTGTAAGTACGTCTGCTAATTGATCTTCAGTAGCAACATGTTCCAGTGAAATATGCTTTTTGAGAACATGATCGCGTATGAAGTGATACCTGACCTCAATGTGCTTCGTCTTAGGATGCATGACAGGATTGTTGCTGATGGCAATTGCACTAGTGTTGTCACAGTAGAGTGGAATAGATGACATGTTGAAACCGTAGTCGATAAGTTGACTTTGCATCCAAAGTAGTTGTGCGCAAGAACATTCGGCAGCTATATATTCCGCCTCAACAAGTAGAGGTTGATACGGAATTTTGCTTTTTACCTGAACCATGAGATCAATCTATTTCCTAGAAACTGACACGTACCACTTGTGCTTTTCCTGTCGATGCGACATCCAGCGAAGTCGGCATCAGAGTATCCGGATAAGGTGAAGTTGGACTCCTTTGGGTACCAGAGTCCCAAACTCATCGTTCCCTTGAGATACCTTAATATCCGTTTTACATGAAGCATATGTGACTCCTTGGGATTCGCCTGATATCGTGCACAGATGCAAGTTGCAAACATAATGTCCTGGGCGACTTGTCGTAAGATACGACAAGGATCCTATCATCCCTCGGTAGTCAATCACATTTACCTGAAATACCGTCCACATCGGGATCTAACTTGGCACCGACACATGGGAGTTTTGACGGGAGATGAACCTTCCATACCAAACTTCTTAATAAGATCGCGAGTGTATTTGGCTTGATTAATGAAAATTCCTTCCTTTAGCTGTTTAACTTCTATTCCAAGGAAGTAGGACAGTTCTCCCATCATACTCATCTCAAACTTGCCTATCATCAACTTAGCAAACTCTTCACAAAGCTTCGGATTCGTTGATCCGAAAATGATATCATCCACGTATATCTATACGATTAGAGTTTGTCCTTTCTCTTTTCGTAGAAATAAGGTGGTGTCAATCTTCCCTTTTTGGAAGTTGTGTGCAAGTAGGAATTCTGACAGTGTGTCATACCAGGCTCTTGGAGCTTGCTTCAAACCATATAAAGCTTTCCGAAATTTGTAGACTAGATGTCCAGCTTTTTAGGTTCAATAAAACCGGAGGTTGTTCTACGTAAACCTCCTCTTGGAGATCTCCATTCAGGAATGCGCTCTTGACGTCCATTTGATAAACTATGAAGTTTTCATATGAAGCATACGCCGGAAACATTCGAATTGCCTCAAGTCTTGCTACCTGGAGCAAAGGTCTCATCATAGTCTATGCCTTCTTCTTGACGATATCCTTTCGCTACCAGTCCTGGCTTTGTTCCGGATTACTATTCCATCTGTATCAAGCTTGTTCTGGAACACCCATTTAACTCCAATGACTTGCCGAGACTTAGGCCTGGGTACTAATGTCCACACATTGTTTCTCTTAAATTAATTCAGCTCTTCTTGCATGGCTTCTATCCAATTTGAATCCTGAAGAGCTTCATCTACCACCTTTGGTTCTATTTGAGATAGAAAACACGAGTAAAGACTCATGTTAGAGGTGGCTGCTCTTGTTCTTACACCAACAGTAGGATCACCAATCACTTGATCTGAAGGATGGTTTCGAGTCCATCTATAATTCTTGCATGTGATGGATGATCTTGAGCAATTTGAAGCTCTTCCAGTTAGGTGGTTCGAAATATCCGCTGGTTAAGCTTCGCCCGGACTAGTTGTTTCCGTATTAGAAGGTACGGTTGAACTAGATGGTTCTTCAACACTGTTTCTTTCCGTGTTGACTGGTCCGGACGGACTTGAAGGTGCTCCGGAATTTTGGGTATCCGTAGGAGTATGTCCGGAGCTAAATGGTAGTCCGGAGTCCGAGTCATCTGTAGCATCATCCATACAATTTCTTTGTGTCTCGCTGATGCCACGTGATTGGTCAGGATGTGTAACAGGAACATTCATAAACTTCGAATAATCGACGTTGCTGTCCATGACCTGCACATTAGAACTTGAAGAACCGACTTTTGACCAATCAAGATTAGCTTCATCAAAAGTCACATGGATAGATTCTTCAACTTTAAAAAATTTTCTATTGAAGACCCGATAAGCCTTGCTATGTAGTGAGTACCCGACAAAAATCCCATCATCGATTTTTGGTTCAAATTTATTCCGGGTCTCTTTGCCATTTATCGAGATATAGCAAGTACACCCAAAAGTTCGAGATGTGAAATTGAAGGTTTTCGTCCTCTCCACATCTCATAGGGTGTTTTCATGGTAGATTTATTTATTAGAGTTCCGTTTCGAACATAGCGGGCGGACACAGGCTTCACCCATAGACCAAGAGGAAGCGTTGCCCGGCTAACATGGATCTACCAGCTTCAACTAAAGTACGATTCTTGCGCTCGGCTACCCCATTTTGTTGTGGGGTTCCGGGAGCAGAGAAGTCATGTTGTATGCCCTGTTCGAACAATATGATCTCATTTCTGAAAAATCAAATTCCATACCATGATCACTCCTGATGCATTTAATGCTCGGTCCTTGTGAGTTGCTTATCCAGTTGAAGAGATCTACTAGATGCTCAAAAGTTTGATCCTTTGATTTCAGGAACATCACCCATGTGTATCTGGTGAAATCATCGATAACCACAAGGGTATATCTCGCACCAGCTAGTGATGGAACAGATATAGGACCACAGAGGTCCATATGAAGAAGTTGTAGAGGAGCAGTTATTGAGTTAACTGATTTGCTCTTAAAGCTGTGTTTGGTTTGTTTGCCAAGTTGGCATTCTCGACAGAGAGTGTCTCTGGAGAACTTGAGTTTAGGTAGACCAGGTGACAAGATCAAGTAACGCTAACTTTGACAAAGTCTTAAAGTTTAAATGCGCGCATCGCTTGTGCCATAACCAACTATCTTCATCTGAAGCTTTAGTGAGGAAGCATACAAGGTCGAAGAATTATTTCTTAAGACCACTGAGTATATGTCCCCATCTCTTGATCCGGATAACTTAATATCTCCGGATAAGTTGTCTCTTACTGTACAGGAGTTGGACATAAAGGAAACAGTAAATCCTTTGTCACATAGATTACTGACACTTAGCAAATTATGCTTCAAACCTTCGACTAGTGCAACTTTAGTGATTGATACACAGCCGTTTGTTAGAGTGCCATACCCGACAGTCTTACCTTTGCTGTTGTCACCATATGAAACGGATGGACCTCGTTTTTCATTAACTTCTACGAAAGCAGTCTGATCACCCGTCATATGTCCAGGAGCATCCACTATTGAGGATCCACTTGCTTTGATTGATCTTTAACTTCAAGTGATTCGGCAATGCATTCCAGAGATGCTCCTGAAAGACAACAGTTTACACTTTTGGTGCCCAAACTTGTTTCGGGCGGTTAGAGAATGCAACGATATTGTCAACGATTCCGGATTTGAGTTTGTTAGGACTTTTAGCTTTCCAAGTTGACATTAACTTGTTAGTTTCAACGCTTCTTTTATTTGGGTTTTCTTGGGAGAGACACTCCTTTTAGATTTAGATTTTGTTTTGCTCGAAGAACCCCTTTTATAAAACTGATCTTTATTGGATTGAAATTGATTACAAAGCCAGTTATCGGATAGACTCCAACATTCATAGTAATAATGACCCATTTCCCTACGGATGGAACAGACACTATAATGTGAAGTACAAACAGGGGATACAGGTCTCTTAGATTTTACGACTTTCTACTCTGTTCCCTGTGGCCTAATCCATTGCGTTTGGGTGACGCGCTCTTGGCCCTAAATGCGTCGGCCTTAGCCTTTCCTTTCTTTTTTGGGTGCTATAGTTTTGGCTTTAACTGCAGCAGTCTTCCCTTCATCATTAGTTACGGGTCTTCCGCTTCAGGAACTGCAATGTGACCTCAACTCCACGATCATAAACTATGGTGCCACCTGAAATAAAACCATCCAACGGTTTAGATGTACTAACAGGATATAAGTTGGTTAGTTTTGGAGTGAAATCCGGAGGACACTCATTAGCTTGAGTATTGGAGTTTGGTGATTCGGAGCCTAGGCCAGGTTTGACTCGAATGTTATCTGGATCAAGTCCTAAATGTAGAGGCTATTTCCCCGGATTTAAGCCACTTACGATTTATTTCCCTTTCTGTTCAAGTTCGTTTTCGAGTCTTTTTACTATAACTTTTAGGCCAGAAAGATTGGTATTTAACAGATGATTTTCAGCTCTTAGATCGTGATACCAAGCTTCTTTTCCCTTGAAGTCAGCGATGTCCTTTTCTAGTCTAGTAATAGTAAATTCAAGACGTTTGTTCTGACTTTCCATATCTTTGTACATTTGAGTAATTATTAGTCTCTCATTCTTTTCATGATCGCATGTAGTAGTAAAAGATTCTAATTTACTCATGAGCTCGAGATAGAAGATACCTCGATATTTGCCATGAGGCGGACGTTCGGCTTAGGAGTTGGCTCATCATCCGAGGATTCCTCCTCTTCTTCCGAGCCACCGACGTACTTTGTCACGAACGCCTTCCTCTTGTTCTTGCTGTTGTCTGAGGTGGAACGTCGGGGTGTAACCTTGTCACTTTTCTCTGCCGTCTTAGATTTAGATCTGCATTCCTTGGCCCAGTGACCGGTTTTCCCACGGTTAAAGCATTCTTGGGAGCTTGACTCCGATCGTTCCTTCCTTCGGATGATGAGGAGCCTCTTCGAATCCTTTTCTACTTTTCCGAAGGAATCGTTCAAAGGATTTGACAAAAAGAGCTATTTCCTCTTCCACGTCCGAGTCGAGAATTTTCGACTCATCCGTATCATCCTCCGGATGATTCTTGGTGCATTCGTAGCTTTGAGAGCTACTCCCTTTTCTTTCCGAGCTATCTTCTCATCATGGGCAGAGTATTTGAATCTGACCTCATGAGTCCGAAGCTCTCCGTAGATTACCTCAAGGGCAGTGAATGGCTAGTTTTTGTCAGCTTGCATCTGGAGATGCTTGGAGTAGTAGCGATCCGGCAAGGATCGAAAGAACTTGTCATTGATTTGAGACTGAGTGTAGTGCTCATTGACAGTTTTTAGCTCTAGAATGAGCTTGCCGAATCTCCGATAGATGCTTTCCAGGGATTCGCCAGGTTTGTGATTGAAACTCTCAAAATTCTGTCTGAGAGCACATATCACATTTTGCATTTGGGACTGACTCCCCTCATAGAGGATTGTCAGTTTATCCCAAACAGCTTTTGCTAACGTGCAGCCCTGGACGTCCGTGAAAGCCTCGGATTCCAAAGACGATGTAACATAAGCTAGAGCCTTTTCACTAGCGCACTGCCAGGCTCTTTCATCGTTGGTAAGTTCGGCATCCGTCTTTGGACTCCTCACTCCATGTTCTCCGATAGTCATCGGAATTGGGATCTCCTGATGAAGACATGGCCACATGAGATGATCATGGCATACCATAAACATCTTCATGCGAGCTTTCCACTGGGAGAAAAGTTCAGGTGTGAATTTGGGCGGTTTTGTCGAGTAAAACCAGAACTCCGTGGTTGAGGAGTGGTGGCGGCAGCAGGTAGAGGTGGGTTGACGTTTTCCGCTTGCTTCGATTTGGGAGGTGCACTTGTGCACCTCCGAAGTTAAGGCGAGTGTTGAATAGCATACTGCTTTCTTCGGCCATTGCTTAGAGTAAAAGAGTGGGATCTCTACTTTTGAACAAATAGACTGCTTTGATACCACTTGATGGTCCCTTGGAGCCTAAAGGGGGGGTGAATAGGCTCTTATCGAAACTCTTTTATTCTTTTAAGGCACTGTATTAATCTAGTTAAGTGAAAGAATCACTGTGGAAGATAATCAGATAGTGGAAGTATTTTGTTTTATTATCAAGAGATAATTACAACAAAATAGAAGCAACTCTCTTACACTCTATTTTACAAAAGGGATTCACACACTAGCCTAGTTTGTATCTTTGAGCTCTTGTACATGCACAGAATTAATTCAGGCTAATTCACTCTCTTTTCTGCCCCCCTACCTTACACATATACAAGTATGGATATTTATACAAACGTTCCTAAGAGACAACCTCGGAACTTGAAGTTCCGGAATGCGTTCAGCACTAACTATTCCTCGGTAATCTCTCTGTCTTGACTGCGGCGGCTTGTGGAGCTCAAGATCTTGGGTTTGAAGAATATAAGTGCATTTGTGAGTTCCCAAATACAATTGAGGTTATGTCCACATATCCGGGTGATCCACGTGTAAGATTCTTCAGGTATTCAATAAGTTTGTCTTACATCGGGACGCCACGAGCTGATAACTTTAAATGCGGTGAGTTGAAGTAGTGTCTTCTTGGTCCGGTGTAATTTTCCTTACTCCGTTGCTAATGAAGCTTGGAACCTTACTCCGTGTCAGTGGTTGCTTACTCCGTATCTATTTAGTCTTGGAATCCTTAGTCCGTGAGCCGCTTTCTTACTCCGCATGTAAGTTCCTTACTCCGTATGTAAGTTCCTTACTCCGTATGTAAGTTCCTTACACCGGGCGAGTCTTGAAAAGTCGGATGACTTATTCCGTGTCAGCGCTTTCTTACTCCGCATGTAAGTTCCTTACTCCGTATGTAAGTTCCTTACTCCGGGCGAGTAAGATATCCGGATTCCTTACTCCGCATCTAGTTTCCTTACTCCGTGCGAATAAAGACTCGGATCCTTATTCCGCATCAATACTTCCTTACTCAGCATGTATGAAAGACTCGGATGCCTTACTCCGTGTCTTCTTCACTTTAGTTCGCTTGAGGGGAAGACTTAACTATTTAACTCCATTTCAATCCTTTTGCTTCGTGCGACCTCGTTGACCAAGACTCTTACTCCGCATTAGTTTGACTTAGTCCGTTTGAGGTACTTAGGAACATATTCAGCAATCTGTAGCCTTTAAGTTCTTAGTCCGCACGAATGTTCCTTATTCCGTATGTATTTGTGACTTGGTTATTTACCAAGTGTTTGACGACACTCACTCTTGTCCGGATCAGGATTATGTATCATGTCCTTAGCTTTGCTCTCACGAGTGCATCTCTGGATTAGTAACATATCTTCTGCAATGATCAAATAAACACAAAAGATCTCAGATCAAATTACATAAGGCTTTATCAGCATTATCCAAATTCTGGGTTTGATCCAACAGAATGGCTAAAAATGACTGTGGTCGAAAGATTAAGATTCTAAGATCTGATCAGGGTACTGAGTTCACAAATGAAGCCTTTGAGAGATATCTGAATAAACATGGGATACAACATCAATTGTCAGCAGTAAGAACTCCACAACAAAATGGGGTTGTTGAAAGGAAGAATAGGGCTATCATTGAAATGGGCAGAACTCTACTGCTAGAAGCTAATCTTCATGCAAGGTTTTGGACAAAGGCAACTAGAACATCAGTACACCTACTGAACAGAATCACCCTAAGACCAAGGACAAACTGCACACCTTATGAACTATGGTGTGGGAAGAAGTCAATAGCCAAATACTTTAGAATATTTGGAAGCCCTTGCTTCGTGAAGATAAAGGAGCAAGCAAGAGGAAAATTTCATGCCAGATTTGAGGAAGGAATATTCGCTGGATACTCATATTAGACAAAGGGGTATAGAGTTTTTCTTCCAAGACTTGGAAAAGTAATAACTTCAAGTGAAGTTAAAGTGGATGAAAACTGAAAGAAAGATGTAACTGAGGATGAGAATCTGGATTTTGAAGTAGCAGAACCTCAGGAGGAAGACAAGTCTGAGCATGAAAAAGAAGAGAAAAAGGAGGACACAGACTCAGAGAAGTCTGATGAAGAAGAGAAGGAAGAGTCCAATCCTAGAGTAGATTTTACTAAAAAGACCAGGAAGACATGGTCCAGTGTACATGACAAGGATCAGATCCTCGGTGATCCCCAAGAAGGTGTAATAACCAAGAGGAAATTTACAAGAGCTACTGCATTGCTCTCTCAAATAGAGTCTAAAACAGTTAGAGAAGCAGTAGAAGATAAAGCTTGGATCACAACAATGAATGATGAGCTGGATCAAATTGAAAAGAATAAGACATGGGAGCTCGTTCCTAGACCAAAGAACAAGAATATCATCGGAACTAAATGGGTATTCAGCAATAAGCTGAACGAAGATGGCAAGATTGTCAGGAACATGGCACGACTGGTATGCAAGGGATATTCTCAGATTAAGGGGATAGATGTTGATGAGACTTTTGCACCAGTAGCAAAGCTAGAAACTATCAAAATGTTTCTTGCATTAGCAGCACATAAGAAATTCAAAGTTTATCAAATGGATGTGAAGTCTGCCTTTCTCAATGGGTTGCTGAAGGAAGAAGTGTATATTGAGCAACCAGATGGAGTGTAGATTGCTGATGATGAGACACATGTCTGTAAACTGAAGAAAGCCTTGTATGGCCTGAAGCAAGCTCCTAGAGCATGGTATAGCCAACTGGATGGGTATTTACAAAAAATGAACTTCAGTAAAGGAACAGTGGATCATAACTTATATATATTGAATTCAGATAAAGGTCAGCTGGCTACCATAGTCTATGTGGATGACATTATATTCGGAGGAAGTCACTCAGGATTATGTGAAGAATTTGGCAAGAGAATGAGTGATGAATTTGAAATGTCTCTCATAGGAGAACTGACATACTTCTTGGGACTACAAATTAGGCAAACTGCTGAAGGCATATTTATATCACAGCACAAGTATGCCGAGGAACTGCTGAAGAAGTATGGTATAGAAGATAGCAAGCCTGTTGGAACCCCAATGGCTACAGGCTGCAAACTTCATAAGGATCAGGAAGGCACAAGTATAAATCAAAAAGAGTATCGAGGTATGATCGGAAGCCTTTTATACATCACAGCCTCTAGACCTGATCTGATGTAAGCTGTGTGTCAAGCAAGTAGATATCAAGTAGATCCAAAGGAGTCTCACTTGCTGGCAATCAAGAGGATCCTTAGATACCTAAATGGTATACTGGAGATGGGATTGTGGTATCCCTCTAAGGATTCCATTGAGTTACAGGCTTACACTGATACAAACTGGGCTGGAAACATCGATGATAGACGCTCTACCAGTGGTTGCAGTTTTTATTTGGGCTCTAAATGTGTTGCATGGTTGAGCCTCAAACAGAATAGTGTTGCTTGTAGCACAGCAGAAGCAGAGTATGTGGCTACACATGCGGCATGTACTCAAGTGGTAGGGATGCATACGCAATTGTCAGACTTGGGAGTTAGTGTTGAGTTACCTGTGAACATCTGGTGTGACAACCAGAGTGCCGTCAATATCAGCAGGAATCCTGTCCAACATTCGAAGACCAAGCATATCGACTATCGCTACCACTACATCAAGGAACTAGTGGAAGAGGGAAATGTGCAATTGGTGTATGTTCCTACGTAGGAACAAACGGCTAATATTCTCACCAAACCTCTATCCATTGAGCTATTTGACAGACACCGCAGCGGGCTGTCTATACAGCCACCTCCACACGCGTAAGGCGTCAATTGGGTTCCCCCCTCTGTCTTTGCAATTGGTTGGCAAAAGGGGAGAAGAAGAGAGTACTGTGTCTAGGGGGAGCACACAGTTGCAAAGTTCAAGGAGAGCAGTTCCAAGGCTCACCCGTATGTTGCCAACAATTCCAAAGGGGGAGATTGTTGTTCCCGTGAAGTTGTGTTGTCATTGTTGTCAACATGATGCAGGAAGTGGCATTCGCAGGGTCGAAAGTCTGGGTCGAAGATCTGTACTTGGTTGGATAACTTTGTAGAGTGATCTCTTAGAGTGAGCTCGTAGAGGGAGTCTACTTATAAACATAGATCTGTAGGTCGTAGACCGGATGACTCGACTCGAAGGTTGAAGGTCGTAGACCGGACCACTCGACTCAAAGGTCGAAGGTCGTAGACCGGGTGACTCGAAGGTCGAAGGTCGCAGACTATCGGACCATGGGGCTCGAAGCACCCTCAAAGGGCCACAGGGTCGAAGCCTCGAAGGGCCACTGGGTCGAAGCCTCGAAGGGTCATAGTTTCACAAACCCAAGGAGCAGATAGGTGAAGAGTCACATCTCGCAGACTCGTAGGGTCGTAAAGGGACCTGTTGCGGAGACCCGTGATCAGTTAAGGCAGAATGTAGGTGTCATTGACTCGAAGACTCGTAGAGTTTAGAGGTTCATAGAATGAGATGTCAGTTAAGCATTGGTTCTGACCTAGCTTCGAAGCCAGAGAGCAGAAGAATTGGAAGATCAATGCCCTTGGTTCGAAGACTCAGACTCGAAGAGTCGAAGATGAAGACTCGTAGACTCGCAGAGATGTTACGAGGCAATATCTTCGAGGATGTGGCTAATCAAAGGGATGGAGAGCACTACGAAGAAACAAAACGCGCTGAAGTTCACCGTTTCAGTAAGTCGTTACCCAGACAACGGTTTTAAGTATGCTAAGTACTGGAAAACACGTGGATATCATTCAAAAGTGGTTTAACATGTTTCAATGGTAAAGATCAAAGAGAGAAACATGCTAAACCCTAGACGAAGGGTTTCTGACTGGTGCCGACCTATAAAAAGAAGGAATATGCCTGACTTGATGGGTGCCGATAATATTTTTGAGCAGACGAAGAAACGTATCTGCACAGACATACAAAAGGTGACGCAGAGTAGTTCATAGAATATATACAGAGAGAGAGAGAGAGAGAGAGAGAGAGAGAGAGAGAGAGGAGATTGAAAGAAAAAGATAATAGTGAGTTAATCTATCTTTTTTCCTCATACATTTAGTGAACAAATTGTGAGTCTGGTACAGGAGTGGTTGAAGGTTCAGCATTGCAAACGGTCAACAACGCAGGAGCAGATTGCATTAGACAAATTCTTACAGTGAGTAAATTCTGGAGCAATATTGTTTTTGTATTTGCATTGAATACAAGAGAGAGTTGATCCAATTGTAATAAGGGCTAGACCCTACTGTATTGAAAAAGAATAGTGGATTGGACTCGGTGTAGGTACACCCTCACCACCGTGGAGTAGATCACATTAATCGAACCACGTATATTGTGTGTCTCTGTCTCTTCTCTCTCATACATGCTTGCTTATGACTGATATTGCATGAGACACTAAGAGACCATCCAAATAAAGACCACATTTGACAGTGAAATCTCTCCAAAATATGCTACTTGTTAAAACTAAAGGAATAGTTTTAAAGTATACAGATTCCCCCTCCCCCTCTGTATACATACACAAATACCAAGACAAGCACGCTCGGAACCTGGGAATATCAATTATCATGCACATGTTAGTGAATGTGACCGTGTTGGACACGTGCATGACCTTCTTTGGGACGTGCATGATGAAAGTGCTTTATACTTACTTCTTGACTTCTTTGGCTACCATGCTCATCCTTGTCACGCCCCAAATTTCCTTCCCCCCTGGAAATGAGTAATGACTGCCCATGCCCGCACCCGAAGGGTCAAGGGTTCGGTGTAAACACCAAAGTGAGGACACCTACCACGGGTGCTGTCCTATCCCTGTACCACAAGTCAACATGCCAAGGGGCATGTAACTGTTTCCATGCCAAGCACACCACTACAATACCCATACATACAGTATTCACAACATAATACATCAATTACATTGCTCAGAGGCTTCAAGCCCTTTTTCAAACCACTAGGGAACAAGCTCCCATCAATATAACCAGGGTACATAATTTAAACAAACAGAATCTCAAATACAACAAAATAACCAAATGTATATATATATATAAGGCCATACAGCCCCAGCGGCCTACCAACTCAACTTTTCCGCCTATCGCCTGCTAGGTCCTGCAAAGAACAGTTCATAGGAGGGGTGAGCACACCACAGCTCAGTAGGATCAAGCCTCCCCAATCCTGTCCCACTCTAAAACTATGCATGTCAAGTGGATGCATGTGCTCGTGTAGTGACTTAAGCTAAAATAATAACCATCATCCAGTAAACACGCCTCATACCTCTGCCTGCACAAGAGGGCAGAGGACACCCCGCCACCACGGCGACGTGACATACCATACCAGGTAAATGTGAATCTCATCTCAAGAGGTACAGTATAATGACTGTCCCATACTCAGCTCAATCCCCGTGTTTCTGGGGTTCTCATCTCAACTCTCCGCGTTTCTGGGGTCCTCCACATACACATTTCAACATATACAACTCAACAATCTCAACTCAATAAACATAACTCAACAAACACAGTATAATTCAGTAAGTTTCACTCAAATAAGCACAATTCAACAAATACTATGCAATTCAACCAGTAAGCTCATAAACACAACTCAAAGACACAGCCCAGACATGCAACTCATTTAGCATACACAAAAACTTAACCCAGAATGTAAAACAATAGATAGTCTCAAAACAATCAAGTCATCACATGTAACATCACCTGACTCCTCATGGTCCCTAAAGTCCACACGTTTCTCACACTCATAGTCTGGATCATAAACAACCTTTCAAAGGAAGCTTATCCACATCAAGGGGAGCCTAAAACAAGCTGCACGTGACAACCTATTGTCCCGGGCAGAGGCAAATTAACTCAAAACATCATTTTAACCATCCTAGAAGGTTCAGGGACGATTTTTAGCCAAAAAGAAGGTTGCACATGAAAAGGTCATTCTCACATGCAGAGGTATTTTAACTCATATGCCTCTAAGGAAGCTCCACCTAAAATTTGGGGCTATTTGGAGCAAGAATGAATCTGCAAGTGAAAAAGGCTTTCTCATGTGCAGGCTCCAAAACCTTCCTTTTGTCATTCTAATCATTTTTCCCTAAAGGACTAACCTCAAATTCGTTTTAGTTTAAAAGTTATTGAGATTCTAAGTCCGTAGACAGGGCCTAAATCCAACTCTGGCCTCACTCTTATTTTGTTTTCCCAATACTAGAGGCCTTAACCAAACCAAATACAGGGTTTCTCCTAAAATTCTTCATCTAAATAGTCTCAAGACAAAGGGTATACAAATGACCCCTAACCCAAAAGCACAAATAATCTCACGTAGAAATTCAGGAATTCAAAAAACTCAGACAAAAACCCCAGATCATCCATAGGCTCAGGGTGAAATTCAGAGACTCAATATATATTAAAAATCTCTTCTCAACATCCCAGATCATCACATAAATTTTGTTTTCTAGAATCTGTAAGAGAGACGGCAAAGAGACAGAACTTGAAATCCCTACCTCAGAAGTGTTGCAGAAAAGAATTGGGGAAAAGAACGGAGCGATCTGTATCCTTGCTACCTCAACGCCTCCGGCCTCCCGTCGTCTGTAGGAAATCCTTGATCGTCAAAAACTCCTCCACTCTGGATCGTCTCCCTCCCTCTCTCTCTCTCTCTCTCTCTTGGGCGTGTGTGTGTATGACGGTTGCAGGGAAGGTAGGGTTTGGTTTTCCTTTTCTTTTCTCCTATTTTCTTTCTTTTTTTATTATTTTGTTTTTAATAGAAGCCCAAGACCAAATGCAGCCCAATGGTGGTCAAGTAAACCCAAGAAGAAAGGCAAAACAGCCCACTCTCTCATATTGGGTTTTCCCTTGAAGGGAGACCCAAAGCTCAAAATACAAACCCAGGTAATTTAAAAGGGGATATAAAATTATTTGCAAAATCCGGAAAATACCCCTCAGGGCCTCAAATCCCAAATTTAGTCTAAGTACAGTCAAAATTCTCCATTTGATGAGCACATCATTGTGCTGATATCCATTTGTTAAAATAAGGTCTCTAACTCAATCCTGTCTCCAAGGCCCCTCAAATACTGGTCCTTACAATCCTTGCTTTCAATTCCTTAGCTCCTTTTTCCTAGAAAAAGCTACAAAACAATGTAAAACACACACACAACTACACAAGCATAATATAGCTTAAACTAACACCAAAAACACAAACTCAAGCATAAAAAAAGATATAAATTAGGAGATAATACATACATAAACCTAGTACATAAATTTCACATGTCAAAATCCACCACACTTAAACATTGCTCGCACTTGAGCAATAAAGAAAAACAAAACAAATTCAATCAATCAAGCAAAAGAGTGAAAAATAAGAAATTTGAGAACAAAATAGTAAAATCCATGCTAAAGGTGTAAAAGTACCTATCTCCATCAGGCATACACATGATTTAAGAAATATAAACTGTATCACTTCATATAACCTCTTCCCACTCAATCCAACTATTATATGGTGTTATGACTAAAATCAAAAGTGTAACTTAGCTCTTGTGTATATAAAGATCTCACTTAATACCTGATAGACTCTCCACAATGGAGTCAAAGTTGCCTCACTCAAGTGGAGTCTCACATCTCTCCTACTCATGTTCCCTATAGGTTTTCAAACCTTATAAAAGTGATTAGTGTCCCTCATTATGGTGATACAACATTTCTTACCACTAACCCAATCAGCCTTTTCTATAAACCACAACGAGAGGTGTTCTCTTAGTTGATGCTCTGAATACAAATGCAACATACTCATATTCTACAAGCAAAACTAAATATTTGCACTTGGTTAAGATACAAAAAAAATATAGAGCACAGATTGTAGCACATTCCCCCTTTTTTTTTGGAATTCAAATAGTTCTAGCCCAACATAATATTCCGGCCATTGAGTCACTTTTTTTTTTCAAACACTATAATACAACACAAGAAAACAAATAGGATCAACCAAGATTCACATCAAAGTGACTTATAACTCTAGCCCAACTAGCTTACACTGACCAATCACCACAATGCAACATTTTTCACACTTTTTTATAAGCTTATCAACCAAGGGAATAATCACCCATAAAATAATGGAATGCAAGACTATATCTCATTTCACACAACTCCACAAGTAATAAAACAAGAACTTTATTCATGCGAACCTAGCATACACCTGAGTCTTATGTCATGCCCCGAATAGAGCGGTGTTGGCGAGCATATCCCAAATGGTGCAGCTGCACGCTACTTGAGGAGGGGCAAGGCAAAAAGCGTAGTTGTAGTGGACAGGATAGGCTCCATGGCAATTCATGCGAGAGATCGGTGGAGCCCCTTCAAAGTTCAGATATACCGACCAGTTAAATGCGGGGAGTACACCACTAGTCGAGGACTTAACGATGAATAGGCGACTTGGCCATTCCTACACAAACTAGTTGGGAACTGGAGCCGTTCTCTTGATGAGCCCAAGCCTACGAAACCGGTCTACGTGTGCCCCGATTAGTATGACTTACTCGGAGCATCCACCAGGGTGACCAAGTGTCGCATAGGTAAAAACCCTGACCTTGTGACAAAGTGGACCACTTGTGAATTCCTTGTGTGGTATTTACTATTATTTTAATTACACTACACTGCACATATTCACATTGAGCATATTATGGATGAGATGTTGGGTTGGTCTAGGGAGGCATAATCCCTACTGAGCTATGGTTTGATCACCCACCTTTAATGTCTTTTTTTTGTAGGACCTAGCAGGCATTAGGAGATTACACCGTTATAGAAGAATGAGTGTTTGATTTGTTGTTTCATTTAAGATCATGTATAATATTTGAGATTGAGACTTATGTATATATGTGATATTTGTGTATATGCTAAGACACCGTGTTTCAAGCCTGGTGACCCTATTTGTTATGTAACACCATTTTATTACATGGAGTGGTTTTCTGTTTGGTATGGTCTGTGCATGTCATGTATGATATTGTAGCAGGTTTGGGGCAACAGCCTCGATGGAGCCCTATTAGGTCACCATTCACCAACCCCTTACCCTCTTGGGTACGAGGCATGGGGCATCACTAATCGATTTCTCGGTGTTGGGAAATCCAGGGCTTGACAAGTCCCCTGTTTAAATCTTTTTCACATGTGGGGAACCCATAACCCTAATAAGAATTGTTGGACCTCATTTTGTCCGAGTTGGACATACTAACCCATTTTATATATTTATCTGCCCATGCCATGTATCTTGTAAACAGGACTAGGGAAGTTCAAAGTGTAAAACCTCTACTACCAGCCTTTGAAGTGCCCCAAGACCAACACCAAGTGATAGAGGGTGAAATTTCACTTTTTACAAGAAAAGGTGGTCAAATCCAGAACATCAAGGTCAAATCCGGAGCATCAAAGTCAAATCCGGAACATCACAGTCAAATCCAGAACATGAAGAACAAAAGGCCAAATCGGGGACATCATTAGTCCAGACTAAGCTCCCACTGATATGGAGTAAGAATCCGAGCCAACATTGATCCGGACTAAGGGCTCCACTGATACGAAGTAAGGATCCGAGCCAACATTGATCTGGACTAAGCTCCCACTGATACGGAGTAAGGATCCAAGCCTTCCACTAGTCCGAACTAAGCTTCCAACTGATACGAAGTAAGGATCCGAGCCAATATTGATCCGGACTAAGCTCCCACTGATACGAAGTAAGAATCCGAGCCTTCCACTAGTCCAAACTAAGCTTCCAACTTATACGGAGTAAGGGACTCAGTTTCCAACTAATACGGACTAAGGATCCGAGCCAACATTGATTCGGACTAAGCTCCAACTGATACGGAGTAAGGATCCGAGCCTTCCACTAGTCCGGACTAAGCTTCCAACTGATACGGAGTAAGGATCCGAGCCTTCCACTAGTTCGGACTAAGCTTCCAACTGATACGGAGTAAGGATCCGA
The DNA here is from genome assembly GCA_023512835.1 of Taxillus chinensis. Taxonomy (NCBI): domain Eukaryota; kingdom Viridiplantae; phylum Streptophyta; class Magnoliopsida; order Santalales; family Loranthaceae; genus Taxillus; species Taxillus chinensis. The sequence continues at coordinate 23,141,330 of CM042087.1, read as the reverse complement.
GCCTTCCACTAATCCGGACTAAGCTTCCAACTGATACAGAGTAAAGATTCAAGCCTTCCACTAGTTCGGACTAAGCTTCCAAGTGATACGGATCCGAGCCTTCATTCATCCGGAAAAGCTTCAATGAGTCGGATCCGAGCCCCCACTAGCCTTTGACCCTACCGACCTTTGACCTTCTCTGATTGGCCTATTCATGGGTGTGCTCACTGTTGCTTCACGGGCTTAGTGGGGCAGATGCATTTCAACGCCTGTTGGACACGAGTGCTCGTAACAAAACAAAAAGGTCATCACAAGCTGCCTTATTTTTCGCACAGGTCATCCGACCACTAGACAAAGGCTGGAATCTCGTAATAAAAAAAAATGGGGGGAGGCTGGCAATCAATAAGCACATTGTATAAAAATGGAAGCTCTTTCCCTTTGCACAGAGGGTATGTCCTGAAGAAGACGAAAAAAGCACGCCCAAGCTCTTTCCCTTTCCCCAGTCTTACGATTAGAAAACGCCTGGTCCAGAGCTTACATAAAAAAAACCCCACGAAAAACCAAAACAAACAAAAAATCCCAAGAGCTCTTCTCCAATCCTTCCTCAATGCCAGTTCGTCTGCAGCATCAGTTTCCAAATCTGGCCAAACTCTGGCGCATTGCACAAGGCGAGTTCATAGTTGTCGACCAGATTCGGAGGTCCTTTCAGCATTACCGACACCAATAGGATAGCTAGTACGTAGTACTGCTGCCAAGATCAATAAAGTTGGTTTCGTTACCTCTTGTGCTATATTGTTAAATTTTATTTCTATTACTTGTATTTAGTTTTTTTCTCTGTTTTAGTGATGTAATCGTTTGTTTTTTATTTTGGTTTTGTTTATTTTGTTGTATGTATTTGTAATATGTAAAAAGTAAAGTAAAAAAAACGAAGGAAGAAAAAACAGGAAAAAAGAAAAATACTAACCCATGGATTAATGGACACATTAATTCGGTTAATGAATCCACTAATTCATTCCAATATTATTTGTTATTTTAATTATTATATATAATTATTAATTAATTTTGGTTTAGTTTTTGACATAAGAAAAAGATATAAAAGGTCAAGGGGTTGTAAGTTTCAGGCTTTCTCTGCTCAGTGTCGAGCCGCACTCTCTTGGTCGATCATGCACAGAGGAGTATGCAGAGAGATGAGATCCAGAGCACCTTTCTCCGTTGCCTTGAATTGGTTTCGTTCATGGAATCCATCGAGGTATGCCTTCAAATCTTTCATCATTAATTTCGTGTTTTTTTGTTGATCTTGTTGATGTTTTTAAATCGACAAGGATTTAAGGCTTGTTCTTGGTTCATACAGCCGACCTCATCTTATTGGGATAAGGCTTATTGGTTTGGTTTGGTTTTGTTGATGTTTTTAAATTTAGTTCGTTGCATTTCAAAATGCATTTGATCTTTGGTCGACAGATACCAAAACATCCAGTTTCTGTATGTTTAAAATTTTGGACAAGTTCATAGTTTTGTGAGTTGAGAATTTGGTTCGGTCCATTTCATTGCGCGGGCATTACTCGCTTTCAGATCTTAGTGAGATGAGATCAATTTGTTTTTCGAAACTTAATTACTGGTATTATAAGCCATAAAAACAGCGAATAAATGGAATACAATGCCTTTCCACCTCCTTTCTTTCATGCCATTTGGGCGGCTTCCCCACCCACCTTGGACGGTTTATGGTATTTTGCATGGCCGGGCTTCACTGTTACATTATGGTGTTCCGTTCAAATCTATTACATTTCTCTTACTATTTTTTCCTTGTTCCAACTGTTGTTAATTTCACTTCTTTATTGGGTATATACACACACATACACATGCCAGCCAACTTGTCTCGTGGCATTTGTTGTATTCTATTAGATTGTTTCTTTTTAGGCACATAAATTCTTGTCGTTAATAATTTTTTTTGTTAAGGGATGAAATTTTTACTGAATTGTTTGAGTTTTAAAGTCAGCTGTTGGTGGTGTTCATCCTTTTTAATAATTTTTTATGTATGCAATTATAATAGGAGAAATATAATATGATCCGGTTGACCATACTTCTTATGCAGTTTACTTCTCGTGATTATTAAATTATTAAAATATTTCTCTCTCACTTCTTTCCTTCACGTTTTTATTATTTTTTACTTTTATTACATATTAAATTATAAAAAAATTATTCTTAAATAAAAAATAATAAAAAATATTATTTTAATGATACAGAGTGACTAAAGGAATTTATTATGGTTTATATTTATATAGGAAAGCAAAGTTTAAATTTATAAACTTAGGAAAAATGGTTGGGAAGTTGCTGCTGGTGCTTTAAACTTAGATTTTCCAATTTTTTGGAATTTAAGGAGAGTTGTACATTGTCAATTCTCTTGGTTTGCATAAATTGTATGATCAGACGGACATAGTGACTGATCTAGATGTATGCTGAATCATTAGTTCTTACATTGTGGTGTCGTTTCCTTAGGGAGTTGAGGATATATCTAAGTGACTCCAGCATTCAATTTTTGTGTGCCACGTATCTTTATTCAACTGTAGTGAGGACATTGTCATTGAATGCATATGGCACAAAATTTTGCAATGTAATGCCTTGTGATTCCTCTTTTAAGATTCCAAATGACCCTATTTCAGAGTATTTACCCATGTAGAAGATTTGCTATGCCATCATACAATCTGTGTTGAAATCTGAAATTTTCATTAATTAGATTCTATGCCTGCTGTATGCCCTGCTGCTAACCTGATGAGGATGATGGGAATGCATCATCTGGGTATTTTCTCTATTGTTTCTGATTCTGTAATAATTAATTTTGTTTTTTTTTTTTGCAGAACTGTTCATTCCTTACCTTTTGTAACCATTGAAGCTGAAGACATATCTGGTTCTCAGCCTGCTGAAGTACATAATTTGGGTGCGCAGTGCAATATGAGCTGTATATTATGTGTGCATATCAAATCATGAATTCCTAATAATAGAAGATAAAAGTTCTAAAGATACTCACTAAGGCTTTTGGATCTTTTGGTTAATCTGTGAAAAGTATGGGTTTTATCATTTGTAGAATAAAAAGCTAACATAGTTTTCTAATTTAGAAATTTTAAATCTTAATATAACTGTATGTATTTCATTGGTGTAATTTATTTTGCATTGCAATCGAAAGCTTTCTATTTATTTTACTATATGATAGGGCCCATAAATCTTGGAATGCTATATCTCAGTGCAGGGCAAATGGATCGGATCTTCTGTATGGAATTCGATTTTAGATCCGTTAAATGGTGAGCCATTCATTAAAGTTGCGGAGGTAGTTGACACAGAAATACAGGTAGTAATTTGCACAAAATGTATCCTATTTATTATACTTCAATTTAATTTTTTGGTGGAGTATGTACTATCTCCTTAGATTCTGTTCCATACATTGGCTCATCACCTTTCACCCTTCCACTATATTCTTGCGTCCTGTATCCCTTCTCACACTCTAAGAGATTATGTTCATTTGTTAAAAACTATTGCCTGTTTTTTCAGCCTTTTGTTGACAGCTTGTCTAGATGCCCCAAGAGTGGTCTGCACAATCCATTTAAGAAACCTGAGAGGTATTTGTTGCATTTTCTTCCATTCTATATTGCAAAACATTTGTTTTATTTCTAACAATTGCACTGTGGTGGACATTATTGGGAAGATATATGAGGATTTGTCTGCCTTAGTTATCATTTTTTATGAGAATATAAAAAAACTCGCAAATGACATCCTGTTTACTGAAAATTTGATTTTTTAAACTGTGGTCTATCAGGTATCTTTTATATGGAGACATAACAACAAAGGCAGCTCAGATGCTTTCTCTCCCGGAGGTGATGTAGAAGTGGAATGACGTTTTTTTTTTTTTACCATTAATGAATACTTGTATAAAGCTACTGTTTTCGTGTTGTCGTTATTGAAATCTTTAGTTTGTTTGAATATGGATTCTGTTTGATTTTCAGGTTTCCAACTTTTTCTCTAGATTGATACAAAGAGTTTCACCGAAGAGTTACCAGCAGGCCAATGGTGAAGTTTATGTCACACAAAAGTTCTTAGAAAATTTCTGTGGTGATCAGGTTTGTGGTGATCAGTGAGGTTGAGCCAACTTCTGTTTTACTGTTTGCACGCAAAATTTTCATCTCTAGTTTTCAACTGCACTCCATTCTGTTCAAAACAGTTCTTGCTAATCCTGGTTGCAGATAATTTAGCTCTTATTGCTTAATGAAGTTATGCTCAAATAGTTTGTTTCAAGATCTCTATGTTCATATATTATTGTTTTTATTTATCTGTAGGTTCGTTTCCTGGCAAGGTCATTTGCAGTACCAGGAAATCATCTGGGGCAGCAGAGTCACGGTTTCAGATGGCCTTATGGTCCTGTAAGGCCTAATTTCCTAGAATATTTAGTTCAAATACTTAAGCACTTTGAGATCTTTTGATGTGGCAGTTCAGTGTGTAGTAACCTTGTTTTGGGTTGCTCTTGTAAAGAGGAATTATGAATTTTGCTGGATGAACAGCGGGCTTAACTCCCTATTCGACAAATGTACAATATAGGGCCATCTAATTGATTTTCTCCTACTATTAGAGAAATAACAAATATTTCGTTCTATACTGCATTTTTGAGTTCTATTGGAGGCTCTACTTGTTACTTTGATCGCATTTGTTTTGCTTATAAATTTGTTGCAAAACATCTGGTAACGATATTTACTTAGTACCCTATTACCCAATTAATTGTTTTCTTCTTTAATCACCTTTGTGTCTAATTTGAACACATAAGAAAAACATTTCAGTGGTGATGCAAGCATGGTTTGCAGTATCGTCCGAGACGAAGAAATCTCGGACGATATATTACGGTATCGGAGGGTCTCGATCCGATATCCAGGGACGATACGCGAACCCTCATCATCTCGTCGATCTCGTTGGAGATCTTGACCAAGAAGCAAGAAAATGTCCGATACGTTCCATCCCGTCCGAGATCTTGGCTAAAAAGCATTGATACGCCCGCGTTGAAGTCATCCCCATCGAAGTCGTCGTCCCAAGTCCTGACGCAGCAACGATCGTTGAAGTCGATTGCCGTACCTCTGCGTCCGTGTGTCGCCATCGTCGTTGTCCCTCCTTGGTCGTCGTCCCTCTGTGTCTCGTAGTCGTCGTTCCTTGGTCAAGTCGCAGACTCGCAGTAACGTATAACTTATTAATTTATAATTAATAAGTTAATAATAAATATAAGTATAACTTATTTATAGATCGCATTAATTTATAATTAATAATTAATTGATAATTAATTGATAAAAATAACATAAATTAGTATATTTATTGACAATTAAAAATTAATGTTTAAATTAATATTGATAGTATAAATTAATGTTTATGTCTATTAATTTATATTTTATATCTTATTTTTATATAGAAATATTATTAATATAGATTAATTAGTATAAAAATGATATTAATTATTAAATTATTATATTTGTATAAATTATTTTAATTAATAATTATAATATTTTTTATTTTAGGATGTCAAATAAATTAAGTGCACTATAAATTTAACTTTAAATTATAATTTTTAATGCATTTAATTAATTTAAGTAAATAGATATTAAATTAATATTAAGAGTTATTTATATTTATAATTATACATCTTAATTAATAATTATATATTTTATTATTAAATAAATATTGTAAAAGTTAAATGTCAATTAAAATTTTATTTGTTATATTAAAAATCATGAAAATATAATAATATATTTATTTTAATATTTCAATAAAGCACTAGTGTTTTTTTAATATACTAACTCATATTATATTATCTAAATTATATATTTACATTATTTAATGATTCAAATGTGATTGTCTAATTTTTTCTAATTTTTCTATGATTTTTTTAAAAATAATTAAACATTATTTCATCCTAAAGTTGCATATCACCCGAGATGCAATGCGACGTCCGCGACCGCGACCGCGATGACTGCCGTGACTGCGAACCATGTATGCAAGTCCCTTTAACAGGCATAAAACTTGTGATATCACCTCAATTTTGATAAAGTTCAATGTTGAATTGTTGTTGTTACCTCTATTAGTTATCAGTATTTTGTATATATGCTTCTTTGTCACATTATCACGTTAAGCAGTTATTTTTCTTAAATCAAATTCCAAAATATTGTTTTTTTGCAGGTGGCTATCATTACTCCTTTCAATTTCCCTTTAGAGATTCCAGTTCTTCAGTTGATGGGTGCACTTTATATGGGCAATAAACCTGTTCTTAAAGTTGATAGCAAGGTACTCTTAATGGTTATTCAATATGATCTATTGTAAAATTCTATTTTTTTAACTCTTTGGATTTGTTAGTTAACTTGCATTAAATGTGATGAGCATGTTATGTTAACTTTTGCCGCTCTAATTTTTCTTATTTTGAATGCAATGATATATCTTTCTACATGGACCTTCCTTGAAGCCTTATTATATATTACCGTTTTTGTATCTTATTTTTGTTAGTCACATTACTTGTACATATTATGATTTAAATGGTTATTGTACACATGGATCATGGATGTGTATTCTCTATCAAAATTTTCTTTCTTTTGCATGTTTACATAGGCAAACCCTTGATACTAATTTGAATTAGTACTGTAGACTGATTCATTACTATTTCATGCATGACATACATGACCAATGGTGCTAGCTTGTTTTAATTTTTCAATTCCTGTCCATGGTTGTTTCACAGGGCTTGAAGGCTTAGCTTCATGTTGTGGTTCTTTCAAAACACTCGAAGCTTTAGTTCTTGTTTGTGGTGATTTCCGGGGGTTAGAAACTCTATTTTTTGCTGCAATTGTATGACTAAGTTCTAGATCCTAATTTTGAATGATTGGTGAGGTGATTAGTTCTAAGTTAATATCTTCTTCTTGTTTTGTGGATAAACATTTGGGTGCCACAAATTTTCAGCAATGGATGCTGACCGTTTTGCTTACTCTTCCAGCTTAAAGAATGATGATTATCCCACAAATGCTTCTATAGAATCCAAACCTGCCAGTTATAAAATTTGGATTCATAATGATGTTTGTCTTTTCAAAAAGATATTGAATTCTATGAATTAGAAGTTTAAAACCTTCGTTAATCATGTTAATATTATCAAGGAAGTTTGAGATTATCTTGATGTTATATGATAGCACCCATAATGACGCAGCAGGAGGTTCTTAGTTTGACCATTGGTTTGGGAGGTCCGTCGTAAGGGAGAATAAAGCTGCTGTGATTGATTAGCCAAGTATGGTTGTCACTTTGGAATTATGTAATTTGTTGCTGCGTGGGGAGGACACCATTTTTGGGTGCTGCTGTGGCATAGTGTTTCCATTGCAATTGTGGTTGTTGCAACTGATTTTGCTTATTTTGTGCTTTCAGTCCCTCAGGTTGCATAAGGGATATACATATACATGAGCACCCTTTTGAAGTGTTGTTTAGGACTAGTATTGGGACTTCTTGTTGCATTGTGGATGTTAATTATGGGTAGCCTGATGGAGTTCCCGTATTGCTTATGGTTGTGTTTGATATGATTGTTCTAATGAGATGATGGTGGTAAGAAAATCCATTGAGTTCACTCTTTTGAGTGTTGAGGCGGAGATGTTGAGTCGGAGATGTTGAGTCGCCCACCTGTAGATAAGGTTCACAATGTCTTGTTGTTGACTTATGGGAGAGGCGGGAGACTCACTGGTGAAGGGAGTTTACTATATCTCTTTTGGCTATCGAAGTAGAAGTGTGAGAGGGCCATGGATGGACAGGATTCAGTATGTCATGTTGTCGATTATTGGGACAGATGGACAGGGTTCAGTTTTTAACAAACGAAGCATATCAAAATTAATTGTGGTTTGTTTGTCAAAAGCCCCAACGAAAGTTAATTGCAGCTATGCTTGTTGGAATGGCTGAAAAGCTTGTGCATATATTAACAAAGTTTGGTAACCTTTTGAGGGATATTTCTACTAAGTTGGGCATGAATAAATTCCTTTGCTTTAGCAGGTGTGTTTTAGAGTTATTTTATGTTAGTTTAGTTACATGACGTGTACATACAAATAATTTGTAGTACTAGGTTGTACCTATATGCGAGTTTGTTCTGAAGCTCCCAAGAGGAGATATGTTTTGTCCATTTATTTTCTCTTCTAGAAAACTGAAATAATTTTGTTCTATCTTAATTAATTGACTAACTAATAATGTTATTAGGTGAGCATTGTTATGGAGCAAATGATTCGACTGCTTCATCAATGCGGCTTACCTGTGGAGGATGTTGATTTCATCAATTCTGATGGGAAGACAATGAATAAGCTTTTATTGAAGGTTCAGTTTTCAACCTCTTCTGGACACCTAAAATTTTCTACTTCCAAACATATTTTTACATTTTGTATAAACTTATCTTACTTGAACAGTAGGAAGTTTGTTGTAGCATTCTAGTGGTAACAGCCAGTGGGTTACTCGATTGATAACTATTGTCGAAATCATGGATTCTCAATAATTGGCTTCCATTGACGTTTGTTAGTACTTAGGATCAGCATGGCTTTAACTTCTAATTTTAAAACTAGTAGGTAAAACAGGACTTACATAAACTCCTTACCTTCACACCCCACACATTCCCTAAAAGAAAAAAATGCTTCTTTCATGTGATGACTGATTACCATTGCTTTTGAATTGACCATACCTTCTAGATAACCTTTTATTATTTATATTTAATGTTAGCTTGCATAATCCTTTTGAATGTAATTTTTTTAGGCAAATCCACGAATGACTCTCTTCACTGGTAGTTCAAGGGTGGCTGATAAATTGGCTGTTGACCTAAAGGGGCGTGTTAAATTGGAAGATGCAGGGTTTGATTGGAAAATCCTGGGCCCTGACATTCAAGAGGTCTCGTATACACAGTTTTAGCTGCAAATTAGCTGGTTCACCTTCGAAGATTATTAAGTTCTACTTTGAAGTCCTTATTAAATAATTTATTTTGGTTTCTTGTGCCAGGTAGACTATGTTGCTTGGGTTTGTGACCAAGATGCATTCGCATGCAGTGGCCAAAAGTGCTCTGCACAATCAATCCTTTTCATGCATGAGGTTAGCACCTTAATTTGTTATTTTTTTTAATCTAAACTGCAAATTCTAAATACATTCAATTACTTATATTTCTATATGGAGATCATATACTGAATGCAAGTTTGTTACATTACCTATCTTCTAATATGACACTGGAGTTATTGGAAGACTCATAATTATATTATCATCCAATATTTTTTTCTCACCTCTTTTGATTATCTTTAATACTCGTAGAACTGGAGTGAAAGCAAACTTGTTTCCAAAATTGAGAAACTTGCTGCTAGGAGGAAGCTAGAAGATTTAACTATCGGGCCTGTTCTTACTGTACGTATTCTGTTTCCATGTCATCCCATTTTAGTATTTTCTAATTTCTGACACAAGTTTGTTTAGAAGTTATAACTGGTAGATACTGTGCCAATTGCTGTGCAGAACAATTTTTTGTTCAGGTTTACTGCATTATTTTTGTATGATCAAAAAGAGCTCTTCATTTTTAAAACAAAAACATGCGGTGTGTTGAAACCAGAGAATCTAATTATAGGCCAGTTTGGCATTACTGCTGGAAGGTTATTTTTTCTTATTTTATAAGTAGAAGCATTAAAAGGTATTTGTTAACATTTACAAAAAATGCTTTTAAAATAAGTTTTTTTTTCCAAAGTAAAAGCAATTTAAAGCAATTTAAGGGGTGGTAGAGGGTGATGATGAAAGAAATTTTAATGTTTTTTTAAAATTGTAATACAACTAAAAAAAAGTTATTTTTGTCTTTTAGATCTTTACGGTACTTTTATTTTTAATTTATTAAATATCTATTATTTGTTTTTAAATTTTATAATACTTTTAAAATTATATTTTATCAAATACTCACCGCTTATTTACATAACAGTTTATTTTTCAAGTACAGCTAAAAACAACTTTTTCTAAAAGCACAACATTGTCAAACTAAGCTCATATACTTTGGGTAGATGTCAGTGAAACAAGTTACCTCCTTTTTTACATTGTGTGGGTGAAATAAGGTCTTTGGGCAATATTCTCTATCCTCAATCAACTTAAATTAGCCAACTTCGCAAACATTTCTTACCTTGACTTCTTTAAGGGCATGTGTTTGCCACTCTTTTCTAATCTTGTCAAGGTGAATGATTTTCCTTTTTGTGTTTAAAATCATTTTTTCAGAGACAACTGCACTTTTGAGTCTTCTTTCTAAAGGAGCTACTCTTTTTCTTTTTCATTTCAGATTTAGCATTCATTTATTACTTTTGCTAGTCACTTTCTAACACAGGACATGTCTTCTCTCAAAAAAATAACTTTCACTGGAGACTGATGTTAAAACTGGAATGTCTTGGTCTGGTTTTCTTGTGCAATTAAACTAACAGTCTAGGGATTTTTTTTTCTTTATTTATAAACATTTATTTAAAACACCCAAAGTGTTTGCCAATTGCCAAGGATATGACCAGTTTTTTTTTATATAACAAATTAATGTCCTATAATCATTTTTTTTAAAAAATCCACTTGTGCCACGAAGAGGCAAATGAACCCTTTGTGTTCTCAACACCCACCCATTGGTTCTCCCAAACTGAACCTAAGTGATCTGTTCCCACATCCATGCGTTAAGGATCACTGTGCATGCATCATTGGATTTTTGTTTGTTACCTAATTCTGTGATGTTTAGCTTCTATTGTAAATATTTCGATATCAGGCAGCTTGTATATTTGACATTTGTTCCTTTTGCTTGCAGCTTACAACTGATGCAATGCTGGAACACATGAATAACCTACTTCAAATAAGCGGATCAAAGTTGCTTTTCGGGGGTGAAGCTTTAGAAAATCATTCTATTCCTCGTATATATGGTGCTTTAAAACCAACAGCGGTTTATATTCCACTTAAGGAAATGCTGAAGGAGAAGAATTATGAACTTGTGACAAGAGAAATTTTTGGACCATTCCAGGTAATGGAAAAGTGCAATAATCTTTGCATGCAACATGTAGAATGCTTTATGAATATGCCAATAATGATTTGAAATTGGTGTTCTATTGATCGTGTCTTATAGATAAGTAAGTCCTAAAATTGTTTGATTATAAAAATGGTTTTAATCCTGGTTGGTTCTTTTCTAGAGCAACCGAAGTCATCATTTTCATACTGGAATTGCATAATAAGATATGGTCTTTCTGTACCCTCTATGCTTGTAATTTCTTTTAACTGCAATACTGGATACAATCTGTTTCTCTATCATGATCAGCATGATTTACTGCCCAATAATATCTTTGTCCACGGGATTACCATATCAAAGTTCAACCTTTTATAGTTGTCTACATATTCTGAAAAACCTGCAATATTCTGAATTAACTCGGCCATTTTTAGTCCATACATTCCAGGGTGATACTGAGGCATAGAGACCTGAATATTTTCCTTAGTGTGGGTCTACTAGAATTCGTACAGCACTGTTTGGGAAGGAAAGAACGTTGCTTGAATTTTTTTCTTTTGTGATTGTTAAGAGTCTCTCTCTCTCTCTCTCTCTCTCTCCATGGCATTCAAAAACAAAAAAAAACTTTGAAGTTGATTGTATTTTCTATTAGTTAAGACACTAAATGGTAATGCCTATAATTTTGCTAGATTGTTACCAGCTATCAAGACAAAGAGCTGCCCATGGTATTAGATGCCCTCGAAAGAATGCATGCACATCTAACAGCTGCTGTGGTCTCAAATGATCTGCAATTTTTGCAGGCAAGCAGTTGTTTTTCGTCATCATTTGGTCAACTTCAGTTTGTATATTTTTGAACTTGATTTGGCATAATTAGCTCTGTTATAAAACAGATATTTGCTGAACTCCTATTTTCATATTTAAAAAATATTTGTTGAGCTCCCTTCAGGATGGAGAATTGTTTATCCTATTATGATCATCCAAATTTCTTTGCTTGGCCAAATGGAATTTGCAGGAAGTTATTGGCAAATCAGTGAATGGAACGACTTATGCTGGAATGCGAGCAAGAACTACTGGAGCTCCGCAAAACCACTGGTAGGCAGACTATCCTACAGCTAAATTGATATATTCAAAGGTATTCTAAAAGGCTTAAAAAACGTGATTTAGGTTCGGACCAGCAGGAGACCCAAGGGGTGCGGGAATCGGGACACCAGAAGCAATAAAGCTTGTGTGGTCATGCCACAGGGAAATAATATATGACGTTGGCCCAGTGCCACAGAAATGGGAAATTCCTCCATCAACCTAAGTTGGCCAGCATAAATTGATAGTCGCCCATAATCAATACAGACATTTGGGTAAATTTTGTTATACAGTATAAATACTATTGAAGCTGAACTGCTAATACTTCATATGTTTTTTTATAATAATAATTATTATTATTATGATAGGTCTGGGATTTTTTTTCTACTCCCCCCTCCATATGACCAATCCTGTTAATTTACAAATTGGGAGCACAAATTCTAAATATTTTTCAAGCTGATTCACAAGGCTAGGATATGTACAAATAAGTGATACACCTTTAGAGTGGGGGTAGTGTCAGGCAGATGGTTAGTTTTTTTGTGGATATTTTGACTCGGCACTCATTCTATTTGAGGTGTATACTTTTTGCAATCAGGCTCGAGAGAGAATTTCTTGAAATATGAATATTTGGCTCTTGGATTTCACTCGGTCTAGGAGCGGTGTCTATCTTGATGCCTGCTTTTGTTTTTAGGCAATTTAGCTAAACTCCAAAAAAAAGGAATTATTATGGTGTAATTATGAAAAATAATTTCTGAAGTTTAACACATCTTATTGCTTTTTAGTTATCTAGAAATGTGGGTTTTGTACTAGGAGATTGGCAATAGTAGTCAAATGCCTCAAGCTTTAAGGCAGTTAGGGGAGGGTAAAACAATTAAATGCGTTAAGTTTGTGGTCAAAGTGTATCCATGATGGGTGAGCGTATGTGGTCGTTTTGGACCCTTTTTTTTTTGAACTGAGTTGTAATCGATCCGGCAATCCCAAGCCAAACACGAGCAAAGCCACCTGTGGATGTATATTGCCATCGCTATTTTAAAGTTTAATAAATCTTAAGCAATATTGATAGTTATTTGAAATTTAAATAAATTATAAGCCATAACCTTTTATTTGTTAAGAGTTGATAATTTGTTAGTATTATGATTTAGGAATATGTATATTGTTTGTTTCATTAAAAAATTCTAGTATTCAGCTTATTAGATTTTGATATCATTTAATATTTTTGGATATTTCTTTTAAATACATACCATTATGATATATGTTATCACTCTATTCCACTCAAAAATAAATAAAAACTACGAAAATAAAACATAAGGTTGCATTATGATTACTAGTGGAGACGATTAGTATGATTAGTTGTGGAGAACAATTATCACTCCCGCAGCATTTAAAATTAACACATATTTGGCTAGTGGAAGTTTTTTTTTTTAAAATAATTTTAATTTTTAATTTTAATTATGTAATTTAATTTATTCCAATTTTTTGTTTTTGGCTTTTTTAAGTCAATAATTCTAAAACCAATGACATTTTTATTTCTATACCCCTTTAATTTGTTTTTTACCCATAAACCACCTATTTCCGGAGTTCTTTACTTAAGCGTTGGTGCTATCTTCAGCAAGATTTAAAAGTGATATTTTCAATGTATTTTTCAGAATTTATCTAATCCTCTGTTCTTTGTGTCTCTTACGAATAGGGTGTTCTAAGGGGTGTAAACCAGTTTAATTTAACTGGAAAAATGCCTCTCTTTTTTTCCCCTTTTGCTTCATTTTGATTTTAGTCATTTTCTGGGACGATCCTAAAACAAGTAAATTACTTACGTGGAAGAACTATTATAGAGAAACTACCGATACAATAAAATATACTTGTATGTAAGTGTGGAATTAAGCTGGTTGTCTCATGGAAAAGAGAAAAGGGAAAAAGAATAAGTAAAAGGCTTAGTGGCGTGCTCCTCGTCCTTGCAGCCCACGGTATACAAAAAATAACCTCCTCTAGGCCTTAGTTTTAATTTTCGTGATTTGCTTGATTTGCTGCAACAAAATGGAGGTGGGCAACAAAATGGAGTTGTGAAGAAGCTCACTGCAAGATTTAGCTGCCGCTTCTTCTGTATTGCTAATTGCTGGGAGGCTGGGGAACTTAATAAAGTCGCAGGGATTTGAGAATTGGGGATTGAGGAAATCTAGAAATTACGAGGAGCTGCTGGGATTGTGGAATTAAAAATGAAAAAAAAGTGATTATGGTAATGCATGTTAGGACTGGAAATTGAATGCTCTAACAAAGTGCTTCAAAGGATGTGCTTATTCCCTCCTCATTTCCTGTAATGGAACCCACTCATAAAAAGAAATAGCTGTGTCACAGGTCAGGATTTTCACTCATGCGACACATGATCACCCTAATGGATGCTTCAAATAAGTCAAACCGATCGAGCATATATAAACTGGTTTTACCCTGCCATGGGCTTATCAGGAGAATGACTTTATTTTCCGATCAGTTTGTGTATGGATGACCAAGTCCTCTTTTCTTTGTCAAGTCTTCGACTAACGGTGTATCCCCTGCATTTAATCGGATCAGTATGTTTGAATTCCAAAGGGGCTCCATCAATCTCTCGCATGAACTTCCATAGAGCCTTTCCTGTCCACACCAGCTACGCTTTTCGCCTTGCCCCTCTTCAAGTAGCACGCACTTGCACCACTTAGGAGACACTCACTAGTACCACGTTGTTCGGGGTGTGACATCCTCCCCCACTTGATTTCACAATGCTATCATCACGTTAAGGTGAGCTCGAAGGAACCAAGATCGCCCGATGCACTCCTTACGACTCCCCTAATGCTACTCTTTCCCTTCCACTTAGGTACTCCATCCTAGCACGTTGGCCAGCAACTTTGGTGGATGCGATGCATGCAAGACCTTCACCTGATCGACCCTCATCTCTTAAGGGATCCTTCATAGTTTGGGATCAGGGACCACGCATGTCAGTTGTGAGAGTGCTCGGTGAGTTTTCTGGATACGGGCCGCAACCACTCTAATACCACTTTGTCACGGGCTTAGGGTTTTCACCGGTGTGGCACTTGGTTACCTTGGTCAATGTTCTAAGTAAACTAAACCGATCGGGGCACACGTAGACTAGTTTCACTCTTCCTTGCACTCATTAGGAGAACGACTCCAGTTCCCGATCAGTTTGTGTAGGGATGTCCAAGTCCTCTCTTCTTTGTCAAATCCTCGACTAATGACATACTCCCCATATTTAACCGGATCGGCACGTCTGAACTCCGAAGGGGCTCTATTCATCTCTCGCACGAACTGTCATAAAGTTTTTTCTGTCCGCACCAGCTACGTTTTCTACCTTGCCCCTCCTCAAGTAACACACACTTGCACCACTTGGGAGACGTCTGCTAGCATCATGCTGTTCGAGGTGTGACATATGGGATATGATAGTGTTATTAAAATATAGTGGTACAAGTTTATGTAGGAATGGCTAAATTCTTTTTTCATAGTCAAGTCCTCGACCAGCGGTGTGTTCATCGCATTTAACAAGATTAACACATTTGAACTCTGAAGAGGTTCCATGCAGAATTCTTACACCAACTTTCTAGAGTCTTCTGTTATGCACTAGCTATATGTTCTACAATGCCTCGTGCACATGCATCATGTCCCAAAACTCGAAGTGTGACATCCCATCCCACTTGATCCTCATAATGCCCTCGTTGCAGCTATTGATATCACTTTCTTACAAGCTATAACATCTTCACCACAATGTCTCCCACTCGCTCAATGTCAACAATGGATGGGAAGCTTCTAAAATCATCTTGTGCGTTACTTGTTACTCTCTTTTCAAATTCTATTCCAACCCTTGGATACTCCACCTCTAGGACACGAATGTGCACAAGACTCTTCTCAATCAACTCATTATTGTGAGCTTCCACATTGAGATCTCGCTACTCGCGAGAGTGCTCAACGGGTCTTTAGGATATGAGATGGATCCTGCTCTAATGCCATTTGTTACAAACCCATAATTTTCTATTTTGGAACACGGTTCGTGTGACACCCTTGATGGGCCGTCTTACGATTAGGGTATATAGACTGGTTCGCCCTACCTTGGGCTCATCAAGGGAACAACTCCAATTCCTAACTAGTTTGTATAGGGATGACCAAATTCTTTCTTCACAGTCAAGTCTTCAAATGGCAGTGTGCTCCTTGCACTCAATCAGGTTAGTACATTTGAACTCTGAAGGGGCTCTATATAAAACTTCTACATCAACTACATAGAGCCCTGCACTGCGCAATAGCTACGCGTTCCACAAGGCCCATGCACATGCAGCACATCCCAAAAACTCGGGGCTTAACACACATACACCTGATGTGGCAGTATCTTATTGGTTCTAACCAAATTACGTGTGGGCCTAATAAAATAACTGGGCCAATGAAACATTGTCACATTAAGTGTGTGCAAGAGACCCATGCTAAAAGAGCTTGCATATAGACTTTTCCGTTAAAATAATACACATTTTCCCACTTTTATTTATGTTAATAGCACGTAAATGAACATAATAATAACCTAAAAAAAGCAATGTTAGATACAAATATATATATATATATTATGCAGGTAAATCACGTAAAAGCATCCTTATTGCTATTAGATTAATATTTTTTAATTTTTTTAAAGTTATTTCAATAGTAGAGAAATATTCTTACTCGATTTACCTATTCAATATATTTGTATTAAAAAAACAATACTACAATGCTATGTCTAAAATCATAACTTAACCTTGAAAAAGAATATTTAAAAAATCTCCTTATTTAACACTCATACTGTCATTCTAATTTTATTATGTAAATATTTTAATTTTATTTCCAAATGTATGTCCTAAAACCTATAAACCCTCCAAGATTGGAAATTATAAGTGAGAAAAATAGTAAAAAGAAAAACAGAACACATGAATAGTAAAAGGAAACTCAAGCGCACAAATTTAGATTCATTGCCAATTATTGCTTTATCAGCACCGTGCTGATCAACTCATAGGATCATGCAACATCAGCACAGAAGCCTCGAGCTTATTGCCTTCGCCGTACATCGCTGGATGTAACCCGAGCTCACCAAAAATATCACTAGAGTTGGTGGCAGTGTAGATAGACAAAGCTTGCCTAGGAAATATTAGTTTCGGTCTCTGTTCTTCTTCAATGATTCCCTTAGTTCATGAGATCCAAATGGTGATACACAGAGAGAGAAACCGAGAAGGAGAGAGATGTGGTCGTGCGAGAGGGAATTTTAGTTTCTACAATGGTGGACTTGGCTCGCTGAGTAGCAAAGCTGTTCTAAGCTTCTTATTCTTTTCTTCGATTTTATTTGAGATTGAGGTAGGATCTCCACCGATGTGGAAGCTTGATTTTGCTCATCACCCAAAATCGACATCGATGGGAGTACCTAGTGTTGTTACTGGTTTTCATCCAGGTCCACTTGGGATGAGCTCAACCGAAACCAAATGGTGAGAAAAAAACTAGAGTCGCCATCAACTGTTTTTGGGGTACAATTAAATACCCTATTTACCTTGAGTAGTTAAGATGTAGTCTACGTTACCGAAACCGATTCAGGAGTTGGTTACGATAGGAAAGGATTAACACCTTTGCTATATCCTTTCGGTACCTATCTTAGAGGTATGAAGGTTTCGATTCTTTTTATTGCTTACTTGGTTTCACTTGTTGATAATTGTATAATTTGTTATTAAATTTGTATTTAATTTATGAGTTTTAAGTTAATATTTTATTGAATTGATGCATTTTTATAATGGTTTTATCCTATTTTAGTTATTTACTATTTTAATCATTTTGATTTAATATTAATTTTGGTGGTTTTTAATGTTAAATTGGTTATTCCAATTTTGATATTAATTCTTTGGGCTTAATTTGTAATTTTACTAAGTGATATTTGGGTGAATTTTGATATTAATTCTTTGTATTGATTTTCAATTGAGATATTAATTTTGATTTTGTTTTGATATTTTGCATATATGTGATTGGATGGCGTTGATTTCTAAATGCAATTGGATACTTGGAGAGAAAGAATCTGTATGGGCTTAACTCTAAATGCATGTGATATTTTGTATTTAATGTGTTGTCATGAAGAGGAGTTTGGGCATCACGTAAGGTGTGGAAAAAATTGGAAAGAGAGATTAATGGTGCGGGTCCACACTGGTTTAATGAAGAAAAGAAGAAAAGGGAATTTGGTTTGTTCTTGTGATTATAAAAAAAGGGACATACTGTCACGGAGTTAGACTTACGATGAGCTAACCCACGTGGCATTTAGTCACTTAGCGGAAACTTAGTGAACTAAGTAAGCCTTAAGTTTGAGTAAATGTTTTTAAAGTCGAACAGACAATTGGAAACGATTAAAAGAAGTTGTAGAGAATGCCTGAAAGTGAGAAAATTACATTAGAACAAAATGTCAAATACAAGTTTTAACACTAGAGCCTTGCTTTACATATAAAATTTAGAATAATTTTACAATTGGCACCAGGAGACATCAAGTTGGTGCGAAAGTACAAATAGTCTGTACATGTTCTAACTCATTCTATGAGCTGTACAGACATTATATTGGTACAAATATCTTACAAAATTGTGTCGTGAGGCTCCGAACCATGACATCCTCCCCCACTTAAGCTCATGACATCTCTATCACGTCCGTTTCCTTGTAGCGCTGGAGTTGGTCTGCAAACTGCCACAACAGGTCTTCACGCTCCCAACTATTTTCTTGATCTAGTAGACCCTTCCACTTGATCAAGTATTCTGTATAGCTGGGAACTCACTATCGTCGTATCACCTGATCGGCTAAGACATGCTCCACTTCTTTGTCAAAGACGGTGAAGACGACAGTAGGTGCTCGACTTGATTCTCCATGAGAACGCTGAAGATCCAAGTCACCTAATCTTCCAACCACTCCTTCGCGACTTTGTGAGTTGAGGGATTATTGCCGGTGTAAGGCGAGACAACAGTACTCAGAGTAAGTGGTTATTGTCTAGTGACAATCTCGAATGGGCTCTTCCCTATCGCTTCACTCCATTGGAGGTTAGGAGGTTATAGGAGAACTGGGCAACATCGAGTAACTTCACCCAGTCTCGTTGATGGGAACTAACATAGTGCCGCAAATACGGCTCCAGAAGAGCATTGACACACTCCGTCTAGCCATCAGTTAGGGGATGAAAACTTATGGAGAAGTTCAATTTTGTCCCCAATAACTTGAACAACTCGCACTAAAATTTCCCTGTGAAGCGAGGGTCTCGGTCACATACGATGCTTTGCAGAATGCCCCACAACTTCACCACATTTTTGAAAAATAGGCGAGTTGCTTTATCAACTTTGCAACTAGGTGATGTTGGAATGAATGTTGCATACTTGCTAAATCGATCCACTACCACCATGATGCTCCCAAATCTGTCGGACTTGGATAAGGCCACAATGAAATTCATCGAGACGTTCTCCCATGGTCGTTCAGGAATCGGCAACGGTTCCAAAAGTCCTGTAGGCTGTTGTTATTCAATCTTATCTTGTTGGCATACAAGAAAAGTCTTCACATACGCCTCAACGTCATCTTACATTTGCGGCCAATAACGGCAAGTGTACGTGCCTTGTTTGGGTGATCAGCCCATAATGCATCATAGAACTCCTTCATAATATATTTCCGTAAATTCTCCATTTCAGAACAAAGACTTGTTGGCCAACTGTCATTAGTGTGCCATCCTCGATCCAAAACGATGGGTCTGTCCTTCAGTAGCCAACTTGAGCAAGTTGTTGGCTACATGGTCATGCGCCATTCTTTCCTTGATATGATCAAGGAAGTCACTCTTTGCTGTGCTGGTGGAGGATAGGGCTGCTAATTTTGCCTTCCGGATTAGCGTATCGGCCACAATTGTAATGACCCATGTTTGAGGATTTGGGAGATAGTCATGTGATAAAATGCATATCAAGGGATAAAAGTATCTAAACAGGAATGTACTCGTCAAACGGAGCGTTTTGACTATAATTGGGCTCGATTTGGAGTCCAATTGGCATTTGGGCCTTATGAACGTAAAGTTGGTATTTTAAGGAATAAAATGAAGTATAAATAGAGAAAAGAGGGGAGAAACCCTTATTTTGCTTTTGTGAAGCATGAGACGTGAAGAGAAAGAGAGAGAACATTTGAGGAGAAATCAAGAGCTTGCAAAGGGAATTGGACTATTTGGACTCAAATCACTCAAATTCGAGGTAGAGATTCATTCATCTCACTCCTATGTTGTTGATTATGCTTGCTAGAGTTTCTAAAACATGAGATTTAGCCCCAAATTCGTGGAATTTGGATGAACCCTAAGTTGGGGAAAACCCAATTTTGAGATGAATATTGTGATATGAGTGTATAAGACGTGATTAAAACCTAATATCTAATATTGGGTATGATTTTTATGAGATTTCGGAAGGTCTAGAGGTTTCGGGTTTAATCCAGACGAGAAACAGGTGAAAAACGATGATGAACAGTAACTGTAGCGAACTGTGACCTCAAGGCCGAGAACAGTCGATGAGATCGACTGGAAATGGGAAAGTTCAAATGTGAAGTTTTGAAGTTTTGAAGGTAGGTTTGAGGTAGTGTCGATGAGATCGAATTTGGAACTGGAAGTTTCGAATGTATGAATTTTGAGTGTTGAATGGTGCCTCGAATGGGTAGTTTCAAGTATCCAATGTATAGTTTTTGAGTGTAGTTTCAAAGGTTCGAAGGGAGCTTCGAAGGTAGGTTTCAAAGGCAGTTCGAAGGTACTTCGAAGGTAGTTTTTGAAGGTATTTCGAGTGTAGGTTTGAAGGTCGAAGGTAATTTGAAAAGAGATTTGAAAATTTAGATTCGAAATACAGTGAAGGAAGATTTGAAATGCAGTTTCAAAATACAATGAAAGGAGATTTGAAAGACAATTTCACTAGACTGGATCATTTACGTTGTAACCATTATGCCTCTCCACATTAAGTATGATACTTAAGTTACAATGTAAATAAGGAAATACCCCCTCATTTGGATTCAAAGAAAAATATAGAAAATCAAATTCTCACTCCTTCAAAATGTGAAAAATCGGATTTAGTGTAAAATTCCAAAAAAATCCTTTTTGGTCTGAGGTGACCATTTGCGCACCTAGGTTAGACGTCTCAGAAAAATCCCCAAACATTAGATTTTCTTAGTTATGATATAGGGAGCCAATGTCGGGACTTCAAGAAAACAACTTCTACGAAAATTCTCTTTCTTGGTCAAGACTTGAGGATAGAGTTGTGAACTTTAGTGGTCATGTGGGCCTGAGAGGCTATTGTTGATGGCCTAGAAGGCAAGATTTGCTTAGAGCCTAAGAGGCTACTGTGCCTGAGAGACAATATTGTGCCTGAGAGGCAATGCTGTGCCCGAGGGGCAGTACTATGCCTGGGGGGGGGGGGGGGTAATATGGTGCCTGAGAGGCAATGTTTGGGATTACCTAGGGGGTTTTCTTTGTATTTTAATGTGTGTACATAATTGAAATGGTGATGTATATGTAGCATTACACGAGCTCATGCTTACACTAGTTTATGAGTTGGAATGAGTTGGTGAGACATGATCCCTACTGAGCTGTGGTTACTTACTCCTCCTGTTGTGTTTGTTTGTGTTAGTTTCAGGTGCTTACAGGAACTAGCAGCTTCACTAGAGGTGAAGACCTTGTGTGTCTTTATTTGTTTTGTTGGATTATAAACACTACGATTGTAACCTCGTGGGGGAAAGAACATGTATGTATATGTGTTTGTACTGTAGATTGAAAAGAGATTTTTATATTCGTGTGCTATGTATGGTATGGAGTAGGGACAGCACCAGTGCTAAGGTCCTTTTCCCGATGTTCTCACCAACCCCTTGTCCCTTCGGGTGCGGGCATGGGGATTCACTATCCAGTTTTTGCGGGTCAAAAATCCGGTGTGTGACAAATGGTATTAGAGCATAGTCTAGTTGGCCTAGGGTAGTGGGGTGATTGATTGCCCTTGAGTCCTTTTGAGGGGCATGGAGGGACGTGCCTGATCAACACAATCCTATATGAGCCTTTAAGGTGTACTGGGGGTAATCTGTTATGGTGTAGGTATGCATGCATGGATAGGCACTAGTTTGCATTGAGAATGTGAAATTGATTTGATGTGTGCCATGTCAAGACATGCTGAACTGTGTGATAGTATAGTTATGTGTGCCTATGTGACAGCCTATATATGTGCATTGTATGACTTGTGTGTTTTGGTGTGAGCCATATGTGATATGTGTCAGATGTGTGAGAGACCCATGTGATGTGGATGGAATAATGATTGAATCTTTGTGTCTTTGTGTAGTGAAAATGCCTCCAAGGAGAGTACTGCGTGTGTCTGAGGCAGTTGGTGATGAGTTTTCCACCCATGTGGGGCTGGATACGAGGCAGTCTGCCGAGGAAAACAAGTTGTTGGCACAGCTAGTGGCCCAAGTGGAGGCACTGAGGGAAAGTATGGGGGACAAGGTCCGGGAAGCATTGCGCTTTGAGTTAGCAGCACAGCAGGTGGTTACACCACCACCCCAAGAGGAGGAGCCCCAGCATGACGATAGGGTTCCACGCGAGTTAGTGGCGACCTAGCATGTTGATGAGGACGTGGTCACGAGGTTCTGAAAGGATCAACCGAGTAAGTTCCTGGGAGGGGATGATCTAGTGGCTGCAGAGTACTACTTGAGGCATATTGAGCACCTATTCTCCTTTCCTCTACTGCGAGAGGAGGATAAGGTGAGATTGGCAGTCTGACAGTTAGAGGGTGAGGCCCTAGAGTGGTGGCTTAGTGTTGTTGGGAGCCGTGATGTGCAGATGATGCTGTGGGATGAGTTCCTCCAGTTATTCCATGATCAGTTCTTCCCTGAGTCCGTGAGATGGCAAAAGAGGGAAGAGTTTGCTGGTTTGAGGTAGGGGTCGAGGACAGTGATAGAGTATGAACGGGAGTTCAGAAACCTAAGTAGGTTTGTTCCAGAGACTGTGGCACAGGATGACCTAAAGGCTCATAAGTTTACCTTGGGTCTGAGGCCTACACTCAACCAGAAAGTTGAGGCATTCCGTATGAGGACATATTCAGAGACTAAAGACGGCCTGTATTGTTGAGAGGGGTCTCCACGTGGGGAGACAGACCCATCAGGAATGACAGCTCCAGAGTGAATCTAATTCCAAGAGGCCCAAGATAGAGTTTGGGAGCAGCTCCAGAGAGAGGGGTCAGGCCCTAGTGGTTCCAGCAAGGTCACACCTTAGTGGGAGGCATGGGGGTTTGATAGGCAGTCCACTAGGAGGTTGTTTGTGTTGTGGGGATCCAGGACACTAGAAACAGGAGTGTCCCCGGTGACATTTGACATGCCACACTTGTGGGCGAGAGGGCCATATAAGCAGAGTGCCGTAGCAGAGGCAATACGAGTGGTGCTGGAAGGGCAGCACAGAGTGTCCGAGGCGACACCCAGTTTAGAGCTCCAGAGGAGAGACCAGCCCGTCAGTGGTAGGGTGGTCAGGCAGGTTCCAGTCAGTCTAGACCTCAGGGGAGGCTAGAGAGGCAGCCACAGGGGGTGGAGGGGCCCAAAGTGAGACCTGTATAGAGGAACGAGGCTACTGGTAGTGCAGCTCAGGGCAGAGTGTTTGCCTTGATCACGACACCGTAGGAGGAGGTAGAGGTTCTGTCACGCCCCCAAATTCTAAGAAATTCGGAACTAAGAACGTGACTTCCCCATGCCCGCACCCGGACGGTCAAGGGGTTGGTGACTAGCACCAATGCGGACTACACAGTGGGTGTTGTCCAAGATATATATGTACATTCATACAATAGGGGTATTCATGTACATTTCAACATGCTATGGAGCTAAGGAAAAATAATAATAATATTTTAATGATATAATCATTTTAAAATTCCAATACAACTTTCACGGACCCTCATCCAGATATTCAAATAATAAAACCAATTATGTTATACAAAATCCATAAACCAAGTTATACAAAATATGAAATGAATAGCAATCAACTTCGGACTAGCCTCTAGCGAATGGGTCGATACCTGACCCATGTCAACAAAGTAGGGGTGAGCACAAGTGCCAGTAGGTGATCTCCATCTCCTCACCATCCTATAACATAAAATCCTAAATCTACATGATAAGTGTATGCTTGTGTCAGTGCAGTGTCCTATTCTATCACAATAAGCTCACATTCAATCACAAATATAACATCACACCCATTACATTTCATCCATCAAAGGTTTGCACCGACAATCCAACCATCCACATGATCCCTGCTACCAACACCAAGAATCCCAGTCACTACCAGATAGCCATATGTGGTACCTGCGGTGTCCCTAACGACAACCTGCCACATATGGGACCCGGGTTAACCAGCCATATAGGGGACCTGCGGCCTCTTGCCAGCCCTATGTGGGACCCACGGTTAACCAAACCAACTCCATACATATAATCAATAAATATAAATTCCAAATAATCAGGATTCCACATTACAACATTATCGAATATTCAAATTATTAACCCAGTAACATCACACCACAAATAATATATATATATACATATATCACAGTTACAACCAAACTACAAATTTTATTTGTAATGTGAAATTAGTAATATCAAGCATAACTAAACTATATCTTTTAATGTCAAATTAATAGTAACACACTACAAATAATATTTTCAATGCCAAATCATGAATATCAGGTCCAATAATATTTGCAATATTCACACTATAATTTCAAGCCCAAATAATATATATATTTAAAATAACCAACAATTAATTTCAAGTCACAAATAATATTTATAGTCGACTATTAACACATTAGATTTTATAATTTAATCCTAAATAGTTAACAGATCACAGATAAAAAAGGGATTTGAAAGACTAGAGGAGACAGGGCCGGCCTAGAATGACCAGTCCAGGCATTGCCAGCCAGTCAGGGCTGGCGTCCAGGCGCGTGGGGACGATAGGGTGCCCCCCCTTTCCATCAAGTCTGCGCAGCAGGGTCTGGTCCCTGCCGCTGGTGTTCTTTTGCCTGCACGCAAACAGGCGTGCTCCATTAATAATAATACCAGGATCTGACATTAATTAAGAGGGGAAAAGAAGTGTGATTAAATAATTAAATAAATAAAAGGTGCAGTTGACCTGGTACTCAAGCTGCTCAACTGCAAATTTTGACCAAAGAGAAAAAAGTGATGAGGTTTACATCCTTGGAAAGGCAAGGAGCATGTTAACCCAATGATAAAAGTAATAATAAGAAAAGGTACAACCTGTATGTCCGTGGAAAGGCAAGAAGCCTGATAACCCAATGATAATAGTAATAATAAGAAGAAGTGACGAACTGATAAAGCAACGAAAGATAGAAAATAAAATTCAAGCACACAGCTAGGAAATTCGGGAGCACAGCCTAAGAAATCGGAGCGTGGACAAATAGAGAATTCGGGTGCGTGAACAGATAAAGAGGGGTGGAAATCGACTTGTGTAGATACATATAAAATCAATTATTTAGTTACATGCTAGTATTTTCCTTAACAGACTTCATGCAATAGAATATCGAGGAATCAAGGATCACCTACCTCTTGCCTTCCAAAGGGATTAAGCTCGCAAGAACAGTCTAGAATCGGCGAAGAATAACGAAGAACACAAAGAATACTATGAACTCTCCTCTGACGGCTAGGGTTTCTCAAAACAAAATTATAATGAATGATAAAACCCTCAAACCCTATTTTTAATTAAAATTCATCCTCCTCTTTAATAATTTCCAAAAAGCCCTCCTAAATTTTATTTTTCATTTATTAGCCCTCAATTTAACTCCCAAAAATTACTAAATAACCCCTGAAGGCTTCTGGGCCTCAAATTAGGCTCAAATATAGTTAAAACGATTGTATTAATGACCACATTCTCAAAATAACTTTCTTAACATCAAATATAGATTATAAGTTATGCTAACACATATACAGATCCTTACAGGTTCCATCCTCAACCCCCGAGGGCGGTGCAAGACCCTCAGTTGTGTGAGGTACAATTTTGATTTCTCGCATGCTTGTATCTGTTTTATTTGATACGGGTGCATTGTGTTCCTTTGTTGCTGAGTCCATAGTGGATAGCCTAGGCTTAGAGAGTGGTATCTACGAGGTGCGACGGGTGTGTCGCGAGTGTATTCTCACCGTGGGTGATGTAAAGTTGTCCTTTGATCTCTATGTTATACCTTTGAGGGCATTTGATTTGATTTAGGGCATGGATTGATTGAGAGTCTTCCAAGCTAATATTGATTGTTATAGACGGCGGGTGTCTTTTATGTCACCGATAGGGATTCATTGCACCTCGTTGGGTGAGTGGGATCGTGAGGTGAGTTGAGCTGGACCGATGGTGGAGTAGTGAGGCCCTATTACCTATAGCTTGGTAGCACTCACATTCAGAGAGGGGAATGTAGAAAAGAGAGTATGGCCCGTGGTCGTGGACCAGTTCTAGGATGTATTTCTCGAGGAGTTGTGGAGTCTACCACCTGAGATGGGTATAGAGTTTTACATCGAGCTGCTACCAGGGGTAGGGCCTATCGAATAGGGCCTGCAGAGTTAAGGGAGCTGTAGAAACAATTAGTGGAGCTGGAGAGCAAGAGATTTAATCGGCCAAGTACTTCGCCGTGGGGAGCACCAGTACTTTTTGCCAAGAAGGCAGATGGGACATTACGATTGTGTATCGATTATCGAAAATTGAACCAAGTAACGGTAAAGAACAAATATCCATTTCCTTGGATAGATGATTTGTTTGATCAGTTGATTGGGGCTCAGTGGTTTTCAAAGATAGATTTGAGATCGGGGTATCATCAGTTGAGAGTCAGGAAGGAGGATATCCCCAAGACCGCCTTTCGGTGTTAATACGGGCATTATGAGTGGTTGGTGATGCCTTTTGGGCTCACTAATGCACTAGCGGTATTTATACAGTTAGTGAACCAGGTGTTTGCTCCTTACTTGGATGCCTTTGTGGTGGTGTTCATTGATGACATCCTTGTGTACTCCAAGACCAGAGTGGAGCATGAGGAATATTTGGATGTGGCATTGTAAACCTTGAGGGAGCATCACTTATATGCCAAGTTTAGTAAATGTGAGTTTTGGATGCATGAGGTGCATTTCCTTGGCCATGTGATATCAGCTGGAGGAGTCTGAGTGGACCCAACTAAGATTGAGGCAATATCATTATGGAGGAGGCCAATGAATGTGTTTGAGATCAGGAGCTTTTTGGGCTTGGCAAGGTATTATTAGCGCTTTATGGAGGGGTTTTCCTGTTTATCGGTGCCTTTGACAGCATTGACTCGGAAGGGAGTCAAATTTGAGTGGACTGACAAGTGTCAGCAGGCTTTTGAGACCTTGAAGGCCCAGTTGACCACCGTTGCAGTGTTGAGGCTACCATGAGAGGGAGTGTCTTATGAGGTGTATTGTGATGTGTTCAAAGTAGGCCTGGGTGCGTACTGATGTAGGAATGCAATGTGATTGTGTATGGTTTGAGGCAGTTAAAACCTCATGAGTTGAACTACCCCATGCATGATTTAAAGTTGGTGGCAGTGATCTTTGCCTTAAAGAGTTGGCAGCATTATCTTCTTGGGGACAGGTTCGTTGTGTATACAGACCATCAAAGTCTTCAATATATCTTTACCGAGAAAGATTTGAACCTGAGACAGTGTCGGTGGATAGAGTATCTACAGACGTTTGATTTTACCCTTGCATATACCCCTGGCAAGGGGAATGTGGTGGCAGATGCTTTGAGTAGGAAGGGCAATGCCGAGGTGGCTATGAGAGAGTGGAAACTAATGGAGTAGTTGGCTATATTGCAGCTCTAGCCTAATACCTCTGAGAGAGGAATGGTTTTGAGTCCTATTATTGTAGTGCCCGAGTTATATCAGTGTGTCCGAGAGGGACAAGTGGGGGATATTGAGTACGAGGCACTCCGTGCACGGATTATAGCTGGGGAGCTAGCGAGAGATTGGGACGAGGGTCCTGAGCATGAGTTGACTTTTCAGGGGCGTCTGATTGTGGCGTCTCCTCTTCATAGGGATGTGACGAGGGAGTTCCATCAGTCCAGAGTTGCTATTCATCCAGGAGGCACCAAGATGTACCATTCTCTTCAGAAACATTTTTGGTAGCCTAGGATGAAGAGGGATGAGGCAGAGTTTGTTTTTTCCTGTCTTACCTGTTAACAAGTAAAAGGTGAGCATTAACGTCCAGCAGGTATGCTGCAGCCATTAGCAGTAGCAGAGTGGAAATGGCATCACATTATGATGGATTTTGTGACAGGACTTCCACCTACCTTGGGGAGGAAGGACATGATTTGGGTTATTGTGGATCGGCTGACGAAATCAGCCCATTAACTAGCTATAAGGGACCGACATCCTATTGGGGTTTTGAGCCAAATGTATATCAATGAGATTGTGAGGTTGCATGGGGTGCCTTCATATATTGTATCAGATAGGGATGTTTATGTGTGAAATTGGTGGTGGAGTTGGTTGGGTTAACCGTGAGTCCCACATAGGGCAGGCAAGAGGCTACGGGTCCCCTATGTGGCTGGTTAACCCAGGTCCCATATGTGGAAAGTAGTTGTTAGGGACACCGCAGGTCCCACATATGGCTATCTAGTAGTGGACCGAGATCCTTGGAGTTGGTTGCGGGAATCCCATGGATAGTTGGATTGTCAGGTGCGAACCTTTAATGAATAAACCATATGCGTGTGATGTCATATCTTGTGTTTTAATGTAATCTTTCTGTGATATAATAGGACACTACACTGGCACAAGCATACACCGATCATGTAGACTTAGGATTTCATGTTATAGGATGGTGAGAAGATGGAGATCACCTATTGGGCATTTGTGTTCATTCCTACTTTGTTGACATGTTTCAGGTATCGACTCATTCGCTAGAGGATGGTACAAAGTTAAATGTTATTTATTTCACAATTTGTCATAACTTGGTTTATGGATTTTATAAGATATAATTGGTTTTATTATTTCAATATCCGGATGAGGGTCCTTGAAAGTTGTATTGGATTTATAGTATAACTCTTATTCTTAGTAAATTATTTTCCGTAGCTTCATCGCATGTGAAAATGTACAGGAACACCCCTGATGTATGATTATACATGTCTATCTCGGTGCTAGTCCATAACGGTGCTAGTCGCCAACCCCTTGACCCTTCGAGTGTCGGCATGGGGAAGTCACACTCTTAGTTTTGAACCTTCCGGGATTTGGGGGCGTGACAAGTTGGTATCAGAGCATGGTCTAGTAGACCTAAGGTAATGTGGGGTGATGGATTGATTCTTAGGAGCTAAGGAGACTGTAAGGAGGGCGCCTGATCAATGTAATCCTTACATGTGTTTTGAGTTACCTTGAGGGTTGATTAGATCATCTTAGGATGCATTGGGTTGGGTGCATAAATTATGCCATATTGTTTGTGTATTATAGATACTAGAATTGGTTATGCTAGATACTCTGATGATAGTTTGACTTTACAGTTGTGAAATTTCTTGAAATTGCCTGGAATGATTTGCGTAGTTGGTTTTTAATGACTGACATTGTTTTGGACTGACCTATATTGTTCTGAGCTGATTCAAAGTACTATATGCTAAAGTATTACCTTTCGTTTGATATTATTATGATGTTGTGGTAGGGGAAAATATGAACCCTACCAATTGTCCGATGGCTTGAGTAGCCAGTTAACATGATTGGGCAAATGTGCTTGATTTCGGGGGAAAATGAACCCCACTGTGATATGGTGAGGACCTATTGAGTCATGCTTGTTATGGTTGATTAATTGATGGATGTGTATAGGTGAGGGGTAATTTCTCATGGATGACTGTTGGGACTTATGAGTTCTATGTGGAGTAGACCTATAAGTCACAAGTAAGGTAATGTATTTTGTTATTATCTCTTGAAAGGGTTGTTAGAGCCCTCTTATTTATTTGTTATGGACCTACGGGTCATGATTGTTTTCGCTATGATATGAATTGATTGTATCATGTTTGTTTAATATATGATATAAAGTAATAACAAAGGGATTGGATGGTTAGAAAATGTGACTTAATTTTTTTTAATTAATTTAATTTTTTTTCTCTTTAATTAACACATATAAAACAAAAGTAATAAAAGTAAACAGGGAGAAGAGGGAGTCAAACAAAAGAACTTTAAAAAAAGTAAGGCCTAAAAGAAAACAATGGTAACTGATAGGATAAAGTATTTGAGAGTAATCTTACAATGGATATAATAATACGATAAAACTAGTAAATGTTATGACTAATAATATATATTGACCAGATATTAGGCATAAATATTATGATAAGACAATGATAGAATTGGTAGATTCAATAATGGTTTATTTTCGTTTTAAGGCAATCGAAAGGGTTCAAGTACCAACCAATGGGGTAGATAGTGATGACATAATATTTTGGAATGGGGGTGGAGAATTCATTTTCGTCAGATAACATATTTTAATAATTTGTCCTTTCAAAATGTTAGTAAGTGATTTAGAAGGTGATAAAACAACCTGAGAATCAAAGGGAGTTATATTTATTATGACTTGAAATGGTCTTGGAGGAGCACCACAAGAGGAAAGTAAGATTTCCCTGAATTTGAATTGTGTAACTTGTTAAACGGGTGATGATTTCTTAAAGTACAGTTGAATATTAACTTTGTGTTATAGAAAAACAAAAAATGGAGCATGTTGATTGATGTGGTTAATTGTAGGATATGTTGTTGATGTGACTTTGTTGTATGGCATTGGTTGGCTCACTGTTGCTATGAATTGTTGGTTAATGCCAGTGAGCAGTTGTTTGAAATATTTACTTCCTTTGTTTACTTGTGAATGTGATTGTATCGATTTTCCGTCATTGTATATTGGTTGTGTGTTGGTCTTATGTTGATTAGGTTATATTCCACTAGTTGGTTTAATGTAGTATGAATTTTTGATTGATTATTAGGGAATAGGGATGATAATGATCCTCTGACTAAATTGCAATTTTATAATTGCATTGATTTTCCCAGTAAATATTGATTGGTTGTTGGCTTGCTCGTTCTTGAGTCGTTGCTCGTTGTTGGTTACATGCACTTGTGTTGTGTTGACTCATGGTGGACCTTGCTAGTGGGTGTAACTAGTTATTGATAGGGTGGTAAGTGTAAAATAAACTAATAAGAATAATTTACTTACAATACTAGTAACAATAGTAAATAAATAAATAAATAAATAAAATGGCGATCGACTTTGTGCTAAATATTATTGTGATTCATGTCAACTCATGTCAATGTGGACTAACACATTGTATGATTGTTTGGATATTCTTCGTATGATATGGTGCAAATGACATGTTGTGGGCTTTCGCCCTGTTTTGGGGTATAGTTGTGTGATATGACTCTGTTGGGGGTTAATAAACCTTGTGATGTTTGGAATTATGATGTGTGATTGAGATGTGTATCGTGTTGTGTATCTATGCCCAAGTGTGAGCATGATAGTATTTCTTATTGTTGCCTTGTTCCACTTTGATTGGTTTGTTGTTAGTTGCATCCATTATTATTTTGTGTGGTGACACATTGTGAAACTAGGAGAGACCTTATTTATTGATCGTTTAGCTTGATTGATTGGTGGTAAACATGATGATGTGGAACTAGTGGATAATTTATGGTGGGACTAGCGTGGCGAGCTTTCCCTCGGTGATGTTAGAATGACGTGTTGTTGTCGTAGTTGAGCTTGTTGCTTGTTTGTGGAGCCCTCTTTGTAAGGGGACTCGACTGTGATTCAATGTCATCTTATATTGTTTTGTGGGGCCTATTTGGGTGTGACTAATAAACAGAAATTCGGCTTCACTACAATAGTGCAACTATTGTCGTTTAATCCTGTTCTTCAAATGATAATTTAAATTCCCTTATTGTTACTTCTCAATATAGCAGCAAGTAGGGGGTCGAACCACAGGGATTAACCAGGTTTCCTGACTTTTTATCAAATCACTAATTTACTTAAGTCCTATAAAATGTTTTAGCAGACAGTTTTAGAATTTTACAAATGGTGAACTAATTTTTATGATTTTCTGAATATTAAAGCTATAGAAATTAAAGTTTGATGACGCAAAAATTGCTTTTGAGGTTTGAATTACAGATTTAAGGCTTCTAGGGTCACAAATGCACCACTCCTACACTATTTCTATTGGTTTTAGTATTCTTGAGTTTGTTTTACTGATATGCAAGCCATTTATCAACCAAGGATCTGCAAATGGTCATAATCAGACCTTTTAAGGGCTTGCTGCATGAATGGTCATCATTGCAGTAGCTCACACAGCCAATAAATCACAATAATGCAAAGATAATGGTCACACAATGCCTGAAGTGTCATAAATCATGATCTGTCCCAGACTAGGACTGATAAGATCCAGAAGTGCACGTTCTAGATTATAGAAGTTGAAGAAAAATTCATAAAACATGCAAATAATCATTCCTTAAACTCAGAAATTACCAAGTACCAATCATTACAGCATAGGGGGCTACATTGCTCCCCTAGAATTGAAAGACTACTCACACATATTGCAAGTTACAGAGGAAACCCAGAAATTACAATACATCAGAACCTGATTCTAGAGATAAGAAGTGTTTTAAGGCAGCTCCCCTCCTCCAGGTGCAAGGTACATCCAATCTCGACCGTGTTCTTCAAGTTACAGCAGCAATCCTCGCCTTCAGAGGTGATTTCCAACTACTCTCCTCTAATTTCCGTCCTCTTCCGTAGCCACCAGCCTCTACCATCTTATATAGGGCTGCTGGACAGGCTAAGGAGTTGACCTAACCCACAGCTGTCACCTCTTAATCAAAACTACGCAGTTTTGCTTAGTGAACCAAAATTCAACTTAAAATCCAAATATAGGTCAAACCAAGCAAAATTAGGCTAAACTTCAGAAGGGAAAAATGATCAGAATGACAAAACACACTAAACTGTGCAAAAATATCCATGCCCGCGACAATGTTCGTGACGGGCAACTCCAAATGCCTTGAAATTTTTGCCCCAAGCTTTTTATCATCATATAAAAGACAGGGCTTGAATATTAGCCTGCCTGTGACAATGGCTATTGTCACGTGCACATACCATTTTGCCTCCCTAGGCTGCCCTCTTTTGCCAAAAGCTCCTTTTTTGGTCCATAAACTGATTTGGCTAATTTGTTTGAGAATAAAATACCTAAAAACCTGCCAAAACAGCTCCAAAGCATATATATATATGCAAACAGTCTCTTCCTAGGTGTTAGAGCAATTATCTATACATTAATGGAGCAAATTAGGCTCAGAACATGCTCTTTACTGTCTAAAATATGTACAAGGATAACGGCATAAATGCATGTTATCAGTGACCTTCCTCCTCGTGCATGGGAGTAGCTGTTATTCGCATAATTGTTGATATTTTGATGTTTTTTTGTTTGGTTGCTCTATTTGTGATTGTTGCATGGTTAATGTGCGTTTCTTACATGCGGTCATTACTCATAAAGCCTTGTGTACTTGTTTTGGTTGTTGGGGGATATTAGTTATATGAGGGTAGGTTGTTGGCATTTGGTAATGCAATGTTTAATTATGGTGGCATGTTTACCCTGTTGATTTGAGCTAATAGTGCTTTGATGGATTTTTGGGTTCTAGTGTTAATCCTTATTGTTTTGGGTTCTATTAGATTGGTTAGTTTTGGTGGTGATGTTGGCACTAGTTGGAGACATTTTAAGGTAGTATTTGGTTAGTTGTGGAGTTGTTGGTATGATGTTGTTTCGTTAATGATTCATTTTGATGGTTATTTGGCAGATTAATTGTTGGATCAAACCCAGAATTTGGATAATGCTGATAAAGCCTTATGTAATTTGATCTGAGATCTTTTGTGTTTATTTGATCATTGCAGAAGATATGTTACTAATCCAGAAATGCACTCGTGAGAGCAAAGCTAAGGACAGGATACATAATCCTGATCCGGACAAGAGTGAGTGTCGTCAAACACTTGGTAAATAACCAAGTAACAAATACATACGGAATAAGGAACATTCGTACGGACTAAGAACTTAAAGGATAAGTGCGGAGTAAGGAAACCAGATGCGGAGTAAGGAATCCGGATTTATTACTCGCCCGGAGTAAGGAACTTACATATGGAGTAAGGAACTTACATACGGAGTAAGGAAATTACATACGGAGTAAGGAACTTACATGCGGAGTAAGAAAGCGCTGACACGGAATAAGTTATCAGACTTTTCAAGACTCGCCCGGAGTAAGGAACTTACATACGGAGTAAGGAACTTACATGCGGAGTAAGGAACTTACATACGGAGTAAGGAACTTACATACGGAGTAAGGAACTTACATGCGGAGTAAGGAAGCGCTGACACGGACTAAGGATTCCAGTACTAAATAGATACGGAGTAAGCAACCACTGACACGGAGTAAGGTTCCGAGCTTCATTAGCTACGGAGTAAGGAAAATTACACCGGACCAAGAAGACACTGCTTCAACTCAACCGCATTTAAAGTTATCAGCTTGTGGTGTTCCGATGTAAGACAAATTTATTGAGAACCTGAAGAATCTTACACGTGGATCATCCGGATATGTGGACACAACCTTAATTGTATCTGGGAACTCACAAAGACACTTATACTCTTCAAATCCAAGATCTTGAGCTCCACAATCCGCAGCAGTCAAGGCAGAGAGATTACCGAGGGATAGTTAGTGCTGAACGCATTCCGGAACTACAAGTTCCAAGGTTGTCTCTTAGGAATGTTTTGTATAAATATTCATACTTGTACATTATTATAAAGAGAGGTTTTCCATCTTTGGAGAAAGAAGTTGGCTAGTGTGTGAGTTCATTTGTAAACAGAGTGTAAGAGAGTTTTGCTTTTATTTTGTTGTATTCATCTTGTGATAATAAAACAAAATACTTCCACTATCTGGTTATCTTCCGCAGTGATTCTATCACTTAACTAGATAAGTGTTTGTGTCTTGAGAGAAAGGAAAGAGTTTTAATAAGAGCCTATTCACCCCCCCCTTTAGGCTCCAAGGGACCATCAAGTGGTATCAGAGCAAGTTCTACTTTGTTCTAAGTAGAGATCCCACTCTTTCAATCTCAGAAATGGCCGAAGAAAGAAGTATGCTATTCAACACTCGCCTTAACTCCGGAGGTGCATAAGAGCCCATCCCGAATCGAAGCAGCAGTGAAAATGTCGACCCACCTCAACCTGCTGCTGCCGCCGCTTCTCAACCACGGAGTTCTGGCTTTACTTTAACGAAACCGCCCAAATTCACACCTGAGCTTTTCTCTCAGTGGAAAGCTCGCATGAAGATGTTTATGGTATGCCATGATCATCTTATGTGGCCATGTCTTCATCAGGAGATTCCAATTCCGATGACTATCGGAGAACATGGAGTTAGGAGGCCAAAGACAGATCTTTGAACTTACCAACGATGAAAGAGCCTGGGCGGTGCGTTAGTGAAAAGGCTCGGCTTATGTTACATCGTCTTTGGATTCCGAGGCTTTCACAGACGTCCAGGGCTGCACGACAGCAAAAGCTGTTTGGGACAAACTGACAATCCTCTATGAGGGGAGTCAGTCCCAGATGCAGAATGTGATCTGCACTCTCAGACAGAACTTTGAGAGTTTTAATCATAAACCGGGCGAATCACTTCAAAGCATCTATCGGAGATTCGGCAAGCTCATTCTTGAGTCGAAGCGTCAATGAGCACTATTCTCAATCCCAGATCAATGACAAGTTCTTTCGCTCCTTGCCGGATCGCTACTACTCCAAACAACTCCAGATGCAATCAGACAAAAATTGGCAGTATGTTCCCCTTGAAGAACTGTATGGAGAGCTGCGGACTCACGAAGTCAGGTTTAAGTACTCTGACAGGGATGAGAAAATAGCTCGGAAAGAAAAGGGGGTAGCTCTCAAAGCTACAGAATGTCTAAACATACTGAGGAATGATGATACGGACGTATCCGACAATTTTGATTCTGACGAGGAGGAGGAGATAGCCCTTCTTGTCAAATCCTTTGAGCGATTCCTACGGAAAAGCAGAAAAGGGTTCAGAAGACGCTCATCATCATCGTTCCAAAGGAAGGAGCGACCGGAGTCCAGTTCCCAGGAATGTTTCAATTGTGGGAAAACCGGTCACTGGGCCAAGGAATGCAGGTCCAAAACAAAAGTGGCCGAGACAAGTGACAAGGTAACTCCTCGCCGCTCCACCTCAGATAACCGCAAGAGCAAGAGGAAGGCGCTCGTGACAAAATACATGAGTGGCTCGGAAGAAGAGGAGGAATCCTCGGATGATGAGCCGACCACTAAGCTGAACGTCTGCCTCATGGCAAATACTGAGGTACCTTCTATCTCTCGAGCTCCCGAGTAAATTAGAATCTCTTACTACCGCATGTGATCATGAAAAGAATGAGAGACTAATAATTACTCAAATGTACAAAGATATGGAAAGTCGGAATAAACGTCTTGAATTTACTATTAATAGACTCGAAAAGGACATCAACGACTTCGAGGAAAAGAAGCTTGGTATCATGATCTAAGAGCTGAAAATCATTTGTTAAATACCAATCTCTTAGGCCTAAAAGTTATAGTAAAAAGACTCGAAAATGAACTGGAACAGGAAAAGGAAATAAATTGTAAGTGGTTAAAGTCCGGGGAAATAGCCTCTACCTTTAGGACTGATCCTGATGACATCCGAGTCAAACCTGGCCTAGGTTCCGAACCATCAACTTCCATAGCTCAAGCTACTGAGTGTCCTCCGGACTTCACTCCTAAACTAACCAACTTATATCCTGTTAGTACATCTAAACCGTTGGATGGTTTCATTTCAGGTGGCACCATAGTTTATGACTGTGGAGCAGAGGGTGCATCGCACTTCCCAACCAGGTAGCACCCGTAACTAAAGATGAAGGGAAGGCTGCTGCAGTTAAAGCCAAAACTGTAGCACCCAAAAAGAAAGACAAGGCTAAGGCTGACGCATTTAGGGCCAAGAGCGCATCACCCAAACGTAATGGATTAGGCCACAGGGAACAGAGTAGAAAGTCTGTAAAATCTAAGAGACCTGTATCCCCTGTTTGTACTTCACATTATAGTGTCTGTTCCATCTGTAGGGAAATGGGTCATTATCACTATGAATGTTGGAGTCTATCTGATAGCGTGCTTTGTAATCAATTTCAATCCAATAAAGATCAGTTTTATAAAAGGGGTTCTTCGAGCAAAACAAAATCTAAATCTAAAAGGAGTGTCTCTCCCAAGAAAACCCAAATAAAAGAAGTAGCTGAAACTAACAAGTTAATGTCAACTTGGAAAGCTAAGAGTCCTAGCAAAATCAAATCCGTAAATGTTGACAATCTCTGCTGCTCTCTCTAACCGCCTGAAACAAGTTTGGGCACCAAAAGTGTAAACTGTTGTCTTTCAGGAGCATCTCTGGAATGCATTGCCGGATCACTTGAAGTTAAAGATCAATAAAAGCAAGTGGATCCTTGATAGTGGATGCTCCGGACATATGACGGGTGATCAGACTCTGCTTGTAGAAGTTAATGATAAACAAGGTCCATCCGTTTCATATGGCGACAACAGCAAAGGTAAGACTGTCGGGTATGGCACTTTAACTAACGGCTGTGTATCAATCACTAAAGTTGCACTAGTCGAAGGTTTAAAGCATAATTTGCTAAGTGTCGATGATCTATGTGACAAAGGATTTCTTGTTTCCTTTTTTGTCCAACACCTGACAATAAGAGAAAACTTATCCGGAGATGTTAAGTTATCCGGATCAAGAGATGGGGACATATACTCAGTGGTCTTGAGAAATAATTCTTCTGACCCTGTATGCTTCCTCACGAAAGCATCAGATGAAGATAGTTGGCTATAGCACAAGCGATGCGCACATTTAAACTTTAAGACTTTGTCTAAATTAGCGTCACTTGATCTTGTCACTGGTCTACCCAAACTCAAGTTCTCTAGAGACTCTCTCTGTCGAGAATGCCAACTTGGTAAAATGACCAAACACAGCTTTAAGAGCAAATCAGTTAACTCAATAACTGCTCCTCTACAACTTCTTCATATGGACCTCTGTGGTCCTATATCTGTTCCATCACTAGCTGGTGTGAGATATACCCTTGTGGTTATCGATGATTTCACCAGATACACATGGGTGATGTTCCTGAAATCAAAGGATCAAACTTTTGAGCATCTTGTAGATCTCTTCAACTGGATAAGCAACTCACAAGGACTGAGCATTAAATGCATCAGGAGTGATCATGGTACAGAATTTGATTTTTCAGAAATGAGATCATATTGTTCTAAACAGGGCATACAGCATGACTTCTCTGCTCCCAGAACCCCACAACAAAATGGGGTAGCTAAGCGCAAGAATCGTACTTTAGTTGAAGCTGGTAGATCCATGTTAGCAGGGGCAACGCTTCCTCTCAGTCTATGGGCTGAAGCTGTGTCCACTGCCTGCTATGTTCAGAACAGAACTCTAATAAATAAATCTACCATGAAAACACCCTATGAGATGTGGAGAGGACGAAAACCTTCAATTTCACATTTCGAGCTTTTGGGTGTACTTGCTATATACTTGATCAATGGCAAAGAGTCCCGGAATAAATTTGAACCAAAATCTGATGATGGGATTTTTGTCGGGTACTCACTACATAGCAAAGCTTATCGGGTCTTCAATAGAAAACTTTTTAAAGTTGAAGAATCTATCCATGTGACCTTTGATGAAGCTAATCTCGATTGGTCAAAAGTCGGTTCTTCAAATTCCAATATGCAGGTCATGGACGACGAACGTCGATTACTCGAAGTTTATGAATATTCCTGTTACATATCCTGACCAACCACGTGGCATCAGCGAAACACAACGAAATTTTATGGATGATGCTATGGATGACTCTGACTCCGGACTACCATTTAGCTCCGGACATACTCCTACGGATACCCAAAATTCCGGAGCACCTTCAAGTCCGTCCGGCCTAGTTAACACTGGAAGAAACAGTGTTGAAGAACCAACTAGTTCATCCGTACCTCTCAATACGGAAACATCTAGTCCGGACGAAGCTCAACCAGTCGATACAACTGAACCACCCAATCTGGAAGAGCTTCAAATTGTTCAAGATCAACCAACACATGCACAGAATTATAGATGGACCCGAAACCATCCCTCAGATCAAGTGATTGGTGATCCTACTGTTGGTGAAAGAACAAGAGCAGCCACCTCCAACATGAGTCTTTACTCATGTTTTCTATCTCAAATAGAACCAAAGGTGGTAGATGAAGCTCTTCAAGATTCGAATTGGATAGAAGCCATGCAAGAAGAGCTGAATCAATTTAAGAGAAATAATGTGTGGACCTTAGTACCAAGGCCTAAGTCTCAGCAAGTCATTGGCATTAAATGGGTGTTCCGGAACAAGCTTGATACGGATGGAATAGTAATCCGGAACAAAGCCAGACTGGTAGCCAAAGGATATCGTCAAGAAGAAGGAATAGATTATGATGAAACCTTTGCTCCGGTCGCAAGACTTGAGGCAATCCGAATGTTTCGGCGTATGCTTCATATGAAAACTTCATAGTTTATCAAATGGACGTCAAGAGCGCATTCCTGAATGGAGACCTTCAAGAGGAGGTGTATGTTGAACAACCTCCCGGCTTCATTGAACCTAAGGCAGGACATCTTGTCTACAAACTTCAGAAAGCTCTATATGGTTTGAAGCAAGCTCCAAGAGCCTGGTACGACACACTCGTCGAATTCCTACTTGCTCATAACTTCCAAAAAGGGAAGATAGACACCACCCTATTTCTACGAAAAGAGAAAAGACACACTCGATCGTACAAATATACGTGGATGATATCATTTTCGGATCAACGAATCCGAAGCTTTGTGAAGAGTTTGCTAAGTTGATGACAGGCAAGTTTGAAATGAGCATGATGGGAGAACCTGTCCTACTTCCTTGGAATAGAAGTTAAACAATTAAAGGAAGGAATCTTCATTAATCAGGCTAAGTACACTCGCGATCTTATTAAGAAGTTTGGTATGGAAGGCTCATCTCCCGTCAAAACTCCCATGCCTGTCGTGCCAAGTTAGATCCCGGATGTGGATGGCATATCAGTAAATGTGACTGACTACAGAGGGATGATCGGATCCTTGCTGTATCTTACAGCAAGTCGCCCAGACATTATGTTTGCAACTTGCATCTGTGCACGATACCAGGCAAATCCCAAGGAGTCACATATGCTTCATGTTAAACGGATATTAAGGTATCTCAAGGGAACGATGAATTTGGGACTCTGGTACCCAAAGGAGTCCAACTTCACCTTATCCGGGTACTCTGATGCCGACTTCGCTGGATGTCGCATCGACAGGAAAAGCACAAGCGGTACGTGTCAGTTTCTAGGAAATAGATTGATCTCATGGTTCAGTAAGAAGTAGAATTCCGTATCAACCTCTACCGCTGAGGCGGAATATATAGCTACCGGAAGTTGCTGCGCATAGCTACTTTGGATGCAAAGTCAACTTACTGACTACGGATTCGACATGTCCTCTATTCCACTTTATTGTGACAACACTAGTGCAATTGCCATCAGCAACAATCCTGTCATGCATCCTAAGACGAAGCACATTGAGGTCAGGTATCACTTCATACGCGATCATGTTCTCAAAAAGCATATTTCCCTGGGACATGTTGCTACTGAAGATCAATTAGCAGACATACTTACAAAGCCCCTACCTGATGCGAGGTTTTCTGAACTACTCTTCCGATTAGGTATGCTCGACTTCTCTGCATAGCTTCACATTTGAATTACCCAATAGTATATTTACTCTCAGACCATGCATTGTACGTTTACTGAAAGTAGTAGAAACTTACTGACTGTATTGCTGATCATACTTACTGTTTAACGGTTTTATGTTTCTGATATTAATCTCAACCTCATACTGGGAGGATGCTTGCGTTTCCCGACTGAAGTCGTTTAAGCTAACACAATTACAGTTTATATGATTTACCTCTTTCGGGTTCATGATCTTAACTTCCATTAATCACCACGTGACAAAAGCATGTTCATTTAGATTACTCTATTAACATGCATAGTTGAAGAAGTGAAATGGGCTAGCTTGGAATGCCTGGTGGATGAATACTCAATCGCAGTCTGATCAGCTTCTGAAGTATAGTTTTCTAATAAGATAGACAGTGCTGAACTTCTACAAATCGGAACGGTCAACCGAGAGGATTGCACAATCTACGGGGGAGAAAATACTTTATATATTATTCAGTAATACCCCCGTATATGTCTCATGACCTCTTTCCTGACTGTCTATCTGAGGGGGAGCTTTTCATTGAGAGGATTAAATGATCTATGGGGGAGCAGCAATGAAACCCTAATATGTCTCGGATTCTCCCTCCTCTAAACTTTTACTTCCAGATCTGACTGGACATGGTGTTTTGAATCAGAAAAGTGGCATGTTTGGATGTATTTTCCTTCTTCAACCATGCATTTTAATCGACTAATCATCTGCCTTCTTTTGACATGTGTTCGCTCTATCATTGTTCACTCATGAATCCTAATGTGGCCAAATCATATGCTTTTTAATTAATCTTAGCTACGTTGTTCAGCAAGACGGTTTCGCTATGTTGACCTATATGAACCTGTGTATTGCTATCTGACATATGCCCTGTTTTAGTAATATTGATCACTTTCACGTTGCATACGTCTACTACATTCTTAGCCATGCATGAGTTTTGTTTCTCTTTAGTTCTGATTATGTTGTTTTTCACTGATTATCTTCTCTAATCCGTACTAATCCTTGCCTGTTAAGCTTCTGTATTTTCAGTTTATCCTTTTCAGCTACAGGTTCAGATTTTCTTTGCAACCGTATCGATAAATCCAGTCCATAGTCTCGGATTTGAAGTGTTGTGGTACTTCTCTTCTCTTCGACTTTTTGACTGCAAAGGAATCTACTCTACTCTCTCACCAAACTCTATTTACGACGGACAAGGTCTATTATTCATCCGGATACTCTTTCACGAATATTATTTACTCCGGATGAGTGTCGGCTCTTTCCTCCGGACTCCTAACATTGTTCAATTGTGACAATCCACGTATACTCATATGTCGTATGCTTTTGAGGAGGAATAATGATGATTCATTAAATGCATATCTCGGGTAGCACACACACTACTCTGGATGGCAACCAGTTGTAATCTCTACTTGGTCATGCGGTCTCCACGACATCGTTTCATTCGGAGGCGCCTCGATATCCAGACTAATGACATCAGCATGTCGCGCGGGTCCCTATCTCTCTCGCATATTCCTAGACCCACTGACATTTGCAGACTCGGTCTTATATGTTCTGATCATTCCTGCGAAGCACGAGTATTGCTCATTTCAAATCCCTAAACCTCTCGTTGCTCCTTCCACTGTCAAGACCTCATCTTTCCTCTTATCCTTCCCATCCAATCTGAAATGGCACCCAGAATCTCTCTTTCCGGTGTTAATCCTGGCCATCTAGTTGATTGGAATGCTATTTCTAATCCTCCGGATTGGTTTTTCCAGCTTCGCCCTCTCCTTGAAGCCTCGCATATACTCAGCCTGATCTCCAATCCCGTCGATCTTCTTATCGATGACATTCTTGAGTATTACCAACGGATTCGCTGCACCACCGATTCCATAACCTCTTATGTCCGCGGTGAATCCATCATCATTACTCCGGCTGTTCTCCGCGCTGCTCTCCACCTACCTCTTGGTGAACCACAGCGCCCGGATGCCGATCCAATGGCGGCTTCTATGGGTTGCACGAACAAGGGGAAGGAATACAAGGTGAAATCCTTCCAGGGTCGCTATCGATGTATGGCGACTATTCTAAGTCGATGCCTACTGGCTCGCACATCCGCCCTGGACTCTGTTCCGTACGACCTTCTCCTAGCCATGTACGACGTTTTTGAAGGTCTTCCGATGGATTGGGGGATGTTCTTATTTCGTTTGCTGCAGAATGGTCCCAAAAACCATTCCTTCGGGCGCATCCTCAGCATTGTCTTCCGGCATCTACGTCCGGATCATTTCGCCCGACTTGATGCTTTCTCGTTTCCCTCGGCTTACTACCTCCGTTACCTTACGCCGGACGGGAACATGACCGCTCGCCGACCCACTATAGCTCTCCGCATTCTCCCTGCCTCGGAACAACAAGGCGGCTACGGTTGACCCCTCCGACAGCCAAGCCCACGAGGTCGGTTCGCACACCGATCCTCCCGGATTCGGTCCGTTGCTGCGCCCTCCCACTCATGGGCCTCCCGGCCAAGCGTCCGTCTTTGAACCGTCCGAGGTTACGGGGCCCTCTCGGCGCAGGTGCGTCTAAAGCGTTTCCTCGGCCCCCTCTGCTGGCGATGTCCCCACTCCCTCCACATCTGCTATAGGCGTTGCGGTTGATACCGCTGTTCTTTCGCCACCGCTGATGTCCCGGCTTTCTCCTAGAAGCCCCTTTGCCTCCCCTACCTCAACCCCGAGATTACCTTGACCATCTCTCCGCCAGCACCTTAACGGACCTCTGGCTCCGTTTCAGCCTAGCCCACACCTCCTCCATTCCTGACACCGATCTCCGGGTGTTTTACACACGTAATACCCAATCCCCGGAGACCATGATCATCTGGAACCTGGACCAAGGCTTTCTTACGCCGGCTGCCATTCCCGATGTGTCGTTCCCTACACCCGCCGGCCCAGTCCCTGCTACACGGAGTCCTTCCCCTGCTAAGGCTGGACCCTCTTCTCCTGCCGCCGCGATTCCCGTGGTTGACTTATCTGGTCAAAGCGGGTCCCTTGCTCCGGATGCCTCCAATGCTCCGGATGCCTCTGATGCTCCGGATGCTCCTACTGCTGCTGATACTCCTGCGGACTCCTCTGCCCAACACACTCCTGCTTCTGTTCATGCGGGGGAGTCCTCCAAAGCTCCGGAGTTAGTCCTTGGGCGTGCCTCTTTTGGCACGGTCCACTCCGACGCTGTGCTTTCCGCCCAGCTGGACCGACATGCCCAAGCTCAAAGCGCCCAAATTTCCGCCATCGCTGCCAAACTTGATGCCCTCGGCGCCCAACTCCTCTCCGCTCTCACTGACT
This sequence comes from Taxillus chinensis, assembly GCA_023512835.1. Lineage (NCBI taxonomy): Eukaryota > Viridiplantae > Streptophyta > Magnoliopsida > Santalales > Loranthaceae > Taxillus > Taxillus chinensis. Next base: position 23,097,155 of record CM042087.1, on the reverse strand, counting down.
CCTCCACTGTAAGGACCCGTACCTTGAGTTAGTCACAGTTTTACCTTCTGAGTAGAGTTTTTCTAGATTTTGACCTAGTGAATGGACTCTAATGAATTCTCGTGCAAAAGGAAAGATGCTTAGAATGATGTCCTCTATCTACCACAGAAGTTTCAGGCCAAACGGACGTGTATGTGAGGTGCACATGAAATGGGTCCAATTCACGTGCAAGTGTGGTTGTCTTCTACATGATGCAAGGAGGCTAGGGGTGAAGTTTGAGCGCATTTGGAGTGCATTTGGAGTTGCACGTGAATTGGGGAATTCACGTGCAAATTAGCGTGCAGGATTATTTTGCATGGTTCCCTTGGTTTTGTCATTCTAATCATCTTTTCCCAAAGGACCATGTTGGAATTGTGACTATTTTGGTGTGTATGGGTGTGGGAAGGTCATAGCTTGTTCCATCAAAACTACGTCGTTTTGATGCTGGGATTCACTTAATCAAAACTACGTCGTTTTGATGTTGTGTTGTCTATATAAGGAGGAGAAGCCCCTCTGTTTTAGGGTTAGGGTTTGTTGCTCCACCAGCCGTCGCAGAGAGAGAGAGAGAGAGGGAAGGAGAGCTCCTGGTTGCTGCCGGGCGTCTTGCGTGGGTGGTCGGTGCTTCGTGGGTGGACGGCGTTCGACGTGGGATCGGGATATTGCTGTGTTGTTGCGTTTTACTTGAGGTAGGGGTTCTGTTCTTCCTAAACCCTCCTCTGTCCTAGGGTTCCAGGGCAGATTATGGGTTATATCTGTTATATATATATATATGTAATCCATATAGGTGTGATCTCCTATATGGATGTTGGCCTTCAGTGGCATTTTGGTGTGATTCTGTGGATTACATGCTATATGTTTGATGAAAAGCCTGTGTGAATATAGCTGTGTGTATATGCCCATTACGTGTTTGGTAATATACCTGTGTGGCTGGACTTGTGATTTAGTGTATGTATGTATGCTGGGTGTTTGCTCTATTGCTTGAATGGCTTGGATTGTGCACTTGTGAACGGGTACACACTAAGTGTTTGGTTTTATGCTTGGGTGACTGTGGTGTGTGTTGTGTGCATGGCTGTGCTATCTGGCCTGAAGAGGCGGTTAAACTACTTTGCCTGAGAGGCGGTTAAATCAGTGGCCTGAAGAGGCGGTTAAACTACTTGCTTGAGATGTGTTTTGTTAGCCTGTGTGGCAGTGGAAGATTGTAATTGTGGATGTGGTTGTTATTACGTCTGTTGAAATTATTGTAACACGACACTGCACTTGTACACAAGGCATGTAGATGCTAGGAGCATGGGATGGGTTGGGGAGACATGATCCCTACTGAGCTGTGGTTGCTCACCCCTCCTACTGTGTTTGTTTTCCAGGGACTTACAGGCGTTAGGTGGATACACCAAGGTGGAAGACCATAATTATTTTTACTCTCTTCCATTTATGTTTTGTTTTTCTTATGGGAATTGATGTAACCCTAGTGGGGAAAGGATTTTGTTGTAATAAACTGGTTTGGATTGTTTTTAATGAACATTTCTTTCTTGAATGTTGTGGATGTTTAAAATGTGATATTCTTGGTTTGTGATATCCACTTCCATGGAGCAGAAAATGGATCTTGTCGCCACCTCCGTCCATTCATTGTCTACTTCCTTCGCGGATCTGGCGCATACGATGGCTCGTCCTCCTGTTGCTTCCCGGCGATCTGCCAAACCGGGGGAGAGTGTCATCTGATCCGTCTACTCCTTCTGCCCCACAACCATCTATTCGGACTGAGAAGCGGCCTGCCACTTCAGTGCTTCAGGGAGTTCAAATTCCCAAACGAAGCCGCTTCTCTCAACCAAGCTCCTCTACTGCACCTCCAGCTCCTCCTCCATCCTCCTCATCCGCAGCTGATACCTTCCTCCCATCCTATGCGGAGTTTGACCCGTCTGATGCGGATGGAAGCTTGCGCAAGGCAATGAAATCCTATGCTGCGTCTTCTGCTGAGAGAAGATGTCTTTCTGAAATGTACCCTTTCTCTCCGGCCGACATTCAGACTCTTTGTTCGGAGAAAGGACTCTTTACTACAGAAGACATTGACAACTTCTCGAGAGCTGCTAAAATGGAGATGAGGCTGTTTCCATCTCTCTACAAAGATGGGCACTTGTTTGGCGTTCTGCCATGTTGGAATGAGGGCTATCTTCCCAGTGTGGATCTAATTCAGTCCTTCATCGACGAAACTGCTGAGGATAGCAAGCCATGGAAAACTCTCTCAACCATCCTCATTCCGTACCGGATCATGTCGCCACACTTCATGATGGCTGTCTTCATGATTCAGTCCAAGCAAATAATTCTCATTGATTCTCATCAGATTGTGGAGCACTTCGTTAGGAAGAATCAATGGGAACCTCTGTGTCTCAGGCGATGAAGCCGTGAAGAAAGCAGATTATATGAAGAGTTGGGCATCATACCCCTGCGTCCGACCGAGAAACTCAAGGCGACATTCCGGGGCAAGAAGCAAGTGCCACAACAGCCGGATGGAGATAGCTGCGGAGCCTTTGTCTGTCACTTCATCAAGTCGTTCTTAACTGTGGACAAACATTGGAGCCAACACTCCACCTTTATGATGAAGCATACAATGGAGCTAAGAGAGAAGGCAGCAACTATGATCTTCAAATATAGTAAGCCGTATGTACCTTAGTGAAAAACTTGTATTAAGGCTGAATTGTATTTAGTTGCTGATTAATGAAATTGGTTGTGTTGCATATTCTGTATGTTATTCTTTTGCATTGCTTACCAGATCAGATTACAAAGGGTTTGGGCATATCCATAATTGGGGGAGATTGTTGGATCAAACCCAATTTGGATAATGCTGATAAAGCCTTATGTAATTTGATCCGAGATCTTTTGTGTTTATTTGATCATTGCAGAAGATATGTTACTAATCCAGAAATGCACTCGTGAGAGCAAAGCTAAGGACAGGATACATAATCCTGATCCGGACAAGAGTGAGTGTCGTCAAACACTTGGTAAATAACCAAGTAACAAATACATACGGAATAAGGAACATTCGTACGGACTAAGAACTTAAAGGATAAGTGCGGAGTAAGGAAACCAGATGCGGAGTAAGGAATCCGGATTTATTACTCGCCCGGAGTAAGGAACTTACATATGGAGTAAGGAACTTACATACGGAGTAAGGAAATTACATACGGAGTAAGGAACTTACATGCGGAGTAAGAAAGCGCTGACACGGAATAAGTTATCAGACTTTTCAAGACTCGCCCGGAGTAAGGAACTTACATACGGAGTAAGGAACTTACATGCGGAGTAAGGAACTTACATACGGAGTAAGGAACTTACATACGGAGTAAGGAACTTACATGCGGAGTAAGGAAGCGCTGACACGGACTAAGGATTCCAGTACTAAATAGATACGGAGTAAGCAACCACTGACACGGAGTAAGGTTCCGAGCTTCATTAGCTACGGAGTAAGGAAAATTACACCGGACCAAGAAGACACTGCTTCAACTCAACCGCATTTAAAGTTATCAGCTTGTGGTGTTCCGATGTAAGACAAATTTATTGAGAACCTGAAGAATCTTACACGTGGATCATCCGGATATGTGGACACAACCTTAATTGTATCTGGGAACTCACAAAGACACTTATACTCTTCAAATCCAAGATCTTGAGCTCCACAATCCGCAGCAGTCAAGGCAGAGAGATTACCGAGGGATAGTTAGTGCTGAATGCATTCCGGAACTACAAGTTCCAAGGTTGTCTCTTAGGAATGTTTTGTATAAATATTCATACTTGTACATTATTATAAAGAGAGGTTTTCCATCTTTGGAGAAAGAAGTTGGCTAGTGTGTGAGTTCATTTGTAAACAGAGTGTAAGAGAGTTTTGCTTCTATTTTGTTGTATTCATCTTGTGATAATAAAACAAAATACTTCCACTATCTGGTTATCTTCCGCAGTGATTCTATCACTTAACTAGATAAGTGTTTGTGTCTTGAGAGAAAGGAAAGAGTTTTAATAAGAGCCTATTCACCCCCCCCCCTTTAGGCTCCAAGGGACCATCATTAATTACAAGGGGTTACTGGTAGTGGTTAGATATTGGGTATTAGGCGTGCAGTGGTTGTGCGTGGTGCAATTTATTGATTTGATTAATTATTGGATTTTGATAGGTGATCATATCGACTGTGATTCGGCGATCTATATTGAGGTGTTAGTTTGCTCATGTTTAGGTGTCCATTTAACTTTATTGTTGTGACCTTGGTTATCCATAGTCTAGTGTTACCATTGGAGTTGGCCAAGTTTATGTTGCAATCCAAGTGACTTAGCTAAGGATGTTACCCGAATATCTAAGCCTTGTTGTTATGGCTAGGGATCATAAATAGTTTACATATGGATGATAATCCCCCCCCTCCCCGTCATTCTGTTGAATGGTTAGTGGATGCATTGTAAGTTCAAGGGAATGTGAATCGTCGGTGAATGTATTGTTGCGTCATAATGGTTAATGATATGTCCTCAAGCATTGGGCTGGTTAACGGTTAGTGGACCAAGCGTTGCCTTAACAGTACAAATGGTTAATGACTAAGTGGGTTTTTGGATGCTAACATTGTGAATCGAGACCCTTACTGTTAGGATTGTTGGTTGGTTCATCTTTTCAGGGACGAAAAGTCCTAAGGGAGAGAGAATGTAAAGATTTTCCTGATATCGTGTTATATGAGTGTTTGTTTTATGCTATTTTGTTTATTGTATGTTGTTTTATAATTGTATTCATGTGTTTATTTGTTACTTGAGAGCACATGCTAGTTCCGATTTATGGTAGATATTAAATCAGCTCGCTGCTTTTGGGTTAAAAAAAGGGAGCACCAAGCTATCATCATTTTTTTCCTATTAAACCATATTATTATTAATGAGTCTACTAGGCCTTTTGGCTTGGTCCCTTTCCATGCGAACGTGATGGGGGGGGGGGGGGGGGTGCGGCACCTTGCCGCCCCCACACGCGCCTGGACTACACGCCTAGACGACATCAGCGGTAGGGTCTGTCTTGACCCTGCCACATGAATGTGATGGAGGGAGGGGCAGTGGCTCTTTGCTGCCCCCACGCGCTTAGACGCTAACCCTAACGGGCTGGCAATGTCTGGCCCGATCATTTTGGACCGGCCCTGTCTTCTCTAGCCCCCCTAAGAGTTTTCTGCCTTCGTCTGATAGATTTATTTTAGGGCCTAGTTTTTAAAATTTTATGTCTTATTAATTGGCAATATAGATATTATCTAGGCTTGATATTGTAGTTTAATATAAATATTGTTGGGCTTAATAGTATCAAAATCATTATGATTAGATTGACATTGGAAATATTATTGGTGGTGTGATATTATTAATCTGATATTAGGAATATTAATTGTGGTTTTATATTATTAATTTGACATTAACAAGATTATTTAAATCATTATATTATTAATAGTTCAACATTAAAAGTTAGAGATGGCAATGGGGCGGGGCGGGGCGGGTTTTGGGTTGCCTTGCCCCCATCCCCAGTAACGAAAATACGCCCCGTGCCCCGGTGGGTAATGAATTTTTTGCCCCATCCCCACCCCGTTAGGGCATGGGGTGGGGCGGGATTCCTCGCCCCGCTCTATTGAGATCCAACACGTCCAAGCCCGCCCAGGTGTGCGTCCAACCTAGCCCAACACGCACCAACTCAACCCAGCCTAACATGCACCCAGTCCAGCCTAGTGCGAACAACAAGCACCAAGCCTGCCAGTGCCCGAGCCCAGTCTAAATATTAATATGTTGATTTAATACTAAATAATCTAATTAAATATTATTTGGTCAAATAATTATAAGATTACTTATGTCATACGTAATATATTAGTTCATACTAATATAGTATATAATTATATCACTTGTATTTTATATGTTTGTATTTTATATTAAAACATTGGTTCTACTTTTCAATATTTTTTTATTAAAATATAAGTATATATACTTCATAATTGATATTCTTTTTAAAGTAAAACATTTACTCATTATTATTATCATTAATACTAATAGTAATGTTATTATTATTATTATTATTGCTACTAATATTATTTATATGTCACGTTTAAAGTATATACACTAATTATGTAAACATAGTAACAATAATCATCTATGACATATATAATTATCAACAAACTCTCTGACATCAATTATTAGATTTTAGATATTCAACAATTATCATCTTAGTTATGTTATATATGTTATATATGTTATATATAGTTATATAATTGTCACTATATATATGCATTTATAAATTATACTCAATAAGTAATAACTTGAATATCGAGTAGTAATAATTTACATAATACCATTATCATTGATAATAAATGATAACACATTAGTGAAAACCTAATTAATATAATTATATAACATAGTTATCATATTATTTTTGTTATAAGTAATACAATATTATAAAAAGTCATATTTCTCAAACTTGTTTTTCTTAATATAATAAAAACATATTTTTGCTATAAGTAATACAATAATATGATTATTTTTGTATAATACTAATTATTGAGTGTAAGTGTATATATATTCTTTGGTATCATAAGTATATTTATATTATTATAATTATAACTAATGTTATTAGTTAATTAAACAATACTAACAAGTTTGATATACTAAAAAATACATGGTGAGAGTGAATTTTGACTTTTGATAGTATGTATTTCATATTTGGGTTAAAAGCTTAAGTAATAAATCATGTAAATGATATTACAAGTTCATATACAAATGTATTTATCGATTAAATAATACTTGATTTGATCATTTAGTTTTAAATCAATATATTAATAATTTTAAAACTAAATTTCAATTAAATTAATATGACTAGTATCCCTAATTTATTTTATGCGTGATATGAGTTATACACGATGAGATTGAGTTTTGAGTGTTTTGACATATGGTAGTATGTAATTTGTATTTGAATTAAAAGTAATAAAATATGTAAATGATATTAGTAATTTAAATATTAATATATTTTCAATCAAATAATATTTGATTGGATCACGTAATCATAAATTAACTTATTAATAAATTAAAAACTAAATTTGAATCTAATTAATTTATATTTTATATCAAAATAGTAATAGTACATTTAATTTTTATTATAATACAAACATATATACTTTGTAATTATTTTTTTTAAAATAAAGTATGCACTCTTTATTAATATTAGTAGCTATTATTATTATTATTATTATTATTATTATTATGTGATATGATAGGTATATATAACATTTACATAAATATAAAAACAATAAAATAGAATTAGCTTGATGGTTTGACAGCTGCACATGCAAGGGGGAGATCCTAGGTTCAAAACTCAATGGAAGCATTATATTTTGCTTAATTTTTGGGCAGGCTAGATGGGTTGGGCGTAGGGTGGCTAGCTGGGGCGAGCATGGCGGGGGGCGATCGCGGTCGGGTATGTGGGTGCTGGCTAGGTTGTAACGGGGAATACCCGCGGGGCGGGGATTTATCCCGGGGGATGCTTGCCCCATCCTCGCCCCGTACCCCGATGGGGTAAAATATTATTGCCTCGTACCTGTCTCATACCCCATTAAATTTTTTAAAAAACCTGCCCCATAGGGGCTGGTATGGGGCGTGTACAGGATAAATTGTCATCCCTATTAAAAATACTGCCAGAGGCTTGATATTAATAGTTGACATTAAAAAAATATTATTTAATTTGTGGCTTAGTATTATCAATGTGTTAATATATATATATATATATATATCTTTTGTGGTACATTATTACTAGTTTGGTGATTTAAATGTTTTATTAAGCTATTATATTGAATACCAATTATTGAAAAATTCTGTTTATTGGTTTTATGTGTGAAATTGGTGGTGGAGTTGGTTGGGTTAACTGTGGGTCCCACATAAGGCAGGCAAGAGGCCACGGGTCCCCTATGTGGCTGGTTAACCCAGGTCCCATATGTGGCAGGTTAACCCAGGTCCCATATGTGGTAGCTTGTCATTAAGGACACTGTAGGTCCCATATATGACTATCTAGCAATGACTAATATCCTTGGAGTTGGTTGCGGGAATCTTGTGGATAGTTGGATTGATCAATGTAAACCTTAATGAATGAAATGTATGTGTGTGATGTCAAATTTTGTGTTTTAATGTAAGCTTTTTGTGATAGAATAGGACACTACACTAGCACAAGCATACACCGATCATGTAAACTTAGAATTTCATGTTATAGGATGGTGAGGAGATGGAGATCACTTATTGGGCATTTGTGCTCACTCCTACTTTGTTGACATGTTTCAGGTATCGACTCATTCGCTAGAGGCTGGTACGAAGTTAACTGTTATTTATTTCATAATTTGTCATAACTTGGTTTATGGATTTTATAAGACACAATTGGTTTTATTATTTGAATATTTGGATGAGGGTTCGTGAAAGTTGTATTGGATTTATAGTATAACTCTATTATTAAGAAATTATTTTCCTTAGCTTCGTAACATGTGAAAATGTACAGAAATACCCTTGATGTATGATTGTACGTGTCTATCTCGGATAGCACCCACTGTGAAGTCCATAATGGTACTAGTCACTAACCCCTTGACCCTTCGGGTGCGGGCATGGGGAAGTCACACTCTTAGTTCTTGACCTTCCACAATTTGGGGGCGTGACACTGAAGAATCAAAGTTTTAAGATCTGATCAAGTTACTGAGTTTAGAAATGAAGCCTTTGAGAGGTATCTGAACAAACATGGGATTTAACATCAATTATCAGTAGCAAGAACTCCCCATCAAAATGGAATTGTTAAAAGGAATAATAGAGTTGTCATTGAAATGGGTAGAACCTTACTGCTGGAAGCTAATCTTCATACAAGATTTTAAATATAGACTGTTGGACCCCATTTTTTCCGGGTTGGACATACTAACCCCATTTGATATATACACCTTTTTGCCCATGCCATATACCTTGTTACACAGGTCCTTAAGGATTACCCCAATTTGCACAAGATGGATACACTTACACGAACAGGGAAGTCCAAAATAGATAACCTTTGTTACAAGCCCCTAAAGTATCCCAAGATCAATGCCAGGTGATAGAAGACGAAATTTGGAGATCAACGCACTTGACGGAGCTCAATTTTGATTTAAAATGAAGACGTTATGGCCAAATATTTTTTTGTTAGAAAAAGTCAAATTTGCCAAAAGATGGTCAATGCCCCTGGTCAAACTGCCCGAAAATGTGCATGTGAGGAATAGTCCGAAATGTCTATTTTTGCGAATACGGGTCCTCCCAAACAATCCCCGAAACGTTGTCCATTTTTGAATTTTGGGTGGGGGTAAAAAGGTAATTAAAAGTTGCAAAAAAAAAAAAACGTGACTCCTAGCCTCGAAGTGTCAGCAGGTCGAAGCTTCGAAGACTCGAAGCCTCGAAGCCTCGAAGCCTCGAAGCCCTCGAAGCCTCGAAGACTCGAAGCCTCAAAGACTGTAAGCCTACCGACACTTCGACCCTTCGCCCCTTGCCCTTCAACCCACCGACCTTCGACCCATTGACCGTTGACCTTCGACCTGCCGACACTTCGACCCGTTGACCGACCTTCAACTCGTTGACCATTGACCTTCGACCTGCCGACACTTCGACCCATTGACCGTTGACCTTCGACCCTTTGACTCGTTGACCTTCGCTGTTTGGCTTCTTTTGCTGGCTCTCTCGCTGATTGTTCACGGGACACATTTTAATGAGCTGGCCATCTGACAGAATCGTTTTTCAACGCCTGTCGGTCACAGGTGCTAAATGAAAAATTAAAAAGGACAAACACGAGCTGCCCAGGTCGCCAAACCACCCGACAACGCATAGAATCTAGAAATAAAAAACGCTAGAATTAATAATACAGCCGACCAAGCATTAAATGTAGCAATTAATGAGATGCAACCAAATCTCTTTAAAACTAGCATCCTCTCCAACGAAAAATGGGGATTGGCACACAAAAAAGAGAAACACATAGAGAGATTTTTACCCAAAAAAAGGGGAGTTCGGCAGAGAGAGAAAAAAAAGAGTTCAGCCCCAGAAAAGAAAAAAGAAGACCGAGAGAACATCCAAAGATTACACCCAGCTCCCTAATCCCAAAAGAGGAACACCCAGATTTTCGCCCAACACTCTCCCTGTCCCAAAATCAAAATCGCCCATCCTTTCCAACTCCTCTTTCCCTCTTTCTCGTTCCAGCTCTCTTTTTCCCAGAAAACAAAAAACACAAAAACAACTTCAGTTCTAACCCTTCTTTTTCCTTACGTTTCCCTCACAAAAACAAAAACACAAAAAATCAATTCCTTGTCATTCTCCTATTCCTTACATCTACTCCCCTCAATTCCAGCCATAAAAAATCTTAATCCCAAAAAAGATACACCCTCGTCTCCCACATTTTCTACCCAAAACCCAGAAAAAAAATTCATCTTCTTTCATCTCCACACATCACTGCAATCTCCAAATCAAAATCCAACTGATTTTTGCCATTTGCGCTATTGGAACTTGGCGATTTGGTAATTCAAGCAGGCAATTGTTGGTGTAGACAAGGATCCAAGCGGAAGTCTGGGTGGAAGACCCAAAGTCGGTTCTATATTTATTACCATTTTTACTTATGTATATTCATATTTGATGTAATGTGTTTTCCTGTATTTTGTTTTGCTGTTAGGTATATATTGTATGTTTCTTGTATTATTTATTTTTATTTGTTTGTTTTTTTCTGAAGTTGTAGGTATATGTTGTAATTGTAATATGTGAAGAATAGCGAAAAAAAAGATACAAAAAGGAGAGATATGAGAAAAAAAAAGAAAAAGAAAAAAGAAAAAAGAGAGAGTGTGGTTTTGTGCTTTATGTTATTTTTGTATGTCATAATCACACAATTCACATTCTATGTTGATATGCATGTATTTTGATATGACAATTCTAAAAAAAAAAAAACAAAACAAACAAAAAAAAACAACAAAATGTTTTCCACAAAATATTTTCCAAAACATTTTCAATAAAAAGTTTTCAAAATGTGTTCAAAAATGTCTCCTTGAAAACAAACAAAAAAACAAAACAAAAACGTTGTGCAATAAAATATTTTCCAAAATGTCTTCCAAAACAAAACAAAAAAACAAAAACCAATACGTTTTCCCAAGAAAGAAAAAACAAAAAAACAAAAAAACAAAAACAAAACAAAACAAAACAAAAACAAAACGTTTTTTTTAACAAAACACAAAAACCAAAAATGTTTTCTAACCCAAAAACCAAAAAAAAGGGGAAAGTAAGAAAAAAACATATTTTAGGACTTCAATTTCCAAAATAAAACTAAAAACCAAAACCAACGCCAAGGATCTCATTCTTTACTTCAAACAAAAACCCAAAACTTTTAGGATTCCCTTTAGAAATTTAGGGTAAATCCATTTTAACCATGACTTTAATAAATAACTTAGCTAAATAAAAATCATAGACTTTTTAGGAAATCTAACCCAGTCGTGGCAGTGCAAATAAAATAGAAAACCTCCTCCTCTAAAAATAGATACCGAAAGGGCGCTGTAGGGGTGCCAATCCTTCCCTACACGTAACCAACTCCCGAACCCTTCTCTGATAACACAGACCACACCTTTAAACTACTCAAAGTAGAGGGTATCCAACTGTACCCCAAAAACAGTTGGTGGCGACTCTAAATTTCTCACCATTGGTTTAGTTTGAGCTCACCCCAAACGGGCCCGGACGAAAACCAGTGATGACAGAGACAACTAGAACAGCTATTCACCTGCTGAACAGAGTAACCTTAAGGCCAGTAACAAACTGCACACCTTATAAATTATGGTGTGGAAAGAAGTCTGTTGGATTAAACCCAGAATTTGGATGATGCGGATAAAACCCTATGTAAATTGATTTGAGACCTTGTTTGTTTATTCTAAGTTGTTGCAAAATATATAATTCTAATTTGGATCTACACTCGTGAGAGCAAAGCTAAGGACAAGATACATAATCCTGATCTGGACCAACGTGAGTGTCGTCAAGCACTTGGTAAATAACTAAGTCTTCATACGGAATAAGAATCACTCGTGCGGACTAAGTATTTAAAGTTACGAACTAAGGTATCCACATTTTACACTTAAATGGACTAAGTTAAATAGATGCGAAATAGAAATCCTAGTTTACATCTTGCACAAAGTAAGAGAGAACTATCGCGGAATAAATAGCTAAGTCTTCCACTCAAGTGGACTAAGGACAAGAAGACACGGGATAAGGAATTCGAGTCTTTCATTCATGCGAAGTAAGGAAGGACTTGTGCGGAATAAGGACCCAAGTCCTTTGTTCGCATAGAGTAAGGACAAGAAGATGTGGAGTAAGGAATTCGGACCTTTCACTCGAGCGGAGTAAGGATGCGCTGATACGGAGTAAGCCATTCGGACCTTTTACTCATGCAGAGTAAGAAACTCAAGCGGAGTAAGGAAGCGTTGATATGGAGTTGATAACGTGCATTTTATGCCGTTATTCTAGTGTTTATTTAGGATGTTTAAGAGCATGATTAGAGCCTTATTGCTTCATATATCATATATATTTGCTCTAACCCCTAGGAAGATGCTATTTGCAAATACATGCGTTTTTAAGCTGTTTTGGCAGATTTTGGAGCTCACTTTTGATATAGTAGATGGCCTCAAACAATTGGCATGCAAGAACAAACATTGCTTAGAATGATGTCCTCTACCTACCACAGAAATTTCAGAGCATTTGGAGCTGCACGTGAATTCACTCATTTCACGTGCAAGCATATTTTTGCTTCTCAGGCCTCTACAGGATGCAAGGAAGCTTGGGGAGAAGTTTGAGCTGATTTGGAGCTGTACGTGAATTCACGATATCACATGCAAACTGACGTGCAGAGATATTTTTGGACCGATCCTATCGTTTTTCCATGCTGATCATTTGTTCCTGAAGGCCCATATCCAAATTGTGGATGGAAGATAGAGATTTTAAAGTGTGGAGTGTCACTTATCAAAACTACGTCGTTTTGATAGATGGGCTAGGGTACACAACTCAAGGCCCATCCAACCTCTATAAATAGAGGTTCCACGCCCCATGCTATGTAACCTAGACCCCCTACACGTTTTTAGAGGGAGAGAGAGGCTTCACGACTTGGAGGCTGCTCCTTGATCTAGGAGAGCAGCCGTTGCGGATTTTGGAGCCTGGATTTGAAGCCTTGTTGCGCGCGTAGATTAGAAGAAGATGTTTAGCTTTACTGCTATGGTTTTGCTTGTAATCATGCGTGAGTAGTTCTTATAATCTAGGGGAGCAATGTAGCCCCTTGTTGCTTTGCTGTGTTTATGAATATTGAGTTTGGATGATTGAGTTTTGCATGTTTTATGAATCTGTTCTTAATTTCTATCTTTGGATGTACACCTTGGTATTCTTAGCCCTAGTCTGGGCGGATTGAGATTCATAACTTATTTGTAATTGGTGTGATCATTATCCTTTTGCAAGTATGATTTATTGGCTTTGCATGTTTGTGTGTTTAGATGACCATTCTGGCATACAACTCATAAAAGGACCTCAATGACCATTTGTTGTCCTTGGCTTATGTTTAGCATGTTTTCAATCAGACAACCCTAATACCATGAACCAGTAGAGATAACATAGGGAGGTGAAATTGTGACCATAGATGCCTTAATCCTTGATTCTAAATCCAACGTTTTTAGTTATTTCAATTGCAATTCTGTTTTCAGTAAAGTAATTTTAAAACACAATTTTGTTTGCCGAGACATTGTTTTAAGTAAGATTAATTTGGTGATTTGAGTTAAAGCTAGATAACTTGGTAATCTCTGTGGGATCAACCCCTTTCTTGTCGCTATTCTATTTAGCAATAGTTAAGGGAATTAATATTTTGAGAAGGAATTTAAACAACAGTAGCTTAACCCTCACTTGGGTTTCGCTCACAAAATACCCGTTTGTCAAATTGGCGTCGTTGCCGGGGATTCAACGGTTAACTAGTTTTTAAAATCAACATTGAGTGAAATTGTTTGAATTCTGATCTTGGTGTTTTATTTTGTCTTTTATTTTCTGTTATTTTGTGTTCTTTATTTGTTTATTCTGCATTGTTCGGAGCTGTTGGGTGTGTTCTTGTTGTTTTACAGGAACATACACCAAGTGTTTGAGGAATTCCTAGTTGTGCATGCCAAAACAGGAGTTTATACCATTTAATCGGGAACCTGAAAGATTGTTCAGAGCTCGTCGTAGAGTAGCTAGGGAAGCAGCACGTGAGGCTGAAGAAGCATTGCAAGGCTTAGAGCATTCAGTAGGTGAATTGATGGCAGATTTAAGGCCTGATGGTGGTGCACCGCAAGGAGGGGCCAATTACAATGGCCAATATCCAGAAGAAGAGGGTAATAGGTTTATGCCCAAAACCTTCTTAGACTATGCGAGACCGATGATGTCAGACCATTATTCTGGGATTCGGCAGACAAGAGTCCAAGCAAATAGCTTTGAGCTGAAGCCGACGTTGATCAACATGGTGAGCAACAACGCGTTTGGAGAAACAGCCGTGGATGATCCACACCAGCATTTGATGAGGTTCTACCAGATGTACGACACCATAAAGATCAACAATGTATCGGAGGAGGCAATAAAGCTAAGGCTTTTCCCTTTCTCTTTAAGGGATAGAGCTCTTGGCTGGTTCAACAGTCTGCAAGGCAGGTTCAATCAACACTTGGGAGGAGATGCAGACCAAGTTCATGTCAAAGTACTTCCCTCCTTCCAAGGTGATCCAGCTCAGAGGGGAGATTAGCAGATTTAGGCAAGATGAGATGGAGACTCTTCATGAAGCTTGGGAGCGTTTCAAAGACTTAGTGAGAAGATGCCCTGATCATGGAAGACGCCAGTGGATTCAAATTGAATCTTTCTACACGAGTCTTCGGTCCCACTCACAAGACAAGGTGAATGCAGTTCTTGGAGGATGCTTGATGAATCTAGAGCCTGACGCGACGTAGAGCTCTTGGAGAGGCTGTCATTAGGCGATTGGCGGTGGTCTAATGTGCGTACTTCAAAGCCAAGGGAGAAGATAGCTTCAGTTGATAATTCTTCCAATGATATGCAAGCACAGATTTAAGCTTTAGTGAAAGGCATGGAAGTATTGGCTCTTAAAGTTGAAGGATCACAACAAGCTTTACCAGTAGCTGAGCAGGGCTGGAGTGGAGCTAAAGAAGCAAATTATGTTGGAGGAAAGGGCTTGTATCAGAAGCAGCAATTTTATCCTCAACAACAACAACAAGGGTACAACCAGAACCAAGACGAATCTCGGCCATTTCGGAAAACCCGAACCGAGGGGGAGATACCTCATTTAAGTACAAATATGTGCCCCCAGGGATGAAGTAGAATCCGTATGCTACGGATAATTATTTACACCCACCTCCAGGATTCGAGCAGAAACAGCCTCAGCCTCAACAACAAAGAGGAAGGGTATATCAGAATGTGGATGAGCCAACCAAAAGAGAGGATAATTCTGAGGAAAGGGTAGTCACCATGGAATCTTCAATGAAGAATATAGAAAAGCTGCTTGTAAGTTTGGCCCAGAATGTAAATCAAGGAGTCTCAGCTAAATCTTTTCCAAGTGATACTGAGGTGAACCCCAAGGAGAGCTGCAAGGCTATTACTCTAAGAAGCAGGAAGGCACTGAAAGAAGCTGAAGAGCCTAAGAAGAAGGCAATTCCATAAGAATAGAGCAGACCCTTGGAAGCTGATGACCAAGGAAAATCAGATAAAGCTGAAGAAAGAGTGCAAGAAAAGAAGGACCAGCAGCTGAGTCAAGACAGAATAGCTGAAGAACAGAGGCAAGAGCTCAGGCCTACTATGCCATTTCCTCAGAGGCTGAGGAACCAGAGGGTTGAAGAAGAGCATGAGCGCTTTCTGAGTTTGTTCAAGAGGCTTGAAATTAACATTCCATTTGTGGAAATCTTGGAGCAGATGCCGAGGTATAGAAAGTACATCAAAGATCATGAGATGGTGGCAGTCACTAACGAGGTGAGCAGTGTTGTTCAACAGAGTTTGCCCATCAAGCATAAAGATCCGGGCAGTTTTAATCTCCTTTGTATGATTGGCAATGCACCGCAGCAGCATGCCCTATGTGATTTAGGGGCCAGCATCAATTTGATCTCCTTTGCTTTGTACAACCAGCTTGGGCTTAAGGGCATGAAGCCCACTTCCATATCATTGCAGTTTGCTGACCGGTCTACTGGAAGGCCTGAAGGGATAATTGAAGATGTGTTAGTCAAAGTGGGCTCCTTCATATTTCCAGCGGACTTTGTAGTTTTGGAGATGGAAGAAGATAGAGGAGTTCAGCTACTCCTTGGAAGACCGTTTCTTAGAACGGGTTGTGCATTGATTGATGTTGCTCAAGGGCAGCTAACTCTGAGAATTAATGAGGAGACTTTAGTCTTCCACATGGGGAAGGCTTTGCAAGGTCAAGAGGAGGAGGACTGCCTTTGGGTTGAAGACCTTGAGGAATTGGTGGAAGACTAGTTGGCAGAAGAAATTACCACCACCAATAATGGAGCCCTTCAGCTTATAGAAGCTCAACAAGATGAAGAGATGTACTTGACAGCTGAGGAAGATGAGCAAACTACAAACTCTCTAGAGCAAGCTGAGGAGGAGAAAGAAGATGACGTGCCTCCAGCTCCAAAACTAAAAGAGCTGCCTGGACACTTAAGGTACGAATTTCTAGACTCTACAAATCAATTCCCTGTCATTGTTGCTTCTAATTTGAATGATGTTGAGTGTACTCAATTGCTAGAAGTCCTTAGGAAACACAAAAAGGCCCTAGGATGGAACATTGAAGACATTAGGGGTATTAGTCCAAGGATTTGCATGCATAAAATTTTGATGAATGATAATTTTAAACCCACTGCTGAAAGACAAAGAAGATTAAACCTGCCATGAAAGAAGTTGTTAGAAAAGAAATTTTAAAGTGGAAAAATGTGGGTATAATTTATGCTATTTTCGATAGTGAGTGGGTGAGTCCATTGCATGTTGTGCCCAAGAAAGGGGGCATGACCGTGATTAAAAATGAGAAAAATGAATTGATCCCATCTCGCACTGTGACAGGGTGGAGAGTGTGTGTTGACTATAGAAAGCTGAACAAGGCTACTAGGAAGGATCATTTTCCTCTTCCTTTCATTGACCAAATGTTGGATAGGTTAGCTGGCTATAGTCACTACTGCTTTTTTGTAAGGACCCGTACCTTGAGTTAGTCAGTTTTACCTCCGGAGTAGAGTTTTTCTAGATTTTGACCTAGTAAATGGACTCCAATGAATTCACGTGCAAAAGGAAAGATGCTTAGAATGGTGTCCTCTATCTACCACAGAAGTTTCAGGCCAAATGGACATGTATGTGAGGTGCACGTGATATGGGTCCAATTCACGTGCAAGTGTAATTGTCTTCTAAATGATGCAAGGAGGCTAGGGGTGAAGTTTGAGAGCATTTGGAGTCCATATGGAGGTGCACGTGAATTGGAAATTCACGTGCAAATTGGCGTGCAACCATATTTTTGCATGGTTCCCTTGGTTTTGTCATTCTAAGGAACTTTCTCCAAAGGACCATGTTGAAATTCTGAGTATTTTGGCCTATATGGGTGCGGAAAGGTGGTAACTTGTGTGATCAAAACTACGTCGTTTTGATCCTGAGATTCACTTAATCAAAACTACGTCGTTTTGATGTTGTGTTGTCTATATAAGGAGGAGGAGTCCCTCTGTTTTAGGTTTAGGGTTTGTTGCTTCACCGGCCGTCGCAGAGAGAGAGAGAGAGGGAAGGAGAGCTCCTGGTTGCTGCTGGGCGTCTTGCGTGGGTGGTCGGTGACTCGTGGGTGGACGGCGTTCGGCTTGGGATCGGACCGTTCTTTGTGTTGTTGCGTTTTCCTTGAGGTAGGGGTTAGTTTCTTCCTAAGTCCTTCTCTGTCCTAGGGTTCAGGGCGGATTTACGGTTATAAGCTGTTATATATAAATATGTAATCCATATAGGTGTGATCTCCTATATGGATGTTGGCCTTCAGTGGCATGTTGGTGTGATTCCGTGGATTTCATGCTATGTGTTCGATGAAATGCTGTGTGAATATAGTTGTATGTATATGCCCATTACGTGTTTGATAATATGCTTGTGGGTGGACTTGTGATTTAGTGTATGTATGTACGCTGGGTGTGTGTTCGTTGCCCGAATGGGTTTGGGTTTGTGCACTTGTGAGCGGGTGCACACCAAGTGTTTGGTTTTATGTTTGTGTGGCTTGTGGTGTAAGTTGTGTGCCTGGCTGTGGTATCTGGCCTGAAGAGGCGGTTAAACTACTTTGCCTAAGAGGCGGTTAAACCGATGCTTTGAAGAGGCGGTTAAATCACTTGGCCTGAAGAGGCGGTTAAATAACTTGGCCTGAAGAGGCGGTTAAATCACTTGTGTTTTGTGTGGTGGATAATTGTGACTACTGGTGGTTTGTTATTGTTTGTTGAGATTGTTGTAACACGTCACTACACTGTGCACATGCATGTAGCCGCTAGGAGCATGGGAAGGGTTGGGGAGACTTGATCCCTGCGAGGCCGTGGTTGCTCACCCCTCTCTCTTGTGTTTTGCTTGTTTTCCAGGGACTTACGGGCGTTAGGTGGATGCACCAAGGTGGAAGACCTTAACCATTTTACTCTCTTCCATTTATGTTGTTTTCTTTTATGGGAGCTGATGTAACCTGATGGGGATGGGATTGGAAAGAATTACGTTTGTAATAAACTGGTTTGGATTATTTTTATGAATATTTCTTTCTTGAATGTGTTGTGGATGTTTGAAATGTAAAACTCTTGGTTTGTATCCTAACCCCTTTGCCCTCCATGTGGGTAAAAGGGGAGTCACGTGCCGGTTTCCTCGGGTTGGAAATCCGGGGCGTGACAATATGGTATCGAGCATGGTCTAGTTGGCCTAGGGTAGTGGGCGGGCTTGGTTATCTTGAGTCCTTTGGAGGAGCCTGGAGGGACATGCCTGATCAACATGGTCCTCTTTGAGCCTCCAAGGTGTGCTTAGGGTAGTCCGGTCTTGTGGTAGGATTTGCATGCATTGGCATTAGGGCACTAGTTGCATTTGTTGTCATGTGTGAAGGATGTGCATAACATGATTATGTGTGAAGCTGTGCAACTCCGAATATTCTTGGAATGCCTTGGGTATGACTAATGTGGGTGTCTTGTGTGCAATATTGATTGATGCAATGGTTAAAATGTGTGTAATGCCATGTACGGCTTGACTTGATAATGGGGTAAAGGTAGTCGACTTGTTAGTAGTCAAACGCGTTACGACGTTTGTGCGTCTTACTTCATGTAGTAAGAATGCCACCGGGGAGAGTGACACGTGCGTCCGGGGCGATGGGCGATGAGTCATCTGCCCATGAGGGTCCGGGTGCGGGACCATCCGTTGGAGGGCATGCGTTATTCTGCACGGCTACAAGAAGGCATCCGGGTGGAGGTA
This sequence comes from Taxillus chinensis, assembly GCA_023512835.1. Taxonomy (NCBI): domain Eukaryota; kingdom Viridiplantae; phylum Streptophyta; class Magnoliopsida; order Santalales; family Loranthaceae; genus Taxillus; species Taxillus chinensis. The sequence goes on along the minus strand of CM042087.1, from coordinate 23,077,658 downwards.
CGAGAGCTACGGGAGGGACTCCGGCAAGACGTTCGGGAGGAGGTGCGCCGTGAGATGGCGGCACGGCGGGTGGTGCCACCACCACCACCACCGATGGGAGAGGCGCCTCGTGAGCGTGAGAGTTCGGCTGGGTGGTGTACCGACCCGTGCGAGAGGATGACGTGGTGACACGGTTCCGAAAGGAACAACCTCCGCGATTTAAGGGGGAGAAGACCCTGTGGTAGGCGAGCGGTGGTTGAGGCGGATTGAGCATGTGTTCTCCTTTCTCTGCCCCAGGGAGGAGGATAAGGTGCGGCCCGGCAATTCGGCCGGAGGAGGACGCTTTGGAGTGGTGGACGAGTGTTGCGGGGAGCCGTGCGGTGCAACTCATGTTTTGGGAGGAGTTCTTGCAACTCTTCCATGATGAGTTCTTCCCAGGAATCGGTGAGATGGCGAGAAGAGGGAAGAATTTGGCGGCTTGAACCAGGATCCAAGACGGTACCTGAGTATGAGCGGGAGTTCGGAGATTGAGTAGGTTTGCTCCTGAGGCGTGGTAGGGAGGACCTGAAGGCCCACAAGTTCACCTTGGGTCTCGGGCCGGCCCTTAGGGAGAGGGTGGCGATTCTACGCTTGAGGACCTATCTTTGAGGGCTGTGGAGACGGCCCGTATAGGTGAGAGAGAAGCGGATGATGGGAGGCGGGCCCATCGGGGGCGCCGATTGCGAGTGGGCCTGATCGAGATGCAGGGTCCAAGAGGCTCAAACGGAGGAGAGGGATAGCGAGTTCTTTTCGCGATCGGGGTCGGACATCGTGAACCCTGGGAGGTTCACCTTTGGCGGCGGAAGACGGGGTGGTCCATCCGGGAGTCTACCGAGCGGATGCCCTTCTTTGTGGAGAGCAGGGTCACTTGAAAGGGGAGTGCCCCAAGAAGGGCGCGATGCGACAACGCTGGGACGAGAGGGCCACTTGCGCCGGGTTTGCGGGAGTGGCAACGGGGAGCGGGGAGCATGGCATCCGGCGTGAGGAGTGATGCTAGCTTCCGTGCACCGGTTGAGAGACCGGCTCGTCGATGGCGAGCCCGGCCAGGCAGGGATCTAGTCGGACCCGACCCCGGGGAGGCCGGAGCGGCGGCGGACCGAGGCTGGAGGCAACCTTAGCGGGAAGCGTCCGGTGAGTGAGCCGACCGGTGGCACGGGCCAAGGGAGGGTGTTTGCGGCTGGAGGCGACATACCAGGAGGAGGGCGGCTACCACCCCCACCGGCCGAGGGTGGAGCAAGGACCATCGGTGGTTAGAGGTACCCTCTTGATCTCCCGTACCTTAGCTTCGTTCTTTTCGATACGGGTGCATCATGTTCGTTTGTTCTTGAGCTTGTAATAGACGGCTTGGGGTTAGCTTTGTGTGGAGGCCGCGAGGCCCCTAGTTGTGGAGTCTCCGGTGGGAGGCATGATTGAGGTACGGCGAGTGTGTCGTGGGCGTGTGTTAACCATAGGCGAGGTGGAGCCGAGTTTTGACTTGCATGTGATGCCTTTGAGGACGTTCGACCTGATCTTGGGTATGGATTGGCTTATGGCTTTCCAGGCCAAGATAGATTGTTATCGGCGGCGTGTGACCTTCGTGACACTGCGGGGACCTCTTGCACCTGCGGGGGAGTGGGATTGTGAGGCGAGTCGGGCCGGGCCGATGTTGGACCGGTGGGGTGCCATTACCCACAGGTTGGCAGCCCGACCTTTCTTGAGGAGGGGAAGGTGGAAAAGAGGGTGTGGCCCGTTGTTGTGGATCAATTTCGGGATGTTTTTCTGAAGAGTTGAGGAGTTTGCCACCTAAGAGGAGTGTGGAGTTCACCATTGAGTTGGTGCAGGGGACGGGTCCGATTTCCCAAGTAGCGTATCGTATGGGGCCAGCCCGAGTGGGGGAGCTTCGGGAGGCAAATCGAGGAGTTGGTGGGCCGGGGGTATATTAGACCAAGTACCTCACCTTGGGGTGCTCCGGTGCTCTTTGCTAAGAAGGGCGATGGCACGCTTCGTCTCTGCATCGACTACGGGAAGGCGGGATTCGGTGACGATGAAGAACAAGTACCCGTTGCCTCGGATAGACGACCTATTTGACCAATTGAGTGGGGCCCGGTGGTTTTCCAAGATAGATTTACGGTCGGGGTATCACCGGCTCGGGGTTAGGGAGGAGGACATCCCTAAGACGGCTTTTCGGTGCGGGTATGGGCATTATGAGTGGGTAGTGATGCCTTTCGGGCTCACTAATGCGCCCGGCGGTGTTCATGCATTTGATGAACCAAGTCTTTGCCCCATACTTAGACTCGTTCGTGGTGGTGTTTATCGACGATATCTTGGTGTATTCCAAGACCGAGAGGGAGCATGTGGAGCACTTGGCAACGGTGTTGCAAACCTTGAGGGACCGGCGTTTGTTGCTAAGTTTAGCAAGTGTGAGTTTTGGGCTGCGGGAGGTTCACTTTCTTGGCCATGTGGTGTCGGTGAGGGAGTTAGGGTGGACCCGGCCAAGATTGAGGCCGTGGCATCGTGGGCGAGGCCAACCAACGTTTTTGAAATCCGTAGTTTTCTTGGCTTGGCGGGGTACTACCGTCGTTTTGTCGAGGGATTCTCCCGTTTGGCGCTCTCTATGACGGCGTTGACTCGGAAGGGCGTGAAGTTTGATTGGACGGACAAGTGTCGGCGGGCGTTCGAGACTCTCAAAACCCGTTTGACCACTTTGCACCGTGTTGAGGTTACCTCGGGAGGATATTCCATATGAAGTGTATTGTGATGCGTCCAGGGTTGGTTTGGGGTGTGTGCTTATGCGAGGAGCACGGTGTGGTAGCTTATGGGTCAAGGCGGTTGAAGCCTCATGAGCGAGGATTATCCTACTCATGACCTTGAGTTAGCGGCATCATCTTCGCCCTGAAGAGTTGGCGACTACCTCTTGGGGGGAAAAGTTTGTGGTGTTCTCCGATCACAAGAGCCTTCGATACATCTTTACTCGAAAGGACTTGAATTTGAGGCAAAGGAGATGGGTGGAGTATTTGCGGACCTTTGATTTTACTCTTGCCTATACCCCGGGCAAGGGTAATGTTGTGGGCGATGCATTGAGCGAGAAAAGGGAAAGGCGAGGTGGCCGTGAGGGAGTGGAAGGCGATGGAGCGATTGGCGACGTTGCGGCTACGGCTTTTGTTCGTGATGGTGGGACGATCCAAGAGTCCTTTGGTGGTTGTGCATGAGTTGTACCGGCGCGTCCGGGAGGAACAGTGGGTGACATTGAGTGTGAGGTTCTCCGTGCCCGTATTGAGGCCGGGGAGCTATCTAACGGGGCTGGACGGAGGGTCCCGAGCATGAATTGTCATTTCGGGGGCGGTTGGTAGTAGCCTCTTCCCTCGGGGATGAGGTCTTGAGGGAGTTTCACCGATCTAGAGTTCTTTGTGCATCCAGGGAGTACGAAGATGTATCACGCGCTTCGGGCACATTTTTGGTGGCCTGGAATGAAGCGCGATGTGGCTGCCTTTGTTTCGCGGTGCCTCACGTGTCGGCCGGTGAAGGCCGAGCATCGGCGGCCGGCGGGCATGTTCCGACCCTTGCCCGTAGCGGAGTGGAAGTGGGACCATATAGCGATGGATTTTGTGACCGGTCTTCCACCCACCAGGGGAGGAAGGATATGATTTGGGTGATTGTGGATCGACTCACAAAGTCGGCCCATTTCTGGCTGTTCGCGAGCGGGACTCTATTGGGACCTTGAGTCGGCTATACATGAACGAGATTGTGAGGCTGCATGGCGTACCATCATCGGTTGTCTCGGACCAGGATTCGAGGTTCACTTCCCGTTTTTGGGCGAGGTTTGCGAGGAGGCTATGGGGACCAAGCTTAACTTGAGTACAGCCTTTCACCCCGAGGCCGACGGCGGACGGAGAGGGACGAATCGGACTTTGGAGGACATGTTGAGGGCTTGTGTGCTAGATTTTGGGGGTTCGTGGGCAACTCACCTTCCTTTGGTGGAGTTTGCCTACAACAACGGTTATCGAGGCATCCATTGGGATGGCTCCTTTTGAGGCGTTGTACGGACGGCCGTGTCGGTCACCTTTGTGTTGGACCGAGGTGGGGGAGACAGCTCTCTTGGGGCCACGGTTGGTTCAAGAGGCTACGAGAAGGTCAAGTTGATCCGTCGGCGTTTGTTGTCGGCTCGAGTCGGCGAGAAATCTTATGCGAATCGGCGGCGGCGCCCTTTGGGTTTTCGTTGGTGATCATGTGTTCCTTCGTGTCTCTCCACGTCGTGGTCATCGACGGTTTGGGCGGGGTTCCAAGCTCTCTCCGCGGTTTATTGGTCCTTTTGAGATTCCGGATCGTGTAGGGCCTGTGGCCTACCGGTTAGCGTTACCACCGCGGGTGAGTCGAGTGCGCAACGTATTTCACGTGTCCCGATTGCGGAAGTATCACCCTGACCCCACTCATGTGATTGATTGGGGGACGTTGGACATCGAGGATGACATGTCCGTCATTGAGGCCCTATCCGTATCCTAGATCGGCGAGAGAAGCTATTGCGTGGTCGTCTTTATTCCTTTGGTTCGCGTCTTTGTGGCAACACCGTGGTATTGAGGAGGAGACATGGGAACGTGAGTCCGTGATGCGTGAGCGACACCCGGACTTGTTCGAGGACGAACAATCTTAAGCGTGGGAGGGTGGTTGTTGGCCAAGGGATAGTGTTGTGTTTTCTTGTGATGTGTTTTCTTGTAGTAGTTGATGTATTTGTTTTGTCTTTTAAAGACATGTGCTTAATGTGATGTGCTTTGAGATGTGTATTTGTGCCATGTGGAAGTGTTGTGTGCATTATTGTGGTTATGGATTATGGTGGTGCTTGTTATGTCTTTGTTGTCTTGTGTGTGGTGTATGACCCATTAGGGTGTTGTGGCTCGCCGTGTGGCAATGGGTAGCTTGTGTTCGTTTTTCCTCTTATGTCATTTCTTTTCGAGGACGAAAAGTCTTAAGGGGGAGAGGATGTAAGGACCCGTACCTTGAGTTAGTCGGTTTACCTCCAGGAGTAGAGTTTTTCTAGATTTTGACCTAGTAAATGGACTCCAATGAATTCACGTGCAAAAGGAAAGATGCTTAGAATGGTGTCCTCTATCTACCACGAAGTTTCGGGCCAAATGGACATGTATGTGAGGTGCACGTGATATGGGTCCAATTCACGTGCAAGTGTAATTGTCTTCTAAATGATGCAAGGAGGCTAGGGGTGAAGTTTGAGAGCATTTGGAGTCCATATGGAGGTGCACGTGAATTGGGAATTCACGTGCAAATTGGCGTGCGACCATATTTTTGCATGGTTCCCTTGGTTTTGTCATTCTAAGGAACTTTCTCCAAAGGACCATGTTGAAATTCCGAGTATTTTGGCCTATATGGGTGCGGAAAGGTGGTAACTTGTGTGATCAAAACTACGTCGTTTTGATCCTGGGATTCACTTAATCAAAACTACGTCGTTTTGATGTTGTGTTGTCTATATAAGGAGGAGGAGTCCCTCTGTTTTTAGGTTTAGGGTTTGTTGCTTCACCGGCCGTCGTAGAGAGAGAGAGAGAGGGAAGGAGAGCTCCTGGTTCTTTGCCGGGCGTCTTGCGTGGGTGGTCGGTGACTCGTGGGTGGACGGCGTTCGGCTTGGGATCGGACCGTTCTTTGTGTTGTTGCGTTTTCCTTGAGGTAGGGGTTACGTTCTTCCTAAGTCCTTCTCTGTCCTAGGGTTCCAGGGCGGATTTACGGTTATAAGCTTGTTATATATAAATATGTAATCCATATAGGTGTGATCTCCTATATGGATGTTGGCCTGAGTGGCATGTTGGTGTGATTCCGTGGATTTCATGCTATGTGTTCGATGAAATGCTGTGTGAATATAGCTGTATGTATATGCCCATTACGTGTTTGATAATATGCCTGTGTGGTTGGACTTGTGATTTAGTGTATGTATGTACGTGGGTGTGTGTTCTGTTGCACAGATGGTTGGGTTTGTGCACTTGTGAGCGGGTGCACACCAAGTGTTTGGTTTTATGTTTGTGTGACTTGTGGTGTAAGTTGTGTGCCTGGCTGTGGTATCGGCTTGAAGAGGCGGTTAAACTACTTTGCCTAAGAGGCGGTTAAACCGATGGCCAAAGAGGCGGTTAAATCACTTGGCTTTGAAGAGGCGGTTAAATAACTTGGCCTGAAGAGGCGGTTAAATCACTTGTGTTTTGTGTGGTGGATAATTGTGACTACTGGTGGTTTGTTATTGTTTGTTGAGATTGTTGTAACACGTCACTACACTGTGCACATGCATGTAGCCGTAGGAGCATGGGAAGGGTTGGGGAGACTTGATCCCTGCGAGGCGTGGTTGCTCACCCCTCTACTTGTGTTTTGCTTGTTTTCCAGGGACTTACAGGCGTTAGGTGGATGCACCAAGGTGGAAGACCTTAACCATTTTACTCTCTTCCATTTATGTTGTTTTCTTTTATGGGAGCCGATGTAACCCGGGTGGGGATGGGATTGGAAAGAATTCATTTGTAATAAAGCTGGTTTGGATTATTTTTATGAATATTTCTTTCTTGAATGTGTTGTGGATGTTTGAAATGTAAAACTCTTGGTTTGTATCCTAACCCCTTTGCCCTCCATGTGGGTAAAGGGGGGTTGGGGGGGGGGGGGGGTTGGGGGGGGGGGGGGGGGGTGTTTTTTGGGGGTGGGGGGGGGGGGGGGGGGGGGGGGGGGGGGGGAAGGGGGGGGGTTTTGGGGGTTTTGGGTTTTGGGGGGTTGGGGGGGGGGGGGTTTGTGTTTGGTTTTTTTTGGGGCTGTGTGGGGGGGGGGTGGGGGGGGGTGGGGGGGGGGGGGGGGGGGGGGGTGTGGGGGGGTTTTTTGGGTGGTTTTTGGTTTTTTTGTCTTTTTCGAGCGTTGGAAGACTGGAGAGGGGGTTGTGGGGGGGTGGGAGAAGGAACTAGTCCTAAATTGGGAGAAATGCCATTTCATGGTAACGAGGGGATAGTTCTAGGGCACAAGGTGTATGCACATGGTTTGGAGGTAGACAAGGCAAAAATCTCCACTATTGAGACTCGCCACCTCCAACCAATGAAAAAAGGAGTGAGAAGTTTCCTTGGCCATGCTGGCTTTTATAGGAGATTCATTAAGGACTTCTCAAAAATTGCAAAACCCATGAGTAGGTTGTTAGAAAAAGACACAAGCTTTGAGTTTAATGCAGATTGCTTAGAAGCTTTCAATATCCTCAAGGGTAAGTTAGTCATCGCACCTATTATAGTCACACCTTGATTGGGCTCGGCCTTTTGAGCTAATGTGTGATGCGAGTGATTATCTTTGTGGGGGTAGTCTTAGGGCAAGGCGAGAAAAGGTGTTTAGGGTCATTTACTATGCTAGTAAGACCTTAGATGATGCTCAGCAGAACTATACCACCACCGAGAAAGAGTTGCTAGCCGTGGTTTATGGCGGCAACAAGTTTAGACCCTACCTTTTTGGGTCTAAAGTCATTGTTTATACTGATCATGCTGCATTAAAATATTTGTTTGCTAAAAAAGAAGCTAAGCCATGCTTGATTAGGTGGGTTCTCCTCTTACAGGAATTTGACCTTGAAATTAGAGACACAAAGGGAGCCCTAAATTCCGTGGCTGATCACCTCTCCCGTGTGGAGAATGCACCTAAGTCTCTACCCATTGTAGATGACTTTCTCGATGAGGAGTTGTTTGAGGTGCACCAGCTTCCTTGGTTTGTTGATATAGCAAATTATTTAGCCACCGGGTTCATACCCAACGGTTAGACTACCACCAGAGAAAGAAATTGTTAGTGAATGCTAAGAAATTCATTTGGGAAGACCCAATTCTTTATAGGAGGTGTACTGACCAAATCATTAGAAAGTGTGTCCTTGAGGAGGAGGTAGATGACATAGTACATCATTGTCATGCATCACATTATGGGGGCCACTTTGGGGTGCAAAGAACTGTGGCTAAAATCATGCAGTGTGGCTTTTATTGGCCTCACATGGTGAATGACACCTATGTCCACATCAAAAAGTGTGATAGATGTCAAAGGGTAGGTGGTCTGTCTAGGAAAAATGAGATGCCCTTAACTAGAATCCTTCCAGTTGAAAATTTTGACATTTGGGGCATTGACTTCATGGGGCCATTCCCCAATTCTGATGGGTATTCATACATTTTGCTTGCTGTGGATTATGTGTCTAAGTGGGTAGAAGCTATTCCTACTAGAGTGAATGATGCTAGGGTTGTGACTCACTTCCTTACTAGGAACATCTTTAGCCGTTTTGGGACACCAGGGGCTATAATCAGTGATGAGGGTAGTCATTTCTGCAACAAATTGTTTGACAAATTATTGAACAAGTATGGTGTCACTCATAGGAAGTCTTTAGCCTACCACCCGCAAGCTAATGGACAAGAAGAAGTGTGCAACAGAGAGATTAAGGTCATTTTAGAGAAAACTGTTGGAGCCAATAGGAAAGATTGGTCTCAAAGGCTTGATGAAGCCTTATAGGCATATAGGATAGCTTACAAAACTCCCATTGGGATGTCACCTTACCGTATTCTATATGGTAAGGCATGTCACTTGCCTGTGGAACTAGAACACAAGGCTCATTGGGCCTTGAAGAAGTTAGATTTTAACCCAGAAGAGACCAAGGAGCTTAGGATGACTCAATTAATTGAGTTAGATGAGCTTAGGCTGGATGCCTATGATAGTGCTAAATTTTACAAAGAAAGAACTAAGAAATGGCATGATAGGCAACTCAATAATGAACCTTTAACCTTAGGGCAGAAAGTTCTTCTATTTAACACAAGGTTGAGGTTATTTCCTGGAAAATTAAGGTCCAAGTGGATGGGACCTTTTGTGATAGTTGATAAGAAGTCATATGGGAGCTTTGAGCTCCAAGCTGTAGATGGCAAGAAATTTTGGGTGAATGGCAACAGACTGAAACCATACTTTGATTCAACTCAGAGGGAGATAGTTGATTCCCACTTTTTCCATTGCATGATCATAACTGAAAGTCTAGCTACAGACTTTAAATAAAGCGCTGGTTGGGAGGCAACCCAATGTTTATTTTTATGTTTTATTTTATGTTATTTTCTTTTATTTATCTTATTTAATAAATTTGTTTGCAAGCTAACCATTGTGCAGGAGACTTTGTTCCTTTCTTAACTAACCATTTGTAGGATGAGCAAATTATTGGGTCCTGAACTTGTGGAATTATTTTTAAAGTCAAAGTCAAGGAGCAAGGAGCAAGTGAAGCCCAAAAGTGCTTGAAGATGGGCTCAAACAATTCACGTGCAAGACTTAAAGATGGTCCATAATGCACAAGCAACTAAGTGGAGAAATTTGGGCCAGTTTGGGCCTGAACGTGAATTTGCACGTGAATTGCCCAATTCACGTGCACCTCCTTTTGAGCTGTAACTTTTTGGAATGGTAGATGAAGACCATGTGAATTACGTTTACTCTTGCACGCGAATTGCTAGCTGTCATATGGAGGCTCAAAAATGCAAACTACCGACTTTAGCCCTCCTAGAAGCTTCAAACAACTCACGTGCAGAAGGGACTATTGCTTGCCAGCTCAAGGGGGACCTACCACCAAAGTTTGGGACGATTCTGACCTGCATGCCAATTTAACCAATTCATGTGCAAGGGCTATTTTGGTCAGAACACTCTGAAAATTTAGGGGCACGTGTATCACGCCAATTGGAGCATCTTTCCTTCTGCACGCTATATAAAGAGAGGCCATCTTCAAAGGCTTCCACACCAAAATCACTCCAGATCTGAGTATTAGAGAAACTCTGCTCTTTTGCTCTCCTGCTCTTCAGTTTTCTGCTCTTTGCTCTTTATTCTCATTCCAAAGATGGTGCGCACATGGAGGACTGGCCAGGAGGAGGTGCACTCACCTAGTGCTGATAGCCAACCTGAGGAGTAGATACTCTTGGGGCATGCTCTTGATATACAGGCTTTGGAGGCTTCAGAGCTGGGTTGGGTTAGAGAGGTGGCTCTTAAAATTGAAAATCTGGGATTACAAAGGTTAGTATCTGCCCTGTCACGCCCCGGATTTCCAACCCAAGGAAACCGGTACGTGACTCCCCATTCACCCATACGGAGGGCAAAGGGGTTAGGATACAAACCAAGGACTGAACATTTTAAACATTCACAACACATTCAAGAAAAGTACAGTCCAACAAGCAATCCACAAACCAAATCAGTCTTTAATACAAAGTCTTCTTTTCAATCCATCCCCATTGGGGTTACATCAGTTCCCATAATAAAATAACATAAACAATAAAATAAATAAGGTCTTCCACCTTGGGGTCCCACCTAACGCCTGTAGGTTCCTGTAAAGAAAACAACATGGTAGGAGGGGTGAGCAACCACGGCTCGGTAGGGATCATGTCTCCCAACCCATCCCATGCACCTAATATCTACATGCCTTGTGTACAAGTCTTTGTGTCGTGATACAATTATTCCACCAGATATAGTTACCAGGCTATAACAAAGAAACACAATCATACATGGGCTGGTACATAAACACTCCCGGGCTTCCCACGGCCACCGGGTTTCAAGAACAGTCCCGGGCTTCCACAACCACCGGGTTCCACAAAACAGTCCCGGGCTTCCATAGCCACCGGGTTCCACAAAACAGTCCCGGGCTTCCACGGCCCACCGGGTGTACAAGCAAACAAGCGAAGACATAAGGCCATACAGGCATAACATCAAACACTTAATATGCTTAGTCACACGGGAATAACGTCGAACACTTAGCATGCATATATTCACGAGGCTCACAAACCCAGCCACACAACTATTATTCCAAACACATAATATGCATAGCCTTACAGGCATTATTTCAAACACGTTCCGAGCATACACACAGGCATATTCATACGGGCATATCCACACCGGCATTTTATCAAACACTTAACATGCACTAACCACCCAACCTCGAAATCACACCAAAACGCCATGTGAAGGCCAACATTCATATAGGAGGTCACACCTATATGAATTTACATATAAATAATATAACGAGATATAACTCATATTCCGCCCTAGGACCCTAGGACGGAGGAGGATTTAGGAAGAACAGAATCCCTACCTCAAGGAAAACGCAACAACACAGCAATGTCCCGATCCCACGTCGAACGCCGTCCACCCACGAAGCACCGACCACCCACGCAAGACGCCCAGGCGGCAACCCAGGAGCTCTCCTTCCCTCTCTCTCTCTCTCTCTGCGACGGCTGGTGGAGCAACAAACCCCTAAACCTAAAACAGAGGGCTTCTCCTCCTTATATAGGCAACACAACATCAAAACGACGTAGTTTTGATTAAGTGAATCCCAGCATCAAAACGACGTAGTTTTGATCACACAAGTTAGCACCTTTCCGCACCCATATAGGCCAAAATACTCGGAATTTCAACATGGTCCTTTGGAGAAAGTTCATTAGAATGACAAAACCAAGGGAACCATGCAAAAATATGCTGCACGCCAATTTGCACGTGAATTCCCCAATTCACGTGCAACTCCATATGCACTCCAAATGCTCTCAAACTTCACCCCTAGCCTCCTTGCATCATTTAGAAGACAACCACACTTGCACGTGAATTGGACCCATATCACGTGCACCTCACATACATGTCCATTTGGCCTGAAACTTCTGTGGTAGATAGAGGACACCATTCTAAGCATCTTTCCTTTTGCACGTGAATTCATTGGAGTCCATTTACTAGGTCAAAATCTAGAAAAACTCTACTCAGGAGGCAAACCGACTAACTCAAGGTACGGGTCCTTACATCCTCTCCCCCTTAAGACTTTTCGTCCTCGAAAAGAAATGACATACGAGGAAAACAAACACAAGCTACCCATTTGCCACACGGCGAGCCACAACACCCAAATGGGTCATACACCACACACAACATAACAAAGACATAACAAGTACCACCATAATGCATAACCACAATAATGCATATAACACATGTCCGCATGTCACGAATACACATCTCAAAACACATCACAAATAAGAACACATGTCTTTAAAAAGACAGTACAAATACACCAAATCGTACACAACTAATACAAGAAAACACAAAACACATCACACCCTTGGCCAACAGCCACCTCCCACGCTTAAGATTGTTCGTCCTCGAACAAGTCCAGGTCTTGCTCACGCATCACGGACTCACGTTCCCATGTCTCCTCCTCAATGCCACGGTGCTGCCACAAGACGCGAACCAAAGGAATAGCACGACCACGCAACAGCTTCTCTTGCCGATCTAGGATACGGATAGGGGCCTCAATGACGGACATGTCATCCTCAATGTCCAACGTCCCCCAATCAATCACATGAGTGGGGTCAGGGTGATACTTCCTCAACTGGGACACGTGAAACACGTTGTGCACTCGACTCGGCCCGCGGTGGTAATGCTAACCTGGTAGGCTACAGGCCCTACACGATCCAAGAATCTCAAAAGGACCAATAAACCGCGGAGATAGCTTGGAACCTCGCCCAAACCGTCGATGTCCACGACGTGGAGAGACACGAAGGAACACATGATCACCAACAGAAAACTCCAAAGGTCGCCGCCGCTGATCCGCATAAGATTTCTGTCGACTCTGAGCTGCTAACAAACGCTGACGAATCAACTTAACCTTCTCGGTAGCCTCTTGAACCAACTGTGGTCCCAAGAGAGCTGTCTCCCCCACCTCGGTCCAACACAAAGGTGATCGACACGGCCGTCCGTACAACGCCTCAAAAGGAGCCATCCCAATGGATGCCTGATAACTGTTGTTGTAGGCAAACTCCACCAAAGGAAGGTGAGTTGCCCACGAACCCCCAAAATCTAGCACACAAGCCCTCAACATGTCCTCCATGGTCCGATTCGTCCGCTCGGTCGACCGTCGGTCTCAGGGTGAAAGGCTGTACTCGGGTGAAGCTTGGTCCCCATAGCCTCCTGCAAACCGGCCCAAAAACGGGAAGTGAACCTCGAATCCCGGTCTGAGACAACCGATGATGGTACTCCATGCAGTCTCACAATCTCGTTCATGTACAGCTGACTCAAGGTCCCAATAGAGTCCCGCTCGCGAACAGCCAGGAAATGGGCCGACTTTGTGAGTCGATCCACAATCACCCAAATCATATCCTTCCTCCCGGTGGTGGGTGGAAGACCGATCACAAAATCCATCGCGATATGGTCCCACTTCCACTCTGCTATGGGCAAAGGCCGTAACATGCCCGCTGGCCGATGCTCGGCCTTCACTGGCCGACACGTGAGGCACCGCGAAACAAAGGCAGCTACATCGCGTTTCATCCCAGGCCACCAAAAATGTCCGCGAAGCGCATGGTACATCTTCGTACCCCCTGGATGCACAAGAACTCTAGATTGGTGAAACGCCCTCATCACCTCATCCCCGAGGGAAGAAGCCACTACCAACCGCCCCTGAAATGACAACTCATGCTCGGGACCCTCTGTCCCGGTCCCCCAGATAGCTCCCCCGGCCTCAATACGGGCACGGAGAACCTCGCACTCAATGTCACCCAGTGTTCCTCCCGGACGCGCTGGTACAACTCCAGGCACTACCACCAAAGGACTCGGGATCGTCCCACTATCACGAACAACGGGTGCAGCTGCAACGTCGCCAATCGCTCCATCGGCTTCCACTCTCTCACGGCCACCTCGGCTTTCCCTTTTCGCTCAATGCATCGGGCCACAACATTACCCTTGCCCGGGGTATAGGCAAGAGTAAAATCAAAGGTCTGCAAATACTCCACCCATCTCCTTTGCCTCAAATTCAAGTCCTTCTGAGTAAAGATGTACTGAAGGCTCTTGTGATCTGAGAACACCACAAACTTTTCCCCCAAGAGGTAGTGCTGCCAACTCTTCAGGGCGAAGATAACAGCCGGGTTTTGAGAGTCTCAAACGCATGTTGGCACTTGTCTGTCCACTCAAATTTCACGCCCTTCCGAGTCAACGCTGTCATAGGAGCCGCCAAACGGGAGAACCCTTCTACAAAACGACGATAGTACCCCACCAAGCCAAGAAAACTACGGATTTCAAAAACGTTGGTTGACCTCGCCCACGATGCCACGGCCTCAATCTTGGCTGGGTCCACCCTAACTCCCTCAGCTGACACCACATGGCCAAGAAAGTGAACCTCCTGCAGCCAAAACTCACACTTGCTAAATTTAGCAAACGGCTGCTGGTCCCTCAAGGTTTGCAACACTGTTGCCAAGTGCTCCACATGCTCCCTCTCAGTCTTGGAATACACCAAGATATCGTCGATAAACACCACCACGAACGAGTCTAAGTATGGGGCAAAGACTTGGTTCATCAAATGCATGAACACTGCTGGCGCATTAGTGAGCCCGAAAGGCATCACTACCCACTCATAATGCCCATACCTGCACCGAAAAGCCGTCTTAGGGTTGTCCTCCTCCCTAACCCTGAGCTGGTGATACCCCGACCGTAAATCTATTTTGGAAAACCACCGGGCCCCACTCAATTGGTCAAACAGGTCATCTATCCGAGGCAACGGGTACTTGTTCTTCACTGTCACTGAATTCAGCTTCCTGTAGTCGATGCAAAGACGAAGCGTGCCATCGGCCTTCTTAGCAAAGAGCACCGGGGCACCCCAAGGTGAGGTACTCGGTCCGATATACCCCTGACCCACCAACTCCTCGATTTGCCTCTCGAAGCTCCCTCAACTCAGCTGGCCCCATACGATACGCTACTTGGGAAATCGGACCCGTCCCCGGCACCAACTCAATGGTGAACTCCACACTCCTCTTAGGTGGCAAACTCCTCAACCGCTCAGGAAAAACATCCCGAAATTGGTCCACAACAACGGGCCACACCCTCTTTTCCACCTTACCCTCCTCGGAAAGGTCGGGGCTGCTAACCTGTGGGTAATGGCACCCCACTGGTCCAACACCGGCCCGGCCCGACTCGCCTCACAATCCCACTCCCCCTGCCGGGGTGCAAGAGGTCCCTGCAGGTGTCACGAAGGTCACACGCCGCCGATAACAATCTATCTTGGCCTGGAAGGCCATAAGCCAATCCATACCCAAGATCGGGTCAAACGTCCTCAAAGGCATTACATGCAAGTCAAAACTCGGCTCCACCTCGCCTATGGTTAACACACGCCCACGACACACTCGCCGTACCTCAATCATGCCTCCCACCGGAGACTCCACAACTAGGGGCCTCGCGGCCTCCACACAAGCTAACCCCAAGCCGTCTATTACAAGCTCGGCAACAAACGAACATGATGCACCCATATCGAAAAGAACGAAGCTAAGGTACGGGAGATCAAGAGGGTACCTCTAACCACCGATGGTCCTGCTCCACCCTCGGTGGTGGGGGTGGTAGCTCGGCCTCCTCCGGGTACGTCGCCTCCAGGCGCAAACACCCTCCCCTGGGCCCGTGCCACCGGTCGGCTCACTCACTTGGGCGCTTCCCGCCAAGGCTGCCTCCGACTTCTGCCTGCCGCTCCGGCCTCCCCCGAGGTCGGGTCCGATTCGATCTGCCCGACTAGCCGGCCACCGACGAGCTGGTCTCTCTCGCTGGTGCACGAAACGGCATCACTCCTTGTCTTGGATGTCATGCCTCCAACTCCCCGTTGCCACTCCGGCAAACCCGGCTCGAGATGGCCCTCTCGTCCACATCTATGGCATTTCCGGTCCCTCTTTGGACACTCCTTTCTCAAGTGGCCTTGCTCCCCACAAGGCGAACAACCGCCGGGGAGACCCCCGCTGGACCGCCCTGTCCGCCATCGCCAAAGCTAGACCTCCCTCGGGTTCACCAATGTCTGTCCCCTGCTGCGGAAGGAACTCATCCCTCTCCTCCGTCTTGAGCCTCTTGGACCCCTGCATCTCGATCAGGCCCACTCTGCAATCGCGACCCTGATGGGCCTGCCTCCCACCATCCGGCTCTCTCTCGGCTATACGGGCCGTCTCCACGGCCTCGGCATAGGTCCTCGAGCGTAGAATCGCCACCCTCTCCCTAAGGGCTGGCCTAAGTCCCAAAGTGAACTTGTGAGCCTTCAGGTCCTCCTTTGCCACTGTCTCGGGGGCAAACCTACTCAGGCTCCGGAACTCCCGCTCATACTCGGGCACCGTCTTTGATCCTTGCTTCAGGCTGCCAAATTCCTCCCTCTTCTGCCATCTCACTGATTCCGGGAAGAACTCATCATGGAAGAGTTGCAAGAATTCCTCCCAAAACATGAGTTGCATTGCACGGCTCCCCGCTACACTCGTCCACCACTCCAAAGCATCCCCCCTCCAGGCCGCCGAATTGCCGCTCGCACCTTATCCTCCCTCCCTGGGCAGGAGAAAGGAGAACACATGCTCAATCTGTCTCAACCACCGCTCGCCTACCACAGGTCTTCTCCCCCCTTAAATTGCGGAGGTTGTTCCTTTCGGAACCGTGTCACCACGTCATCCTCTCGCACGGGTCGGTACACCACCCAGCCGAACTCTCACGCTCACGAGGCGGCTCTCCTACCGGTGGTGGTGGTGGTGGCACCACCGCCGTGCTGCCATCTCACGGCGCACCTCCTCCCCGAACGTCCTGCCAGAGTCCCTCCCGTAGCTCTCGTACCTCCAGCCGGATGCCTTCTTGTAGTTGTGCCAGTAACAACGCATGCCCCCCAACGGATGGCCCCGCACCCGGACCCTCATGGGCAGATGACTCATCGGCCACTTGCCCCGGACGCACGTGTCACTCTCCTCGGTGGCATTCTTACTACATGAAGTAAGATGCACAAACGTCAGAACGCGTTTGACTACTAACAAGTTGACTACCTCTACTTCATTATCAAGTCAAGCCGTACATGGCATTACACACATTTTAACCATTGCATCAATCAATATTGCACACAAGCCAGGCCACATTGTAGTCATACCCAAGGCATTCCAAGAATATTCAAGTTGCACAGTTCACACATAATCATGTTATGCACATCCTTCACACATGGCAACAAATGCAACTAGTGCCCTAATGCCAATGCATGCAAATCCTACCACAAGATCGACTACCCTAAGTACACCTTGGAGGCTCAAAGAGGACCATGTTGATCAGGCATGTCCCTCCAGGCTCCTCCAAAGGACTCAAGATAACCAAGTCCGCCCACTACCCTAGGCCAACTAGACCATGCTCTGATACCATATTGTCACGCCCCGGGTTTCCAACCCGACGAAACCGGTACGTGACTCCCCATTCACCCATACGGAGGGCAAAGGGGTTAGGATCCAAACCAAGGACTGAACATTTTAAACATTCACAACACATTCAAGAAAAGTACAGTCCAACAAGCAATCCACAAACCAAATCAGTCTTTAATACAAAGTCTTCTTTTCAATCCATCCCCATTGGGGTTACATCAGTTCCCATAATAAAATAACATAAACAATAAAATAAATAAGGTCTTCCACCTTGGGGTCCCACCTAACGCCTGTAGGTTCCTGTAAAGAAAACAACATGGTAGGAGGGGTGAGCAACCACAGCTCGTTAGGGATCATGTCTCCCCAACCCATCCCATGCACCTAATATCTACATGCCTTGTGTACAAGTGCTTTGTGTCGTGATACAATTATTCCACCAGGATATAGTTACAAGCTATAACAAAGAAACACAATCATACATGGGCTGGTACATAAACACTCCCGGCTTCCACGGCCCACCGGGTTTCAAGAACAGTCCCGGGCTTCCACACCACCGGGTTCCACAAAACAGTCCCGGGCTTCCACGGCCACCGGGTTCCACAAAACGAGTCCCGGGCTTCCACGGCCACCGGGTTCCACAAAACAGTCCCGGCTTCCATAGCCACCGGGTTCCACAAAACAGTCCCAGGCTTCCACGGCCACCGGGTGTACAAGCAAACAAGCGAAGACATAAGGCCATACGGGCATAACATCAAACACTTAATATGCTTAGTCACACGGGAATAACGTCGAACACTTAGCATGCATATATTCACAGGCTCACAAACCCAAAGCACACAGCTATTATTCCAAACACATATTACGATAGCCTTACAGGCATTATTTCAAACACGTTCGAGCATACACACAGGCATATTCATACAGGCATATCCACACCGGCATTTTATCAAACACTTAACATGCACTAACCACCCAACCTCGTAAATCACACCAAAACGCCATCGAAGGCCAACATTCATATAGGAGGTCACACCTATATGAATTTACATATAAATAATATAACGGATATAACTCATATTCCGCCCTAGGACCCTAGGACAGAGGAGGATTTAGGAAGAACAGAATCCCTACCTCAAGGAAAACGCAACAACACAAAGAATGTCCCGATCCCACGTCGAACGCCGTCCACCCACGAAGCACCGACCACCCACGCAAGACGCCCGGCAGCAACCAGGAGCTCTCCTTCCCTCTCTCTCTCTCTGCGACGGCTGGTGGAGCAACAAACCCCTAAACCTAAAACAGAGGGCTTCTCCTCCTTATATAGGCAACACAACATCAAAACGACGTAGTTTTGATTAAGTGAATCCCAGCATCAAAACGACGTAGTTTTGATCACACAAGTTAGCACCTTTCCGCACCCATATAGGCCAAAATACTCAGAATTTCAACATGGTCCTTTGGAGAAAGTTCATTAGAATGACAAAACCAAGGGAACCATGCAAAAATATGCCTGCACGCCAATTTGCACGTGAATTCCCCAATTCACGTGCAACTCCATATGCACTCCAAATGCTCTCAAACTTCACCCCTAGCCTCCTTGCATCATTTAGAAGACAACCACACTTGCACGTGAATTGGACCCATATCACGTGCACCTCACATACATGTCCATTTGGCCTGAAACCCGTGGTAGATAGAGGACACCATTAAGCATCTTTCCTTTTGCACGTGAATTCATTGGAGTCCATTTACTAGGTCAAAATCTAGAAAAACTCTACTCAGGAGGCAAAACTGACTAACTCAAGGTACGGGTCCTTACATCCCGTAACGCGTTCCTGTGAGGTGAGGATGTAAGGACCCGTACCTTGAGTTAGTCAGTTTTGCCTCCTGAGTAGAGTTTTTCTAGATTTTGACCTAGTAAATGGACTCCAATGAATTCACGTGCAAAAGGAAAGATGCTTAGAATGGTGTCCTCTATCTACCACAGAAGTTTCAGGCCAAATGGACATGTATGTGAGGTGCACGTGATATGGGTCCAATTCCCCGAGAATAGCCCAGCCCATACCCGTCACAAGAATTTTGTCCGCTTTGGCCAACCAGTCTTGGGCCTCGCCCTCATGGCCTGCTCCGCACGGTTTTGTCTTTGGGCCTCGCCCAAAACGCGTTCCTGTGAGGTGAGGTATCCGTCCCCTCCTATAAGGCGGACTTTGTTCTCCTCACCAAGCAATGTGGGACTAACACCCACTCATGGGTCGTTACAATCCACCCCCCTTAGGAGGCCCACGTCCCCGTGGGACCATGGCACACCGCTCCGGGTCTGGCTCTGATACCACCCGAGAATAGCCCAGCCCATACCCGTCACAAGAATTTTGTCCGCTTTGGCCAACCAGTCTTGGGCCTCGCCCTCATGGCCTGCTCCGCACGGTTTTGTCTTTGGGCCTCGCCCAAAACGCGTTCCTGTGAGGTGAGGTATCCGTCCCCTCCTATAAGGCGGACTTTGTTCTCCTCACCAAGCAATGTGGGACTAACACCCACTCATGGGTCGTTACATGCCCAGCCAGCTATTTCCTACTCTGCCCTACAAGAATTTTATGCATCTGTCTATGTGAGTGAGGATGAACTGATAGGGGTTGTGCAAGGGGTTTATGTCAGAATTACCCCTGAAATTATTAAACATTGCTTTAACCTCCCTACACCTAGTGATAGCTTCCCTCAGCTAAGCCTAGGAGAATTTGGTACTGCATCCAACTATGCTAGAAAATTTCAAAGTCGAAGGCAGTATACCAAGAATGGTTTTGTTGGAAGATTTAGATGCCTAGCCTACCTGGTAGGGAAATGCGTATTGATTCAGACCAGTGGGATAGATAGTGTGCCTAAGCCACACCTGGAGTTCATGTATAGCATTGATCATATGCTAAATGTGGATTGGGCCACTACCATTTTTAAATGGTGGAAGAAAAACTCATCAAAGCAGATAAATGGCGATTTTTTGTGTTTGATATTTCAAAGCATGCCTGCTTTGCATTTTTCCTCCATGGATAACATCACTTTTCCTTCTCACTGGGTGTTAAGAGTATTGCATCTTGAAGGGGGTTTGGGGATCGGTACCCGAGAGGTCATTGGGCAACCAATGTTCCTCCTCCATCACAGCCCGCTAGGCATAGTATTCATGTGGAGCAATCCACTGACTTTGCAAGGGAGACCTCTCCTCATTTGGATCAAAGGAAGCAGACTCTATACAGACTCACTGCCATGTATATGCAGTTCAATGTACACAAAGAAGATATTTTCAATTTCTTTTAAGGCTTTCGTGGGCAGGTGGTGAGCGAAGTGGAGGTCATCAATTGGGCGATCCTAATGGGCACATCACTAGTGCCCAATTTGAAGAATTAATGGCCCTCATCTCTCGGAGACCAACAAGCTACTTCACGACCTAGAACTAGAGCATGGGAGGCCCCGGGACGTAGTCGCTCATGCATCTCCTAGAGCATGGGAAGCCCCGAGCTCCTCCCTGCTGCATCTACCGAAGCTTGGAGGCAAGAAACACAACGAGCTCGGGGAGGCAAATGCCAGGAACCTAGCGGGAGGTGGAAGCCTTGAGGAAGGACAACAAAGAAGTCAAAGGCCTCCTAGGCAAAATGGAAGGCCTTGAGCAAGAGGAAAGCATCAAAACGTTCTCCTATAGTGAAGATATCCGATGAAGAACCCTCTCCATCCCCCCGAAGTTTCTTATCCCGCCCAGGTGGATCCACCTCAACCAGAATCTTCGGTTGGGCCATCCTACTATCACCCAGGAGGGAGGCAGAGCCGGCAACGGGGTATTCACCCTTCCAACCTCAAGAGGAGACAGAGCCGGTAGGAGGGTATTCACCCCTCTAGCCTTTTCCGATCCTCGTATCCTCAGGCTCTTGTGCCTGTTATACTTCCTATCTCTTGGGATACATACATGCCTGCTGAACCTGAAGACCTTCTTGGCCCTCCTATCCGTTTAATCATAAATCCAGCTTTATCATCCGACGAGAGCCAAGCAGCATTTGAAGAGTTCATCAATTCCACGGTTCAGAGGGCTCGCTTTATATGGGATAATGATATCTTCACCCCTTTTGGCCTAAAGAGGATCTCAGAGAATGAATATCTCTACTCCGAAGAGATAGACCTCTTCTGCAGGACCATGCGCTATATAGTGGAGGCTGAGCCTCATAACTACCCCTTAGCTCAGTTCACTTCCATCATACTGTGCGAGATATTCAATCAACCCTTGTCTGAAGAGGTGTGGCGCCAACGCATCAATGGTGAGAATGAAGGGCACCGCCCTTGGCATGGTATGCATGAGGTGTTGATTCCGGTGCATATTGACCGCCACTATGTATTGGTCCATTTGAATCTGGATATAGGACATGCCATGCTATATGATCCAAGCCAAGGCGAAGGGTTTGCCAGATGGAAAAGACAGTTAGTGCATGGGTTCATCAAACGAATCAAAGTGGCAATGATCAAAGAAGGCTTGTTGGCGGACAAGCTCCCTCTTATTCACTACAACGAAATGCAAATTCCCCAACAGCCTGACCAATTCAGCTGTGGGATCTTTGCTTGCTACTACATGATGGCTATTCTCGCAAGGGAAGGAAACTTGGGAAGTGCGCGGCGAAACATCGGTTGACTTTGTGGCTCAGGGTGAACGACGAATGGTGGCCAATGTCATCTACTATTACAGTGTGCCCAACCAGGGGTAAGTGTTTTTCCTACTCCCTATTTTATGCCATGAGGACATAGCATATTTTAAGTATAGTGTATGGGGAGTGACTTGAGCCACTTGCTTGTCTTTTATGTCGTGATTGCATGTTTTATTTATAATTTTATCTTAGATAGTTTGTTAGTCATTTATTTAAAAAAAATTGTTTTTAGTTACATGATTGTTTGAGTTGTTTGCTTGAATGATTTGCTTGTGGAGGCATGGATATTAAGTATGCAATTTTGGCTTAAAGTTTTTTTTTATGCCACATTAGTATCATGTTGTGAGAAGGGTTTTTAAGTAGTTAAAATGTGCTCTAATTTAGTTTGATCATGTCTTTATCATTTGAATGATATCACCATGTTTTTGGAGCTGATTTTGAATATTAGTTAAACATGAAATGCTATGATAGACCTAAGTAACCCTTAAAGTTGAGTGAAAAAGAAATGAAAAATGAGAACAACTTCTTTTAGCCTTTGAGTGCCATTTTAGGGTATGGGTAATAATTGCTACTCTTCTTGCATTCAACATTGGTTATTTAATGGTAGGAGTCAAGTAAGCATGTGATTACTTATTAATGCTCAGTGTTTGGTGTGTGGAGTTAGGATGCAAGACCTCTAAGTCATCATGGATTGTCTTTGCATCCTTTTCTTTATTTTGTGATATTATTGGAAAAGGCTGTGATGCACATTGTGAAAAAAGCCCATCACATTTTGAAAAGGATATGCATTAGAAACTCCAGCTGTCCTATGTATTTGTTTTTGCTAAAAAAAAGAAAAAAAAAAAGAAAGATTCAGAATAAAAGCCACATTGGCTGAATTGTGTTTTGTTTTAAGAATGTTGAGCTCAATTCTTTGGCTCATGTTTTGTTTATTCAGTTAGTAGACTAGAGTGTGAGTTCAAATAAAGTAGAATAGAGGGTGTGTTTTCTTTGATGAGCACAATAGGGAACTCTCATGATTGCTTGGCAAGTACTTAATCAATAGCTGATGGCGAGTGTAGAGATAGAGTTTTCCATCCATTGTTCATTGATAGGTATTGGGCTTGAGAATTATTATATTTGAGTGAGGCTGCTTATCCTTGGTAAGAACTTAAAGGAAAACTAGGTGCTATTTTATCATGGATTGCTTGCTCATATCTGAAATTTAAGTGGTGATATTGCATGGTTGTTGGACTAGGGATATGGACATGAATGAACTAAGCTATGACTCATTTTGATGCTTAAATTCCCATTTCATCATGATAGAGTTGCATGCTTAGGAAACCATGATTCTCCTTGATTGTTATTTTATTTTTCTTCCGTTTGACTGCATGTTTATTTTATTTTTGCATGCTTGTATGTTTTTGCTTGAGGACAAGCAGTGGTTCAAGTGTGGTGTATTTGATAACGTGCATTTTATGCCGTTATTCTAGTGTTTATTTAGGATGTTTAAGAGCATGATTAGAGCTTTATTGCTTCATATATCATATATATTTGCTCTAACCCCTAGGAAGATGCTATTTGCAAATACATGCGTTTTTAAGCTGTTTTGGCAAATTTTGGAGCTCACTTTTGATATAGTAGATGACCTCAAACAATTGGCGTGCAAGAACAAACGTTGCTTAGAATGATGTCCTCTACCTACCACAGAAATTTCAGAGCATTTGGAGCTTCACGTGAATTCACTCATTTCACGTACAAGCATATTTTTGCTTCTCAGGCCTCTACAGGATGCAAGGAAGCTTGGGGAGAAGTTTGAGCTAATTTGGAGCTGTACGTGAATTCACCATATCACGTGCAAACTGACCTGCAGAGATATTTTTGGACCGTTCCTATCGTTTTTCCATGCTGATCATTTGTTCCTAAAGGCCCATGTCCAAATTGTGGATGGAAGATAGAGATTTTAAAGTGTGGAGTGTCACTTATCAAAACTACGTCGTTTTGATAGATGGGCTAGAGTACACACCTCAAGGCCCATCCAACCTCTATAAATAGAGGTTCCACGCCCCATGCTATGTAACCTAGACCCCCCTACACATTTTTAGAGGGAGAGAGAGGCTTCACGACTTGGAGGCTGCTCCTTGACCTAGGAGAGCAGCCGTCGCGGATTTTGGAGCCTGGATTTGAAGCCTTGTTGCACGTGTGGATTAGAAGAAGATGTTTAGCTTTACTGCTATGGTTTTGCTCGTAATCATGCGTGAGTAGTTCTTATAATCTAGGGGAGCAATGTAGCCCCTTATTGCTTTGCTGTGTTTATGAATATTTGGTTTGGATGATTGAGTTTTGCATGTTTTATGAATCTGTTCTTAATTTCTATCTTTGGATGTACACCTTGGTATTCTTAGCCCTAGTCTCAAGGATTGAGATTCATAACTTATTTGTAATTGGTGTGATCATTATCCTTTTGCAAGTATGATTTATTGGCTTTGCATGTTTGTGTGTTTAGATGACCATTCTGGCATACAACTCTTAAAAGGACCTCAATGACCATTTGTTGTCCTTGGCTTATGTTTAGCATGTTTTCAATCAGGCAACCCTAATACCATGAACCAGTAGAGATAACATAGGGAGGTGAAATTGTGACCCTAGATGCCTTAATCCTTGATTCTAAATCCAACATTCTTAGTTATTTCAATTGCAATTCTGTTTTCAGTAAAGTAATTTTAAAACACAATTTTGTTTGCCGAGACATTGTTTTAAGCAAGATTAATTTGGTGATTTGAGTTAAAGCTAGATAACTTGGTAATCTCTGTGGGATCGACCCCTTTCTTGTCGCTATTCTATTTAGCATTAGTTAAGGGAATTAATATTTTGAGAAGGGATTTAAACGACAAGAGCTTAACCCTCACTTGGGTTTCACTCACGAAATACCCGTTTGTTAGAGTAAGCCCTCCGAACCTTTCGTTCATACGGAGTAAGGAAGCACTAATACAGAATAAGGATTCCAGTACCAAACTGATACAGAGTAAGCAATCACTAACACAGAGTAAGGATCCAAGCTTCATTAACACGGAGTAAGGAACTTTACAACGGATTAAGAAGAAGCTGCTTCACTTTATCAGCTTCGCATTCAAGTCATCAACTCGCTGTGTCCTGATGTAAGAAAGACCCGTTGAATATCTAAATCGTCTTACATGTTGATCACACAGAGAAGTGGACAGAGCCTTAAATGAAATTGGGATCACGCGAAGATATTTAATGCATTCACAGACCCAAGATTTTGAGCACCACATCTGCAGCAATTAAAGCAAAGACATTTCTGAGAAGAATTCAATGCTACACAGTGCTCGAAAAATTCGGTTCCAAGATTGTCTCCCAGGGATGTCTATATATATTAAGCTTTGTATATTTTCATATATGCGCATACACGTACAAGAGCTTTTAGAGATTAAAATTGGCTAGTGTGTGAGTTACTGTAAAACAGAGTGCTAGAAAGTTTTTTAGTGGATCGAAAAGCTTCATCAGCTTTAATTTGCTACTATTTTGTTGTAATTTTCTTTTGATAATAAAACAGAATACTTCCACTATCTGGTTATCTTCTGCATTAATTTTATCATTTAATCAGATAGGTGTTGCGCCAGAGAAGAAATGAGTTTTTCGTAAGAGCCTATTCATCCCCCTCTAGGCTCCTAGGGACCAACAAGTGGTATCAGAGCAAGTTTACCTGCTCAAAGTAGAGATCTCACTCTTTCTTTCTCTCATCAATGGCCGAAGAAAGCAACATGTTGTTCAATGCTCGCTTTAACTCTGGAGGTGCACAAGAGCCCCTCCCCAACCGCAGTAGCAGCGAAAATGTCGATCCGGGCATAAGTGCTTAACCCGCTGCTCCTCGACAACGAAGTTCTGGCTTCACTCTGACAAAACCATCAAAATTCACACCTGAGTTTTTCTCCAAGTGGAAACCTCACATGAGAATGTTCATGATATGTCATGATCATCTCATGTGGCCGTGTCTTCATCAGGAGCTACCTATTTCGATGACCATTGGAGAAAATAGAGTAAGAAGGCCAAAGACTAATGCCAAACTCACCAATGAAGAAAGAGCCTGGTTGTTCGCTAGCGAAAAGGCTCTGGCATACGTAACATCGTCTTTGGATTCCGAAGCTTTCACGGACGTCCAGGGCTGCACGACAGCGAAAGCTGTCTGGGATAAACTGACAATCCTCTATGAGGGAAGTCAGTCCCAAATACAGAACATCATCTATGCTCTCAAACAGAACTTTTAGAGTTTCACTCACAAACCTGGCAAATCGCTTGAGAGCATCTATTGAAGATTCGGTAAGCTCATTTTTGACTTGAAAACTGTCAATGAGCATTACACGCAATTCCAAATCAATGACAAGTTTTTCTGCTCCTTGCCGGATCGCTACTACTCCAAGCCGCTCCAGATGCAAGCTAACAAGAACTGGCAGTATGCTCCCCTCGAAGAACTCTATGGCCAGCTACGGACCCATGTGGTCAGATTCAAATACACTGACCGTGATGAGATAATAACTCGAAAAGAAAAGGGGGTAGCTTTTAAAGCTACAGAATATCTGAGCATACAACGTGATGATGATACAGAAGAGTCAGAGAACTCTAACTCGGACGTTGAAGAAGAAATAGCTCTTCCTGAGGAAAAGCAGAAAAGGATTCAGAAGAGGCTCCTCATCATTATCTAGAAGAAAGGAGCGATCAGAGTCTACTTCCCAAGACTGCTACAACTGTGGGAAACCAGGTTACTGGGCTAAGAATTGCAAATCTAAATCAAAGATGGCCGATAAAAGTGACAAGGTTAAATGTCGATGCTCCACCTCAGAAAATAGTAAGACTAAGAGGAAGGCATTCGTCTCGAAGTACGTCAGTGGCTCCGAAGAAGAGGAGGAATCCTCTGATGATGAGCCAACCGAGAAGCCGAACGTTTGCCTCATGGCAAACACCTGAGGTACCTTCGATCTCAGAGCTTATGAGCATATTAGATTCTCTTTAGTGCTAAACGTGATCATGAAAAGAATGAGAGATTAATAATTACTCAAATGTACAAAGACATGAGTGGTCAGGCTAAACATCTTGAATACACTGTTTCTAAGCTTGAAAAAGACATAGCTAACTTTAGGAGTAAAGAGGCTTGGTATCACGATCTTAGAGCTGAAAATCATTCGTTAAATACCAACCTAAACGGCCTAACTATTAATCTTAAAAGACTCGAGAACGAACTTGAAATGAAAAAGGAAATAAATAATAAGTGGCTAAAATAAGGGGAAATAGCCTCTACATTTAGGACTGATCCAGACGATATCTGAGTTAAACCTGGCCTTGGCTCCGAACCATTAACTTCCACACAAGCTACTGAGTGTCCCCCGGACTACATTCCAAAATTAACCAATCTTTATCCTGTTAGTACATCCAAACCATTGGATGGTTTTATTTCAGGTGACACCATAGTTTATGATTGAGGAAGAGAGGCTGTTACTACTAATCCCAAAGTAGTAGCACTCGTACCTAAAGATAAAGGGAAAGCCACTGCAGTTAAAGCAGAAATTGCAGCACCCATACATAAAGGAAAGGCTAAGGCTGACGCATCTAGGGCCAGGAGCGCGTCACCCAATTGCAAAGGACTAGGCCATGGGGAATAGAGTAGAAAACCTGTTAAACCAAAGACACCTGCATCCCCTGTTTCCGCTCCGTATCATAATGTCTGTTCCATCTGTAGAGAAATAGACAATTATCACTATGAGTGTTGGAGTTTGTTTGATGACTGACTTTGTAATCAAGTTCATATTAATAAAGATCAGTTTGTCAAAAAGGGTTTCTTCTAGCAAATCTAAATCTAAATCTCAAAGGAGTAACTCTCCCAAGAAAACCTAAATAAAAGAAGCAACTGACACTAACAAAGTAAAGTCAACATGGAAAGCTAAAGTTCCTAACAAAGCAAAATCTAGAACTGTTGACATTGTTATTGTTTCTCCTAACTGCCCGAAACAAATTTGGACACCAAAAGTGTAATCTGTTGTCTTGCAGGAGCATCTCTGAATTCATTGCCAGACCACTTGAAATCAAAGATCAATCAAAGCAAGTGGATACTCGATAACGGATGCTCCAAACATATGACAGGTGATAAGTCTCTACTTGTAGATGTTACTGACAAACGAGGACCATCTGTATCATATGGCGACAACAGTAAAGGTAAGACTGTGGGATATGGCACTTTAACCAACGCCTGTGTATCAATTACAAAGGTTGCACTAGTTGAAGGTTTGAAGCATAATCTACTGATTGTCAGTAATTTATATGACAAGGGATTCACTGTTTCCTTTATGTCCAACACCTGCATAGTTAGGGAAAACTTATCCAGAGATATTAAGTTATCCGGATCAAGAGATGGGGACATATTTTCAGTGGTTTTAAGAAATAATTCTTCTGACCCTGTATGCTTCCTCACTATAGTATCAAATGAAAAGAGTTGGCTATGGCACAAGCATTGCGCTCATCTAAATTTTAAAACCTTGCCTAAAATAACATCGCTTGATTTGGTCACTGTTCTTCCCAAACATAAATACTCCAGAGATTCACTCTATCAAGAATGCCAACTTGGCAAGTAGACCAAGCATAGCTTTAAGAGTAAATCAGTTAATTCAATAACTGCTCCTCTACAACTTCTTCATATGGACCTTTGTGGTCCCTTTTCTATTGCTTCTCTTGCTAGTGTGAGATATACCCTCATGGTCATCGATGACTTCACCAGGTATACATGGTTGATGTTCCTAAAATCAAAGGATCAAACCTTTGAACATCTTGTAGATCTTTTCAACTGGATAAGCAATTCATAAGGACTGAGCATTAAATGCATCAGGAGTGATCATGGTACGCAATTTGACTTTTCAGATATGAGGTCATATTGTTCTAAATAGGGCATTCCGCATGGCTCCTCTGCACCCAGAACTCCACAACAAAATGGAGCTGCTGAGCGTAAGAATCACACATTAGTCGAAGCTGGTAAATCAATGTTAACAGGGGCAAAGCTTCTTCTCAGTCTATGGACTGAAGCTATGTCCACTGCTTGCTATGTTCAGAATAAAACTCTTATCAATAAGGTTACCATGAAAACACCCTATGAGATGTGGAGAGGCAGGAAGCCATCAATCTCCCATTTCAAAACTTTTGGGTGTGCTTGCTACATGTTAAAAAGCGGTAAAGAGGTCCGGAGTAAATTTGAGCCAAAATTCGATGATGAGATCTTTGTTAGATACTCATTACACAACAAGGATTATCGCGTTTTCAATAGAAGACTTTTAAATGTTGAAGAATCTATTCATGTTGCTTTTGATGAATCTAACCTTGATTGGTCAAGTATAGGATCTTCAAATTCAAATGTGCAGGATCATACGGACACGATTGACTATTCACAGTTCAAACATGTTCCTGCCACTACTATTAATCAATCACCAAGCACTAGTGGAGCAAGAAGAAATGTTACTGATGATGCTTCCAAAGAATCAGACTCAGGACTTCCACTCAACTCCGGACCAATTGATACAGACATCCAAAACACCGGAGAAGCTTCTAGTCCATCCGGACCAGTTAATACTGAAAGTCACAGTGCCGAAGAACCTCAAAATACTTCTGGAACTGTCCATCATACAGATATATCTGTTCTGGAAGAAGCTCAACCAGCAGATGTCATGAATATTCACCCGATCTGGTAGAGCTTCAAATAATTGAATATTCACCACCACTTGCGCATAATTATAGGTGGACTCGAAACCACCCATCAGATCTAGTGATTGGTGATTCTACTATTGGTGTAAGAATAAGGGCAGCCACCTCCAACTTGTGCCTCTATTCTTGTTTTCTATCTCAGATAGAGCCAAAGGTGGTGGATGAAGCTCTTCAAGATTCCAACTGGATAGATGCTATGCAAGAAGAGCTTAATCAGTTCAAGAGGAACGAAGTGTGGACACTCGTACCAAGGCCAAGGTCGCAACAAGTCATTAGAGTTAAATGGGTATTCCGGAACAAACTTGATACAGATGGAATAGTAATCCGGATCAAAGCTCGACTGGTAGCCAAAGGATATCATCAAGAAGAAGGCATTGATTATGACGAAACCTTTTCTCTAGTAGCTAGACTTGAGGCGATCAGAATGTTCCTGGTGTATACATCATATGAAAACTTTACAACTTATCAAATGGACGTCAAGAGCGCTTTTCTTAATGGAGATCTTCAAGAGGAGGTTTATGTTGAACAACCTCCAGGATTGATTGAACACAAGGCTGAACATTTGGTGTACAAACTACGAAAAGCCTTTTATAGATTGAAGCAAACTCCAAGAGCCTGGTATGACACACTGTTAGAATTCTTGCTCGAACACAACTTCAGAAAAGGAAAGATTGACACCACACTATTCCTACAGAAAGAGAAGGGACATTCGTTGATCGTACAAATCTATGTGGATGACATCATTTTTGGATCATCTAATCCAAAGCTTTGTGAAGAGTTTGCAAAGTTGATGACTAGCAAGTTTTTAATGAGCATGATGGGAGAATTATCGTACTTCCTTGGAATAGAAGTTAAACAAATGAAGGACGGAATCTTCATTAACCAAGCTACGTACACACGGGACTTAATCAGGAAGATTGGTATGCAAAATTCAACTCCCGTGAAGACTCCCATGCTAGTCAGTGCCAAATTAGATCCTAATCTAAACAGAGAATCAGTAAATGTGACTGAATACAGAGGTATGATAGGATCATTGCTGTATCTTACAGCAAGTTGCCCGAATATCATGTTCGCAACTTGTATATGTGCAAGATATCAGGTGAAGCCTAAAGAGTCACACATGCTTCATGTCAAACGGATATTGCTGTATCTTAAAGGGACAATGAATTTGGGACTTTGGCATCCATAGGAGTCCAATTTCTCTTTATCCGGATATTCTAATGTTGATTTTGCCGGGTGTCATAATCGACAGGAAGAGCACTAGTGGTATGTGTCAGTTCCTTGGAAACAGACTGATCTCATGGTTCAGTAAGAAGAGAAATTCCATATCAACCTCTACTGTTAAGGTGGAATACATAGCTGCTGGGAGTTGCTGCGCACAGCTTCTCTGGATACAAAGTTAACTTACTGACTACGGTTTCAACATGACATCTGTTGCACTCTACTATGACAGTACCGGTACGATTGCCATCATCAACAATCTTGTGAAGCACCCAAAGACAAAGCATATTGAAGTCAGGTATCATTTCATCCGTGATCATGTTCTCAAAAAGCACATATCTCTCAAACATGTTGCTACAGATGATCAACTCGCAGACATACTTACAAAGCCCCTACCTGATGCAAGATTTTCTGAACTATTCCTCAAATTAGGTATGTTTGACCTTTCTGCATAGTTTCTAATTTATCAATCCAACAGTATCTTTTTCAGAACATGCATCATGTTTCATGATGAGCGTTAGACACTTACTGTACTTCCTCCTGATCATCTTTACTTGTGTCATGCAATGTGTTTCTGATAAAATTCTCATACTTTCATTTTAGGAAGATGCTTGCGTCTCCAGACTGAAGTCACTTAAGCTAACATAATTAATGAATAAAACCTCCTTACGATTTCATGATTCTTATTTCCATCTCTCGCCACATGTCCAATGATTTTTCATATTGATTGAATTATTAACATGCCTGGTTGAAAAAATGAAATGGGTCAGCTTGGAATGCCTAGTGGATAAATTCAATGCATGCGATCTAATCAGCTTTTAAAGTGGAGTTTTCTCAAGGATAGACAACAATTTCTCAAGATCTAAATATTAAGCAGGAAATGTCCATCGAGAGGATCGTATGGTCTAAGGGGGAGAAAATGCTTTATCTATTACCCAAGTAATTCCCCCCTTATATGTCTCGTGACTTTTTTCCTGGTTGTCTATCTGAGGGGGTGTCTTTCTCGAGAGGATCGCACGATCTAAGGGGGAGCAAAAGCTTTATTTATTACTTAAGTAATGACCCCATGATATGTCCCGGATGCTCCACCCTATACACTCTCACTTTTGGATCTGACTGGACATGCATTATTAAATCGGAATTGTGGCATGATTGAATGTTTTTGTTTCTCCAACCTTGCATCTTAATATGATAATCAATTGATTGTTCCTGGCATGTGTTCTTTAATCCATTATCACTCATGAATCTTTCGTTGGACAAATCATGTAAATTTAATTAATCTTAGCTACATCTTTCAGCATGAAGGTTTCACTATGTTGACCAATATGAACTTATATGTTTCTTTTCTATCATATGCATTGATTTCAGTAAAATGATCCTTAACTCATATGTATGTGTCTCGCTTTTATTTTAAATGCATAAGTTCTAATTATTTTTCATTAGTTTAGATTATGCTGAATTTTCTTTATCCTATATCCGTACTAATCCCAACCTATTAAGCTTTCTGTTCTTTTAGTTTATCTTTGTGAAGCTACATGTAAAGACATGTATTTGGGTAGGGCTGAGAGATAGTCTTTCTCTGTTGCTAAAAACATCTAGACAATATTGTGTTCGTCGATGTGAGCATTTTGACGATGATGGGCCCAATTCGGGTCGGGGCCCCGAGTGGCCCGATTATTGACTTTTCGGGGTTTATTGGTTGACCTTGCATTTGAACTGTCAATTGGGTTGGAAAATATCTGGATAGTGATGTGCTCATCATTTCGAGCGTTTTGACAGTAATTGGGCTCAATTTGGAGTTCGTGACCTCGGGAGGTCAATTGATATTTTTGGGATTTATTAATGAAAGAAAATATAAAAATATAAATAGGGGGAAAGAGAGCTTCCACGTTACGTTTCAGTGTTTCTACGTTGGAGAGCTTAAAGAGAGAGAGAGAGAGAGAGAGAGAGAGAGAGAGAGAGAGAGAGAGACAGAAGGAAGCTTGGAGCCTTCGATTTGGGGCATTTTGAGCTCGTTCAAGCATCAAGAATCATTCTAGGTAGGTGTTCCATTGATTCTTCACCCTTTTCTTGCTATTTTATTGGATTAACATGTAAGAATTAGATGAAATCATGCAAAATCATGGTGAACCCTAGAAATTGGGGAAAATGAAAATTGAGCATGAAACCTAGATGATTTAGGTTGTTTGGTAGCCTAATGTGGCTAGATGATGTTAGAAACCCTTGATAGGGACGAATTGTTGCTTAAAAATGGAGATTTAACGGGTATAATTGGGTTTTGGGACGAATTGGGGAAGAACGCAGTCGGCAGTTCGCGACTGGGGAACTGCTCGAGGCTAGCTTCGAGCAGCTTCGAGCAGAGTTTCGAGCAGTTTCGAGCAGTCTCGAGCAGAGGCCTCGAGTAAGGAGCATTGAGCAGAATGTAACCTCGAGCAAGTGTCTCGCCCAGAGGCCTCGAGCAGGGAGCATCGAGCAGAATGTAGCCTCGAACAAGTGTCTCGAGCAGTCTCGAGCAGAGGCTTCGAGCAAGGAGTGTCGAGCCGGTGTAGGATCGAGCAGTGTTTTTGAGCGATCTCGAGCGGCGCGCTTCGAGTAGTGTCTCGAGCATTGGACAAGTGTTGTTCCAGATTGGACCATTTACATTGTAAACCATTATGCCTCTCCACACTTAAGTATTATACTTAACTTACAATGTAAATAACGAAATACCTCCCATTTGGATTCAAAGAAATACTAGAAAAATAAATTCCCACTCTATCAAAATGTTAAAATTGGGATTTAGTGTAAAATCTCGAAAAAATCCAATTTTTCATAGAGGTGGATTTTTGGAAAGTGGTAGACATCTCAGAAAAATCCCCAAAAATCAGATTGTCATAGTTATGATATGGAGACCCAATGCCGGGACTTTTTATTTCAAGAAAATAACTCCTGTGGGTATCTCCTTCCTTGGTCAAGGAATGATGATCGGTTTGTGAAGACTGGCTTCAGTTATAAAGGGAGTATGGTGAACCTTAATGTCATATTGGTGTTGGTATGTTGGTTTGAGGAATTAGGGCTTGGGCCCTATGACTTGTTGGGTTCTCACCGTGAAGCATAGATGATGTTATGTGGTTGACGGGGCAGGCATATGCGCCGATGGTAGGCCTATGTGGCACTGTGTCCGGGCATATTGCGCTGTGACCGTGGCAGGCATATGCGCCGATGGCAGGCCTACGTGGCACTGTGTCCGGGCATAGTGCTGTGGAAGGGCTGAGTGCCCTGAGCTGAAATCCCATTGAGGATTGTGTTGAGCTGTTGAGCTCGTGGAGCTTGGGCTAAGTACCCTAAGCTAGGATCCGGTTGAGGATCGTGGACAAGTCGTCCTGTGGGCAGGCTGAGTCCTAACATTTGTTTGCAGGCTGAGTCCTGATGATTGTGCACACTACACTGTGCACGAGTACACAAAGCATGTAGTATGGACTTGTATGTCTGCATGATGTGGAGTATTGGGGGTCACCTACGGAGCTTGTCGCTCACCCCTACTTGCTGTTTACCTTTTTCAGGTGTGACCCGGGACTAGTGGAGGACTTTCTTTCAGGAGGACGTGCCCACAGCTCTGATGTATGATACAGTGCTCTATTTTGTATTATTTGTATTATATCCTGGACATGGGTCCGTAGACTTGTATTTGCATACTATTTGTGATGTGATGTCTGTATGACTGTTTGACTTATTGTATGCATGATGATGTATGGGAAAATATAGGATTACCCTTGATGTATGACTGTACAGGGTTGCACATTTGAGACAGCACCCGCGGTGTAGTCTCTATTGGTGCTAGTTACCAACCCCTTGACCTTTCGCGTGCGGGCAAGGGGAAGTCATGTACCCGGTTCTGGGTTGCCTAAAATTCGGGTATGTGACACTATAGGTTCAGATTCTCTTTGCATTTCACCGATATATATCTTGTCTGATGTCTCAGATTTGAAGTGTTGTAGTACTTCTTTTCAATTCGACTTGAAGATAGCAAAGGAATTTACTTCTCTCGTTTTAGCACCTATTTCTACGGACTCAGTCTGTCATTCATCCGGATACTCTTATTACGGATACACCTTACCCCGGATGATAGTTGGTTCAATTCCTCCTGACTCTTGAAACTCTCAAATCGCGATAATCTAAGTATTATCTTATGTAAAGACTCATATTTGGGTAGTTTTGAGAGATAGCCATTCTATGGGAATGCAACTATCTGGACGGTAGTGTAGTCGTCGATGTGAGCATTTTGACTGTACCTGGGCCCGATTTCGAGTCGAGGCCCCATTTGACCCGATTATAGACTTTTCAAGTTTTATTGGTTGACTTTGCATTTGGGGCGGTCATTTGAGTGTGATAATATCTGAATAGTGTTGTACTCATCATTTCGAGCGTTTGACGTAGCTTGACTCAATTTGGAGTTCGGGACCTCGGAGGTCAATTATTGTGAGATCAATGGTTGACTAGGTCAATTATTGACTAGGTTAGTGGTCAATGTTGGCAGAAATATAAATAGAAGGAAAAAGAAAGAGCTTTCACTTTACGTTATCACGTTTGTGCGTTTGAGAGAGAGAGAGAGAGGGAGCTTGGAAGCTTAAAGCCTTGGCGATTTGGGGCGATTTGGGTTCGTGGAGCTCAAAGAATCACTCTAAGTAGGTGTCCTTGAACTTCTTATCTTGATTCTATCTTTGGTATGCACGAATTTGTCATGATTTATGAAATTAAGCATGAACCCTAGGTTTTGGGGGAATCCAATTTTGGGTTAGATCTAATGGTTTAGCATAAGATCTGTGGTTAAGAACTATTTTATATCAGTTTTGATATGTGTTTCTGTGATCTGGGGTTGTTTAACTGCATATTCCATGAGAGTTGAGAAGTCAACCATGGAAATCTGAATTTAGATCTAGATTTCTGGAAATCTGCAATTTGGTGCATATTTCTGCTGCTATCTGTGCGATTTAAAGGCGTTTTGGACGCATTTGGAGGTAGATATCATAGTCTGTTGCGTAAAATGTGTGTTTGTGAGTGCCTGGGGGTTGCTGGGTTGATTCCAGACGAAGAACAGGCAAAAACGACGATGAACAGTACCCTGGGTGAATTACTAGGTCGAAATGACGAAGATCCGAAGTTCTGGGTCGAAGGGTCGAAGATCCAGGGTCGTTGGGTCGAAGGGTCATAGATCCGTAGTTCGTAGATTCATAGTTCATAGATTTGTAGTTCGTAGTCCGAAGGTCGAAGTTCGTAGTGCAGCTTCGAGTCTTCGAGGCACACTGCAGTTCGGCGTTCTACAGCTACGAGTCGCAACTCCAACAGTGTAACTGAACACTAGACTACACTGGACTAGACTATTTACATTTTAACCTATAAAGTTTAATATTTAAGTTACAATGTAAATAACGAAATGCCCTCCATTTGGATTCAAAGAAAAATACTAGAAAATTAAATTCCCACTCCTTCAAAATGTGAAAATTGGGATTTAGTGTAAAATCTTGGAAAAATCTAGTTTTTCGTAGAGGTAAATTTTTGGAAAGTGGGGTTAGACATTTCAGAAAAATCCCTAAAAATCAGATTATCTTAGTTATGATATGGGAACCCAATGCCGGGACTTTTTATTTCAAGAAAACAACTCCTATGGGTATCTCCTTCCTTGGTCAAGGAATGATGATCGGTTTGTGAAGAATGGCTTCAGTTATAAAGGGAGTATGGTGAACCTTAATGCCATATTAGTGTTAATATGTTGGTTTGAGGAATTGGGGCTTGGGCTTTATGACTTGTTGGGTTATCACCGTGGAGCACAGATGATGCTATGTGGTTGACGGGGCAGGCATATGCACTGATGGTAGGCCTGTGTGGCACTGTGGCCGGGCATATTGCGCTGTGGCCGTGGCAGGCCTGTGTGGCACTGTGTCCGGGCATATAGCACTGTGGTAGGGCTGAATGCCCTGAGCTGGGATCCTGTTGAGGATCGTGGACAAGCTGTCCTGTGTGGGTAGGCTGGGTCCTGATGTTTGTTTGCAGGCTGAGTCCTAATGATTGTGCACACTACACAGTACACGAGTACACAGAGCATGTAGTATAGACTTGTATGTTTGCATGATGTGGAGTATTGGGGTCACCTACTGAGCTTGTCGCTCACCCCTACTTGTTATTTACCTTTTTCAGGTGTGACCCGAGACTAGTGGAAGACTTTCTTCCAAGAGGACGCCCACTACTCCGATGTATGATACAGTATTATATTCTGTATTGTTTTGTGTGATATCCCGGACATGGGTCCGTGGACAGTTATATTTGCATACTGTTTATGCATGATGATTTATGGGAAACTACTGGATTACCCTTGATGTATGACTGTACAAGGTTGCATGATTGAGACAGCACCCGCGGTGTAGTCTCTATTAGTGCTAGTCACCAACTCCTTGACCCTTCGGGTGCAGGCAAGGGGAAGTCATGTTCCTAGTTCTGGGTTCCCTGGAATTTGGGGGCATGACATCTTACATCGTGTATTTTTGAGGAGTAATAATGATGGTTCATTAATTGCACATCTCAAGCCCGGCATTTTGTCTTTTCAAATTTTCAAAGTGGGCATACAGCTGTCATTAATGCATGGTTATCACTGTGCCACATCATCATCCTATTTGACAGCGCTAAACCATCAAGTCTAATGACATCAGTTGCCCGGTGGATCACTGTTCATCTCGCTTAAACCCAAGACCCGCTGGCATCCACGGACCCGTCCTATATATCCTGCACTTTCACGGGCAATGCGAGTTTACAATTTCTAAATCCCTAAACTCTCGTCGCTCCTTCAAATTTCAAAAGACCTAGCTCTCTTCACCCTCTTCGATCCTCCACTACAAGGGCATGCCAAGCACTCTATGGTGTAACTCCCGGCCACCTTGTCGATTGGGACGGAATTCCCGACCCTCTGACATGGTTCCTCGAGCTTCGCTCTCTTCTTGCAGCCAGCAAGTTGCTCAATCTGGTCTCTGAACCGATGGACCTTCTTATTGAAGACATCACCACCTTTTACTGGCACTTCACTATCTGCGATGATTCCATCATCTCTGCCGCAAGAGGTCAGTCCATTGTTATCACACCCCAAGTCTTAAGGGATGTGTATTAGTTTCCTGTTGGTTCTCATTATCGACTGAATGCAAAACCCATGGCTGCATTGATGGGTTGCCTCACCAAGGTGAAGGAGTACAAGTTGAAGTGTTTTCAGGGCCGTTATCGCTGTATGGCCACCTGTTGGATCAAGCCCAAAATTTGGATGATGCGAGCGGTAACCCTATGTAACTTGATCTGAGACTTTTGTGTTTTCATGTTAAGTAATTGCAGAAGATATGAACTTAATCCGGACCTACACTCGTGAGAGGAAAGCTAAGGACGGGATACATAATCCTGATCCGGATGAGAGTGTGGGTCGTAAAAGATTGGTACATAACCAAGTCTTCACTTCATACGGAAAAAGGATCATACGTGCGGACTATTGAGTTAAAGCTACGGACTAAGGAATCTGCGCCTAATACTTTAAAATGGACTAAGTCAATAGATGTGGAGTAAGAATCCTAGTCTATAAATCGCACGGAGAAAGTCACAGTTATCACGGAGTAAAAAGGCTAAGTCTTCCACTCAAGTGGACTAAGGAAAAGAATAACGGAGTAAGAAATTCGGAGCATTCTATACATGCGGAGTAAGGAACGACTTATGCGGAATAAAGACCCAAGTCTTTATTTCGCACGGAGTAAGGAAATTTGATACGGAGTAAGGAATCTGAACCTGCTACTCTTGTAGAGTAAGGACGTGCTGATATGGAGTAAGTCATCCGTTCCTTTAACTCATGCGGAGTAAGGAAGCGCTGATGCGGAGTAAGCACTCCGACCTTCTCATTCATACGGAATAAGGAAGCGCTTACACAGAATAAAGATTCCAGTTCTAAATTGATACAGAGTAAGCAATCATTGCTACGGAGTAAGGATCCAAACTTAGTTTAACACAGAGTAAGGAACCTTACACCGGATCTAAGATGACACTGCTTCAACTTATCTCTTCGTATTCAAAGTCACCGGCTCACTGCTTCCCAATGTGAGACAAACTCGTTGAGAACCTAAAGTATCTTACACGTGGATCATCCAGATATGTGGACATAACTTAGACTGAACTTGGGAACTCACAAACACATTTTTGTTTTGCAAACCCAAGACATTGAGCTCCATATCCGCAGCACTTAAGACAGAGAGGATTCCGAGGAATAGTAATTGTGCACATAGTCTGGAACAACAAGTTCGAAGATTGTCTCTCAAGGATGTGCTATATATATTATGTAAACCTTGTATATTAAGTGTGCACGTGTGAATGTAAAAGAGCTTAAGGAGATCATAGAGGCTAGTGTGTGAGTACATTGTAAACAGAGTGTTAGAGAGTTATTAGTAGATCTAAAAGCTCATTAAGCTTTAATCTGCTTCCATTTTGTTGTACTTATCATTTTGATAATAAAACAAAATGCTTCTACTATCTGGTTATTTTCCGCATTGATTATCTCTTAACCAGATAGTGTTGTGCCAAAGAGTTAGAAAAAGAGTTTCGATAAAAGCCTATTCACCCCCCCTCTAGACTCCAAGGGACCAAAAAGTGGTATCAAAGTGAGTTCTATTTGCTCAAAGTAGAGATCCCACTCTCTTTGTCTCTCACCAATGGCTGAAGAAAGTAGTATGCTATTCAACACTCGCCTGAACTCCGGAGGTGCACAAGAGCCTCTCCCTAATCGAAGTAGCAGTGAAAATGTCGATCCACCTCAACCTGTTGCTGCCGCTGCTCCTCAACCACGGAGTTCTGGTTTCACTCTGACCAAACCGCCAAAGTTCACACCTGAGCTTTTCTCCCAGTGGAAAGCTCGCATGAGAATGTTCATGGTCTGCCATGATCATCTCATGTGGCTATGTCTCCATCAGGAAATACCCACTCCGATGACGATCGGAGAACATGGAGTTAGAAGGCCAAAGACCGATGCTAAACTCACCAATGATGAAAGAGCCTGGCAATGTGCTAGCGAAAAGGCTCTAGCATATGTTACATCGTCTTCGGACTCCGAAGCTTTCATGGACGTCCAGGGCTACATGACAAATGAAAGTCGTCAGGGATAACCGACAATCCTCTATGAGGGAAGTCAGTCCCAAATGCAGAATGTCATCTGTACTCTCAGGCAAAATTTTGAGAGTTTCAATCAAAACCCGGCGAATCCCTCGAGAGCATCAATCGGAGATTTGGCAAGCTCATCCTTGAGCTAAAAACTGTCAATGAGTACTACTCTCAATCTCAAATCAATGATAAGTTTTTCCGCTCTCTGCTGGATCGCTACTACTCCAAGTAGCTTCAGATGCAAGCCGACAAGAACTGGCAGTATGTTCCCCTTGAAGAACTATACGAAGAGCTACGGACTCACGAGGTCAGGTTCAAATACTTTGACCGAGATGAGAAAATAGCTCGGAAAGAAAAGGGGGTAGCTTTCAAAGCTACAGAATGTCTCAGCATACTGAGGAATGATGATTCGGAAGAGTCAGAGGACTCTAACTCTGACGCTGAAGAAATAGCTCTTCTGGTCCAAACTTTTGAGCGATTCCTTCAGAAAAGCAAAAAGGGATTCAGAAGAGGCTCCTTATCATCATTCCGAAGGAAGGAGCGATCAGAGTCTAGTTCCTAGGAATGCTATAACTGTGGGAAACTCGGTCATTGGTCCAAGGATTGTAAATCCAAATCTAAGACGGCTGAGAAAAGTGACAAGGTTACTCCTCGACGCTCCACCTCAAACAATAGCAAGAACAAGAGGAAGGCGTTCGTCACAAATCAGTGGCTAGGAAGAATAGGAGGAATCCTCGGATGATGAGCCAACTCCTAAATCGAACGTCTGCCTTATAGCAAATATTGGGGTACCTTCGATCTCTGAGCCCATGAGTAAATTAGAATCTATTATCACTGAATGTGATCATGAAAAGAATGAGAGACTAATAATTACTCAAATGTACAAAGATATGGAAAGTCAGAACAAACGTCTTGAAATTACTGTTGCTAGACTTGAAAAGGACATAACTGACTTCAGGGGTAAAGAGGCTTGGTATCATGATCTAAGAGCTAAAAATCATTTGCTAAATACCAACCTAACTAGCCTAAAAGTTATTGTGAAAAGACTCGAGAATGAGCTGGAACAGGAAAACGAGATAAATCGTAAGTGGCTAAAATCCGGGGAAATAGCCTCTACATTTATGACTAATCCGGATAACATCCGAGTTAAACCTGGCCTAGGCTCTGAACCATCAACCTCCACACAAGCTATTGAGTGTCCTCCGGATTTCATTCCAAAACTAACCAACCTTTATCATGTTAGTACATCTAAACCATTGGATGGTTTCATTTTAGGTGGCACCATAGTCTATGATTGTGGAGCAGAGGCTGTTACTGCTGTTCCCGATGCAGTAGCATCCGTATCTAACAATGAAGGGATGGTTGCTACAGTTAAAGCCGAAACTGTAGCACCCAGAAAGAAAGGAAAAGCTAAGGCTGGCGCATCTAGGGCTAAGAGCGCGTCACCCAATTGCAAAGGTTTAGGCCATAGGGAACAAAGTATAAAATTTGTAAAACCTGAGAAATTTGTATCCCCTGTTTATGCTCCGCATCATAGTGTCTGTTCCATCTGTAGAGAAATAGGTCATTATCACTACGAATGTTGGAGCTTATCTGATAGCTGGCTTTGTAATCAAATTCATATTAATAAAGATCAGTTTATCAAAAAGGGTTCTTCGAGCGAATCAAAATCAAAATCTCAAAGGACTGTCTCTCTTAAGAAAACCAACTTAAAAAAGCAGCTAACACTAACAAAATAAAGTCAACCTGGAAAGCTAAAGTTCCTAACAAAGTTAAATCCGGAACTATTGACATTACTGCTGTTTCTCCTAACCGCATGAAACAAGTTTGGGCACCAAAAGCGTAAACTATTGTCTTGCAGGAGCATCTTTGGATTGTACTGCCGGATCACTTGAAGTTAAAGATCAATCAAAGCAAGTGAATTCTCGATAGTGGATGCTCCGGACATATGACGGGTGATCAGTCTTTGCTCGTTGATGTTACTGACAAACGAGGCCCATCCATATCATATGGGGACAACAACAAAAGTAAGACTGTGGGGTATGACACTTTAACCAATGGCTATTTATCAATCACTAAAGTTGCACTAGTCAAAGCTTTGAAGCATAATCTGTTGAGTGTCAGTAATTTATGTGACAAAGGATTTATTTCCTTTTATGTCCAAAGACTAGACAATTAGGGGAAAACTTATCCGGAGAGGTTAAGTTATCCGGATTAAGAGATGGCGACATATACTCAGTGGTCTTAAGAAATAATTCTTTTGACCCTGTATGCTTCCTCACTAAAGCATCAGATTAAGAAAGTTGGCTATGGCACAAGCGTTGCGCACATTTAAATTTTAAGACCTTGTCTAAATTAGCATCGCTTGACTTAGTAAATAGCTTGCCAAAACATAAATTCTCCAGAAACTCCATCTGTAGAGAATGCCAACTCGGCAAGCAGACCAAACACAGCTTTAAGAGCGAATCAGTTAATTCAATAACTGCTCCGCTGCAACTTCTTCACATGGACCTTTGTGGTCCCATTTCTATTGCTTTTCTGGAAGGTGCGAGATATACCCTCGTGGTTATCGATGATTCCACCAGGTATACATGGGTAATGTTCCTTAAATCAAAAGATCAAACCTTTGAACATCTTGTTCATCTCTTCAACTAGATAAGCA
Organism: Taxillus chinensis; assembly: GCA_023512835.1. Taxonomy (NCBI): domain Eukaryota; kingdom Viridiplantae; phylum Streptophyta; class Magnoliopsida; order Santalales; family Loranthaceae; genus Taxillus; species Taxillus chinensis. The sequence continues at coordinate 23,035,077 of CM042087.1, read as the reverse complement.
ATTCACAAGGACTGAGCATTAAGTGCATTAGGAGTGATCATGGTACTGAGTTTGATTTTTCAGATATGAGATCCTATAGTTCTGAAAAGGGCATTCAGGACAACTTCTCTGCGCCCAGAACTCCACGACAAAATGGAGTTGCTGAGCGTAAGAATCGCACTTTAGTCGAAGCTATGTCTACTACATGCTATGTTCAGAACAGAACTCTTATCAATAAGATTACCATGAAAACACCCTATAAGATGTGGAGAGGCAGGAAGCCATCAATCTCTCATTTCAAAGCCTTTGGGTGTGCTTGCTATATGTTAAACAACGGCAAAGAGGCCTAGAGTAAATTTGAGCCAAAATCCGATGATGGCATCTTTTTCGGATACTTGTTGCACAACAGGGCTTATCGTATTTTCAATAGAAAACATTTAATGGTTGAAGAATCTTTCCATGTTAATTTTGATGAATCTAATCTGGATAGGTCAAGTGTAGGATCTTTGAATCAATTTGTGCAGGATCACACAGACTCGATTGACTACTCTCAGTTCAGGCATGTACCTGTTGGAATACCTGATGAATCACTCAGTACCGGTGAGGCAAGAAATGTTACTGATGATGCTTCAGAAGACTCGGACTAAGGACTTCCACTTAACTCTGGAGAACTTGTTACGGAAATCCATAATTCCAGAGAACCTACTAGTCCGTCCGGACCTATTCATACTAAAAGCAATAGTGCCGAAGTACTTCCAAGTACTTCTGCAACTGCTCATCATACGGATGTAACATGTTCGAAAGAAGCTCAACCAGCTGATGTACAAGATCCACCTGATCTGGCAGAGCTTCAAATTATTCACTACTCACTACCACTTGCGCAGAACTATAGGTGGACTCGGAACCACCCATCAGAACAAGTGATTGGTGATCCTATTGTTGGAGTAAGGACGAGGGCAACCACTTCCAATCTATGCTTCTATTCATGTTTCTTATCACAGATAGAGCCAAAGGTCGTGGATGAAGCCCTCCAAGACTCTAACTGGATAGACGCTATGCAAGAAGAGCTTAATCAGTTTCAAAGGAACGAAGTGTGGACTTTAGTACCAAGGCCAAGGTCGCAACAAGTTATTGGAGTTAAATGGGTGTTTGATAACGTGCATTTTATGCCGTTATTCTAGTGTTTATTTAGGATGTTTAAGAGCATGATTAGAGCCTTATTGCCTCATATATCATATATATTTGCTCTAACCCCTAGGAAGATGCTATGTGCAAATACATGCGTTTTTAAGCTGTTTTGGCAGATTTTGGACCTCACTTTTGACTAGGTAGATGGCCTCAAACAATTTGCGTGCAAGAACAAAAGTTTCTTAGAATGATGTCCTCTACCTACCACAGAAATTTCAGAGCATTTGGAGCTGAACGTGAATTCACCCATTTCACGTGCAAGCCTATTTTTGCCTCTCAGGCCTCTACAGGATGCAAGGAAGCTTGGGAAGAAGTTTGAGCTGATTTGAAGGTGCACGTGAATTCACCATATCACGTGCAAATTGGCGTGCAGAGATATTTTTGGACCGATCCAATCGTTTTTCCATGCTGATCATTTGTTCCTGAAGGCCCAAGTCCAAATTGTGGATGGAAGATAGAGTTTTTAATGTTTCGAGTGTTACTTATCAAAACTACGTCGTTTTGATAAGTGGGCTAGGTTACACACCTCAAGGCCCATCCAAACTCTATAAATAAGAGCTCCACGCCCCTTGCTAGCCAGGCCTAACCCCCCTACACGTTTTTAGAGAGAGAGAGAGAGGCTCCACGACTTGGAGGTGCTCCTTGACCTAGGAGAGCAGCCGTCGCAGCCGTCGCAGCAGCCGTCGCGGATTTTGGAGCCTGGATTTGAAGCTTTCTTTGTGCGCGTGATCAAGAAGAAGATGTTGAGCTTTTTGCTATGGTTTTGCTTGTAATCATGCGTGAGTAGTCTTTTAATCTAGGGGAGCAATGTAGCCCCCTTGTTGCTTTGCTGTGTTTATGAATATTGGGTTTGGATGATTGAAGTTTTGCATGTTTTATGAATCTGTTCTTAATTCTATCTTTGGATGTACACCTTGGTATTCTTAGCCCTAGTCCAGGGCGGATTGAGATTCATAACTTATTTGTAATTGGTGTGATCATTATCCTTTTGCAAGTATGATTTATTGGCTTTGCATGTTTGTGTGTTTAGATGACCATTCCTGGCATACAACTCTTAAAAGGGCCTCAATGACCATTTGTTGTCCTTGGCTTATGTTTAGCATGTTTTCAATCAGACAACCCTAATACCATGAACCAGTAGAGATAACATAGGGAGGTGAAATTGTGACCCTAGATGCTTTTAATCCTTGAAACTTAATCCTAAAATCAGTTTACTTTCTTTATTTATTCAGAAAACCAAATAAAAATTAGATCTTTAGTTTAAAAAAGAAAACTTTTTGCCAAGACATTTTATAGAACAAGAGTAATTGGGTGATTTGATTTGAGAACTAGAGAACTAGGCTAATCCCTGTGGGTTCGACCCCTTTCTTGCTCTTATTCTTTTAGTGCAAACTTAGGGAATTTATTATTTTGAAGAGAGATTTAACGACATTAGCTAGCTCTTTTAGAGAGGCTAAAAATCTTGTCTGTCAAATTGGCGCCGTTGCCGGGGATTCAACGGTTAACTAGTTTTTAAAATCAACATTGAGTGAAATTGTTTGAATTCTGATCTTGGTGTTTTATTTTGTCTTTTATTTTCTGTTATTTTGTGTTCTTTATTTGTTTATTTTGCATTGTTCGGAGTCTGTTGGGTGTGTTCTTGTTGTTTACAGGAACATACATCAAGGATTCCTAGTTGTGCATGCAAAGAGAGGAGGATATACAATTTACGCGGGAACCTGAAAGGTTGTTCGAGCTCGTCGTAGAGCAGCTAGGGAAGCGACACGTGAGGCGGAAGAAGCACTACAAGGCTTGGAGCAATCCGTAGGCGATCCGATGGCAGATCTCGGACCTGATGGTGGTGCACCGCAAGGAGGGGCCAATTACAATGGCCAATATCCAGAAGAAGAGGGTAATAGGTTTATGCCCCAGAACCTTCTTAGATTATGCGAGGCCGATGATGTCGGACCATTATTCTGGGATTCGGCAGACAAGAGTCCAAGCGAATAGCTTCGGGGTGAAGCCGGCATTGATCAACATGGTGAGCAACAACGCGTTTGGAGGAACAGCCGTGGATGATCCACACCAGCATTTGATGAGGTTCTACCAGGTGTGTGACACCATCAAGATCAACAATGTGTCGGAGGAAGCCATAAAGCTAAGGCTTTTCCCTTTCTCTTTAAGGGATAGAGCTCTTGGCTGGTTCAACGATCTGCCAACAGGTTCAATCAACACTTGGGAGGAGATGCGGACCAAGTTCATGTCAAAGTACTTCCCTCCTTCCAAGGTGATCCAGCTAAGAGGAGAGATTAGCGAGTTCAGGCAAGATGAGATGGAGACTCTTCATGAAGCTTGGGAGCGTTTCAAAGACTTAGTGAGAAGATGCCCTGATCATGGAAGGCCCCGGTGGATTCAAATTGAATCTTTCTACACAAGTCTTCAGTCCCATTCACAAGACAAGGTGAATGCAAGTTGCTGGAGGATGCTTGATGAATCTAGAGCCTGACGCAACAGCAGAGAGCTCTTGGAGAGGCGTAATTAGCTGATTGGCGGTGGTCTAATGTGCGTACTTCAAAGCCAAGGGAGAAGATAGCTTCGGTTGATAATTCTTCCAATGATGTGCAAGCACAGATTCAAGCTTTAGTGAAAGGCATGGAAGTATTGGCTCTTAAAGTTGAAGGATCACAAGCTTTACCGGTAGTTGAGCAGGGTAGTGAGGAGCTGAAGAAGCAAATTATGTTGGAGGAAAGGGCTTGTACCAGAAACAGCAATTTTATCCTCAACAACAACAACTAGGGTACAACCAGAATCAGCAGCAATCTCAACCATTTCAGAGAACTCCAGACCGAGGGGGAGATACCTCATTTCAAGTATAAATATGTGCCCCCGCAGGGATGAAAGCGAGAATCCGTATGCTACGAATAATTATTTACACCCACCTCCAGGATTCGAGCGAGCATGACCTCGGCCTCAACAAGAAAAGAGGAAGGGTATATCGAGAATGTGGATGAGCCAACCAAAAGAGAGGATAATTTGGAGGAAAGGGTAGTCACACTAGAATCTTCAATTAAGAATATGGAGAAGTTACTTGTGAGTATGGCATGAAATGTAAATCAAGGGGTGTCAACCAATACTTTTCCAAGTGACACCGAGGTGAACCCCAAGGAGAGTCAAAGGCTATCACTCTAAGGAGCGGGAAGACACTAAATGAAGCTGAAGAGCCTAAGAAGAAGGCCATTCCGGAAGAACAAAGCAAACCCTTGGAAGTCGTGACCAAGGAAAATCAGAAAAAGTGGAAGAAAGAGTGCAAGAGAAGAAGGACAAGCAGCTGAGTCAAGACAGGAATAGTCGAAGAACAAAGGCAAGAGCTCAGGCCTACTATGCCATTTCCTCGGAGGCCGAGGAACCGAGGGGTTGAAGAAGAGTATGAGCGCTTTCCGAGTTTGTTCAAGAAGCTTGAGATTAATATTCCATTTGTGGAAGTTTTGGAGCAGATGCCTAGGTACCTGAAATATATCAAAGATTTTGTGACAAAGAAGAGGAAATATGGGGATCATGAGACGGTGGTAGTCACTAACGAGGTGAGCGGTGTTGTTCAAGGAGTTTGCCCATCAAGCATAAAGATCCGGGTAGCTTTAATCTCCCTTGTGTGATTGGCAATGCACCGCAACGGCGAGGCCCTATGTGATTTAGGGGCCAGCATCAATTTGATTTCCTTTGCTTTGTACAAGCGACTTGGGCTTAAGGGCATGAAGCCTACTTCCATATCATTGCGGTTGCTGACCGGTCTCTTGGAAGGCCTGAAGGGATAATTGAAGACGTGCTAGTTAAAGTGGGCTCCTTCATATTTCCAGCGGACTTTGTAGTTTTGGAGATGGAAGAAGATAGAGGAGTTCAACTACTCCTTGGAAGACCGTTTCTCGGAACGGGTTGTGCATTGATTGATGTTGCTCAAGGGCAGCTAACTCCGAGAATTAATGAGGAGACCTTAGTCTTCCACATGGGGAAGGCTCTGCAAGGTCAAGAGGAGGAGGATTACCTTTGGGTTGAAGACCTTGAGGAATTGGTGGAAGACTACTTGGCAAAGAAATTACCACCACCAATGATGGAGCCCTTCAGCTTATAGAAGCTCAACAAGATGAAGAGATGTACTTGACAGCTGAGGAAGATGAGCAAACTACAAACTCTTTGGAGCAAGCTGAGGAGAAGGAAGATGACATGCCTCCAGCTCCAGAACTGAAGGAGCTGCCTGGACACCTAAGGTATGAATTTCTAGACTCTACAAATCAATTCCCTGTCATTGTTGCTTCTAATTTGAATGATGTGGAGTGTACTCAATTGTTAGAAGTCCTTAGGAAACACAAAAAGGCCCTAGGATGGAACATTGAAGACATTAGGGGTATTAGTCCAGGGATTTGCATGCATAAGATTTTGATGAATGATGATTTTAAACCCACGCTGAAAGACAAAGAAGATTAAACCCTGCTATGAAAGAAGTTGTTAGAAAAGAAATTTTAAAATGGAAAAATGCGGGAATAATTTATGCTATTTCTGATAGTGAGTGGGTGAGTCCATTGCATGTTGTGCCCAAGAAAGGGGGCATGACTGTGATTAAGAATGAGAAAAATGAATTGATCCCATCTCGCACTGTGACGGGGTGGAGAGTGTGTGTTGACTATAGGAAGCTGAACAAGGCCACTAGGAAGGATCATTTTCCTCTTCCTTTCATTGACCAAATGTTGGATAGGTTAGCTGGCTATAGTCACTACTGCTTTTTAGATGGCTATTCCGGGTATAATCGGATCATGGTTAAGCCCGAGGACCAAGAAAAGACCACCTTCACGTGCCCTTTTGGCACATTTGCATTTAGGAGAATGCCATTTGGGCTTTGTAATGCCCCCGCCACCTTTCAAAGGTGTATGATGGCTATTTTTCGGGGTTTGGTTGAGGAGATCATGGAGGTCTTCATGGATGACTTCTCGGTGTTTGGTTCCTCCTACCAACAAGGTGCTTGAAAAATCTAGATGTGGTCTTAGAGAGATGTGAGGAGAAGGAACTAGTCCTAAATTGGGAGAAATGCCATTTCATGGTAACAGAGGGGATAGTTCTAGGGCACAAGGTGTCTGCACATGGTTTGGAGGTAGACAAGGCAAAAATCTCCACTATTGAGACTCGCCACCTCCAACTAATGAAAAAAGGAGTGAGAAGTTTCCTTGGCCATGCTGGCTTTTATAGGAGATTCATTAAGGACTTCTCCAAAATTGCAAAACCCATGAGTAGGTTGTTAGAAAAAGACACAAGCTTTGAGTTTAATGAAGATTGCTTAGAAGCTTTTAACATCCTCAAGGGTAAGTTAGTCACCGCACCTGTTATAGTCACACCTGACCGGGCTCAACCTTTTGAGCTAATGTGCGATGCGAGTGATTATCTGTGGGGGTAGTCTTAGGGCAAAGGCGAGAAAAGGTGTTTAGGGTCATTTACTATGCTAGTAAGACCTTAGATGATGCTCAACGAACTATACCACCACCGAGAAAGAGTTGCTCGCCGTGGTTTATGGTTGCAACAAGTTTAGACCCTACCTTTTGGGGTCTAAAGTCATTGTTTATACCTGATCATGCTGCGTTGAAATATTTGTTTGCTAAAAAAAGAAGCTAAGCCACGCTTGATTAGATGGGTTCTCCTCTTACAGGAATTTGACCTTGAAATTAGAGACACAAAGGGAGCCCTAAATTCCGTGGCTGATCACCTCTCCCGTGTGGAGAATGCACCTAAGTCTCTACCCATTGTAGATGACTTTCCTGATGAGAAGTTGTTTGAGGTGCATCATCTTCCTTGGTTTGCTGACATAGCAAATTATTTAGCCACTGGGTTCATACCCAAACAGTTAGACTACCACCAGAGAAAGAAATTGGTAGTGGATGCTAGGAAATACATTTGGGAAGACCCAATTCTTTATAGGAGGTGTCCAGACCAAATCATAAGAAAGTGTGTCCTTGAGGAGGAGGTAGATGACATAATTCATCATTGTCATGCATCACATTATGGGGGGCCACTTTGGGGTGCAAAGAACTGTGGCTAAGATCATGCAGTGTGGCTTTTATTGGCCTCACATGGTGAAAGACACCTATGTCTACATCAAAAAGTGTGATAGATGTCAAAGGGTAGGTGGTTTGTCTAGGAAAAATGAGATGCCTTTAACTGGAATCCTTCCAGTTGAAATTTTTGACATTTGGGGCATTGACTTCATGGGGCCATTCCCCAATTCTGATGGATATTCATACATTTTGCTTGCTGTGGACTATGTGTCTAAGTGGGTAGAAGCTATTCCTACTAGAGTGAATGATGCTAGGGTTGTGACTCATTTCTTTACTAGGAACATCTTTAGCCGTTTTGGGACACCAAGGGCTATAATCAGTGATGAGGGTAGTCATTTCTGCAACAAATTGTTTGATAAATTATTGAACAAGTATGGTGTCACTCATAGGAAGTCTTTAGCTTACCACCCACAAGCTAATGGACAAGCAGAAGTGTCCAACAGAGAGATTAAGGCCATTTTAGAGAAAACTGTTGGAGCCAATAGGAAAGATTGGTCTCAAAGGCTTGATGAAGCCTTATGGGCATATAGGACAGCTTACAAGACTCCCATTGGGATGTCACCTTACCGTATTCTATATGGTAAGGCATGTCACTTGCCTGTGGAACTTGAACACAAGGCTCATTGGGCCTTGAAGAAGTTAAATTTCAACCCACAAGAGATCAAGGAACTTAGGATGACTCAATTAATTGAGTTAGATGAGCTTAGGTTGGATGCCTATGATAGTGCTAAATTTTACAAAGAAAGAACTAAGAAATGGCATGATAGGCAACTCAACAATGAACCTTTAACCTTAGGACAGAAAGTTCTTCTATTTAACACAAGGTTGAGGTTATTTCCTGGCAAATTAAGGTCCAAGTGGATGGGACCTTTTGTAATAGTTGATAAGAAGCCATATGGGAGCTTTGAGCTCCAAGTCAGTAGATGGCCAGAAATTTTGGGTGAATGGCAATAGGTGAAACCTTACTTTGATTCAACTCGAGAGGGAGATAGTTGATTCCCTCTCTTTCACCATTGCATGATCATCACCGAAAGTCTAGCTACGGACTTTAAATAAAGCGCTGGTTGGGAGGCAACCCAATGTTTATTGTTGTGTTTTATTTTATGTTATTTTCTCTTATTTGTTTTCTTCAATAAATTTGTTTGCAAGCTAACCATTGTGCAGGAGACTTTGTTCCTTTCTTAGCTAACCATGTGCAGGATGAGCAAATTTTTGGGTCCTGAACTTGTGGAATTATTTTTAAAGTCAAAGTCATGGAGCAAGGAGCAAGTGAAGCCCAAAAGTGCTTGAAGATGGGCTCAAACAATTCACGTGCAAGACTTAAAGATGGTCCATAATGCATAAGCAACTCAGTGGAGAAATTTGGGCCAGTTTGGGCCTGAACGTGAATTTGAACGTGAATTGCCCAATTCACGTGCACCTTGTTTTGAGCTGTAACTTTCTGGAATGGTAGATGAAGACCATGTGAATCACGTTTACTCTTGCACGCGAATTGATAGCTGTCATATGGAGGCCCAAAAATGCAAAATACCGATTTTAGCCCTCCTAGAAGCTTCCTACAATTCACGTTCAGAAGGAAGTATTGCTTGCCAGCTCAGTGGGGACCTACCACCAAAGTTTGGGACGATTCTGACCTGCACGCCAATTCAGCCAATTCACGTGCAGAGGGTATTTTGGTCAGAACACTCTGAAAAGTTAGGGGCACGTGTATCACGCCAATTGGAGCCTCTTTCCTTCTGCACGCTATATAAAGGGAGGCCATCTTCAAAGGCTTCCACACCAAAATCACTCCAGATCTGAGTATTAGAGAAGCCCTTTTGCTCTCTTGCTCTTGAGTTTTCTGCTCTTTGTTCTTATTTTCTCATTCCAAAGATGGTGCGCACAAGGAGGACTAGCCAGGAGGAGGTGCACTCACCTAGTGCTGATAGCCAACCTGAGGAGGAGATACTCTTGGGGCATGCTCTTGATATGCAAGCTTTGGAGGCTTCAGAGCTGGGCTGGGCTAGAGAGGTGGCTGTTAAAATTCAAACTCTGAGATTACAAAGGTTAGTATCTGCCCAGCCAGCTATTTAATGGGCAGAATGAAGGGCACCGTCCTTGGCATGGTATGCACGAGGTGCTGATCCCAGTGCATATTGAACGTCATTATGTCTTGGTGCGAGTGGATTTGATCACAGGGCATGCAGGTCTTGTATGATCCAAGCCAAAATGAAGGGTTCAGCAGAAGAAAGAGACGGCTTGTTCATGGGCTCATCAAACGAATCAAGGATGCAATGAAGAAAGAAGGATTGTTGCAGGACAAGCTTCCGCTTATTCACCTCAACGAAATGGAAATCCCTCAGCAGCCTGACCAATTCAGCTGTGGGATCTTTGCTTGCTACTACATGATGGGTATTCTGCAAGGGAAGGAAAATTGGGAAGTGCGCGGCGAGACGTCGGCTGACTTTGTGGCTCAGGTGCGACGAATGGTGGCCAATGTCATCTACTATTACAGTGTGCCAAACCAGGGGTAAGTGTTTTTCCTACTCCTTCTTTTATGCCATGCGGACATAGCATATTTTAAGTGTGGTGTATGGGAGTGATTTGAGCCACTTGCTGGTCTTTTATGTTGTGATTGCATGTTTTATTTAAAAAAAAAAAACTGTTTTTAGTTGCATGATTGTTTGAGTTGTTTGCTTGAATGATTTGTTTGTGGAGACATGAATATTAAGTATGCAATTTTGGCTTAAAATTTAATTTTTTGGGCCACATTAGTATCATGTTGTGATAAGGGTGTTAAAGTAGTTAAAATGTGCTCTGAATTGGTTTAATCATGTCTTTATCTTTTGAATGATATCACCATGTTTTTAGAGCTGAGTTTTGAATATTAGCTGAGCATGAAATGCTATGATAGACCTAAGTAACCCTTAAAGTTGAGTGAAAAAGAAATGAAAAATGAGAACAGCTTCTTTTAGCCTTTGAGTGCCATTTTAGGGTATGGGTAATAGTCAGATTTGATACTCTTCTTGCATTCAACATTGGTTATTTAATGGTAGGAGTCAAGTAAGCATGTGATTACTTATTAGTGCTCAGTGTTTGGTGTGTTTAGTTAGGATGCAAGACCTCTAAGTCATTGTGACTGTCTTTGCATTCTCTTCTTTATTGTGAGATATTATTGGAAAAGGCTGTGATATAGAATGTGAAAAAGCCATCACTTAATTGGAAAATGGGATGTGAGACATCAATGAATTTCTGTCTCTCCTATTGTAGCAAAATGGCAAGGGGTATGCATTAGAAAAATCAGTCTTATTTATGTGTTATGTGAGTAAAAAAAAAAGAGTGAATAATCCATCAAGGGAGAGCATAAAATGCAACCTTGTAAGGTTATTACTTAAAAAAAAAAAAAAAAAGATTCAGAATAAAAGCCAGAATGGCTTGATGTTTATGTGTGATTGTTAAGATTTGTGAAGCCACATTGGCTGAATTGTGTTTTGTTTTAAGAGTGTTGAGCTCAATTCTCTGGCTCATGTTTTGTTTATTCAGTTATTAGAATAGAGTGTGAGTTTATTGAGTTTAGAATAGAGTGTGAGTTCAAATAAAGTAGAATAGAGAGTGTGTTTTCTTTGATGAGCACAATAGGGAACTCTCATGATTGCTTGGCAAGTACTTAATCAATAGCTGATGGCGAGTGTAGAGATAGAGTTTTCCATCCATTGTTCATTGATAGGTATTGGGCTTGAGCATTATTATATTTGAGTGAGGCTGCTTATCCTTGGTAAGAACTTAAAGGGAAACTAGGTGCTATTTTATCATGGAATGCTTGCTCATATCTGAAATTTAAGTGGAGATATTGCATGGTTGTTGGACTTAGGGATATGGACATGAATGAACTAAGTTATGACTCATTTTGATGCTTAAATTCCCATTTCATCATGATAGAGTTGCATGCTTAGGAAACCATGATTCTCCTTGATTGTTATTTTATTTTTCTTCCGTTTGACTGCGTGTTTATTTTATTTTTGCATGCTTGTATGTTTTTGCTTGAGGACAAGCAATGGTTCAAGTGTGGTGTATTTGATAACGTGCATTTTATTCCGTTATTCTAGTGTTTATTTAGGATGTTTAAGAGCATGATTAGAGCCTTATTGCCTCATATATCATATATATTTGCTCTAACCCCTAGGAAGATGCTATGTGCAAATACATGCGTTTTTAAGTTTGTTTTGGCAGATTTTGGACCTCACTTTTGACTAGGTAGATGGCCTCAAACAATTTGCGTGCAAGAACAAAAGTTTCTTAGAATGATGTCCTCTACCTACCACAGAAATTTCAGAGCATTTGGAGCTGAACGTGAATTCACCCATTTCACGTGCAAGCCTATTTTTGCCTCTCAGGCCTCTACAGGATGCAAGGAAGCTTGGGAAGAAGTTTGAGCTGATTTGAAGGTGCACGTGAATTCACCATATCACGTGCAAATTGGCGTGCAGAGATATTTTTGGACCGATCCAATCGTTTTTCCATGCTGATCATTTGTTCCTGAAGGCCCAAGTCCAAATTGTGGATGGAAGATAGAGTTTTTAATGTTTCGAGTGTTACTTATCAAAACTACGTCGTTTTGATAAGTGGGCTAGGTTACACACCTCAAGGCCCATCCAAACTCTATAAATAAGAGCTCCACGCCCCTTGCTAGCCAGGCCTAACCCCCCTACACGTTTTTAGAGAGAGAGAGAGAGAGGCTCCACGACTTGGAGGTGCTCCTTGACCTAGGAGAGCAGCCGTCGCAGCCGTCGCAGCAGCCGTCGCGGATTTTGGAGCCTGGATTTGAAGCTTTGCTGTGCGCGTGATCAAGAAGAAGATGTTGAGCTTTTCTGCTATGGTTTTGCTTGTAATCATGCGTGAGTAGTCTTTTAATCTAGGGGAGCAATGTAGCCCCCCTTGTTGCTTTGTTTGTGTTTATGAATATTGGGTTTGGATGATTGAAGTTTTGCATGTTTTATGAATCTGTTCTTAATTCTATCTTTGGATGTACACCTTGGTATTCTTAGCCCTAGTCTGGGGCGGATTGAGATTCATAACTTATTTGTAATTGGTGTGATCATTATCCTTTTGCAAGTATGATTTATTGGCTTTGCATGTTTGTGTGTTTAGATGACCATTCTGGCATACAACTCTTAAAAGGGCCTCAATGACCATTTGTTGTCCTTGGCTTATGTTTAGCATGTTTTCAATCAGACAACCCTAATACCATGAACCAGTAGAGATAACATAGGGAGGTGAAATTGTGACCCTAGATGCTTTTAATCCTTGAAACTTAATCCTAAAATCAGTTTACTTTCTTTATTTATTCAGAAAACCAAATAAAAATTAGATCTTTAGTTTAAAAAAGAAAACTTTTTGCCAAGACATTTTATAGAACAAGAGTAATTGGGTGATTTGATTTGAGAACTAGAGAACTAGGCTAATCCCTGTGGGTTCGACCCCTTTCTTGCTGCTATTCTTTTAGTGCAAACTTAGGGAATTTATTATTTTGAAGAGAGATTTAACGACATTAGCTAGCTCTTTTAGAGAGGCTAAAAATCTTGTCTGTCAGTGTTCCGGAACAAATTAGATACTGATGGAATAAAAATCCGGAACAAAGCCAGACTAGTAGCCAAAGGATACCGTCAAGAAGAAGGCATTGACTATGACAAGACCTTTGCTCCTGTAGCTCGACTTGAGGTGATCCGCATGTTCCTGGCGTATGCTTCATATGAAAACTTCAAAGTTTATCAAATGGACGTCAAAAGCGCATTTCTGAATGGAGATCTTCAAGAGGAGGTTTATGTAAAACAAGCTTCGGGCTTCGTTGAACACAAGGTTGAACATATGGTTTATAAGCTACGGAAAGCTTTGTACGGACTGAAGCAAGCTCCAAGGGCTTGGTACGACACACTGTCAGAATTCTTGCTCGAACACAATTTCAGAAAAGGAAAGATAGACACTACTCTATTTCTACGGAAAGAGAAAGATCACTCTCTGATCGTACAAATCTACATGGATGACATCATTTTTGGATCATCAAAATTGAAGCTTTGTGAAGAATTTGCGAAGTTGATGACTGGCAAATTTGAAATGAGCATGATGGGAGAATTAACGTACTTCATTGGGATAGAAGTTAAACAAATAAAGGATGGAATCTTCATCAACCAAGCAAAGTACACGCGGGACTTAATCAAGAAGTTTGGGATGCAAAACTCTACTCGCGTGAAAACTCCCATGCCAGTCAGTGCCAAACTTGACCCTGATCTTAACGGAGAACCAGTAAATGTGACTGAATACAGAAGGATGATTGGTTCATTACTGTATCTCATAACAAGTCGCCTGGACATAATGTTTGCAACTTGCATTTGCGCAAGATATTAGGTGAATCCCAAAGAGTCACACATGCTACATGTGAAACGGATATTGCGATATTTAAAAGGGACAATGAATTTGGGACTTTGGTACCCAAACGAGTCCAACTTCTCCTTATCCGGATATTCAGATGCTGATTTTGTTGGGTGTCGCATCGACAGGAAGACCACTAGTGATACTTGTTAGTTTCTTGGAAGCAGATTGATTTCATGGTTCAGTAAGAAGCAGAATTCCGTATCAACTTCTACTGCTGAGGCGGAATATATAGCTGCTGGGAGTTGCTGTGCACAGCTACTCTGGATGCAAAGTCAACTTACTCATTTCGGGCTCAACATGACATCTATTCCACTGTACTGCGACAATACCAGTGCAATTGCTATCAACAACAATCCAGTTATGCACCGAAAGACTAAGCACATTGAAGTCAGGTATGACTTTATCCGAGATCATGTTCTTAAACAGCATATATCTCCTGAACATGTTGCTACGGATGATTGACGAACGGGTATTTCGTGAGCAAAACCCAAGTGAGGGTTAAGCTACTGTCGTTTAAATCCCTTCTCAAAAAAATTAATTCCCTTAACTAATGCTAAATAGAATCGCGATAAGAAAGGGGTCGATCCCACAGAGATTACCAAGTTATCTAGCTTTAACTCAAATCACCAAATTAATCTTGCTTAAAACAATGTCTCGGCAAACAAAATTGTGTTTTAAAATTACTTTACTGAAAATAGAATTGCAATTGAAATAACTAAAAAACGTTGGATTTAGAATCAAGGATTAAGGCATCTAGGGTCACAATTTCACCTCCCTATGTTATCTCTACTGGTTCATGGTATTAGGGTTGTCTGATTGAAAACATGCTAAACATAAGCAAGGACAACAAATGGTCATTGAGGTCCTTTTAAGAGTTGTATGCCAGAATGGTCATCTAAACACACAAACATGCAAAGCCAATAAATCATACTTGCAAAAGGATAATGATCACACCAATCATAAATAAGTTATGAATCTCAATCCGCCCCAGACTAGGGCTAAGAATACCAAGGTATACATCCAAAGATAGAAATTAAGAACAGATTCATAAAACATGCAAAACTCGATCATCCAAACCCAATATTCATAAACACAGCAAAGCAACAAGGAGGCTACATTGCTCCCCTAAATTATAAGAACTACTTACGCATGATTACAAGTAAAACCATAGGAGTAAAGCTAAACATCTTCTTCTAATCCACGCGCGCAACAAGGCTTCAAATCCAGGCTCCAAAATCCGCAACGGCTGCGACGGCTGCTCTCCTAGGTCAAGGAGCAGCCTCCAAGTCGTGAAGCCTCTCTCTCTCTAAAAATGTGTAGGGGGGTCTTGGATGTCTAGCAGGGGGCGTGGAGGCTTTATTTATAGAGGTTGGATGGGCTTTGAGGTGTGTACCCTAGCCCATCTATCAAAACGACGTAGTTTTGATAAGTGACACTCCAAACATTAAAATCTCTATCTTCCATCCACAATTTGGACATGGGCCTTTAGAAACAAATGATCAGCATGGAAAAACGATAGGATCGGTCCAAAAATATCTCTGCAGGTCAGTTTGCACGTGATATGGTGAATTCACGTGTAGCTCCAAATCAGCTCAAACTTTTCCCCAAGCTTCCTTGCATCCTGTAGAGGCCTGAGAAGCAAAAATATGCTTGCACGTGAAATGGGTGAATTCACGTGCAGCTCCAAATACTCTGAAATTTCTGTGGTAGGTAGAGGACATCATTCTAAGCAACTTTTGTTCTTGCATGCCAATTATTTGAGGCCATCTTCTATATCAAAAGTGAGCTCCAAAATCTGCCAAAACAGCTTAAAAACGCATGTATTTGCAAATAGCATCTTGCTAGGGGTTAGAGCAAATATATATGATATATGAAGCAATAAGGCTCTAATCATGCTCTTAAACATCCTAAATAAACATTAGAATAACGACATAAAATGCACGTTATCAAATACACCACACTTGAACTACTGCTTGTTCTCAAGCAAAAACATACAAGCATGCAAAAATAAAATAAACACGCAGTCAAATGGAAGAAGAATAAAATAACAATCAAAGAGAATCATGGTTTCCTAAGCATGCAACTCTATCATGATGAAATGGGAATTTAAGCATCAAAATGAGTCATAGCTTAGTTCATTCATGTCCATATCCCTAGTCCAACAACCATGCAATATCACCACTTAAATTTCAGATATGAGCAAGCAATCCATGATAAAATAGCACCTAATTTCCCTTTAAGTTCTTACCAAGGATAAGCAGCCTCACTCAAATATAATAATTCTCAAGCCCAATACCTATCAATGAACAATGGATGGAAAACTCTATGCCATCAGCTATTGATTAAGTACTTGCCAAGCAATCATGAGAGTTCCCTATTGTGCTCATCAAAGAAAACACACTCTCTATTCTACTTTATTTGAACTCACACGCTAGACTAAGCTCAATAAACTCACACTCTATTCTAATAACTGATAAAACAAAACCATGAGCTAAAGAATTGAGCTCAACACTCTCAAAACAAAACACAATTCAGCCAATGTGGCTTCACAAATAAATAATCACACATAAACATCAAGCCATTGTGGCTTTTATTCTGAATCTTTCTTTCTTTCTTTTTTTCTTTTTTTTAGTAATAATCTTACAAGGTTGCATTTTATGCTCTCCCTTGATGGATTATTCACTCTTTTTTTTTACTCACATAACACATAAATAAGACTGATTTTTTTTTAATGCATACCCCTTTTCAAAATGTGATGGGCTTTTTCCAAAATGTGCATCACAGCCTTTTCCAATAATATCACACAATAAAGAAAAGAATGCAAAGACAGTCACAGTGACTCAGAGGTCTTGCATCCTAACTAAACATCAAACACTGAGCACTAATAAGTAATCACATGCTTACTTGACTCCTACCATTAAATAACCAATGTTGAATGCAAGAAGAGTAGCAATTATTACCCATACCCTAAAATGGCGCTCAAAGGCTAAAAGAAGCTGTTCTCATTTTTCATTTCTTTTTCACTCAACTTTAAGGGTTACTTAGGTCTATCATAGCATTTCATGCTCAGCTAATATTCAAACTTCAGCTCCAAAAACATGGTGATATCATTCAAAAGATAAAGACATGATCAAACCAAATCAGAGCACATTTTAACTATTCAAAAACCCTTATCACAACATGATACTAATGTGGCATAAAAAATTAAATTTTAAGCCAAAATTGCATACTTAATATCCATGCCTCCACAAGCAAATCATTCAAGCAAACAACTCAAACAATCATGCAACTAAAAACAGTTTTTTTTTGTTTTTTGTTTTTTTTCTTATAAAATTATAAATAAAACATGCAATCACAACATAAAAGACAAGCAAGTGGCTCAAGTCACTCCCCATACACCACACTTAAAATATGCTATGTCCTCATGGCATAAAATAGGGAGTAGGAAAAACACTTACCTCTCAGTTGGCAAGTCAGAGTAGTAGATAACATTGGCCACCATTCGTCGCACCTGAGCCACAAAGTCAACCGACGTCTCGCCGCGCACTTCCCAAGTTTCCTTCCCTTGTAGAATAGCCATCATGTAGTAGCAAGCAAAGATCCCACAGCTGAATTGGTCAGGCTGCTGAGGGATTTCCATTTCGTTGAGGTGAATAAGAGGGAGCTTATCCTCAACAATCCTTCTTTTTTCATCGCATCCTTGATCCTTTTTATGAGCCCATGAACAAGCCGTCTCTTTCTTCTAGTGAACCCTTCGCCTTGGCTTGGATCATAAAGCACCGCATGCCCTGCACTCAAATCCACACGCACCAATACATAGTGATGATCAATGTGCACATGGATCAGCACCTCGTGCATACCATGCCAAGGATGGTGCCCTTCATTCTGACCATTTATATGCTGGCGCCACACACTTTCAGTCAAAGGTTGCTCATAAAGCTCGCACAGCATAATAGAGGTATACTGGGACAGTGGGTAATTATGAGGCTTAGCCTCCACAACAAAACGCATAGTCCTGCAAAATAAGTCCACCTCATCTGAATATAGATATTCATCGCCTAAAATCCTTTGAAGGACAAATGAGGTGAAGAGGTCCATGTCCCTTGCAAAGCGAGCCCTTAACACCTCAAAGTTAATGAAGTCTTCAAATGCTGCTTGACTTTCAGCAGATGATAAGGCTGGATTAATGATTAAATGGATAGGAGGGCCAAGAAGGTCTCTAGGTCCAGCAGGCATGTATGTACCCCAAGAGACAAGATGTATAATAGGCACAAGAGCCTGAGAATATGCAGGATTAGTAAAAGGCTGGAAGGATGAATACCCTTCTGCTAGCTCTGTCTCCTCTTGAGGCTGAAAGGGTGAATACCCTGTTGCTAGCTTTGCCTCCTCTGGGTGATAGTAGGATGGCCCAGCTGAAGATTCTGGTTGAGGTGGATCCGCCTGGGCTGGATAAGAAACTTCAAGGGATGGAGAGGGTTCTTCATCAGATATCTCTACTATAGGAGAATGTTTTGATGCTTTCCTCTTGCTCAAGGCCTTCCAGATTTTGCCTAGGAGGCCTTTGACTTCTTTGTTGTCCTTCCTCAGGGCTTCCACCTCGCGCTGGGTTCTGGCATTTGCCTCCCTGAGCTGCTGTGTTTCTTGCCTCCAAGCTTCGGTAGATGCGGCGGGAGGAGCTTCGGGGCCTCCCATGCTCTAGGAGATGCATGAGCAGCTACGTCCCGGGGCCTCCCATGCTCTGGTTCTAGGTTGTGAAGTAGCTTGTTGGTCTCCGAGAGATGAGGGCCATTAATTCTTCAAATTGGGCACTAGTGATGTGCCCATTAGTGATCGCCCAATTGATGACCTCCACTTCGCTCACCACCTGCCCACGAATGCCTTGAAAGAAATTGAAAATATCTTCTTTGTGTACATTGAACTGCATGTACATGGCAGTGAGTCCGTATAGAGTCCGCTTCCTTTGATCCAAATGAGGAGAGGTCTCCCTTGCAAAGTCGGTGGATCGCTCCACATGAACACCGTGCCTGGCGGGCTGTGATGGAGGAGGAACATTGGTTGCCCAATGACCTCTGGGTACTGGATCCCCAAACCTCCTTCAGATGCAATACTCTTAAAACCCAGGTGAGAAGGAAAAGTGATGCTATCCATGGAGGAAAAATGCAAAGCAGGCATGCTTTGAAATATCAAACACAAAAAATCTGTCATTTATCTGCTTTGATGAGTTTTTCTTCCACCATTTAAAAATGGTAGTGGCCCAATCCACATTTAGCATATGATCAATGCTATACATGAACTCCAGGTGTGGCTTAGGCACACTATCTATCCCACTGGTCTGAATCAATAAGCATTTCCCTACCAGGTAGGCTAGGCATCTAAACCTTCCAACAAAACCATTTTTGGTATACTGCCTTCGACTTTGAAATTTTCTAGCATAGTTGCTTGTAGTACCAAATTCTCCTAGGCTTAGCTGAGGAAAGCTATCACTGGGTGCAGGGAGGTTAAAGCAATGTCTAATAATTTCAGGGGTAATTCTGACATAAACCCCTTGCACAACCCCTATCAGTTCATCCTCACTCACAGAGACAGATGCATAAAATTCTTGTAGGGCAGAGTAGGAAATAGCTGGCTGGGCAGATACTAACCTTTGTAATCCCAAATTTTGAATTTTAAGAGCCACCTCTCTAGCACAGCCTAGCTCTGAAGCCTCCAAAGCCTGCATATCAAGAGCATGCCCCAAGAGTATCTCCTCCTCAGGTTGGCTATCAGCACTAGGTGAGTGCACCTCCTCCTGGCCAGTCCTCCTTGTACGCACTATCTTTGGAATGAGAATAAAGAGCAAAGAGCAGAAAACTGAAGAGCAAGAGAGCAAAAGAGTAGAGTTTCTCTAATACTCAGATCTGGAGTGATTTTGGTGTGGAAGCCTTTGAAGATGGCCTCTCTTTATATAGCGTGCAGAGGGAAAGATGCTCCAATTGGCGTGATACACGTGCCCCTAAATTTTCAGAGTGTTCTGACCAGAATAGCCCTTGCACGTGAATTGGTTGAATTGGCGTGCAGGTCAGAATCGTCTCAAACTTTGGTGGTGGGTCCCCCTTGAGCTGGCAAGCAATAGTCCCTTCTGCATGTGAATTGTATGAAGCTTCTAGGAGGGCTAAAATCGGTAGTTTGCATTTTTGAGCCTCCATACGACAGCTAGCAATTCGCATGCAAGAGTAAACGTGATTCACATGGTCTTCATCTACCATTCCAGAAAGTTACAGCTCAAAAGGAGGTGCACGTGAATTGGGCAATTCACGTGCAAATTCATGTTCAGGCCCAAACTGGCCCAAATTTCTCCACTTAGTTGCTTGTGCATTATGGACCATCTTTAAGTCTTGCACGTGAATTGTTTGAGCCCATCTTCAAGCACTTTTGGGCTTCACTTGCTCCTTGCTCCTTGACTTTGACTTTAAAAATAATTCCACAAGTTCAGGACCCAATAATTTGCTCATCCTACAAATGGTTAGTTAAGAAAGGAACAAAGTCTCCTGCACAATGGTTAGCTTGCAAATAAATTTATTGAATAAGATAAATAAAAAAAATAACATAAAATAAAACATAAAAATAAACATTGGGTTGCCTCCCAACCAGCGCTTTATTTAAAGTCTGTAGCTAGACTTTCAGTTATGATCATGCAATGGTGAAAAAGAGGGAATCAACTATCTCCCTCTGAGTTGAATCAAAGTATGGTTTCAGTCTGTTACCATTCACCCAAAATTTCTTGCCATCTACAGCTTGAAGCTTAAAGCTCCCATATGGCTTCTTATCAACTATCACAAAAGGTCCCATCCACTTGGACCTTAATTTTCCAGGAAATAACCTCAACCTTGTGTTAAATAGAAGAACTTTCTGCCCTAAGGTTAAAGGTTCATTGTTGAGTTGCCTATCATGCCATTTCTTAGTTCTTTCTTTGTAAAATTTAGCACTATCATAGGCATCCAGCCTAAGCTCATCTAACTCAATTAATTGAGTCATCCTAAGCTCCTTGGCCTCTTGTGGATCAAAATTTAACTTCTTCAAGGCCCAATGAGCCTTGTGTTCTAGTTCCACAGGCAAGTGACATGCCTTACCATATAGAATACGAAGGGTGACATCCCAATGGGAGTTTTGTAAGCTGTCCTATATGCCCATAAGGCTTCATCAAGCCTTTGAGACCAATCTTTCCTATTGGCTCCAACAGTTTTCTCTAAAATGGCCTTAATCTCTCTGTTGGACACTTTTGCTTGTCCATTAGCTTGTGGGTGGTAAGCTAAAGACTTCCCATGAGTGACACCATACTTGTTCAATAATTTGTCTAACAATTTGTTGCAGAAATGACTACCCTCATCACTAATTATAGCCCTTGGTGTCCCAAAACGGCTAAAGATGTTCCTAGTAAGGAAGTGAGTTACAACCCTAGCATCATTCACTCTAGTAGGAATAGCTTCTACCTACTTAGACACATAATCCGCAGCAAGCAAAATGTATGAATACCCATCAGAATTGGGGAATGGCCCCATGAAGTCAATGCCCCAAATGTCAAAAATTTCAACTGGAAGGATTCCATTTAAGGGCATCTCATTTTTCCTAAACAGACCACCTACCCTTTGACATCTATCACACTTTTTGATGTAGACATAGGTGTCTTTCACCATGTGAGGCCAATAGAAGCCACACTGCATGATTTTAGCCACAGTTCTTTGCACCCCAAAGTGGCCCCCATAATGTGATGCATGACAATGATGTATTATGTCATCTACCTCCTCCTCAAGGACACACTTTCTAATGATTTGGTCAGAACACCTCCTATAAAGAATTGGGTCTTCCCAAATGAATTTCTTAGCATCCACTACCAATTTCTTTCTTTGGTGGTAGTCTAACTGCTTGGGTATGAACCCAGTGGCTAAATAATTTGCTATGTCAGCAAACCAAGGAAGATGATGCACCTCAAACAACTTCTCATCAGGAAAGTCATCTACAATGGGTAGAGAATTAGGTGCATTCTCCACACGGGAGAGGTGATCAGCCACAGAATTTAGGGCTCCCTTTGTGTCTCTAATTTCAAGGTCAAATTCCTGTAAGAGGAGAACCCACCTAATCAAGTGTGGCTTAGCTTCTTTTTTAGCAAACAAATATTTCAATGCAGCATGATCAGTATAAACAATGACTTTAAACCCAAAAAGGTAGGGTCTAAACTTGTTGCAGCCATAAACCACGGCTAGCAACTCTTTCTCAGTGGTGGTATAGTTCTGTTAAGCATCATCTAAGGTCTTACTAGCATAGTAAATGATCCTAAACACCTTTTCTCGCCTTTGCCCTAAAACTACCCCCACAGCATAATTACTCGCATCACACATTAGCTCAAAAGGCTGAGCCCAGTCATGTGTGACTATAACAGGTGCAGTGACTAACTTACCCTTGAGGATGTTGAAAGCTTCTAAACAATCTGCATTAAACTCAAAGCTTGTGTCTTTTTCTAACAACCTACTCATGGGTTTTGCAATTTTTGAGAAGTCCTTAATGAATCTCCTATAAAAGCCAGCATGGCCAAGGAAACTTCTCACTCCTTTTTCATTGGTTGGAGGTGGCGAGTCTCAATAGTGGAGATTTTTGCCTTGTCTACCTCCAAACCATGTGCGACACCTTGTGCCCTAGAATTATCCCCTCAGTTACCATGAAATGGCATTTCTCCCAATTTAGGACTAGTTCCTTCTCCTCACATCTCTCTAAGACCACATCTAGATTTTTCAAGCACTGTTGGTAGGAGGAACCAAACACCGAGAAGTCATCCATGAAAACCTCCATGATCTCCTCAACCAAACCCTGAAAAATGGCAATCATACACCTTTGAAAGGTGCCAGGGGCATTACAAAGCCCAAATGGCATTCTCCTAAATGCAAAAGTGCCGAAAGGGCACGTGAAGGTGGTCTTTTCTTGGTCCTCGGGCTTAACCATGATCTGATTATACCCAGAATAGCCATCTAAAAAGCAGTAGTGACTATAGCCAGCTAACCTATCCAACATTTGATCAATGAAAGGAAGAGGAAAATGATCCTTCCTAGAAGCCTTGTTCAGCTTTCTATAGTCAACACACTCTCCACCCCGTCACAGTGCGAGATGGGATCAATTCATTTTTCTCATTTTTAATCACAGTCATGCCCCCTTTCTTGGGCACAACATGCAGTGGACTCACCCACTCACTATCGGAGATAGCATAAATTATACCCGCATTTTTCTATTTTAAAATTTCTTTTCTAACAACTTCTTTTATGGCAGGGTTTAATCTTCTTTGCCTTTCAGCATTGGGTTTAAAATCACCATTCATCAAAATTTTATGCATGCAAATCCCTGGACTAATACCCCTAATGTCTTCAATGTTCCATCCTAAGGCCTTTTTGTGTTTCCTAAGGACTTCTAGCAATTGAGTGCACTCCACATCATTCAAATTAGAAACAATAATGACAGGGAATTGATTTGTAGAGTCTAGAAATTCGTACCTTAGGTGTCCAGGCAGCTCCTTCAGTTCTGGAGTTGGAGGCACGTTATCTTCTTTCTCCTCCTCAGCTTGCTCCAGAGAGTTTGTAGTTTGCTCATCTTCCTCAGCTGTCAAGTCCATCTCTTCATCTTGTTGAGCTTCTATAAGCTGAAGGGCTCCATTATTGGTGGTGGTAATTTCTTCTGCCAAGTAGTCTTCCACCAATTCCTCAAGGTCTTCAACCCAAAGGCAGTCCTCCTCCTCTTGACCTTGCAAAGCCTTCCCCATGTGGAAGACTAAGGTCTCCTCATTAATTCACAGAGTTAGCTGCCCTTGAGCAACATCAATCAATGCACAACCTGTTCGGAGAAAGAGTCTTCCAAGGAGTAGCTGAACTCCTCTATCTTCTTCCATCTCCAAAACTACAAAGTCTACTGGAAATATGAAGGAGCCCACTTTAACTAACACGTCTTCAATTATCCCTTCAGGCCTTCCAGTAGACCGGTCAAAGAACCGCAATGATATGGAAGTGGGCTTCATGCCCTTAAGCCCAAGTCGCTTATACAAAGCAAAGGAGATCAAATTGATGCTGGCCCCTAAATCACATAAGGCTCTGCTGTCGCGGTGCATTGCCAATCACACAAGGGAGATTAAAACGCCCAGGATCTTTATGCTTGATGGGCAAACTCGTTGAACAACACTGCTCACCTCGTTAGTGATCGCCACCGTCTCA
Organism: Taxillus chinensis; assembly: GCA_023512835.1. Lineage (NCBI taxonomy): Eukaryota > Viridiplantae > Streptophyta > Magnoliopsida > Santalales > Loranthaceae > Taxillus > Taxillus chinensis. The sequence continues at coordinate 23,011,202 of CM042087.1, read as the reverse complement.
TGATCCCCATATTTCCTCTTCTTTGTCACAAAATCTTTGATGTATTTTCTGTACCTAGGCATCTGCTCCAAGATTTCCACAAATGGAATGTTAATTTCAAGCCTCTTGAACAAACTCAGAAAGCGCTCATGTTCTTCTTCAACCCTCTGGTTCCTAAGCCTCTGAGGAAATGGCATAGTAGGCCTGAGCTCTTGCCTCTGTTCTTCAGCTATTCTGTCTTGACTTAGCTGCTGGTCCTTCTTTTCTTGCACTCTTTCTTCAGCTTTATCTGATTTCCCTTGGTCATCAGCTTCCAAGGGTCTGCTCTGTTCTTCTGGAATTCCCTTTTTCTTAGGCTCTTCAGCTTCTTTCAGTGCCTTCCCGCTTCTTAGAGTAATAGCCTTGCGGCTCTCCTTGGGGTTCACCTCGGTATCACTTGGAAAAGATTTAATGAGACTCCTTGATTTACATTCCGGGCCAAACTCACAAGCAGCGTTTCTATATTCTTCATTGAAGATTCTATGGTGACTACCCTTTCCTCCAAATTATCCTCTTTTTTGGTTGGCTCATCCACATTCTGATATAGCCTTCCTCTTTGCTGTTGAGGCTGAGGCTATTTCTGCTCGAATCCTGGAGGTGGGTGTAAATAATTATCCGTAGCATCTGATTATTCGCTTCATCCCTGGGGGCACATATCTGTCTTGAAATGAGGTATCTCCCCCTCGGTTCCGGTTTTTCTGAAATGGCCGAGATTCTTCTTGGTTCGGTTGTACCCTTGTTGTTGTTGTTGAGGATAAAAGTCTTGCTTCCGATACAAGCCCTTTCCTCCAACATAATTTGCTTCTTTAGCTCCACTCTAGCCCTGCTCGCCATCGGTAAAGCTTGTTGTGATCCTTCAACTTTAAGAGCCAATACTTCCATGCCTTTCACTAAAGCTTGAATCTGCTTGCATATCATTGGAAGAATTATCAACCGAAGCTATCTTCTCCCTTGGCTTTGAAGTACGCACATTAGACCACCGCCAATCAGCTAATGACAGCCTCTCCAAGAGCTCTGCTTCTGCGTCGGGTTCTAGATTCATCAAGCATCCTCCAAGCCTGCATTCACCTTGTCTTGTGAGTAGGACTGAAGACCTATGTAGAAAGATTCAATTTGAATCCACTAGGGTCTTCCATGATCAGGGCATCTTCTCACTAAGTCTTTGAAACGCTCCCAAGCTTCATGAAGAGTCTCCATCTCATCTTGCTTGAATCTGCTAATCTCCCCTCTGAGCTGGATCACCTTGGAAGGAGGGAAATACTTTGACATGAACTTGGTCTGCATCTCCTCCCAAGTGTTGATTGAACCTACGGGCAGACTGTTGAACCAGCCAAGAGCTCTATCCCTTAAAGAGAAAGGGAAAAGCCTTAGCTTTATTGCCTCCTCCGATACATTGTTGATCTTTATTGTGTCGCACATCTGGTAGAACCTCATCAAATGCTGGTGTGGATCATCCACGGCTGTTCCTCCAAACGCTGTTGCTCACCATGTTGATCAATGCCAGGCTTTAGCTCGAAGCTATTTGCTTGGACTCTTGTCCGTAATCCCAGAATAATGGTCGACATCATTGGCCTCGCATAATCTAAGAAGGTTCCGGGCATAAACCGATTACCCTCTTCTTCCTGGATATTGGCCATTGTAATTGGCCCCTTCTTGCGGTGCACCACCATCAGGCCTTAAATCTGCCATCAATTCACCTCTTGATCGCTCTAAGCCTTGCAATGCTTCTTCAGCCTCACGTGCTGCTTCCCTAGCTGCTCTACGCCGAGCTCTGAACAATCTTTCAGGTTCCCGATTAAATGGTATAAACTCCTGCCTTGGCATGCACAACTAGGAATTCTTCAAACACTTGGTATATGTTCCTGTAAAACAACAAGAACACACCCAGCAGCTCCGAACAATGCAAAATAAACAAATAAAGAACACAAAATAACAGAAAATAAAAGACAAAATAAGACACCAAGATCAGAATTCAAACAATTTCACTCAATATTGATTTTAAAAACTAGTTAACCGTTGAATCCCCGGCAACGGCGCCAATTTGACAAACGGGTATTTCGTGAGCGACACCCAAGTGAGGGTTAAGCTACTGTCGTTTAAATCCCTTCTCAAAAAAATTAATTCCCTTAACTAATGCTAAATAGAATAGCGACAAGAAAGGGGTTGATCCCACAGAGATTACCAAGTTATCTAGCTTTAACTCAAATCACCAAATTAATCTTGCTTAAAACAATGTCTCGGCAAACAAAATTGTGTTTTAAAATTACTTTACTGAAAACAGAATTGCAATTGAAATAACTAAAAAACGTTGGATTTAGAATCAAGGATTAAGGCATCTAGGGTCACAATTTCACCTCCCTATGTTATCTCTACTGGTTCATGGTATTAGGGTTGTCTGATTGAAAACATGCTAAACATAAGCCAAGGACAGCAAATGGTCATTGAGGTCCTTTTAAGAGTTGTATGCCAGAATGGTCATCTAAACACACAAGCATGCAAAGCCAATAAATCATACTTGCAAAAGGATAATGATCACACCAATCACAAATAAGTTATGAATCTCAATCCGCCCCAGACTAGGGCTAGGAATACCAAGGTGTACATCCAAAGATAGAAATTAAGAACAGATTCATAAAACATGCAAAACTCGATCATCCAAACCCAATATTCATAAACACATCAAAGCAACAAGGGGGCTACATTGCTCCCCTAGATTATAAGAACTACTCACGCATGATTACAAGCAAAACCATAGCAGTAAAGCTAAACATCTTCTACTAATCCACGCGCGTAACAAGGCTTCAAATCCAGGCTCCAAAATCCGCGACGGCTGCTCTCCTAGGCAAGGAGCAGCCTCCAAGTCGTGAAGCCTCTCTCTCTAAAAATGTATAGGGGGTCTAGGATGTCTAGCAGGGGGTGTGGAGGCTTTATTTATAGAGGTTGGATGGGCTTTGAGGTGTGTACCCTAGCCCATCTATCAAAACGATGTAGTTTTGATAAGTGACACTCCAAACATTAAAATCTCTATCTTCCATCCACAATTTGGACATGGGCCTTCAGAAACAAATTATCAGCATGGAAAAACGATAGGATCAGTCCAAAAATATCTCTGCACGTCAATTTGCACGTGATATGGTGAATTCACGTGCAGCTCCAAATCAGCTCAAACTTCTCCCCAAGCTTCCTTGCATCCTGTAGAGGCCTGAGAAGCAAAAATATGCTTGCACGTGAAATGGGTGAATTCACGTGCAGCTCCAAATGCTCTGAAATTTCTGTGGTAGGTAGAGGACATCATTCTAAGCAACTTTTGTTCTTGCACGCCAATTGTTTGAGGCCATTTACTATATCAAAAGTGAGCTCCAAAATCTGCCAAAACAGCTTAAAAACGCATGTATTTGCAAATAGCATCTTCCTAGGGGTTAGAGCAAATATATATGATATATGAAGTAATAAGGCTCTAATCATGCTCTTAAACATCCTAAATAAATACTAGAATAACGGCATAAAATGCACGTTATCAATGATCAACTTGTGGATATACTCACCAAGCCCCTACCAGATGCAAGATTTTCTGAACTACTCCTCAAATTAGGTATGCTTGATTTGTCTGCATAGTTTCTAATTTTTCACTCCCCTAGTATTTTCTTCAGGACATGCATTGTGATTCTTAATGAGAGTTAGATACCTACTGTCCTTCATACTGATCATGCTTGCTAGTAATATGCATTTGTCCTGACTATCTTCCCATATCTCCCATTGGGAGGATGCTTGTGTTTCCCGACTGAAGTTGTTAAGCTGACATAATTAACACTACATGAGTTCTCTCTTCTTTGGATTTCATGATTCAATTTTTCATGTGTCACTTCATGTTCAATGCCTTTTCCTATTGATTGGCCTATTAACATGTCTAATTGAAGAAATGAAATGGGTTGGTTCTGAATGCTTATGGATAAAATCACAATGAAAGTCTGTTCAGCTTCTGAAGTGAAGTTCCCAAAGGATAGACAGTATTCTTATCAAAATCTAAATCTTTTAGCTTGAAATGTCATCAAGAGGATTACAAGATCTAAGGGGGAGAAAATGCTTATGAATTACTCAAGTAATACCCCCCTTATATGTCTCATGACCTCTATTCCGACTGTTTATCTGAGGGGGATTTCATCACTGAAAGGATTGCACGATCTACGGGGGAGCCAACGCGTTATTTATTATTTCAGTAATAACCCCAAATATGTCTCGGATGCTCCTTCCTCTTACTTCTCACTTCCGAATATGACTGGACATACATTGTTGAATCAGCTTTGTGGCATGTTTGGATGTTTTTCTTTCTTCAACCGTTCATCTTAATCGGATAATCAATTGATAGCGTCTGACATGTGTTCTTTCTTTCATTCTCACCCATGAATCTTATTCAGAGGAACTCACATATTGTTAATTTATCTTGGCTATAATTTTCCGCATGACAGTTTCACTATGTTGACCAATGAGAACGTATGAGTTTCTAATCAAACATATACTTATTTTTCAGCACTACTGATTCAGTGATTTGTTTGTATGTGTCTAGCATTCATTTTCAATGCATGCATTCTACCTTTTTCATTAGTTCGGATTATGCTAATTTTTCATATTTGTTTAAATCCATACTAATTTCAACCTGTCAAAGCTCTGTGTTCTTTTTAGTTTATCTTCATGCAGCTACAGGTTCCGATTCACTTTGCATTTTCACTGACATATCTTGCTTGAAGTCTCGACTTTAAAGTGTTGTGGTACTTCATCTTTCTTCGACTTTAAGTCAGCAAAGGAATCACTCTCTCTCCCTCACACTCTGTTGCACATCCGGATATACTTCTAGGGATTACCTCTTAATCCGGATGATCGTCGGTTCATCTCCTATGGACTCTTGAAATACTCAAGTCTTATCGCGTGTTTTTGAGGAGGAATGATGATGGGCTATTTTAATTGCAAGTCTCGAGACAAGACATTTCTGGAAGAAGGCATACAACTGTCATATATACTTGATTCTGCGGCCTCCACGTCATTTTTAAATACGGAGGCGCTCACATCTCAAGTTAAATGACATCAGCTTGTCAGGCGGATCACTATTTATCTTGCTTAATCCCAAGATCCGTTGGCAACCACGGACTCGGTCTTATATATACTGAATTTTCTCACAGCGTGAGTTTACATTTCCAAATCCCTAAACCCTCATCACTCTTCCGATCACTAAGACCCAACTTCCTCATTCCTTACCCCTAATGGCACCCAAGCTCTCTCTTTTTGGCGTAAATCCCAACCATCTGGTTGATTGGCCTGCAGTTTCCGATCCTCCAGCTTGGTTTTTCAAACTATGCCCCCTTTTGGAAGCCTCCCATATTCTGAATCTGGTTTCCAACCCTGTCGATCATCTCATCGGCGACATCACCGAGTACTACCAGTGTATCCACTACACCACCGACTCCATCCTTTCCCATGTTCGATGTGAATCCATCGTCATCACCCCCGCCGTCCTTCGTGCTGCTCTCCACCTACCCACCGGTAAACCTCAATGTCCGAAACCAGAAACCATGGCAGCTTCCATGGGCTGCACATACAAAGGGAAGGAATACAAGGTGAAGTCCTTCCACGGTTGCTATCGGTGTATGGCCACCATCCTTAGCCGTTGTCTTCTGGCTCACACCTCCACTCTCGACTCCGTTCCGTATGACCTTCTGCTGGCCATGTACGGAGTCTTCGAAGGTCTCCCGATGGACTGGGGGACATTCCTGTTCCGATTGCTGAAGAATGGGCCCAAGAACCAATCTTTTGGGCAGATCCTCAGCATGGTCTTCCAGCATCTGCATCCGTCCCATTTTAATGGTACAGGCACTATCCCTTTCCCCCAGGCCTACTATTTTCACCACCTTACACCTAACGGGACCATGACGGCTCGCCGACCTTCTGCTGGTCTCCGCCTCCTTCCCGCATGGGAACAACAGGGCAGTTCGGTTGGTGACCCCGCCGACAGCCATGCCCCCGAAGTTAGCTTTGCTCACCAATCCTCTCAGATTCGGTCTGTTGCTTCCCCATCAATCTCCCGAGCCTCTCAACACAGCGTCCATGCCGACCCGTCCGAGGTTATGGGGCCCACTCAGCCAAGTCCTTATCCGGCTGACTCTCCAGCGTCTTCTCCCGCTGATGTCCCCGCACCTGACTCACCTGCTGTTGCTGCCGCTGTTGATGCTGCCGTTGCTATGGCCATGGCAGATGTACCTCCCTCTCCCCCGGAAGCTCCGTTACCACCTTTACCTCAACCTCAAGACTACCTTGCTCATCTCTCCCTCGACACCTTAACGGACCTCTGGTTCCATTTTAGTCTCGCTTGCACTGCCTCCGTCCCTGATCACGACAACAAGGTGTTTTATGCCAAACACACCCATTCCCTGGAGGAAGTGATAGTCTGGAACCTAGACCACGGTTTCCTTACACCAGCCCATATTCTGGATGTTCCCTTCACTGTTTCCTCCTGCCCGGCTCATGACGCCCGTGTGCCTTCTCCTGCTGAGGCCCAGCCTGCCTCTCCTGGCCCCAGTATTCCCGTCATTGACCTTTCTGGTCAAAGTGGCTCTGGATGTCTCTGCTGCTCCGAATGCCCCTGCTACTGCTACCGCCCCTAATACTCCTACTGACTCATCGGCCCAGCGTACGCCTGCAGCCATTCCTGTGGGGGAGTCCTCCAAAGCCCTTGAGTTGGCGCTTGGACGCGCCTCGTTTGGCATGGTCCACTCTGATGCCATGCTCTCCGCTCAACTCGAATGTCACGCCCAAGCTCAGAGCGCTCAAATCTCTGCCATCACCACTAAGGTTGATGCCCTCGACGCCCAACTCCTCTCCGCCTTGACCGACTCTTTCACCTCCATCGAGCAAAAAAGATGGATCTTGTCACCTCGTTCGTCCATTCCTTGTCCACCTCTTTTGCGGCCTTGGGCACATGATGGCTCGTCCTCCTACCGCACCTCGGCGAAATGCCAAACCGGGGGAGAAAGTGTCATCTGATCTTCCTGCACCTTCCCCAGCTCGTACTGAAAAGCAGTCTGCATCCTCACTACTTTTAGGAGTTGTCATCCCCAAACGCAGCCGCTTCTCTCAGCCCAGCTCTTCCAGTGTAGCTCCTCCTTCGACTTCTCCATCTGCAGCAGCTGACACCTTCCTCCCATTATATGTGGATCTTGATCCTCTTGATGAGGATGGAAGTGTTTTTGATGCTATGACCAAGTATGCCGCGTCGAATGCCGAGCGAAGATGTCTATCCGAGTTGTACCCCTTCTCTCCTCAAGACATAAAGACTATTCGTTCTCAGACGGGTCTGCTCACCATAGAAGACATAGACAACTTCTCTCGGGCAGTTACGATGGAGATAAGGCTGTTTCCATCCATATACAAGGACAGGCACATGTTTGATGTCTTGCCATGTTGGAATGAAGGGTATCTTCCAGATATAGCCCACATTCAGACCTTCATTAATGGAACTGCTGAAGATAGCACTCCCTGGAAGACTCTCCAATCTGTCCTCATTCCATACCGGATCATGACACCGCACTTCATGCTAGTTGTCTTTATGATTCCGTCCAAGCAGCTGATCCTTATTGATTCTCATCAAATCGTGGAGCACAACATTAGAAGGAATCAATGAGAGCCACTGCGTCTTCGTCTGACGGAAGTTGTAAAGTAATCTGGGCTTTATGAAGATAGGGGCCTAACTCCATTGGGTCCAACTGAAAAGCTGAAGGCAACGATCCGGGGCAAGAAGCTAGTGCTACAACAGCCCAATGCAGATAGCAACAGAGCCTTTGTCTGTTTCTTCATTAAATCTATTATCAAGGTGGATAAAAGCTGGAACAGCATCCAAGCCTACACAATGGAGCAGACAATGGAGCTAAGGGAGAAAGCACCAACTATGATCTTCAAATATAGTAAGCCTTATATACCTTAGTGAAAATTTTGTATAAAGGCTAAATTGTACTACGTTGCTGCTTAATGAAAATGGATGTGGTTTCTATTCTGTATGCTATCTTTTCGCTGTACTTACCAAATCAAATTACAAAGGGTTTTGACATATCCATAATTGGGGGAGATTGTTGGATCAAGCCCAGAATTTGGATGATGTGAATAGAACCCTATGTAACTTGATCTGAAACTTTTGTGTTTTCATGTTAAGTAATTGCATAAGATATGAACTTAATCCGGACCTACACTCGTGAGAGGAAAGCTAAGGACACGATACATAATCCTGATCCGGATGAGAGTGTGGGTCGTTAAAAGCTTGGTACATAACCAAGTCTTCACTTCATACGGAAAAAGGATCATACGTGCGGACTAATGAGTTAAAGCTACGGACTAAGTCAATAAATGCGGAGTAAGAATCCTAGTCTATAAGTCGCACAGAGAAAGTCACAGTTATCACGGAGTAAAAAGGCTAAGTTTTCCACTCAAGCGGACTAAGGAAAAGAATCATGGAGTAAGAAATCCGGAGCATTCCATACATGCGGAGTAAGGAACGACTTATGCGGAATAAGGACCCGAGTCTTTATTTTGCACAGAATAAGAAAATTTGATGCGGAGTAAGGAATCCGAACCTGTTACTCTTGCGGAGTAAGGATGCGTTGATATAGAGTAAGTCATCCGTTCCTTTAACTCATACGGAGTAAGGAAGCACTGATGCGGAGTAAGCACTCTGACCTTCTCATTCATATAGAGTAAGGAAGCGCTTACACGGAATAAGGATTCCAGTTCTAAATTGATACGGAGTAAGCAATCATTGCTACGGAGTAAGGATCCGAATTTAGTTTAACACGGATTAAGGAACCTTACACCGGATTTAAGACGATGCTGCTTCAACTTATCTCTTCGTATTCAAAGTCACTGGCTCGCTGCTTCCCAATGTAAGACAAACTCGTTGACCTAAAGCATCTTACACATGGATATTCCAGATATGTGGACATAACTTAGACTGAACTTGGGAACTCACAAACACATTTTTGTTTTGCAAACCCAAGACATTGAGCTCCACATCCGCAGCACTTAAGATAGAGAGGATTCCGAGGAACAGTAATTGTGCACATAGTCCGGAACAACAAGTTCCAAGATTATCTTCAAGGATGTGCTATATATATTATGTAAACCTTGTATATTAAGTGTGCACGGGTGAATGTAAAAGCACTTAAGGAGATCATAGAGGCTAGTGTGTGAGTGCATTGTAAACAGAGTGTTAGAGAGTTGTTAGTAGATCTAAAAGCTCCTTAAGCTTTAATTTGCTTCCATTTTGTTGTACTTATCATTTTGATAATAAAATAAAATACTTCCACTATCTGGTTATTTTCCGCATTGATTATATCTCTTAACCAGATAGTGTTGTTCCAAAGAGTTAGAAAAAGAGTTTCGATAAGAGCCTATTCACCCCCCCCCCCCTTCTAGGCTCCAAGGGACCAACACCACAATACTCAGCCGCTGCCAGAAGGCTCGTACCTCGGTTCTCGACTCAGTCCCATATGATTTGCTTCTCGCAATGTACGCGGTCTTTGAGCATCTGCCTCTTGACTAGGGCTCCTTCCTGTTTCGAATAATGACCAATAGCCAGAGGAATTCTTCCTTCGGTCGGATACTCTCCACTGTGTTCCGGCATTTTCGCTCAGCTCACTTTCATAATCGATTGACCATCCCTTTGCGTCAGAACCTGTATTTCTTCCATCTCACTTCTAATGGAACGCTCACCGTCCACCGGCCTCCAGTCTCCCATGCTCGAGTTGTGGTTTCGGAACAGCAAGGAAGTTCCGTCGGTGACCCTGCTGCAAGTTCGGGTCACGAGGTCAGTTCTTCCCACCGGTCCTCTCGGATTTGGTCTGTTGCCACTCCATCTCTCTCCCGCGGCTCCCAGCAAAATGTTCACGCTGATCCTTCTGCAGCCACAGGGCCATCTCAACCGAGTTATCCTCTGACTGATTCATCCGCCCCAACTGTTGCTGATGCTCCTCTGCCTACCTCTCTTGTTATCGCTACTGCTGTTGATGCTGCGGTGGTTGTTGTTGTTGTTGATGTCCCAGCCTCTCCTCTGGACGCTATTCCAGATGAACCCCTCCAGCTTAAAAGAATACTTGGACCGTCTTTCCGCCGATGCCCTCACATACCGTTGGCTTCGCTTCGCCTTGCCCACACTGCCCTCCATCCCTAATGATGATCTCCGGGTGTATTATACTCATCATACTCAAACCCCGAATGACATGATTGCTTGGAATGTTGATCACGGCTTTCTAATGTCATCTATCTTTACGGCTGCTTAGCTTGCTGCTGTCTAATTTGGACCAGCCCATGAAGCCCAAACTTCTCTCCCTGCTGAGGCCGGTCCCTCCTCTCCTGCGGCCATTCCTGTTGTTGAGCTTTTCGGTCATAGTGGGATTACTACCCCTTCTATTGCAGTTGATGATGCACCACTATCCTCTCCTCCTACTGACTCTTTTGCCCTGCTCACACCTGCACCTCTACATGCGGGCAAGTCCTCCATGGTGCCTAATTTTGCCCTTGGGCGTGCCTCCTTTGGCACAATTCACTCTGAAGCTATGATATCTACCTAGCTGGATCACCATGCTCAGGTCCAGAGTGTATAGATCAGTGCCATCACCGTCAAAGTTGATGCTCTCGGCACTTAGCTTCTTTTCGCCCTCTCAAACTCCTCGATGTCCATGGACCAAAAGATAGACTTAGTCGCCACTCCTGTTCAGGCCTTATCCACTTCCTTTACGGATTTGGCTCATACCGTGGTGCGTGCCCCTAGCACTCCTCGTCAATCTGCCAAACCGGAGGAGAGTCCGTCATCTGATCTTGCTCCACCTACTGAAGTTGCTGGTCCTTCTGCACAGACCCAAGCTCCTGGTAATCGGCTTACACCTATTCTTCCTTCGGGCATCCCAATACCCAAACATAACCGCTTCTCCGGATCTTCCAGTGCTGCTTCTGCTGACATTCCCAGCTCCTGCAGTGTAGCTCCCTCCTCTTCTGGTCAAGCTCCTATTACAACTACGAAGATAGGGCTGTTGTTGAGGCCATGAGAGCCTTTACAAGCTCTTGTTCCCCCGAGCGAAGGTGTTTGTCACCTCCTAAGACTTGAGTGTACTACTCTCGGAGAAAGGACTGTTCACCACTAAAGATGTGGACAGCTTCGCTTTGGCAGTTAAGGAGGAAATGAGGTTATTCCCTTCCTTGTACATTGAGGAGCATCAGATTGATATTCTGCCAAGTTGGTTCGACAATTATCTTCCTGCCATTGACCACGTCGAGACCTTTATCAACGCAACTCCTAAGAATAGCAAACCATGGAAAGATCTTACAACTGTTCTCATTCCATACAGGATTGACACTCCTCATCTGATGCTTGTTGTTTTCACAATCCGTACAAGGAAGGTGGTTCTTGTTGACTCTCACCAGATCATAGAATGCCAGAAGAGAAGAAGTCAGTTGGAACCACTACTTCGAACTCTTTCAGTTGCAGTTAAAAGGAGTAAGCTTTTTGAAGCAATTGGTCAACCTCCTTTAGCTCATTCTATAATTCTGAATTCAGTGATCTTGGACAAGAACTCTGTGCCTCAACAACCTGATAGAGAGAGCTATAGAACCTTTCTATGCTACTTCATCCAATATTATTCAAAGAAAGGTTCGAACTAGAGCAACTACCTTAACTGCACTAAGGAGCAAGCAATGGAGCTATGGGAGCAGGCAGCAATAATGATCTTCAAATACAATAAGCCCTATGTTCCATAATGTAACATATTTTTATTGGGTCTAAAATTGTATATCTATTGCCGAATTAATGGAGAATGGCACTTATCCTTATCTCTATGTATGTCTTGCTGCTTTAACTAACCAGATCAGATTACAAAGGGTTTGGCTTATCCATAATGGGGGAAATTGTTGGATCAAACCCAGAATTTGGATGATGCGGATAAAACTCTATATAATTTGATTTGAGACATTGTTTGTTTATTCTAAGTTGTTGTAGAAGATATAATTCTAATTTGAATCTACAGTCGTGAGAGCAAAGCTAAGGACATGATACATAATCCTGATCCGAACCAACATGAGTGTCGTCAAGCACTTAGTAAATAACCAAGTCTTCATACGGAATAAGGATCACTCGTGTGGATTAAGTACTTAAAGTTACGGACTAAGGGATCCACATTTTACACTTAAATGGACTAAGTTAAATAGATGCATAGTAAAAATCCTAGTCTACATCTCGCACGGAGTAAGAGAGAACTATCCCGGAATAAATAGCTAAGTCTTCTACTCAAGCAGACTAAGGACAAGAAAACACGGGATAAGGAATCTGAGTCTTTCATTTATGCGGAGTAAGGAAAGATTTGTGTGGAATAAGGACCCAAGTCCTTTGTTCGCACGGAGAAAGGACAAGAAGATGCGGAGTAAGGAATTTGGACCTTTTACTCGAGCGGAGTAAGGATGCGCTGATACGGAGTAAGCCATCTGGTCCTTTTATTCATGCGGAGTAAGGAAGCGCTAATACGGAGTAAGCCCTCCAAACCTTTCGTTCATACGGAGTAAGGAAGCATTGACACGGAACAAAGATTTTAGTACCAAACTGATACGGAGTAAGCAATCACTGACACGGAGTAAGGACCCGAGCTTCATTAACACGGAGTAAGGAACTTCACAATGGATTAAGAAGACGCTTCTTCACTTTATCAACTTCGCATTCAAGTCATCAGCTCACTATGTCCTAATATAAGAAAGACCCGTTGAATATCTAAATTGTCTTACACGTGGATCACACAAAGATGTGGACAGAGCCTTAAATGAAATTGGGATCACGCGAAGATATTTAATGCATTCATAGACCCAAGATTTTGAGCACCACATCCACAGCAATTAAGGCAGTGACATTTCCGAGAAGAATTCAATGCTATACATTGCTCGAAAAATCCGGTTCCAAGATTGTCTCCCAGGGATGTCTATATATATTAAGCTTTGTGTATTTTCGTATATGCGCGTACACGTACAAGAACTCTTAGAGATTAAAATTGGTTAGTATGTGAGTTACTATATAACAGAGTGCAAGAGAGTTTTTCAGTAGATCGAAAAGCTTCATCAACTTTAATCTGTTACTATTTTGTTGTAATTATATTTTGATAGTAAAATAGAATACTTCCACTATATGATTATCTTCCACACTGATTTTATCGTTTAATCAGATAGGTGTTGCGCCAGAGAATAAAAGAGTTTTCGATAAGAGTCTATTCACCCCCCTCTAGGCTTCTAGGGACCAACAAATTCAACAGCCAAGTACTTCAGAATCTTTGGAAGCCCTTGCTTTGTGTTTATAGAAGAGTAAGGAAGAGGAAAATTTTATGCCAGATCTGAGGAAGGAACGTTTGTTGGGTATTCATATCAAACAAAGAGCTATAGAGTATTTCTTTCAAGACTTGGAAAGGTTATAACTTCTAGTGAAGTTAAAGTTGATGAGAATTGGAAGAAGGATGTGAATAAAGATGAGGACATATGTCACGCCCCGGATTTCCAATCCAAGGAAACGAGTTCATGACTCTCCTTTTACCCACTCAGTGGATAAGGGGTTGGGTGAAACAATACTGTCATCACCCGTTTTTGATCGGGCTCATACTAGCTTTTGTGAAAGTACTCCAATGCATGTTCATTTAGTTGATCCTAGAGTTATCCCTGCACAATGCTCGCACAAACCATGAAAAAAAAAAAACACAGAGTCACCACCAAACAAATTGCAGGTGTGATTGGTCACCTAGAAAAAGAAAGGTCTACGGTTGCAAAGAATTAGGTTCGGGAGTCAGTTACGTGTGGGGAAGGAAGAAAAACTCTTCAACTCCCACAACACCCACAATTGGTACCTAGTCTTGATCTATGAGTGTTTGCTTGCATTATTCAAAAAGAAGTTATTTTTTTATTTTTTTTATTTTTGGAAAAAGGGAGTTTTAGGATCTAGACCTTAAATCAACCAAAAGGGATTTTAAAAGAAATAAAGGGGGATATTCTAATTTTACAAAAAGAATGTGGGATCTAGGCCCATGTGACAGTATTACATATTTTGGAAAACAAAAGTATTTTTTTAGAAAATAAAAACAAAAACAATTTGAATTCAAATATAGAAATACTGCTACAATTGATATTGACCCAGGTAGACTAGGATATGAGCATCTAGAATGTGGGATATGAACTTAATCTGGACCTACACTCGTGAGAGGAAAGCTAAGGACGCGATACATAATCCTGATCCGGATGAGAGTGTGGGTCGTTAAAAGCTTGGTACATAACCAAGTCTTCACTTCATACGGAAAATGGATCATACGTGCGGACTAATGAGTTAAAGCTACGGACTAAGTCAATAAATACGGAGTAAGAATCCTAGTCTATAAGTCGCACAGAGAAAGTCACAGTTATCACGGAGTAAAAAGGCTAAGTCTTCCACTCAAGCGGACTAAGGAAAAGAATCATGGAGTAAGAAATCTGGAGCATTCTATACATGTGGAGTAAGGAACGACTTATGCGGAATAAGGACCCAAGTCTTTATTTTGCACGGAATAAGAAAATTTGATGCGGAGTAAGGAATCCGAACCTGTTACTCTTGCGGAGTAAGGATGTGTTGATATAGAGTAAGCCATCCGTTCCTTTAACTCATACAGTGTAAGGAAACTAGATGCGGAGTAAGGAAGCGCTGATGAGGAGTAAGCACTCTAACCTTCTCATTCATATAGAGTAAGGAAGCGCTTACACGGAATAAGGATTCCAGTTTTAAATTGATACGGAGTAAGCAATCATTGCTACGGAGTAAGGATCCGAATTAAGTTTAACACGAATTAAGGAACCTTACACCGGATTTAAGACGATGCTGCTTCAACTTATCTCTTCGTATTCAAAGTCACCGGCTCGCTGCTTCCCAATGTAAGACAAACTCGTTGACCTAAAGCATCTTACACATGGATCATCCAGATATGTGGACATAACTTAGACTGAACTTGGGAACTCATAAACACATTTTTGTTTTGCAAACCCAAGACATTGAGCTCCACATCCGCAGCACTTAAGATAGAGAGGATTCCGAGGAACAGTAATTGTGCACATAGTCCGGAACAAAAAGTTCCAAGATTATCTTCAAGGATGTGCTATATATAATATGTAAACCTTGTATATTAAGTGTGCACGGGTGAATGTAAAAGCACTTAAGGAGATCATAGAGGCTAGTGTGTGAGTGCATTGTAAACAGAGTGTTAGAGAGTTGTTAGTAGATCTAAAAGCTCCCAAAGCTTTAATTTGTTTCCATTTTGTTGTACTTATCATTTTGATAATAAAACAAAATACTTCCACTATCTGGTTATTTTCCGCATTGATTATATCTCTTAACCAGATAGTGTTGTTCCAAAGAGTTAGAAAAAGAGTTTCGATAAGAGCCTATTCACCCCCCCCCCCTTCCAGGCTCTAAGGGACCAACACCACAATACTCAGCCGCTGCCAGAAGGCTCGTACCTCGGTTCTCGACTCAGTCCCATATGATTTGCTTCTCGCAATGAACGCGGTCTTTGAGCATCTGCCTCTTGACTAGGGCTCCTTCCTATTTCGAATAATGAGCAATAGCCAGAGGAATTCTTCCTTCGGTCGGATACTCTCCACTGTGTTCCGGCATCTTCGCTCAGCTCACTTTTATAATCGATTGACCATCCCTTTCCGTCAGAACCTGTATTTCTTCCATCTAACTTCTAATGGAACGCTCACCGTCCACTGGCCTCCAGTCTCCCATGCTCGAGTTGTGGTTTCGGAATAGCAAGGAAGTTCCGTTGGTGACCCTGCTGCAAGTTCGGGTCACGAGGTCAGTTCTTCCCACCGGTCCTCTCGGATTTGGTCTGTTGCCACTCCATCTCTCTCCCGCGGCTCCCAGCAAAATGTTCACGCTGATCCTTCTGCAGCCGCAGGGCCATCTCAGCCGAGTTATCCTCGATCGATTCATCGGCCCCAATCTGTCTGATGCTCCTCTCGCCTACCTCTCTTGTTATCGCTACTTGCTGTTGATGCTGCGGTGGTTGTTGTTGTTGTTGATGTCCCAGCCTCTCCTCCGGACGCTATTCCAGATGAACCCCTCCAGCTTAAAGAATACTTGGACTGTCTTTCCGCCGATGCCCTCACATACTGTTGGCTTCGCTTCAGTCTTGCCCACACTGCCTCCATCCCTAATGATGATCTCCGGGTGTATTATACTCATCATACTCAAACCCCGAATGACATGATTGCTTGGAATGTTGATCACGACTTTCTAATGTCGTCTATCTTTACGGCTGCTCAGCTTGCTGCTGTCTCATTTGGACCAGCCCATGAAGCCCAAACTTCTCTCCCTACTGAGGCCGGTCCCTCCTCTCCTGTGGCCATTCCCGTTGTTGAGCTTTTCGGTCATAGTGGGTTTACTACCCCTTCTATTGCTGTTGATGATGCACCTCTATCCTCTCCTCCTGCCGACTCTTTTGCCCTGCTCACACCTGCACCTCTACATGTGGGCAAGTCCTCCAAGGTGCCTAATTTTGCCCTTGGGCGTGCCTCCTTTGGCACAATTCACTCTGAAGCTATGATATCTACCTAGCTGGACCACCATGCTCAGGTCCAGAGTGTATAGATCAGTGCCATCACCGTCAAAGTTGATGCTCTCGGCACTTAGCTTCTTTCTGCCCTCTCAAACTCCTCGATGTCCATGGACCAAAAGATAGACTTAGTCGCCACTTCTGTTCAGGCCTTATCCACTTCCTTTGCGGATTTGGCTCATACTGTGGTGCGTGCCGCTAGCACTCCTCGTCAATCTCGCCAAACCGGAGGAGAGTCCGTCATCCGATCTTGCTCCACCCTACGGGGTTGCTGGTCCTTCGCACGGACCCAAGCCCCTGGTAATCGACCTGCACCTATTCCTCCTTCGGGCATCCCAATACCCAAACATAACCGCTTCTCCGGATCTTCCAATCGTTGCTCCGTTGACATTCCCAGCTCCTGCAGTGTAGCTCCCTCCTCTTCTAGTCAAGCTTCTATTACAACTACTGAAGATAGGGCTGTTGTTGAGGCCATGAGAGCCTTTACAAGCTCTTATTCTGCCGAGCGAAGGTGTTTGTCACCTCCTGAAGACTTGAGTGTACTACTCTCGGAGAAAGGACTGTTCACCACTAAAGATGTGGACAGCTTCGCTTTGGCAGTTAAGGAGGAAATGAGGTTATTCCCTTCCTTGTACATTGAGGAGCATCAGATTGATATTCTGCCAAGTTGGTTCGACAATTATCTTCCTGCCATTGACCACGTCGAGACCTTTATCGACGCAACTGCTAAGAATAGCAAACCATGGAAAGATCTTACAACTGTTCTCATTCCATACAGGATTGATACTCCTCATCTGATGCTTGCTGTTTTCACAATCCGTACAAGGATGGTGGTTCTTGTTGACTCTCACCAGATCATAGAATGCCAGAAGAGAAGAAGTCAGTTGGAACCACTACTTCGAACTCTTTCAGTTGCAGTTAAAAGGAGTAAGCTTTTTGAAGCAATTGGTCAACCTCCTTTAGCTCATTCTATAATTCTGAATTCAGTGATCTTGGACAAGAACTCTGTGCCTCAACAACCTGATAGAGAGAGCTATAGAACCTTTCTATGCTACTTTATCCAATATTATTCAAAGAAAGGTTCGAACTAGAGCAACTACCTTAACTACACTAAGGAGCAAGCAATGGAGCTATGGGAGCAGGCAGCAATAATGATCTTCAAATACAATAAGCCCTATGTTCCATAATGTAACATATTTTTATTGGGTCTAAAATTGTATATCTATTGCCGAATTAATGGAGAATGGCACTTATCCTTATCTCTATGTATGTCTTGCTGCTTTAACTAACCAAATCAGATTACAAAGGGTTTGGCTTATCCATAATGGGGGAAATTGTTGGATCAAACCCAGAATTTGGATGATGCGGATAAAACTCTATATAATTTGATTTGAGACATTGTTTGTTTATTCTAAGTGGTTGCAGAAGATATAATTCTAATTTGAATCTACAGTCGTGAGAGCAAAGCTAAGGACATGATACATAATCCTGATCCGAACCAACATGAGTGTCGTCAAGCACTTAGTAAATAACCAAGTCTTTATACGGAATAAGGATCACTCGTGTGGATTAAGTACTTAAAGTTACGGACTAAGGGATCCACATTTTACACTTAAATGGACTAAGTTAAATAGATGCATAATAAAAATCCTAGTCTACATCTCGCACGGAGTAAGAGAGAACTATCCCGGAATAAATAGTTAAGTCTTCTACTCAAGCAGACTAAGGACAAGAAAACACGAGATAAGGAATCTGAGTCTTTCATTTATGCGGAGTAAGGAAAGATTTGTGTGGAATAAGGACTCAAGTCCTTTGTTCGCACGGAGTAAGGACAAGAAGATGCGGAGTAAGGAATTCGGACCTTTTACTCGAGCGGAGTAAAGATGCGCTGATATGGAGTAAGCCATCCGGTCCTTTTATTCATGCGGAGTAAGGAACTCAAGCGGAGTAAGGAAGCGCTAATACGGAGTAAGCCCTCCAAACCTTTCATTCATACGGAGTAAGGAAGCATTGACACGGAATAAAGATTTCAGTACCAAACTGATATGGAGTAAGCAATCACTGACACGGAGTAAGGACCCGAGCTTCATTAACACGGAGTAAGGAACTTCACAATGGATTAAGAAGACGCTGCTTCACTTTATCAACTTCGCATTCAAGTCATCAGCTCACTATGTCCTAATATAAGAAAGACCCGTTGAATATCTAAATCGTCTTACACGTGGATCACACAAAGATGTGGATAGAGCCTTAAATGAAATTGGGATCACGCGAAGATATTTAATGCATTCATAGACCCAAGATTTTGAGCACCACATCCACAAGAATTAAGGCAGTGACATTTCCGAGAAGAATTCAATGCTACACAGTGCTCGAAAAATCCG
Organism: Taxillus chinensis; assembly: GCA_023512835.1. Lineage (NCBI taxonomy): Eukaryota > Viridiplantae > Streptophyta > Magnoliopsida > Santalales > Loranthaceae > Taxillus > Taxillus chinensis. Next base: position 22,992,166 of record CM042087.1, on the reverse strand, counting down.
GTTACAAGATTGTCTCCCAGGGATGTCTATATATATTAAGCTTTGTGTATTTTCATATATGCGCGTACACGTACAAGAACTCTTAGAGATTAAAATTGGTTAGTGTGTGAGTTACTATAAAACAGAGTGCAAGAGAGTTTTTCAGTAGATCGAAAAGCTTCATCAACTTTAATCTGTTACTATTTTGTTGTAATTATATTTTGATAGTAAAATAGAATACTTCCACTATATGATTATCTTCCATACTGATTTTATCGTTTAATCAGATAGGTGTTGCGCCAGAGAAGAAAAGAGTTTTCGATAAGAGTCTATTCAACCCCCTCTAGGCTTCTAGGGACCAACAAATTCAACAGCCAAGTACTTCAGAATCTTTGGAAGCCCTTGCTTTGTGTTTATAAAAGAGTAAGGAAGAGGAAAATTTTATGCCAGATCTGAGGAAGGAACGTTTGTTGGGTATTCATATCAAACAAAGAGCTATAGAGTATTTCTTTCAAGACTTGGAAAGGTTATAACTTCTAGTGAAGTTAAAGTTGATGAGAATTGGAAGAAGGATGTGAATAAAGATGAGGACATATGTCACGCCCCGGATTTCCAATCCAAGGAAACCAGTTCATGACTCCCCTTTTACCCACTCGGTGGATAAGGGGTTGGGTTAAACAATACTGTCATCACCCGTTTTTGATCGGGCTCATACTAGCTTTTGTGAAAGGACTCCAATGCATGTTCATTTAGTTGATCCTAGAGATATCCCTACACAATGCTCGCACAAACCATGAAAAAAAAAAAAAAGAAAAACACGGAGTCACCACCAAACAAATTGCAGGTGTGATTGGTCACCTAGAAAAAGAAAGGTCTACGATTGCAGAGAATTAGGTTCGGGAGTCAGTTACGTGTGGGGAAGGAAGAAAAACTCTTGCACTCCCACAACACCCACAATTGGTACCTAGTCTTGATCTATGAGTATTTGCTTGCATTATTCAAAAAGAAGTTATTTTTTTATATTTTTAATTTTTGGAAAAAGGGAGTTTTAGGATCTAGGCCTTAAATCAACCAAAAGGGATTTTAAAAGAAATAAAGGGGGATATTCTAATTTTACAAAAAGAATGTGGGATCTAGGCCCATGTGACAGTATTACATATTTTCGAAAACAAAAGTATTTTTTAAAAAAAAAAAAAAACAAAAACAATTTGAATTCAAATATAGAAATACTACTACAATTGATATTGACCCAGGTAGACTAGGATATGAGCATCTAGGGCTCAACCCTCATGACTGCCCAGGCCTTGTTTTAATTTTTCTAGAAAATGTGTTCTTTGATTGTCCCTTTTTTATTTTTGAAAAAAAATATAATGAAAGTTAAAAGAAAAACTGTTTCACTTCAAAATATTTGAGAAAATAAGTTTTAACTGTTTGAATATGAAGAAATTAAAGAGAAGAACTTGGGTGGTCTTTTTGTGACCGAACTTGAAGATTTTCCTCCAAAAGTCTCCCTGAAAATAAAAGGGGTAGAAAGAAAAATGCAGTTTTCCTTTATTGCTTTAAGCCTTTAGTCCCCACAATTTCAGTATGCTTCCTCGGTTTGGAACATCCCCTTTAGCCGCTTGAAGACAAGAGCAATTTTGGATGCTATTTTCCTTAGAAAATAAGTATCTCTCTCTAAAAATTTCTGGGATCCTCTCTCTCTCTCTCTCGCTGAAATTCGCTCAGAAAGCTCTCTCCTCCAGAATAATCTCTTTTGATGCTTGATAATTGATGTCTTTAGAGGTTTATGGATAACCTATTTATAGGCATTTTAGGGAGTATCCGTTGGCTGGGTATTAATTGCATTCTTATATTTTTAATAAGTGAAATGGATGTCCCGAGACCTCATTATGGCTCCCTGTAATAAATTCTCAAATAAATAATTTTCTTGAATTATTTAAATCTCCCATTGTAATTGGACATATTGGTGGGTAAAGGCTGAATGCATTTCTGGGTGTATTAGCACTATTGGGAATTAATGGATGTGCAGTCCCTAGGGTCAACTGTGCTATCTCAAGGATTTTATTCATTTAATTATGACACCTCCCCGTCCCTATGCTCAAAAATGGAGTCCCAAGGCACTATTCATAATTAATGCACTAGGAAAAAAGATTTTTAGAGTCTCGATGCGTTGGAGCTGCTTCCAGGTTAATAGAGGAGTTGCCTTTGGTGTTATTCTGGATCATTAGCCAGGTTTGACCTTTAGATTTGGGCTTCTTCCGGATCATTGACCAAGTTTGATGTCATGCCCTGAATTTCCAACCCGAGGAAATCGGTTCGTGACTCCCCTTTACTCACCCGGTGGGCAAGGGGTTGGGATAAGATATTCCACTTGGGACACCACTTCATTCCCATAGATATTCATTAACAAATCATATATTTTTCGCATACAAACCACAGTAAACATCCATGAAGACAAAACCACAAATCTTTATTCAACTCAATAATCCTTACATCATTTCCCCGTTGGGGTTACAGTAGTTCCACAAAATAACAAAACACAAATAACATTTAAACAAAGCTACAACGTAGGTCTGTCCTCCCCCTTGGTGTTCCCACCTAATGCCGTAAGTTCCGAAAAAGTAAACAAAGCACAACGGGAGGGGTGAGCAACCACGGGCTTCCACAGCCACCGGGCAAAATAACCACACACATTACATCAGCCATACAAGTATAACATCAAACACTTAACAAGCATAGCCACACAGGCATAAAACCAAACACATAACATGCATCGATCACACAGACATAATGCCCCATATCACGTGCACTCTATTTCTGCCTCCATAGGCTGCCCTCTTTCATCAAAAGTTCCCTATTTGGTAAATAAAATGATTTGGCTGAAGTCCACATGAGTAGAAGTTCCCCCAAAACTAGAAAATTGCCTCTCAAAAGGCAAACCGTGACTAACTCCACACATCCCAAAACACGGGTCATTATATCCTCTCCCCCCTTAAGACTTTTCGTCCTCGAAAAGAAACATGCAAGGAAAAACAAACATAAGCTACCCATTTACAAAACGGCAAGCCACAACACCCAAATGGGTCATACACTGCACACACAGGACATACGTCCGCAATCTCACAAAGCACCACCATAATTCATAACCACATGCATCACAAAGCACATACCACATACCCGTATATCACAAATACAAGTCTTAATCATAAACACATGTCTAAAAGACAATACAAATACACCAAATCATAAACATCTAATACAAGAAAGCACATCACGACAGCCACCTCCCACCCTTAAGATTGTTCATCCTCGAACAACTCTGGGTGCTGCTCACGCATCATGGACTCACGTTCCCAGGTCTCCTCCTCAATGCCGCGGTGCTTCCATAGCACACGAACCAAAGGAATAGCACGACCACGCAAAAGCTTCTCCCGCCGATCTAGTATACAGATAGGGGCCTCAACAACGGACATGTCATCCTCAATGTCCAATGTCCCCCAATCGATCACATGAGCGGGGTCAGGATGATACTTCCTCAACTGGGATACATGGAACACATTGTGCACCCGACTCAATCGCGGTGGTAATGCTAACCGGTAGGCCACTGGCCCCACACAAGCCATAACCTCAAAAGGACCGATAAACCGCGGAGATAGCTTGGAACCTCGCCCAAACCACCAATGTCCACGACGAGGAGAAACACATGATCTCCCACAGAAAACTCTAAAGGTCATCGCTGCTGATCAGCATAAGACTTCTGGCGACTCTGGGCTGATAACAAGCGCTGACGAATCAATTTGACCTTCTCAGTAGCTTCTTGAACCAACTATGGTCCCAAGAGAGCTACCTCTCCTACCTCAGTCCAACACAAAGGTGATCGACACGGCTTGCCATACAACGCCTCAAAAGGAGCCATCCCAATGGAGGCCTGACAACTATTGTTGTAGGCGAACTCCACCAAAGGAAGGTGAGTTGCCCATGAACCCCCAAAATCTAGCACACAGGCCCTCAGCATGTCCTCCAATGTCCTCCAATGTCTGATTCGTCCTCTCTGTCTGACCGTCAGTCTCAGGGTGAAAGGCTGTACTCAAGTGCAGTTTTGTCCCCATAGCCTCCTGCAAGCCTGCCCATAAACGGGAAGTGAACTGCGAATCTCTATCAGACACAACCGACGATGGTACTCCATGCAGTCTCACAATCTCGTTCACATACAGCTGGCTCATAGTCCCGATGAAATCCCGCTCTTGAACGGCAAGAAAATGGGCCGACTTGGTTAGCTGATCCACAATCACCCAAATCATGTCTTTCCTCCCAGTGGTGGGTGGAAGACCAGTCACAAAGTCCATCGCTATATGGTCCCACTTCCACTTGGCTATTGGGAACGGCTGTAACATGCCCGCCGGCCGTTGATGCTCAACTTTCACTTGTTGACAAGTGAGGCACCTCGAAACAAAAGCAGCTACATCACGTTTCATCCCAGGCCACCAAAAATGTCCCAAACTACATGGTACATCTTCGTACCCCTAGGATGCACAACAACTCTAGACTGATGAAACTCCCTCATCACCTCATCTCTGAGAGAAGAAGCCACTATTAGCCGCCCCTGAAAAGACAACTCATGCTCAGGACCCTCTGCCCAATCCTCAAATAGCTCACTAGCCTCAATACGGGCACGAAGAACCTCACACTCAATATCCCCCAATTGTCCCTCCCGGACTCGTTGGTACAGCTCAGGCACAACAACAATAGGACTCAGGATTGTCCCACCATCACGAGCAATAGGCTGCAACTGCAACATCACCAACTGCTCCATCAGCTTCCACTCTCTCACTGCCACCTCAGCTTTTCCTTTCCCGCTCAATGCGTCAGCTACAACATTACCCTTGCCCGGGGTATAGGCAAGAGTAAAGTCAAAGGTCTGCAAATACTCCACCCATCTCCTCTGCCTCAAATTCAAGTTCCTCTGAGTAAAGATGTACTGAAGGCTCTTGTGATCTGAGAACACCACAAACTTTTCCCCCAAGAGATAATGTTGCCAACTCTTCAAGGCAAAGATGACAGCCACCAACTCAAGATCGTGAGTAGGGTAATTCTATTGATGAGGTTTCAACTGCCTCGACCCATAAGCTACTACACTGCGCTCCTGCATAAGCACACACCCCAAACCAATCTTGGATGAATCACAATATACCTCATATGGGACGTCTTCCCTAGGTAACCTCAACACAGGTGAAGTGGTTAAACGGGTCTTGAGAGCCTCAAACGCCTGCTGACACTTGTCAATCCACTCAAACTTCACTTCCTTCCAGGTCAACGCCGTCATAGGAGCCGCCAAACGGGAGAATCCCTCTACAAAATGACGGTAGTACCCCGCCAAGCCAAGGAAACTATGAACCTCAAAGACATTGGTTGGCCTCTCCCACGATGACACAGCCTCAATCTTAGCTGGATCCACCTTCACACCCTCAGCTGACACTACATGGCCAAGAAAATGAACCTCCTGTATCCAAAACTCACATTTGCTAAACTTAGCAAACAACTGCTGGTCCCTCAAGGTCTACAACACGGTTGCCAAGTGCTCCACATGCTCCCTCTCAGTCTTGGAATACACCAAGATATCGTCTATAAACACCACAACAAAGGAATCCAAATATGGAGCAAAGACCTGGTTCATCAAATGCATAAACACTGCTGGTGCATTAGTGAGCCCAAAAGGCATCACTACCCATTCATAATGTCCATACCGGCACCGAAAAGAAGTCTTAGGGATGTCTTCATCCCTAACCCTCAACTGGTGGTACCCCGACCGCAAATCTATCTTGGAAAACCACTAGACTCCACTCAACTGGTCAAACAATTAATCTATCCGAGGCAACGGATACTTGTTCTTCACAGTCACCAAATTCAGCTTCCTGTAGTCAATACAGAGGCGAAGTGTGCCATCTGCCTTCTTTACAAAGAGCACCGAAGCACCCCAGGGTGAGGTACTTGGCCTAATATACCCCTGGCTCACCAACTCCTCAATCTGCCTCTGGAGCTCCCTCAACTCAGCTGGTCCCATTCGATAAGCTACTTGGGAAATCGGACCAGTCCCCGGTACCAATTCAATAGTAAATTCCACGCTCCTCTTAGGTGGTAAACTCCTCAACTCTTCAGGAAAGACATCCTGGAATTGGTCAACAACCGCTGGCCACACCCTCTTCTCCACTTTGCCTTCCTCAGCAAAGGTTCGAGTTGCCAACCTGATGACGTTAATTTATATAGATTTTTCACATGTGTCTTTCCCCTATTTGCATTCATTTTTCATAGTGTTTTGAGTGTTTTTATTATGATTGAGTGTTAAATCATATTGTTTGTCATGTTTTAGTGTTTTGTAGAGTTGCGTTGTGTTTTGGGTGTATTTTGCAGGCAAACGGGAAAAAACCGGGCGAATGGAAGTATAATACGAATTTGGAGAAAGAATATCGTTGCGACAGAACTTTTTGCCTTCATCATGACATAGAAGGAAATATATTTTGTCGCGACATAGAAGAAAATACTTTTTGTCATGACAAGGTCTTTTGCCTTCGTCGCGACAGGCGTCGACTTTTGCCCCATTTTGTATTTTTCCTATTTTATTTTATTTGTAATATTTAGGGGGACTATATAAGGAACAAGTATAGGATGTTGTTAGGGATTCTGGACCCTAAGGGAGCCCTCCTTGACGGCTAAGAACCCTAGGTTTGGTTTCTTATATTTCTCTTTGGTTTTGGGTGATTTTCATGTAATCTTGATTCAAGAACACCTTGGTATTGGATGGGGGATTGATTGTATGCCCTCGTGACAGGTTGGTTGTCATTTCTTCCCCTCTTAATCCCAAATTTCTAATTTAATTGATATAAATATGTTTTTTCATCATTTCATGGAATAATCCCTTTTTCCTAGGGATTGGGAGTAGCCCAATCCCAATATCTTGATTGTATGGTTTGGTTATTTCTTATCTCTATCTCATGAATGATTTTATTTTACTGATTGAATTCATGTTGTGGACGTCGCGAACTTATTGCATGCTTTAGATAATTGAATGAAGAATTGAAAAATGAAATTTAATTATTGGAACCCGTAAAATGAAACCTAGGACTTGCGAGTCACGAGAGTAGTCTGTGATCCTAGGAGGATCCATGGTTGATCATCCCTTGATGGGTTTGGCTTTAATTCAGCGAGTCACGAGAGTAGGCCGTTGCTAAGGCTAAGCACGCCGTTATTCACGCAAAGCGATTGGCGGTTACTTTAGGATCAATCACCTTGAGATGATTAGAGACCATAAGAATAATCAATCAAACCATATGATAAGGAATTGGAAATTATGGTGAATCTCAACCCTAGAAATTTATTATCTTATTTTCTATTTTCTCTAGGATTTCTTTTATTTTATTTAATTAATTAATTTTATTTTATTTCATCGAAAAGAACAGACGCAAGCGTACAAGAGATCAAAATGGTACCTCTAACTACCGAAGGTCCTACCCCACCCTCCGCCGATGGAGGTGGTAGCTCAGCCTCCTCTTGGTGTGTTGCATTCATCGCAAACACCCTCCCTTGGCTCGTGCCACTGGTCGGCTCACCTACTGGACGGTCGCCGCCATAGTTGCCTCCAACTCAATCTGCTGCCGCTCCAGCCTCCCCTGAGGTCGGGTCTGACTGGATCCTGCCTGACTAGCCTACCACTGACGAGCTGGTCTCTCTGCTGGTGCACGAAAACTGGCATTACTCCTCATGCTGGATGCCATGCCTCCTGCTCCCTTGATGTTGCTCCTGCAAACCCGACTCAAATGGCCCTCTCGTCCACAGCTGTTGCATCGCCAGTCCTTCTTGGGACACTCCCTCCTGAAGTGGCCTTGTTCCCTACAGCAATGACAACTGCTGGGGAGACCTCCTGCTGAACTTCCCTGCCTACTGCCGCCAAAGGTGAACCTCCTTGGGTTCACAGATGGTTGTCCCCGGCTGCAAAAGGAACTGCTATCTCTCTCTTCAGTCTTGGGGCTCTTGGACCCTGAATCACGTTCGAACCCACCCTGTAACTGGCGACCCTGATGGACCTGCCTCCTATCATCTAACTCCCTCTCAGCTATACGAGCTGTCTCCACAACCTTAGCATAACTCCTCAAACGCAATATCGCTACCCTCTGCCTAAGGGCTGGCCTGAGACCCAAGGTGAACTTGTGGGCCTTCAGGTCCTCCTTTGCCAGAGTCTCGGGAGCAAATCTACTCAAGCTCCGGAACTCCCACTCATACTCGGGCACCGTCTTTGATCCTTGCTTCAGGCTACCAAATTCATCCCTCTTCTGCCATCTCAAGGACTCAGGGAAAAACTCATCGTGGAAGAGTTGCAAGAACTCCTCCCACAAAGATGAACTGCACTGTACGGCTCCCCGCGATACTCTGCCACCACTCCAAAGCATTCCCCTCTAGCTGCTGAATGGCTAGTCTCACCTTATCCTCCTCCCGGGGTAGGAGAAAGGAAAACACATGCTCGATCTGCCTCAACCAATGCTCGGCCCCCACGGGATCCACTTCTCCCTTGAACCTTAGAGGTTGTTCCTTTCGGAACCTCATCACCACATCTTCCTCTGCACGAATCGATATGCCACCACGCGAACTTTCACGCTCATGAGGTAACTCCCCCACTGGTGGTGGTGGTGGTGGTGGTGGTGGCACCACCTGCTGTGCTGCCATCTCACAGCGCACCTCCTCCCAAACCACTTTCCGGATACCCTCCCTCAGCTCTCGGACTTGCAGTCGGATACCCTCTCGCAGCTGTGCCAATAACAACCCATGTCCTCCAGCGGGTTGCCCCGCACCCAGACCCTCATGGGCAGATGACTCATCAGCCACTGCCCCAGACGCACGTATCACTCTCCTCGGTGGCATTCTTATTACACGGAGTAAGGAACACAAACGTCAAAATCAATTCGAGTCTATCACGTGTCACTACCTGTACCCCGCTTATCAATTCTACTATCTTATGGCATTACACACATACATTGCATCAATCCACATTGCATACAGCTTAATTCACATTTCACACAGCTCAATTAAATAAGGAGTTTTCATGCTCAGGGTATTCCAAGAAAATTCAGAGTTACACATTTCACAATTAATCATGTTATTCACAGTTTAACACACATAAACAACAAATGCAACTAGTGCCCTAATGCCAATGAATGCAAATCCTACCTCAGGTCTGAACTACCCTAAGTACACCTTAGAGGCTCCAAGAGGACCGTGTTGATCAGTCACGTCCCTCCAGGCTCCTCCAAAGGACTCAAGATAACTAGATCCGCCCACTACCCTAGGCCAACTAGACCATACTCTGATACCACATTGTCATGCCCCGAATTTCCAACCCGAGGAAATCGGTTCGTGACTCCCCTTTACCCACCCGGGGGCAAGGGATTGGGATAAGATATTCCACTTGGAACACCACTTCATTCCCATAGATATTCATTAACAAATCATATATTTTTCACATACAATCCACAGTAAACATCCATGAAGGCAAACCACAAATCTTTATTCAACTCAATAATCCTTACATCATTTCCCCGTTGGGGTTACAGTAGTTCCACAAAATAACAAAACACAAATAACATTTAAACAAAGCTACAAAGTAGGTCTGTCCTCCACCTTGGTGTTCCCACCTAACGCCTGTAGGTTCCTGAAAAGTAAACAAAGCACAACGGGAGGGGTGAGCAACCACAGCTCAGTAAGGATCATGTCTCCCAAACCCATCCCATGCTCCTAACATCTACATGTTGATGTGCACGAGTGTAGTGTCGTGACAATAAGATATAGGCAGGTTATGTTCCACAGTTAAGTATCAACATACAAGTCATAGAGTAGGTACAACCAGTGCCACAGCCACACAGGGTAACGATAACCACAGCCACACAGGCTAATATATCCAGCCACGGGCTTCCACAGCCATCGGGCTCCATAACCAAACACGGGCTTCCATAGCCACCATGTTTCGGAGTCAACCACGGGCTTCCACAGCCACCGTGTTCTAGAGTCCACGGGCTTCCACAGCCACTGTGTTCGAGAGTCAACCACGGGCTTCCACAGCCACTGTGTTCCAAAATCAGCCACGGGCTTCCACAGCCACCGGGCAAAATAATCACACACATTATATCAGCCACACAGGTATAACATCAAACACTTAACAAGCATAGCCACACAGGCATAAAACCAAACACATAACATGCATTGGTTATACAGACATAATATCGAACACTTAACTTGCATAATAAACCAAACAATATGCCATTGAAGGCCAACATCCATATAGGAGATCACACCTATATGGATTTACATATAGATATATAACCAAACAGCCACAAAATGCCTACCACAAGGCCAAACCCTAGGATAGGTTCAAGAAGGAACAGAACCCCTACCTCTGGAAGATCCTCCCACGCTAGATGTCGTCCACCCACGCTAGACACTCCAGTAGCAACCAGGAGCTCTCCTTCTCTCTCTCTCTCTCTCTCTACGACGGCTGCAGCGGCTAACCAAATGAAGAACCCTAAACCTAAGATACCTCCACCTCTTTATATAGACACCTCATCATCAAAACGACGTCGATTTGATTAAGTGAATCCCAGCATCAAAACGACGTAGTTTTGATGGAACAAGCTACAACCTTCCCGCACCCACACAAGATAAAATACCCACAATTCCAACATGCCCCTTTAGGAAAAGATGATTAGAATCCCAAAACCAAGGTGATGGTGCAAAAACATGGCTGCATGCCATAATGCACGTCATATCCCCATATCACGTGCAGCTCCAAATGATGTTAAATTCTACCCCAAGCTTCCTTAAATCATGTAGAAGGCAGGCATGCAATAAAAACCTTGCACGTCATAATGCCCCATATCACGTGCACTCTATTTCTGCCTCCCTAGGCTGCCCTCTTTCGTTAAAAGTTCCCTATTGGGTAAATAAAATGATTTGGCTAAAGTCCATGAGTAAAAGTTCTCCAAAAACTAGAAAATTGCCTCTCAAAATACAAAACTGTGACTAACTCCACACATCCCAAAACACAAGTCATTACATTTGACCTCCGGATCTGGGCTTATTCTGGATCAGCGGGCTTATTCCGGATCATTGACCAAGTTTGACCTCCAGATCTAGGCTTATTCCAGATCATTGACCAAGTTTGACTTCCGGATCTGGGCTTATTCCAGATCATTGACCAAGTTTGACCTCCGGATCTAGGCTTATTCTAGATTAGTGGCCTTATTCCGCATCATCGGGCTTATTCCAAATCATTGACCCAGTTTGACCTCCGGATCAGGGCCTATTCTGGATTAGTGAGCTTATTTTGGATCATTGACCAAGTTTGACCTCCGAATCTAGGCTTATTCCGAATCACCGGGCTTATTTTGGATCATTGACCAAGTTTGACCTCCGAATCTGGGCTTATTTAAGATCAGTGGGCTTATTCCAGATCATTGACCAAGTTTGACCTCCAAATCTGGGCTTATTCCGGATAAGTGGGCTTATTCCGTATCATTGACTAAGTTTGACCTCCGGATCTGAGCTTATTTTGGATCATTGGGCCCTCAGGTTTGACCTCCGAATCAGCGGGCTTATTCCGTATCATTGACTAAGTTTGACCTCCAGATCTGGGCTTATTTTCGATCATTAGGTCCTTTTCCGTATCATCCTTACTCCGGATTTGACCAAGTTTGACCTCCGAATTTCACGTTTTCCCAAAAAAATCCGTGTGTGGGCTCAACCGCCAGCTAGCGACTCTACTTACACTTCCTTACGCTTCTCTTATTCTCACTTGCTGTGTAAGGGGAGTGTCTTTGTATCTATACAGGACTAAGGAGAAGCAAAACTGTCAATGTGGGACAAACACGCATATGAAGAACCAAAATTAGTGGAAAATAAGGCAGATTTCTAGGGCAACTTCAAAAATTCTTAACTTTCTCCACAGAGCTCGGATTGAGGCCAAATTGGTCTTGTTTTTCTTAAAATTCTGTTATCTATCTTCAAACATTGAAATCACTCAGAAAGGATCAGCTATTTAGGAGAAGAGTGAGAAACACTGCATAGAGGTACATGACAAAGTGAGCATTTTGCCCGTCAGATTCAAAAAATCATAGTTAATTGCACCGAACTCGGATTATCCTCAAATTGATTGGAAATGATAGATAAAGATGTTATCTAACCAACGGAATTAGCATTATTTAAATCCAATAAGTATTGAGAAAGTTATTGGCAAAACAATGCGTTATACACTAGCTGTCTTTCCCAAATTCGTACAAGATTTGATCACCAACTTTGAAAAATCATAACTAATTGAATATAGCCCTGAATAATCTCAAACCAGTTGGAAATGATAGATAAAGATGTTATCTAATCAACGCAATTGACTTTGTTGGATTACGACAAGTATCGGGGAAGTTATTAGCAAAATAGCGGGCTGCACACCAGCTGTACAATTTAAATTTGTACAAAACATGATACTTCTGTTATAATCTCTTTATTTCTTCTCGTAATCAAGTGTGGTCAAGTGCATTGTTCTCCAAATGTCATCCTCTATCACTTAGCGCTTACCTTGGGACATTTAAAGGTCTTCCAAAGTGGTTCTTCATTAAGTATGGTTGTGATCTAACCCGGTCAAAATGGGGTTAAACAAATACCACACAGAAACATCACAAACAACTACAACATAAGTTCACAAGCCAAACCACATGTCTTTATTACAATAAAATATCTTTTACATCATTTCCCCACTAGGTTACATTAGTTTCCTTAAAATAGCATAATATGAAAAGTAACAAACAATAAACTCAGTCTTCCACCTTGGTGTTCTACCTAACGCCTGTAGGTTCCTGAAAAGAAAACAAATCACAACAAGAGGAGTGAGCAACCACAGCTTAATAGGGATCAAGTCTCCCCAACCCATCCCATGCTCCTAGTATCTACATAATGAGTACACATGTGCAGTGTCGTGGCAATGATACCTAAATAGGTTATAATCAACATTTATAATTAAGGCAACACATAAGCAAACCACGCAAGTGATCACCACCATAGCCAAAGCCACACAGGCTACCACAATTATAGCCACACAAGTTATCATAACTATAGCCACACAAAGCTACCACAGTTCCATATAGCACACTTTCAAGCACAACACAATAATACATATTCACAACACACCAAATAAATACATGTAATCAACATCCATCACATAAATCATAATGAGATTATATCCACATAATACGTTCTTAACCACAACCCTCCTATAATTCCTAGGGTTTCCCATGAGACTTTACCTCCGAACTACCGTGAACAAATGCGACCACGATATGAATGGCAAATGGACACCCCAACAACCTCTATAACCAACGACCACTAAACGGACCCTTAATCCCCACTAACCACAAACTCATCAACACACACAATCATAACACGCTAATGAAGACCAACATTCATATAGGAGATCACACCTATATGAATTTACATAATACATACACATATTATTCATATTAGGATCTAACCCTAGAATAGGTTCAAGAGAGGTCGAAATCCCTACCTTGAATTTGGTTGCGTTAGGGTTTCAACTTGGAGGATCGTCCTAGCTCTTTGCTCCACTCCGATAGGCGTCTCCCTCTTCCAAGAGCACAATGGCAATGATTGAACTGGTGATGATCTCTCTCTCTCTGACAGCTATAAAGCAATTCCCCGAACCCTAAAATCGCAAAAAAGCAAGACATCGAAAATACGCTGTCACAGGGCCGGCATCGGCCCAAAACACCCAGGATCGACCACATCGACCACCCTTTCTTGTGTCGACTGGACACCCACGTTGACCAATTTCCACCTCAAACAAGGTCGACCTATAGCTGGGTCGACCATGTCGACCTCATGTCGACCACAGGTCAACCATCTTTCATGTCGACCAACACACATGGGAAGCTCTCGGTAAACTGCTCGGGTCGACCTCGACCACATCGATCGTACGTCGACCACGTATCGAAATTTATCTTGTATCGACCAAACTCTTTGGAATCTTCTCTGATCGGCATCGACCACTCATTATGCCAGGTCGACCATGTCAACCACTCCCACATCGACCAAGGCTGCATCAACCGAGTCTTTGCACTAAAATCCATCTTAGCTCCTCCAAAATAATTTGGCTTCCAAGGCGCTGCCCCAGAATCCCCGCAAGGGGTGCTTCCCCCTTGACTCCTACTCGCTGATCGAGCAGCGAGAACCCCACCGAGGCGCTGCACCCTCGGACTCCTACTAACCGTCTGGGTAAGAGTCCTTGCCCAAACGCACAAATGACTAACTCCTCAAATCCCCAAACACGGGTCATTACAACATAGACTCAGAGAAGAAGTCTGATGAAAGAGATAATAAAAGGTCTAATATTGGAGAGAATCTAGTATGAGAACTTGGAGGACATAGTCCAAGTGCATGCCAAGGATCAAATCCTTGGTAATCCAAAACAAGGTGTAACCACCAGAAGAAAATTTACAAAAGTTACTACACTACTCTCTCAAATAGAACCAAAGTCAGCAGGAGAAGTAGTAGAGGATAAAAGTCTCGATCATTGCAATAAATGAGGAGCTGGATCAAATTGAGAAGAACACGACATAGGAGCTGGTTCCTAGACCAAAGAAAAAAAATGTCATCGGAACAAAATGGGTGTTCAGAAACAAATTGAATGAAAATGGCAAGGTCGTCAGGAACAATACAAGACTAGTATAGAAAGGGGCTGATTTTGATAAAACATTTGCACAAGTAGCAAGGTTAGAAACAATAAAAATGTTTCTTGCATTAACAACACACAAGAAACTCAAGGTTTATCAAATGGATATGAAGTTTGCATTTCTAAATAGGTTGCTAAAGGAAAAAGTATATATTGACCAACGAGATGGAGTACAGATTGCTAATGATAAGACACATGTATGTAGATTAAGGAAAGCCTTATATGGCATAAAGCAAGCTCCTTTCTAGAGCATGGTATAGCCGACTGGATGGATATCTAAAGAGAATGAAGTTCAAAAGAGGAATAGTGGATCATAACCTCTATATTCTAAATTCAGACAGTGGTCAGCTAGCTACCATAGCCTATATAGATGACATTATCTTCGAGGGAAGTCACTCTAGATTATGTGAAGAGTTTGCAAAAAAAATGAGTGACGAATTTGAGATGTCTCTCATAGGTGAAATGACCTACTTTTTAGGACTGCAGATAAAGAAAACTGTTTGGGGTATATTCATATCTCAACACAAATATGCCAAAGAATTATTAAAGAAGTATGGTATGGAGAATAACAAGCCTGTTGGAACTCTAATGGCTATAGGCTGCAAACTACACAAAGATCAAAAAGGCACAAGTGTAAATCAAAAAGAGTATCGAGGTATAAGTGGAAGCCTCATCTACATTATATCTTCTAGGCCTAATCTTATGCAAACTGTATGTCAAGCAAGTAAATACCAAGTAAACCCCAAGAAGTCTCACTTGTTAGCAGTCAAATGAACCCTTAGATATCTACATGGTACACTGGAAATGGGATTATTGTATCCCTCTAAGGATTCCATTGAATTACAAGCATACACTGATGCAGACTGGGTTGGAAACATTGATTATCGACGTTCTACCAGTGGCTATAGTTTTTATCTGGGCTCTAAATGTGTTACATGGTTGAGCCGTAAACAGAACAGTGTGTCTTACAGCACAGCCGAAGCTGAATATGTGGCTGCACATGTTGCATGTACTCAGGTGGTATGGATGAACACTCAATCGTACGACTTGGGAGTTAACATGGAATTACCTGTCAATATATGGTGTGACAACCAGAGTGTTGTCAACATAAGCAAGAATCCAGTTCAACACTCAAAGACCAAGCATATTGACTATCGGTATCACTATATAAAATAACAAGTAGAAGAGGGGAATGTGCAACTGGTGTATGTTCTCACTCAGGAACAGATTGTTGATATCCTCACCAAACCTTGTTGGATCAAACCTAGAATTTGGATAATGCAGATCAAACCCTATGTAATTTGATTTAAGATGTTTCATTTTTATTCTAAGTCTGTGTAGAAGATAAAACTTTAATCCGAACCTACTTCTGTAAGAGCAAAGCAAAGGACAGGATATATAATCCTGATCCGGATTATCATGAGTGTTGTCAAACACTTGGTAAATAACCAAGTCTTCATCCGGAGTAAGGACTGTTGGGTCTCTAACGTCCCATAGATCAATCCCACATCGGTTAAGGCGAACATTGAGGTTGTCCTAATGAGGAGGCTCATGTGTACCTTGTCAAAACGCGTTTTAACGGGTCGCGGCCAGTTAGAAACAAATCCGTGCGGGCTGCAGCCCATGGGTGGGTGCGTGAGTGCCAAAGCGGACAATATTGTGATAGTGAGTGCCCTGGCCGAGGTCCAACAAGTGGTATCAAAGCCGGGTCCTCTAGACCGATGGTGGGATTGGGGGGAGACTGTTGGGTCTCTAACGTCCCATAGATCAATCCCACATCGGTTAGGGTGAACATTGAGGTCGTCCTAATGAGGAGGCTCATGTGCACCTTGTCACAACGCGTTTTAACGGGTCGCGGCCCGTTAGAAACAAATCCGTGCGGGCTGCGGCCCATAGGTGGGTGCGTGAGTGCCAAAGTGGACAATATTATGATAGTGAGTGCCCTGGCCGAGGTCCAACAAGACTGTTGGGTCTCTAACGTCCCATAGATCAATCCCACATCGGTTAGGGCGAACATTGAGGTCGTCCTAATGCGGAGGCTCATGTGCACCTTGTCACAACGCGTTTTAACGGGTCATGGCCCGTTAGAAACAAATCCGTGCGGGCTGCGGCCCATGGGTGGGTGCGTGAGTGCCAAAGCGGACAATATTGTGATAGTGAGTGCCCTGGCCAAGGTCCAACAAGTGGTATCAAAGCCGGGTCCTCTAGACCGATGGTGGGATTGGGGGGGAGACTGTTGGGTCTCTAACGTCCCATAGATCAATCCCACATCGGTTAGGGCGAACATTGAGGTCGTCCTAATGAGGAGGCTCATGTGCACCTTGTCACAACGCGTTTTAACGGGTCGCGGCCCGTTAGAAACAAATCCGTGTGGGCTGCGGCCCATGGGTGGGTGCGTGAGTGCCAAAGCGGACAATATTGTGATAGTGAGTGCCCTGGCCGAGGTCCAATAAGGACTCTCCGTACGGACTCATCACTCGACAAAACGACTAAGGAATCCACGCGTTTATTGTTGATTGGACTAAGTCACTTTATGCGGAATGAAAATCCGAGTCTACACATCGTACGGAGTAAGAGAGATTTATTGCGGAGTAAGAAATGACTGATGCGGAGTAAGAACAACTGATGCGGAATAAGGAATCCGAATCATTACTCATGCGGAGTAAGGACAACTGATGCGGAATAAGGATTCCGCATATCTACCTCATTCAGAGTAAGGAAGCGCTGACATGGAGTAAGGATTTTAGGACTTCATATACACGGAGTAAGCAACAACTGACACGAAGTAAGGATCCGAGCCTCGTTGATACGGAGTAAGGAAATCTACACCGGACTAAAAAGACGCTACTTCAACTTATTCATACCGCATTTATGATATCAGCTCGCTGTGTTCCGATGTAAGACAAACTCATTGAAGATCTAAACTGTCTTACACGTGGAGCACTCGGAGTTGTGGATGCAGTCCCAAATGCAATTGGAATCAAGCGAAGTAATTCAATTCACTTATGCTTCCAATATTTCGAGCTCCACATCCGAAACAGTTATAGCAGAAGCATTTTCCGAGAAGAACTTAATATTTACACAGTGCTCGGAAAATACAGTTCCAAGTTAGATTCCTAGGATGTCTATATATATTTGTAGTGTTGTACACTTAAGGTAGCGTATACATACAAAAGAGAGAACTATTACGCACGTGAGAAAGGTTGTTGTACAAGAGCTCATAGAGATTAAAAACGCCAGTGTGTGTAACTGTAAAACTGAGTGCTATTGTAATTAGCTGTAATTGTTGCTTATTTTGTTGTAATTATCATTAGATAATAAAACAAAATACTTCCACTATCTGGTTATCTTCCGCACTGATTTTATATCTTTTAACCAGATTGTGCTATACCTGTGAGAGAAAAAGAGTTTTGATTTAAGCCTATTCACCCCCCTCTAGGCTACTAGGGACCAACAAACCTCTATCCATCGAGTTGTTCGATAGACACAGACGTAGGTTATCTGTGCAACTTCCTCCTCCCACCTAAGGCGTTGGTAAGGTTCCTCCCTCGTTCTTTGCAATTGGTTAGCAAAGGGGGAGAAGGATACTGTGAAGAGGGGGAGTACAGTGGGAGGAGTTTAGTGGGAGAAGAATGTGTTTTATTACGAAGGTTCGAAGGTCATTCACATATGTTGCCAACAAATCCAAAGGGGGGAATTGTTGTTCCCACAGTCCTTTTGTGTTGTCATTGTTGTCAATAGTCTGTGGAAGCGGGCAACAACATGTTGTACTTAGTTGGATAACTTTGTTGAGTGAGCTCGTAGAGGGAGTCTAACTATGTAATCTGTTCAGGGTTAAAGATCATCTGTAGACTCAAAGATCTGTAGAGTCGAAGATCATCCGTAGACTCAAAGATCCTCAGACTTGAAGAACCACTGACTCGCAGGGTCGAAGATAATCCATAGACTCAAAGATTTGCAGGGTCGAAGATTCGAAGACCCAAAGTACAATTAGGTGAAGAGCAACGTCTCGAAGACTTGAAGACTTGCAGACTTGAAGACTCATTGGGTGTAGAGTGGCGGTGTCATAGAGTCGAAGCTCAAAGGGGCGAAGATTTGGAGACCCGTTGCCATTAATAGTGTAAGGACTCGTATTTGAGTGAAATTGTAAGTTGGTTTATTATTGAGGATGATAATATTTAAAAGGGTGATGCGATTGTCGACATGAGCATTTTGGCTGTAAGTGGACTTAGTTTGGAGTCTGGGGTCCCGCAAGGATATTTTAGTATTTTGAGTCTATTATTATTACTATTATTATTGTTATTATTGTTATTATAATTATTATTGTTAGAATTATTAAGGTTATTATTATTATATTGTTATTATTATTATTACTATTAATAATAAAATTATTGATGTTATTGTTAATATTATTATTATTATTATTAAGATTGATATTCCCAAAATCAAGCAAGATCGTTTGGGTATTTGTACTTGTATACAGAGAGGAGGGTGAATCTGTATACTTTAAAACTATTTCCTTAGTTTTAAGAGTATGATACTTCTAGAGATATTCTAGAAGATGTAGTTGGTATTTGAATGGTATTTTAATGTCTCTTGCAATATCAATTAACAACAAATATCTATGAGAAGAAAAGACAGACACACAATTTACGTGGTTCGATCAATGTAATCAACTCCACGATAGTGAGGGTGAACCTACACCGAGTCCAATCCACTATATGCTTTTGGTACAGTAGGGTCTAGCCCTTCTTACAATAGGATTAACTCTCTCTTCCTTAAATGCAAATACACAAGTAGTATTACTCCAGTACTCACTCACTGTGACGAACTGTCTAGTGCAATCTGCTCTTACATATTCAGCCATTTGCACTGCTCGACCTTCAACTACTCCTTACCAAACTTACAATCTGTTTATTGAATATATGAGGAAAAAGAACGGATTAACTCACCGTTATCTTGCTTTCAATCTTCCTCACTCTAAGTATGTTGTACGAACTACTATGCGTTGCTCTTGTATCACTCTAGATACGTTGCGTGTATTCTGTGATATTCTGACGACTGCTTTGAAGTAAGGCATATTCCTTGCTTTTATAGGTCGGCCGCAGTAAGAAACCCTTTTGCTAGGGTTAAGCATGTTTCACCTTTTGATCTTCATCAACATGTTAAGCCAGCCTCGGATGACATCCACGTGTTTTCCAGTACTTAGCATAATCAGAAACGTTGTCCAAGTAATAACTTACTTAAACGACGGCCTTTAGTGCATTTCGCTCCTTCGACTAGCCATAGCCTTGAAGATGTATGCCTTATAGTTTCGCTGTTACTTATCTAGCTATACGAGTCTTCATCTACGAATCTCCAAGTCTAAGTTTTCGAGCCTTGAGAATTAATCCTCCAATTCTTCTGCTTTTTGGCTTCGAAGCTAGGTTAGGACCAGTGATCAACTGACTTCTCACTCTACGAGTCTTTGAACATTCAAATCTCCAATTTTGAGCCAGCAACAACCGCATTCCACCTTGGCTAATCATCTGTTCACATCAACTGGTCTCGGCAACAAGTCTTCCAATCTTCAACCCTGCGAGCTTCTATTCTGTGACATTGCCACTCTACACCCAACGGGTCTTCAAGCCTGCAAGTTTTTGAGTCTCCGAGATGCTACTCTACACCTATCTACACTTTTGATCTTCGAGTCTTCGACCCTCTAGATCTACAAGTCTACGACCTTGTGTACCTTTGGTGGTGCTTCGAGCCAAATGGCCTGATGATCTTCGACTCTGCATATCTTTGAGTCATCTAATCTTCGACCCTTTGAGTCTACGAGTCTCCGGATCTTCGACCTAGATCTTCGACTTTGCAAGTACATGGTTAGACTCCCTCTATGAGCTTACTCTAAGGGATCACTCTGTGAAGTTATCTAACCCAGTACAGATCTTCGACCCAGTGTCCACCCGCTTCTGCATATCGTTGACAACAATGACAACCAAAAGAATCATGGGAACAACAAAGATTATTATTATTATTATTATTGTTATTATTATTAGTATTATCATTAAATTTAATAGTAGAAGAGACTATAAATAGAGGTGGAGCTTAGAGCAGAAACCATACGTCGTGGTGTGTGCACAGCTGCATGTGATGATCTTGGATACGTGCAGAAGAAAACATGAATAGAATAGGTTTCCAAGCAACATTTGTTCTACACGTATGGAGATTTCTAGTGCACGTGTCCAGTGGATGCCATGTTAGACACGTGCAGAGCCGGTCATGAAGAGAAGGATATCCTGAGCAACTTTTGTCTTGCACGTATGCACTAATTCACTTGCACGTGATAGTCAGGATTTAATAATAAACTCAACATATCATACTAAAACATCATATTAAATAATAATAATAATGATAATGATAACCCAACGCTCACGTTGATGTCATGCTGCCAAATCGAAATTCAAACTCTATTCGGGCCTATCTTCCAACATCACCCAAGTACGGGTCTTTACAGTCTCTTTTTCATAGTAATCATTAATCTTCTGATTTAGATGAAATTCTAGTATCAGAATTATTTTAGTACGTTTTGGGTAGAACAAGCTAGAACGAAGATGAACAATACCCTGGGCGAACGCTTGGGTCGAAAGGTGGAAGACCCGAAGATTTGGGTCGTAGGGTCGAAGACCGAGGGTCGAAGTTCAAAGGTTTGAGGGTCGAAAGTTAGATCTTCGAGACAGATCTTTGAGGCCGCGTCTGATGGGGTTAAAGCAAAGTCACCAAGGCATGAGTGATACACTTCAGAACCTGCAAGAACAAATGAACTATATGGCAGAAATGATGGCTCGATTGGTCGAAGGTGCTCTAAGAGAAGCAAACCCGTAGTCTAGGCCAGAAGTGACACAGCCTCCACCTTCCACACAGCCTGTGACACACAATGTCGTTCCCGAGCATTTGGGCACACCCAATCCAGGCCAATACACTTCACCAGCAATCTAATATCCACATCCAATGGCTGAAGCTGTAAGAAATGACATTCAACATAGTGAAGCCCAAGACCTCACCCCTGCAATCACAATCATACGACAACCATATACTACTTTAAATAGAACACCCCCTGCAAAAGAAATGGTAAAACAAGTAACCTAAATATAAAAACGAAAATAAAAGTGTAAAACTGAAAGGATACACCATTACTATTGCTTCAGGCAGGTTTCTGCGAGGGTACATGAGAAACAGAAACATATATGAAAATGACTAAAACCCAACACATCTCAACAAAGCCTGGCAAGGAAGAAATTTGTGTGTGTGTATATATTAGTATCTGAATTTTTCTGTGTATATAAATTCAATTCCCTTATTAGTTGTTTGTGTGTGTGTGTATATATTAGTATCTGAATTTTTCTGTCGCCACTCGGCTCAGTGGTCACGTTGCGTTGTTCGTGGGTCTTGCGTCGGCTTCATGGGTGTTCATCTTCTGTGGCCGTGCGACAGGTTGGGAGTTCCTCCCCAGGGGTGATGATATTGTTCGGTTCTTCCTCTGGGCAGATTTGCAGTGCCTTTCTCTTCCGGCGTGTCTTCCTCTGGGCAGGTCTGTTGTTCGGTTGTTCCATCGTGGGTCTTTTGGCCAATCTCCGGCATCTCCTAGTGCAGGATGGGGTCAACACCCCTTTCCTATAATACTGTAAATCGTATTAAGTTTTATTATTATTATAAAAAAACAATTTTGCAGTGAAACCAGGCCAACTGGCCTGGTTTTGTTTACCGGGTAACCAGGCTGTCAGCAGCCTGGTCTGCACATCAGCCGACCCGCTGATATTGAAAACATCAATGACTTGACGTGATCTGAAACGTAAACAACTTATCTTGACATTTTATATTAATAATTAAAGGAAACTTATCAATAATTATATTGTACAAATCATGCATGTCAAAATTTATATATATGTCTTGATATTATATATATTATAATATATAATATATTATATATCTGTTTTATATATACAAGTCAGGATTTATCGTATTGAAATTACTAAGATATATAAATTAGATTTAATTTGACGTTAAAAATATTATTTGTGACGTATTATTATCAATTTGACAAATATATATATAAATATATCATTTGTGTTACATTATTGCTGGTTTAGTAATTTAAATGTTTTATTAAGCTGTTATATTGAATACTAATTATTGGAATTTTTTTATTTTATGTGTGGAATTGGTAGTGGAGCTAGTTGGGTTAATCGTAGGTCCCATATAGGGCAAGCAAGAGGCCATGGGTCCCCTATGTGGCTGGTTAACTAGGTCCCATATGTGGCAGGTCCCACATATGACTATCTAGTAGTGACCGGGATCTTTGGAGTTGGTTGCGGGAATCCTATGGATGGTAGGATTGTCCGATGTGAACCTTTAATGAGTAAAATGTAGTAAGTGTGATGTTATATTTGTGCTTGAATGTAAGCTTACTGTGATAGAATATGACACTACATTGGTACAAGCATACACCGATCATATAGACTTAAGATTTCATGTTATAGGATGGTGAGGAGATGGAGATCACCTACTGGGTATTCGTGCTCACCCCTATTTTGTTGACATGTTTCAGGTATCAACTCTTTCGTTATAGGCTGGTCCGAAGCTAATTGTTATTTATTTCACATTTGTTATAACTTGGTTTAAGGATTTTGTATAATTGGTTTTATTATTTGAATATTCGGACGAGGGTCCGTAAAAGTTGTATTGGATTTATAACATGACTTTGTTATTAATAACTCATTTTCCTTAGCTTCATAGCATGTAGAAATGTACAGGAATAGCCCTGATGTATGATTATACAGGTATACCTCGGACAGCAGCCGTTGTGTAGTCCATATCGGTGCTAGTCACCAACCCCTTGACTGTAAAGACTCGTATTTGGGTAGTCTTGAGAGATAGTCATTCTATGGGAATGTAACTATCAGGACGGTAGTGTAGCCGTCAATGTGAGCATTTTGACTGTACTTGGGCCCGATTCCGAGTCGGGGCCCCGTTTGACCTGATTGTTGACTTTTCGGGGTCTATTGGTTGACTTTGCGTTTGAGCGGTCATTTGGGTGTACTAATATCTGTGTAGTATTGTGCTCGTCATTTCGAGCGTTTGACCGTAGTTTGACTCAATTTGGAGTTCGGGACCTTGGAGGTTAATTATTGACCGGGTCAATGGTTGACTAGGTCAGTTGACTGGCAAAAATATAAATAGGGGAAAGAGAGCTTCCACGTTACGTTTTAGCATTTCTGCATCTGCGTTGGAGAGCTTAGAGAGAGAAAGAGAGAAGGAAGCTTGGAGGCCTTGGCGATTTGGGGCGTTTTGAGCTCGTTCAAGCATCAAGAATCATTCCAGGTAGGTGTTCCCTTGATTCTTCACCCTTTTCTTGCTGTTTTTTTTGGATTAACATGTAAGAATTTGATGAAATCATGCAAATTCGTGTTGAACCCTAGAAATTGGGGAAAAACCAATTTTGGGTTGAATCTTGTATTTAAATGCGTTCGAGGGGTAAGACGTGATTTAAAACCTAATATATAGTGTTAGGTATGAGTTTTATGAGATTCCGGGTTGAATCCAGACGAGAAACAGTGAAAAACGATGATGAACAATGAATCGTCGTGAATCGGGTAGAGAAACGACCGATGAGATCGACTGGAAATTGAAAATTTCGAATGTGCGTTCGAAGGTTCGAAGGTTCGAAGGTAGGTTCGATGTAGTGTAATTTCGAGTGTCGAATGTGAAATTTTCGAGTGTCGTTTCGAAGGTTCGAAGGTACTTCAAGGGGAGTTTCAAGGCAGTTCATGGGTACTTCAAGGTAGTTTTCGAAGGTAGTTCGAGTGTAGGTTCGAGGGTCGAAGGCAGCTCGAAAAGAGATTCGAAAATACAGATTAAATGCGGATTCGAAATACATTCGAAAATGTAGTTTCACTGCGATTCGAAATACGATTGATTGGATGGACCTATTTACATTGCAACCTATACCCATCTACACACATTTAAGTACTATACTTAAGTTACAATGTAAATAACGAAATACCCCCCATTTGGATTCAAAGAAAAATACTAGAAAAATTAATTCCCATTATTTCAAAATGTGAAATTTGGGATTTAGTGTAAAATCCTGGAAAAACCCAAAAGTTCGTAGTGGTGAATTTTTGGAAAGTGGGGTTAGACATCTCGAAAAATCCCCAAAAATCAGATTATCTTATTTATGCTATGGGAACCCAATGCCTGGGACTTTTAATTTCAAGAAAATAGTCGCTATGGGTACTTCCTTCATAAATCAAGGATTGAGGATTTACTTGTGAAGACCGCTACGCCCAAAGGAAATGTCGAGAATGACATGCCATACTCATGTTAGTATGTTGATGTGAGGTATTGGGGCACGGACTCCGTGACTTGTTTGGGTTCTCACCGTGATGCACCGATGGTGCTATGTGGTTGACATGGCGGGCATATGCACCGATGGCGGGCCGGTGTGGCGACCGTGTCCGGGCATATAGCGCCGTGGTAGGGCTGAGTGCCCTGAGCCGGGATCCTAGTGAGGATCGTGGACAAGCTGTCTGTGTGGGCAGCTAGGTCCTGATATTTGTTTGCAGGCCGAGTCCTGATGATTGTGCACACTACACGGTGCACGTACACGAGCATGTAGTATAGACTTGTATGTTTGCATGATGTGGAGTGTCGGGGTCACTCATCGAGCTTGTCGCTCACCCCTACTTGTTGTTTACCTTTTTCGGTGTGACCCGAGACTAGTGGAGGACTTTCTTCCAAGAGGACTTGCCCACTACTCGATGTATGATGCGATGATCAGATTCGTATTCGTATTGTGTATTGTATTATGTTTGTATCCTGGACATGGGTCCGTGGACAGTTGTATTTGCATACTTGTTTGTGATGTGATGTCGAGATGATTGTTTGACTTAATGTGTGCATGATGATATATGGGATAAGACAGGATTACCCTTGATGTATGGTCATACAGGGTTGCATATTTGAGACAAGACCCAGGTATAGTCTCTATTGGTGCTAGTCACCAACCCCTTGACCTTTCGGGTGCGGGCAAGGGGAAGTCATGTACCCGGTTCCGGGTTCCCTGGAATTCGGGGGCGTGACATTGACCTTTCGGGTGTGAGCATGAGAAAGTCACACTCTTAGTTTTGGTCCTTCTAGGATTTGGGGGCGTGACAAGTTGGTATCATAGCAGTCGATTTAGTCTACCAAGCATAGTAGGGTGATTGATTGAGACTTTGGAGCTTGAGAGACATTGGGGAGGGTGCCTGATCAACGGAGTCCTTAATCGTGTCCTTGGTTACCTTAATGTGAGTCAGATCATCTTAGGATGCATTGGAATGGTTGCATACATGACATGACATTGCTTGTGCATTATAGACACTAGAATTGGTTGCGCTTGATACTCTGATGATAGTTTGACTTTACGGTTGTAGAATTTCTTAAAATTGCCTGGAATGATTTGCGTAGTTGGTACTTAATGATTTACATTGTTTGGACTGACCTGTATTGTTCTAAGCCGACTCAAAGTACTATGTGTTGGAGTATTACCTTTCGCTTAATATCATTATGATATTGTGGTAGGAGAAAATATGAACCCTAACAATTGTTCGATGGCTTGGGTAGCCAGTTAACGCGATTGGACAAATGTGCCTTATTTGGGGGAAAATGGACCCCACTGTGATATGATGAGGACCTATTAGGTCATGCTTGTTGTCATCACTGGATTTCGTCTGGGAAGGAAACCACTTTCGGGGTACGATTCCCCCAACCTTCATCCGAATGGTGATGAAAATTACGGAGTCGCCACTAATCGTTTTTGAGTGCGATTGGTTACCTAAAAGAAAATTAATCGAAGCCGCTAGGGATGGGCTCAGGAGTTGGTTACGCGTGGAGAAAGACTAGCACCCCCATGACGCCCTTTCAGTACCTGTCTTAGGAGCTAGAGGTTTCTAACTTTTTTTAACTGTTTAATCTAAAGTTAATTAGCCTAAGTTATTTGTTGATGTTAGAATGTGCAATTTGTCCTAAATATCTAAAGGAAGTCCTTCAATTTGTTTTGTTTTTTTCTTCTTTATTTTTTTTCCTTGGCTTTTGTTTTTGTTTTGTTTTGTTTTGTTTTATTTTATTTTTTTTAAATTGAAGTTTAAACACTAAACTCAATTTGTTCAAAGTTTTAAAGGGGATTTTATTGTTTGCTTAAAATTTAAAACTTAAATCTAAAGAGAAGCTAAAGTTTAATTAAACCTAAATAACTACACTAGAGGTAAAATGCATAGAAAAGCTTAAGTGTTGGAAGAGTTTTAAACACATTCAAAATTAAACCTAAATTATCAAAAGGTTTAAAAAATGGTAAAAGAAAACAAAGGCCAAGTCAAGTATTTGAAAATTCTAAGTAATTGAGAGTGAAAAGTTTTTTTTTCTTATACAAGATTTTTAGTTTGGTAGAAAAAACATTTTTATATTATTATTTATTTACAAAAAAGAGTTTTTTTAGAAAGATGGCAAATACAATAATAAAATAAATAAATAAAATATAAATGTGTAGTGGGTGATTGTGTCATTCACAAAATAAAAAAGTAAACTCACTTTTCTTTTCTTTTTTCTCTCTCTCTCCCTCTCTTTTTTTCTTTGGTTTTTTTTTTTTGCTTTGTTTTTTTTCTCGCTTTTCTCTCTTTTGTTTTTACTATACTTATTTACAATTTACAAATTACAAATTATGTGATCCATAATCACAAAGCCCAAGCTAACAAGATTCCTATAGGCTGAAAACTAACACCCCCCCCCCCCCAAATGATACGAAATTAACCAATGCAAAACATATTTGCCCAAACACAATCCTCAAATTAACTAAACTGAAAATAAAATTGATGTAGGTAGCAGGAAGAAACGGCTTCCATGCCATGAACTTGTCGAGCCCACGCCACACGAATATAACCCGGGGGAAGTAACAAAACAAAGGCAACATAAGCAGGAGGGAACATGAGGAAAGCAGCAACCATAAACAGATACAGAACATGCACAAATATGGAGTAAACGATAAATATGGATCATTGATAAGGTGACATATGAACCATGACTAAGTTATTTTCGAAACTATACAACCTTTGACAACAACCCAAAAGAACAGATTGGAAACCCATCTTTCTTGAAAACTAAACAAAGCCAAAAATGTTATCATGGATCCAAGGACAAAACCCAAGCAGTCATTGTTTTGTAAATAGACTCAAACCTCTAACACGTTTTGAAGTCCACCAGAGTGTTCACACATTTGGAAAGCCAAATCAAAGCATACATAAACCGTGAGAATCAGATTATTATCTTGGAAAACAAAACAGGCTATCCACAAACAGAAGCAAATGGAGACAAAATAGAGAATGAAAAATAGGGATTGTATAAGTCTATCATCTGCCAAACGATTTAAACATAGTCCATGATACTCAGGCAAACACAAAGGTTCAACGGCTCTTCTCATGAACACACAAAATATAGAGATTTAGACAGCATGAATAGAATCTATAAGCATCCATGAAAGCACACAAACACCCATTTAGCCATCTCAGACAAGAAAATCACAAAAACAAAGCATTATGAAAGGAAAGGGATTAGAGCGAGTCAAGGATGAGTCTAGCTCTACAGTGACCGACGAGTGGTGCACTGGCCAAAGGGAACTAAGGGGGCGTCTGGTTTCGGTGTTGTGGGAAAGAAAAAGGCTTTGGAGATGGAGGTCGTGGATGATGATTTCTAGCGATGGAGGTCTGGCGTTGAGATTTTTGGCGATGGAGGGAAATTAATGGTTGGTGTCACACCCCCAAATTCCAGGGAACCCAAAACCAAGAACATAACTTCTCCTTGCCCGCATGCGAAAGGTCAAGGGGTTGGTGACTAGCACTAATAGGGACTACACCGCGGGTGTTGTCTCAATCATGCAACCCTGTACAGTCATACATCAAGGGTAATCCTATACTTTCGCATATATCACCATGCATACAATAAGTCAAACAGTCATACAAACATCACATCATAAACAGTATGCAAATACAACTGTCCACGGACCCATGTCCGAGATATAATACACAACAATATAGCATATAATACTGTATCATACATCAGAGTAGTGGGCACGTCCTCCTTGAAGAAAGTCCTCCACTAGTCTCGGGTCACATCTGAAAAAGGAAAACAACAAGTAGGGGTGAGCAACAGGCATATAAACATCAGTAGGTGACCCCCAAAACTCCACATCATGCAAACATATAAGTCGATACTATATACTCAGTGTACTCGTGCATCGTGTAGTGTACACAATCATCAGGACTCAGCCTGCAAACAAACATTAGGACCCAACTTGCCCACACAGGACAGCTTGTCCAAGATCCTCCACACGATCCCAGCTCAGGGCACTCAGCCCTAGTTCCACGAGCTCAACGGCTCAACACAATCCTCAATGGGATATCAGCTTGGGGCACTCAGCCCTAGCTCCACGTGCTCAATGGCTCAACACAGGCCTTAGCCTCACGGTGAGAACCCAACAAGTCATAGAGCTCAAGCCCCAATTCCTCAAACCAATATACCAACACCAATATGGCATTAAAGTTCACCATACTCCCTTTATAACTGAAGCCAGTCTTCCCAAATCGATCATCATTCCTTGACCAAGGAAGGAGATACCCATAGAAGTTTTTTTCTTGAAATAAAAAGTCCCGGCATCGGGTCTCCATATCATAATTAAGATAATCTGATTTTTGGGGATCTTTCTGAGATGTCTAACCCCACTTTCCAAAAAGTCACCTCTACGAAAAACTGGATTTTTTTCGAGATTTTACACTAAATCCCAATTTTCACATTTTGAAGGAGTGGGAATTTAATTTTCTAGTATTTTTCTTTGAATCCAAATGGGGGGTATTTCGTTATTTACATTGTAACTTAAGTATAGTACTTTAATGGTTTACAATGTAAATGGTCCAGTCCAGTCAAACTGGAACTGCACTGCCCAACTGCTCGAGACTGCTCGAAACACCTGCTTGATGCTACATTCTGCTCGACGCTCCCTGCTCGAAGCCTCTAGTCGAGACACCTGCTCGAGGCTACATCTTGCTCGATGCTCCCTCCTCGAGGCCTCTGCTCGAGACTCTGCTCGACGCTACAGTGTCGAGCAGTGTCAAGCAAAACTCCACTCGCGATCTGTCGACTGCGTTCTTCCTAGTTTCGTCTCGAAACCCAATTATACCCATTAAATCCTCCTTTCTAAGCATCAATTCATCCCTATTAAGGGTTTCTAACATCATCTAACCACATTAGGCTACCAAATAACCTAAATCATCTACGTATCATGCTCAATTTCCATTTTCCCCCAATTCCTATGGTTCATCATGAATTTTCTTGATTTCATCTAATTCGTACATGTTAATCCAATGAAACAGCAAAGAAAGGGTGAAGAATCAATGGAACTGTAAGGATCCGTACCTTGAGTTAGTCACAGTTTTGCCTTATGAGTAGGGTTTTTTTCTAGATTTTGACCTAGTGAATAGGCTCAAATGAATTCACGTGCAAAAGGAAAGATGCTTAGAATGATGTCCTCTATCTACCACAGAAGTTTCAGGCCAAACGGACGTGTATGTGAGGTGCACGTGAAATGGGTCCATTTCACGTACAAGTGTGGTTGTCTTCTACATGATGCAAGGAGGCTAGGTGTGAAGTTTGAGCGCATTTGGAGTGCATTTGGAGTTGCACGTGAATTGGGGAATTCACGTTCAAATTGGCGTGCAGCCATATTTTTGCATGGTTCCCTTGGTTTTGACATTCTAATGATCTTCCTCCAAAGGACCATGTTAAAATTCTGAGTATTTTGGCCTATATGGGTGCGGAAAGGTGCTAACTTGTGTAATCAAAACTACGTCGTTTTGATCCTGGGATTTACTTAATCAAAACTACGTCGTTTTGATGTGGGTAGTGTCTATATAATGAGGGCTTGAGTTTGAGTTTAGGGTTCTTGTGTTCTTCTTTGCTGCAGCTCTTGCCAGAGAGAGAGAGAGGATCTCCGGGCAGTTGCCGTGGTGGTTCGCGTCGTTGGAAGGTGTCTAGCGTAGAGGTTAGGACAAAAGTCTGAGGTAGGGATTCATGTTCTTCCTAACTCTCCTCTATTCTAGGATATTCGCCTATATATATATATGTAAATCCATATAGGTGTGATCTCCTATATGGATGTTGGCCTTCAGTGGCATGTTTTGTTGATTCTGATGTTGAATTTGGCCTGAGGATTTTCTGGGTTTGTTTATGCCCACCATGTGTTTGATGAAATGTCTATGAGGCCTGCACACTATGTATTTGATAAAATGCCTGTGAGGCCTGCATGCCATGTATTCAATATAATGCCTGTGAGACCTTGTATATGGGTGTCGATGATATACCTGTGTGACTGTGTGTCTTGTGTTTATTTGTATTTGATAAAAAGCTTTGTGAGGCTGATGTGTGTGGCTTGTATCCGACCATGTTGGTCTCTCTGGAATAAAGTGTAAATGCTTGGCTTTGAGTTTAAATGTCGAGATGTAATGCTATGCTTTTCGTTGGTCTATTTGAGACCGAGTCGAGATATGGGCCAGGCACAATAGCTGGACCCCTTTGAGATTTGGCCAGGACGTGGTCCTAAGTCTCGGTGTAGCACTCACGATGGTGGGCTAAGTCTACACCCATTCCTGAGGGTAGGTATGGCGCCCGAGGAGGTGGTTGACCATATCTGACTCAGGTGGAAAATGTTGCATTGGTGTCCATGCAACATTCGCCTGGATGTGGTATGTCATGTCGCCGTGGTGGCGGGGTGTCCTTTGCCCTTCAGTGCGGGCTCAGGTAAAGAGTGTTTACTGGGTGATGTTTGTCGCTTTAGCCTTAGGCACGACACGAGCACAAGCATACACATATCATGCATGTTGTAGAGCGGGACGGGTCTGGGGAGACTGGATCCCTACTGAGCTATGGTTTGCTCATCCCTCCTATAAATTGTCCTTTTGCAGGGTTTAGCAGGCGGTAGGTGAAGGCTGAGGAGCTAGGTCCCTGAGGCTGGGAGTTTTATGTTATTTCCCTTGTCGTGCTCGTGGTTTTATGTTCTGGAATTTGGTTTGGTTTTATTTGTAACAGTACACTTGGCTTCATAGGGGTTTTACCCCGACTGGGTTGTAATAAACATTTAGTCTTTGAAATGAAATAAAATGAGATGTTGTTATTCAATTTGTGTTTGTGTGCATGGTTTAGGAGCAGGAGCATGCCCCTTGGCATGTTAGCCTGGTTGTGCAGGTTTGGGACAGCACCCGTGCCAGAAGTCCTTTTAAGGTGCTTGCACCAACCCCTTGTCCCTTCGAGTGCGGGCATGGGCAGTCACTACTCATTTCCAAGTGGAAGGAAATTGGGGCGTGACAGGAACACCTACCTGGAATGATTCTTGATGATCGAACAAGCTTAAAATGCCCCAAAGCGAAGGCTCCAAGCTTCTCTCTCTCTCTCTCTCTCTCTCTCTCTCTCCTCTCTCTCTCCAATGCATGAACAATGAAACATAACGTGGAAGCTCTTACTCTCATCCTATTTATATTTATGCATTTTCTTTTATTAATAAATCCCAAAAATATTAATTGACCTTCCGAGGTCACAAACTCCAAATTGAGTCCAAGTACAGTCAAAACGCTCAAAATGACGAGCACATCATTATTCAGATATTTTCCAACCCAATTGACCGCTCAAATGCAAGGTCAACCAATAAACCCCGAGAAAGTCAATAATTGGGCCACTCGGGGCCCTGACCCGGAATTGGGCCCAATTACAGTCAAAATGCTCACACTGACGAACACAATATTGTCCAAATATTTTTAGCAATAGAGAAAGACTATCTCTTAGCCCTACCCAAATATGAGTCTTTACAGTTGGGCCTTCGATTGGAGAGGTGATATCGAGGAAGGGTTGATGGCCAGCGGTGGATTCCAGCCAGGGGAAGAATGGTTTTGGGTGAGGTTTTTTAGATTTGGAGGAGACGAGAGAGGATGATTTTCAGGGAAGGAGAGAGGATGATTTTCAAGGGGAAGAAGAAGCTCCTGCGCGACGATTTCTTGGGGACTCTTAAATAACAGAGGGATGTAGGGTTTTGGGAGTGATTTTGGGCGGGGAGAGGGAGGTTTGGCGTGGCCACCAGTGCGGCTCGAGTGGGGCAGCTTGGCTCGGATCGGCATGGGCAGGCATGGTGTGGCTTGGCCAGGCATGGGTGGTGGCCTTCTAGAGCTGTGGCTGGGTGTCGGATGGTGGCCTGACATGGTGGTTCGTGGCAGCCGTGGTGTGGGGTGGTGGCCTGGCGTGGTGGAGAAGATGACGAGAGGAAGAGAGAACGTGTAGAGATAAGCGTGTGTGGCTGTTGTATTTTGTTTTTGCTATTTTTTTTTCTTCTCATTTTCCTTCCTTCCTTCCTTCCTTTTTTTTAATTTTTTTTAAAACCAATCAAACTGTGACATGTTGGTGAGATGGGCGGAAAAAGAAAAGAAAAGCACAATATTATTTTGTTTTTGGGTTTTTGACTGATGTCCTTCGGTTTTTAGGATCAGTAGGACGACCCAGACTTCAAAACATCACGAAAAAATTGTTTTTGAACTCGGGGCGTCACGATAAGCGACTTTGTGTTAATTTTATTTGAAAAACATCTCGTTTTTACGGCGAGCCTATAATGAAATTATTTATTACCGAAAAATGTATTTATTTTTTGATTTGTTTATCTAAAATGCTTTGTAAATAAATATATATTGTTGGTCCCTAGTAGCCTGGAGGGGGGTGAATAGGCTAAAATCAAAACTCTTTCCTCTCTCAGGTACAGCACAATCTGGTTAAAAAATATAAATCAATGCGGAAGATAACCAGATAGTGGAAGTATTTTGCTTTATTATCTAATGATAATTACAACAAAATAAGCAGCAATTACAGCTGATTACAATAGCACTCAGTTTTACAGTTACACACTCTAGCGTTGATAATCTCTATGAGCTCTTGTTCTATAACCTCTCTAGCTCACACACCTTTTTTTTTTACACCTGAAATTACTTTTATTAAATATACAAGTGTTGCTATTTATAGTAACATCCTCAAAAGACAACCTCGGAACTTGTTGTTCCGGATATTGTGCCCATTTATTGTCTCTCGGAAATCTCTCGCATTAATTGCTCTGGATGTGGTCTTCAAGATCTTGGGTTTGCAACGCATGAGAGTCTTTGTAAGTTCCCAAGTGTAGTTAAAGTTGTGTCCACATATCCGGATGATCCACGTGTAAGATGCTTTAGGTTCTTAACAAGTTTGTCTTACATTGGGAAACAGCGAGCTGATGACTTTGATAACGAAGAGAAAAGATGAAGTAGCGTCTTCTTGAATCCGGTGTAAGGTTCCTTACTCCGTGCTTAAATTAAGCTCGGATCCTTACTCCAGAATACTGATTGCTTACTCCGTATCAATTTGGTGCTGGAATCCTTATTCCGAGTAAGCGCTTCCTTACTCCATATGAAAGAGAAGGTCGAAGTGTTTACTCCGATCTGCGCTTCCTTACTCCACAACTAGTTTCCTTACTCCGCATGAGTTAAAGGAACGGATGGCTTACTCTGTATTAGCACATCCTTACTCCACATGAGTGAGTGGTTCGGATTCCTTACTCCGCATCTAGCTTCCTTACTCCGCATCTAATTTCCTTACTCTGTATCTAATAAAGACTCAATTCCTTATTCCGTAGAGGTACTTCCTTACTCCGTATGTATGGAAGACTCAGATTCCTTTCTTCGTGTCTTCTATACTTTAGTTCGGTTGAGTGGAAGACTTATCTTTTTAACTCCACGTTGACTCTCTTATTCCGTGCGACTTTGTAGACCAAGATTCTTACTCCGCATCTTTTAGACTTACTCCGTTTGAAGTATTAGGTGCAAATTTCTTAGTCCGTAGCTTTTAGGTTCTTACTCCGCACGAATGATCCTTATTCCGTATGACGTAAAGACTTGGCTATTTACTAAGTGTTTATCGACACTCATTCTCACCCAGATCAAGATTAGATATCCCGTCCTTAGCTTTGCTCACACGAGTGTAGATCCGGATGAAAGTCATATCTTCTGCAATGACTTACGATAAGACAACAAAGGTCTCAAATCAAATTACATAGGCTTTATCAGCATCATCCAAATTCTGGGCTTGATCCAACAATCTCCCCCAATTATGGATATGCCCAAACCCTTTGTAATCTGATCTGGTAAGCAATGCAAGAAGATAACATACAAAAAAGAAAACACTCCAATTTCATTGATCAGTACACAGTACAATATAACCTTTATACAAAATTTTCATTAAGGTACATAAGGCTTACTATACTTGAAGATCATTGTAGCAACCTTCTCTCTAAGCTCTGTTGTCTGCTCCATTGTGTAGGCTTGAATGTGGTTCCAGTTTTTATCAACCCTGACAATGGATTTGATGATGAAACAGACAAAGGCTCCGCAGCTATCTCCATCAGGCTGTTATGGCACTAACTTGTTGCCTCGGACCATCGCCTTCAGCTTATCAGATGGACCCAACGGAATCAGGCCTCTTTCTTCATAAAGTCCCGATCGCTTTACGGCTTTCGTCAAATGAACACGCAGTGGCTCAAATTGATCCCTTCTATTGTTTTGCTCCATAACTTGATGGGAATCAATTAGGATCAGCTACTTGGACGGAATCATAAAGACAACCAGCATGAAGTGCGGCGTCATGACCCGGTATGGAATGAGGACCGATTGAAGAGTCTTCCAGGGAGTGCTATCCTCAGTAGCTCCGTTGATGTAGGTTTGAATATCGGCAAATTCTGGAAGATACCCTTCATTCCAACACGGCAAGATGTCAAACATGTGTCTGTCCTTGTATAAGGACGAAAACAGCCTCATCTCTATCTTAATTGCACGAGAGAAGTTGTCTTTGTCTTCTGTGGTGAGCAAACCCGTCTCAGAGCAAATAGTGCTTATGTCTTGGGGAGAGAAAGGGTACAACTCAGATAGACATCTTCTCTCTGCATTTGACGCGGCATACATGGTCATAGCATTAAAAACACTTCCATCTTCATCAAGGGGATCAAGATCCGCGTATAATGGGAGGAAGGTGTCAGCCGCTGCAGATGGAGTGGTCGAAGGAGGAGCTGCACTAGAGGAGCTGGGCTGAGAGAAGCGGATGCGTTTGGGGATGGTAACTCCCAGAAGCAGTGAGGATGCAGACCGCTTTTTGTCAACACGAGAGGAGGAAGGTGCAGGAGGATCAGATGACACTTTCTCCCCCGGTTGGGCAGATCGACGAGGGACGGGGGGAGGACTGTCACGCCCCGGTTTTCCAACCCGAGGAGACCGGAACGTGACCCTCCCTTTACCCGGGTTTGGATAAAGGGGTGGAACACAACATACACTTCAGAAACCAAAATCACACAATTATCTAATTGAAACCACATTCCTTTGTGTTTCAAACTTCATTACAATATCTCCCCACTGGGGTTACAATGCCTCAATAAAATTACATAACGCAAATAACATAAAACAAAGCCACAAAATAGAACTCTTCCACCTTGGTGTTCCCACCTAACGCCTGTAGGTTCCTGCAAGAAAACACACCATAGTAGGAGGGGTGAGCATCCACAGCTCAGTAGGGATCATGTCTCCCCAACCCATCCCATGCTCCTAGCATCTACATGCCATGTGTACAAGTGTAGTGTCGTGTTACAATAATTCCAACAGACAATAACAAACCACATCAGTAGTCACAATTATCCACCACACAAATCACAAGTGATTTAACCGCCTCTTCAGGCCAATGATTTAACTGCCTCTCAGGCATAGTTTCCACAGTCAGTCTCACTGACATTAACTCAGCCTCTCAGGCTCCACAGTCAGTCTCACTAACATCAACTCAGCCTCTCATGCTCCACAGGTACACAAGCATTGCCTCAGCCTCTCAGGCTTCTTAGGCTCCACAGACAACAACAAACATTTAACACATATCTCAGTTATTCAGGCATAACAACAAACACTTAACATGCATGTCCACCCTGGTATAACATCAAACACCTAGCATGCATATCCTCGCAGACATTACATCAAACACCATTCAGGCATAACCATGCTGGCATAACATCAATCGCATAACATGCATGGCCTCACAGGCATAATATCAAACACTTAGTGTGCAGTGCCACACAAGCCTAATCTCAACTCATACTTGCCACTGAAGGCCAACATTCATATAGGAGGTCACACCTATATGAATTTACATATAGATAGTATAACAATAACAGTAGAAGCTCTATAAATCCTCTACACAGGGCCTAACCCCAGAACAGATCAGGTGAGACAGAACCCCTACCTTGGAAACGTCCTCCTGCTCTTGCTCCCGCGCTAGACGCCGTCCTCCCCACACAAGACGCTTCGGCAGCAAGCCAGCAGCTCTCCTTCCCACTCTCTCTCTCTCTGCGACGGCTGGTGGAGCAACAAACCCTAAACCTAAAACAGAGGGCTCTTTATCCTTATATAGACAACACACCATCAAAACGACGTAGTTTTGATTAAGTGAACCCCAGCATCAAAACGACGTAGTTTTGATTACACAAGTTACAACCTTTCTGCATCCATACTCGACAAAATATCCATAATTCCAACATGGTCCTTTGGGAAAAGATGATTAGAAAAACAAAACTAAGGTAACCATGCAAAAATATGCCTGCACGCCAATTTGAATGCCAATTCCCCAATTGGCTTGCAGCTCCAAATGCACTCAAACTTCACCCCAAGCCTCCTTGCATCTTGTAGAGGCCTGCGAAGCAAAAATATGCTTGCACGTGAAATGGGTGAATTCATGTGTAGCTCCAAATGCTCTGAAATTTCTGTGGTAGGTAGAGGACCTCATTCTAAGCAACTTTTGTTCTTGCACGCCAATTGTTTGAGGCCATCTACCATATCAAAAGTGAGCTCCAAGATCAGCCAAAACAGCTTAAAACCGCCTGTATATGCATAGTATTTTCCTAGGGCATAAATGCACGTTATCACTTGTCACATGCACCTCCCGAAAGTCCCCTCTTGGGCTCATCTCTTACCTCAAACTTGTGCACCAACATCCAAGGTGTTTGTGGTTAACTTCTTACACACGGGTCATTACAAGGACGAGCCATCGTGTGAGCCAAGTCCGCAAAAGAGGTGGATAGGGAATGGAGGGACGAGGCTACAAGGTCCATCTTTTGCTTGATGGAGGTGGAGGAGTCGGTTAAGGTGGAGAGGAGTTGGGCACCAAGAGCGTCAACCTTAGCAGCGATGGCAGAAATTTGGGTGGTTTGAGCTTGGGCGTGATGGTCCAGCTAAGCAGACAGCACAACATCGGAGTGAATCATCCCGAAAGAGGCACGTCCAAGTGCCAACTCTGGAGCTTTGGAGGACTCCCCAGTAGGAACAGGTGCAGTGGTGCGCTGGGCAGAGGAGTCCGCAGGAGTGGAGTGGTCGTCAGCAGCAGCAGCAGAGGGGGCATCCGGAGCATCAAAAGCGTCTGGAGCAGCAGAGTCACTATGACCAGACAGGTCAACAACTGGGATGGCATCTACAGGAGAGGTGGACCGAGCCTTAACAGGGGAGGAAACTCGTGCATCATGGCTGGTCCGGAGGAGACAGCGAAGGGAACCTACGGAATGTGGGCAGGCGTAAGAAAGTCATGATCCAGATTCCAGACAATCATATCCTCTGGGGTGCGGGTGTGTTTGGCATAAAACACCTTGAGGTCATCATCGGGGATGAAGGCTGTGCAGGCAAGGCTAAAACGGAACCAGAGGTCCGTTAGGGTGTCGGCAGAGAGATGATCTAGGTAGTCTTGGGGTTGAGGGAGTGGAGGCAAGGGATCTTCCGGAAGAGATTTTGGGACATCAGCAACGGCAGTGTCAACTGTGGCAGCAACAGCGGAAGTGGAGGGAGTGGGGACATGCGCAGCAGATGGTGCAGGGGAAACAGCCTTAGGTAAACTGGGCTGATATGGTCCCGCAACCTCAGAAGGGTCGGCACCGATGCTGTGCTGCGAGGCTCGAGAGATGGAAGGAGCAGCAACGGACCGAATCCGGGAGGACCAGTGAGCAGAGCTGACTTCGGGGGCACGGCTGTCGGAGGGGTCACCAACCGAGCTGCCTTGTTGTTCCGAGGCGGGAAGAAGGCTGAGAGCAGCCGAGGGATGGCGAGCTATCATGTTCCCATCAGGCGTAAGGTAGCGAAGATAATAAGCCTGAGGGAAAGGAACGGCATCATAGCGGGCAAAATGGTCCGGATGGAGATGCCTGAAGACAATACTGAGTATCCCCCCAAAAGAGTGATTCTTTGGACCGTTCTTCAGCAACCGGAACAAGAAGGTCCCCCAGTCCATCGGGAGACGCTCAAGGACACCGTACATAGCCAATAGCAGGTTGTACAGGACGAAATCCAGGGCAGTGGTACGAGCCAGGAAGCATCGACTCAGGATGGTCGCCAGACAACGGTAGCGACCTTGGAAAGACTTCATCTTGTACTCCTTCCCTTTGTAGGAGCAACCCATGGAAGTAGCCATGGTCTCAGCATCCGGGCGCTGAGGATCACCGGGAGGTAGATTGAGGGCAGCACGGAGAATGTCAGGGGTGATCAAGATGGATTCACCGCGAACGTAGGAGAGAATGGAGTCGGTGGTACAGCGGATCCGTTGATAAAACTCATGGATGTCTTCAATGAGAAGGTCAACAAGATTGGATACTAGGTTTAGGATGTGAGAGGCTTCCAAAAGTGGGCAAAGTTCCAGAAACCAAGCTGGAGGATCGGAGATAGCACGCCAATCAAACAGATGGCCGGGGTTAACGCCGGAAAGAGAAGTTTTGGGTGCCATTGAGGGAAAGATTGAGAAAAGGAGGTGAAGTCTTGGGAATTGAAGGAGCGACGAGGGGTTTAGGGATTTGGAAAATGTAAAACTCGCGCTGCGCAGGAATGTTCAGGATATATAGGACCGAGTCCGAGATTATCAGCGGGTCTAGGGATTAAACAAGTGAAACAGTGACCCGCGTGACAGGCTGATGTCATTAGTCTTGGTAGTGGCACACCTCCGGATATAGAGATGACGTGGAGACGGCATGACCAGGGAGCGATAACAGCTGTTTGCCTTCTTTGGGAAGTTTGTGCATTCTGAGACATGCATTTAATGTACCATTATTATCCCTCCTCAAAAGCACGCGATATATAATAAGACATGATTTATCGCGATTTGAGAGGTCCAAGAGTCTGGAGGAATGAACCGACAATCAACCGGAGTAAATAATGTCCGAGAGAAGATCATCCGAATGAAAAGTAGACTGTGTCCGGAGAAACAGAGTGCGGTAAAAGAGAGGTAGATTCCTTTGCTGTCTTGAAGTCGAAGAGAAGAGAAGTACCACAACACTTCAAATCCGAGACTATAGACGAGATGTATCAGTAAAGGTGCAAAGAGAATCTAGACCTGTAGCTTCACGAAAATAAGCTAAAAGAACACAAGCTTAACAGGTAA
Source organism: Taxillus chinensis (assembly GCA_023512835.1). Classification (NCBI taxonomy): domain Eukaryota; kingdom Viridiplantae; phylum Streptophyta; class Magnoliopsida; order Santalales; family Loranthaceae; genus Taxillus; species Taxillus chinensis. The sequence goes on along the minus strand of CM042087.1, from coordinate 22,951,842 downwards.
GAATTAGTACGGATATGAGAATATAATCAGATGTGCGCATCTAAATCCGAACTAATGAGTAACAGAACTTAATGCATTGAAAGGGAATGTAAAAGACACATACAAACAGAAGAATGATCATTGTTCTTTGAATCAAGACATATGTTAGATAATAAACACACAAGTTCATATTGGTCAACATAAGCAAACCGTCCTACTGAACAATGTAGCGAAGATAATTAAAAAAAAATGAATTATTCAACTTAGGATTCATGAGTGAAACGGAATAAATGAACACATGTCGAAAGCAATCAAATGATTATCCGATTAAAATGCACGGTTGAAGGAAGAAAAAACATCCTTGCATCCACAAATCTGATTCAACAATGCATGTCCGGGTAAATCCGGAAGTGATAGTTTAGAGGAAGGAGCATTCGAGACATATTAGGGGATTATTACATAGGTTACTCCCCCTTAGATCATGCGATCCTCTTAGAGATAGACTCCCCCTCAGATAAACAACCAGGAAAGGGGTCATGAGACATATACGAGGGGTATTACTGGGATAATGAATAAAGCATTTTCTCCCACGTAGATCATACGATCCTCTCGATGACATTACTTGTTTAAAAATTGAGATCTTGAAACATCACTGTCTATCCATTAGGAAACTACACTTCCTAGGCTAATCGATCAGCGATTGATGAGTACCATCACCAAGCATTCCAAGCTAACCCATTTCATTTCTTCAACCATACAAGTTAATAAAGCAATCGATATGAAACAGCAATCGTCATGTGGTGATGAGTGGAGATTAGAATCATGAAGTCCTAACGAAGTTATTCATATTCGTTTTAATTATGTTAGCTTAAACGACTTCAGTCGGGAAACGCAAGCATCCTCCCAATATGACATTAGATAATTATATCTGAGCATAGGCATGTGAGACAGTAAGCATGATTAATATTAAGTTCAATATGTGTTCTCTACTTCCAATAGAATCACAATGCAAGTTCAAGGAAAATATCTTGGTGAGAGATTAAATGTGAAGCTATGCAGAGAAGTTTATCATACCTAATCGGAAGAGTAGTTCGGAGAATCTTGCATCAGGTAGAGGCTTTGTAAGTATGTCTGCTAGTTGATCTTCAGTAGCAACATGTTCCAGTGATATGTGCTTTTTGAGAACATGGTCGCGAATAAAGTGACACCTTACCTCAATGTGCTTGGTCTTTGGGTGCATGACAGGATTGTTGCTTATAGAAATTGCACTGGTGTTGTTGCGAAGAGAGTGGAATAGATGTCATGTGAAAACCATAATCGGTAAGTTGACTTTGTATCCAAAGTAGTCATGCGCAACACAACTTCAGCACTATATATTCCGCCTCAGCAGTAGAGGTTGATACGGAATCCTGCTTCTTACTGAACCATGAAATTAATCTATTTCCAAGAAACTAACACGTACCGCTTATGCTTTTCCTATCGATGCGACACCCATCAAAATCAGCATCAGAGTATCCGAATAAGGTGAAGTTTGACTCCTTTGGGTACCAGAGTCCCAAATTCATCGTTCCTTTGAGATACATAAATATCCGTTTAACATGAAGCATATGTGACTCCTTGGGATTCGCCTGATATCGTGCACAGATACAAGTTACAAATATAATGTCCGGGCGACTTGCTATAAGATACAAAGAAGGATCCTATCATCCCTCGATATTCGGTCACATTTACTGAGTTGCCGTCCACATCGGGATCTAAGTTGGCACTGACTGGCATCGGAGTCTTGACGGGAGATGAACCTTCCATTCCAAACTTCTTAATAAGATCACGTGTATACTTAGCTTGATTAATGAAGATCCCTTCCTTCAATTATTTAACTTCTATTCCAAGGAAGTAGGACAGTTCTCCCATCATGCTCATCTCAAACTTGCCAATCATCAACTTTGCAAACTCTTCACAAAGCTTCGGATTTGTTGATCCGAAAATGATATCATCCACATATATCTATACGATCAGAGTATGTCCTTTCTCTTTTCATAGAAATAAAGTGGTGTCTATCTTCCCTTTTTGAAAGTTATGAGCAAGTTGGAATCCTGACAGTGTGTCGTACCAGGCTCTTGGAGCTTGCTTCAACCCATACAAGGCTTTCCGTAGCTTGTAGACCAGATGTCCAGCCTTGGGTTCTATGAAACCGAGAGGTTGTTCGACGTACACCTCCTCTTGAAGATCTCCATTCAAAAATGCGCTTTTGACGTCCATTTGATAAACTACGAAGTTTTTATAAGAAGCATATGCCAAAAACATTCTGATTGCCTCAAGTCTTGCTACCGGAGCAAAGGTCTCGTCGTAGTCTATTCCTTCTTCTTGATGATATCCTTTGGCTACCAGTCTGGCTTTGTTCCGCATCACTATTCCATCCGTATCAAGCTTGTTTCGGAACACCCATTTAACTCCAATGACTTGCTGAGACTTAGGCCTTGGTACTAGAGTCCACACATCATTTCTCTTAAATTGATTTAGCTCTTCTTGCATGGCTTCTATCTAGTTCGAATCCTAAAGAGCTTCATCTACCACCTTTGGTTCTATTTTGTAAAGATTCGTATATGTGTTAGCATAACTTATAATCTATATTTGATGTTAAGAAAGTTATTTTGAGAATGTGGCCATTAATACAATCGTTTTAACTATATTTGGGCCTAATTTGAGGTCCAGAAGCCTTCAGGGGTTATTTAGTAATTTTAGGGAGTTAAATTGAGGGTTAATAAATGAAAAATAAAATTTATAAGGGCTTTTTGGAAATTATTAAAAAGGAGGACGAATTTTAATTAAAAATAGGGTTTGAGGGTTTTATTATTCATTATGACTCTATTTTAAAAAACCCTAGCTGTCGGAGGGGAGTGCATATTGTTCTTCGCGTTCTTCGTCGTTCTTCTCCGATTCTAGACCGTTCTTGCAAGTTTAATCCTTTCAGAAGGCAAGAGGTAGGTGATTCTTAATCCTTGATTAGCCTATTGCATGAACGCAGATCGTAGAATCAATATGGGTTGAAGTTTTATATGAAAATATACAGATATATATATATATATATATATGTAATTCTATGTATGAGTCGTTGTCGTTGGTGCGTGTGCGTTTGAGCAACCTTGCTGGCGTGGAGGTGGAAGAAGAGCAGCGGCAAATACCGGCCGTGCGGTGGAGATGGAAGTGGAGGGGGCAGTGGTGACTGCCACCCCACGTGGAGATGGGAGAAGGGGAAGGGGCGGCGGCAACCGCCGCCTGTGGAATGTCCGTGCACCCCGTGCACCTGCGCGCCTGAACGTGTTGCCGCGTTGGTGTAGAGGGAGAGAAGGGGGCGGCGGCATCTGAGCCGCTGCCATGGATCTAGTACGCACGTCGTGGATGATGGAGTCGGCGCAAGTGATAATAGTGGGTGATGGAGTCGGCGCCGTATATTAAATCAAATAATTTAAAAATAATACTAATAATAATACTAATAATAAAGATAATGTTGTGCTTGGACTGGTTTGGTCTGTCAAATATATACATTGTGTGGGCTTGAAACTTATAGTGTAAATATTGTAAGTATTATTGGGCTGATATTTATAATTTAGCATCAAAGATATTATCTGTGGTGTGTTTCCATTAATTTGACATTAAAAACTTAATTTAGTTGTGCTTGATAATATTAATTAGATATTTAAAAAATGATATTTGTGGCTTGATATTAGTTATTTGATGATATATATATATATAGTTATACCAATTATGGGATTGCTGAGTTAGTGTTTAATGTGTGTGGACTTGGTGATTGGAATTGGTGTTGTAAATTATGTGTGGATGTGATAAATTGGTATTTATTAATTATGTGTGTGGACTATGTGATAAATTGGTGTTTATTAATTATGGGTCTTGATTTTGTGATGAGATTGGTTGGGTTAACTATGAGTCCCACATAGGTGGCAAGAGGCCATGGGGTCCCCATGTGGCTGGTAACCCAGGTCCCATATGTGGCAGGTTGTCAAAGACACCACAGGTCCCACATATGGCTGTCTAGTAGTGATATGAATTCCTGGAGTTGGTAGTGGGAATCCCGTGGATGGATGAATGGTCGGTGTGAACCTTTAATGATAGAAATGTGATGTGATGTCTTATTTGTGATTTAATGAAATTTAATTGTGATAGAATGTGACACTACACTAGCACAAGCATACACTGATCATACAGACTTAGGAATTCATGTGATAGAGTACTGAAGATGAGGATCACCTACTGGGCATTCATGCTCACCCTACTTTTTTTTATTTCCTACAGGTTGTGGGGAGTAGCTGGTGGAGCCATAGTGAAGCAGGACGGAACATCCATGGTGTAGAATTTATTTAGTAGACGATTTGTTTTTATTTTATTTTATCATTTTATTTCCCGGACTTGGGTCCGTGGCAGTTGTAGAACCTTGTTGGTGAAACTTATATGTGAGTTATTCTGTGTGTTGGATATTGTGGGAATTGAATGTAATGTCGTATCATTTTAATAAATCTTGAATTGAATACATTGGGAAGTACAATTCTACCCCTATTGAATAAATTATGTCTGAAGGTTTTGCAGCAAGTGCACTGGTCAAGTAGTAAAATAGAGTGTTAAGACTCCGGTTGTCGAACCCACAGGGAGGTAGCTAATGCTGTTAAGCAGCAAGCACTAAGCTAACAAGTTGATTTTATGTCTGGACAATTGATTTTTTTGTTGGACAAATAATGTGAACGAAAGATGATTAAATCAGAATGTTGGCAAGCTTTTGGTAGATAAATTTCAGTGATTAAGGATTTAGGGTCACAATGTTTACCACCCAATCGATTGTAATAGTTTGGTTATGGCTCTTGTTCTTGATTTATGTTCTAGTTCATGTTCATGTTGATTATCTCCTACCTATCTTACATTTGGTCCATGCTAAGATAGATTTAAGGCTTTTATCCCATTTGGTCCATGTGAATAAAAGTGATCAAGGTAGATAAACAATCTAATAGTTGCAGACTTGGTCCATCATGCAATATTAAATCTAATTCACTAGTGTTCCACCCTAGACAAGGGCTAAGATTACTTAATCATGCATAAATCAGGCATTTGCTTTCATACAAGTGAATTAAACAAGAACCTGAATTCTATTTTTTGAACAACCATAACCAAACCCATTACAATTTATTTGGGCTACATTGCTCCCCTAGACTAACAAGACTACTCCATAATCATGACAAAAACAATAACAATCACAGGAAAGAATATGATTACAGATCCCGACAATAAAGGAAGACCCCAAGATGAACCAAGACTCCAGCCTCCAAAGACTCCGGGGCCTGCTGCCCAAACTCACTCCTTGCCAAGGACAATCCGATCTTTTAGCAATGGCTATAGCTCTTTGGGACTCGAGATCGGATTCTCCCACTCAAGATGATTTACAATGCCTCCAAAGACCCCTATTTATAGGATTTAGTGGGCCAAATTAGGGTTACAAAAGGTGTGCCCTAATTATAAATGTGGTCAGCCCAAAAACGACGTCGTTTGGTAAGTACCTCTATTCTTCATTCAAACCTTAAAAACACCTTAAACAAAGCGACCGGATCAAGCTCCCGGAAGAGAAAATCATCAACATAACAAAACAAAGGTGACTATGCAAAAATAATCTTGCCCGTGACAAAGGTCATTTTCACGGGCACCTCCATTTGCTCTGAAACTTCACCCAGCACTTTATCACATCAGATAGAAGCCTTCCATGCAAAAATATCCTTGCCCGTGAAAAAGGTCATTTTCATGGGCACCTCCAAATGGTCTGAAATTTTTATGAGAGATAGATGACATCATTGGGAGCAACTTTTGTTCTGCACGTGAGATCATCTGAAGCCTCCTACTAGGTCAAAAAAATCAAATCCCAATATCACGTGAAAAATATTTTGTTGTCCTTTTGCTCTGAAATTTTTGTGGGAGGTAAAGGGCATCATTTGAAGAAACTTTCCCTTCTGCACGTGATATTGTTAAGGCCATCTTCGTAGTCAAATAAATCAAAACGTTTGTTCCGCACTAATAGTGTGAAGAGACCTTTTGCAGCCTTGTCGCTTGTAGCCTTCAAAATGCCTCCTTTTGAGATCATAAGTTGCCACAAGCTCCCTCTTTAGGAGATAGCGTAGTCTAGCTGATGACTAGAGAAGAAATCATCCAAAACCTGCCAAAACAACTTAAAAACACATATACAAACATGCATAGCTGTCTTTCTTGGGGTTAGAGTAAATATATATGAAATATGGTACTAAAAAGGCTCTAAACAAGCTCTTTGATACCCTAAATAGGCTATAAAATAACGGCATAAATGCACGTTATCATGGAGTTGTACATGATTGGGTTGAACACTAATCCCCTCGACCCCTATAGTGTGGGTGTGGGGAAGTCGTGTTCCTAGTTCTGTTGTTTTCAGGATTTGGGGGTGTGGCAAGTTGGTATCAGAGCGGCCGATTTAGTGGACCTAGCATAGTAGGTTGATTGGTTGAGACTTTAGAGCTTGGGAGACATTAGGGAGGGCGCTGATCAACGCAATCCTTAATGGTGTCCTTGGTTACCTTAGCGTCCGGCGGGGATCATCTTAGGATGCATTGAGATGGGTGCATACATGACATAACATTGCTTGTACATTTAGGGCACTAGAATTGGTTGCGGGGATACTCGATGATGTTTGACTTTATAGTTGTGAAATTTCTTGAAATTGCTTGGAATGATTTACGCGTAGTTGCTTGTTAATGACTTACATTATTTTGGACGACTTGTATTGTTTTGAGCTGATTCAAGTACAATATGTTATAGTATTATCTTTCGCTTCGTGTTATTATGATGATGTGGTAGGGGAAATATGAACCTTACCAATTGTTCGATGGCTTAGGTAGCCAGTTAAATGATTGGGCAAATGTAATGGATTTCGGGGGAAAATGAACCCCACTGTGATATGATGAGGACCTATTGTGTCATACTTGTTATGGGTGATTGCTTGATGGAAGTGTATAGGAAGGGGGCAATGTCCCATGGATGACATTTGGGACTTATGAGTTATATGTGGTGTAGACTTAGGGGTCATTACTTGGGAGTGATAATTGCATTTTATTTGTGCTTTATGACAAATATTTGTGCAATAATTTGAACTTAATTGATTATTTTAATCGTGTGAATTCTATTTATTGGTATTTTGAGCTTTAGTGTAATTTGTTTTTTTTAAATGCAATTTTAGAGAAATTTAAAATGTACTTTGAGTGATTTGGATTGCATGGCATAATTTAATGCATTTTAAAAAAAATTCTTCCGAATTTCTTATTTTACCATGTTTTTGATTATTTTATAGAATTAATATTAATTTGGTGGATTTTTACTGTTTATTTATTTATCTATTTTAATATTAATTTTTAGACTAAGGAAATTTTGGGGAGAAGAGCTTTTGCATGTGGAGATCTGATTAATTTATTTTGGTGAGAGTTAATGATGTAAAAAAATGTGCGAGATTTACTTGGCATGAATTTATGGAATTAAGATGATGGGTGTGTGAATTGAGAGAATGAATATTTAAAAAAGGAAAGAAGTGAGATTAAAGATGATTTATTATCTTGGTTTCCTTTGTCTTGTGATTTGGATCGTAAAAAAAAAGGTTGAGAGAATAGATTGGAGAAAGAGAGTTGCTAAGGGAAATTGAAAAAAAAAAGAGGAAAATTGTATGGGGTCATGAGTGAGGTAGAGTAATTTGTAATTATCTCTTGAAAAGGGTGTTAGAGCCTACTTGTTTACTTGTTATGGATCTACGGGTCATGATTGTTTCTCCTATGATGTGAATTGATGTATCATGTTTGTCTAACGTGTGGTATATAAAGTAGTAGCAAAAGGATTGGAAGGTTGGAAAAATGTAACTTAATAAAAGTAAAACATGAAGTACAACAATAGTAAACGATGGAATAAAATATTCAAGGATTAAATAGTGTAGTGAATATAATAATACGGCATAAACTAACAACTGTTATGACTAGCAATATATACTGATCAGATATTAGGCTTAAATATTATGAGAAAACCATGATGGGATTGGTAGATTCAATAATGGTTTATTTTCATTTTAAGGCAATTGAAGGGTAGACGTGCCAATGAGTGGGGGAGATAGTGATGACATAGTCTTTTGGAATGGGAGTGGAGAATTCATATCCTTTCGATAAAATATTTTAATAACTTGTCTTTTCAGAAATGTTAATGAGTAGATGATTTAGAAGGTGATTAAATAATCTGAGAAATAATGGGAGCTATATTTCTTATGACTTTAAGGTATAGTTAAATGTTGAATCTGTATATCGATTTTTCAGTCATCGTATGTTGACTTGGTTAAATGCTACTAGTCAGTTGAAATGCTATATAAGATTTTGGTTGAATGTTAGTGAATAGTGTTAAGCATTCTTGGGTATGCCTTTTTTCTTGACTCGATTGCAATTATAATTGTGTAAATATTGATGGGTTGTTGGCCTGCTTGTTTTTGAGTAGTTGCTCGTTGTTGGTTGCATGCACCTTGTGTGGTGTTGGCTTGTGGTGCACTATGTTGGTGCGTGTAATCGGTTATTGATAAGAATGGTAAATATACAATAAAACTAAAAAAATATAAATAATATACTTACAACACTAGTAACAATAGTAAATAAATGAATAAATAATGATGATCAACTCTGTGTTAAATATTATTGTGATTCATGTCGATTAATGTCGATGTGGATTACCATATTATATGATTGTTTGGATATTCTTCATATGATATGGCGTGTAAATGACATGTTGTGGATTTTTGCCCTGTTTTGGGGTATAGTTGTGTGATACGACTACATGTGTTATTTGATGTAATGTGAACGCATATTATTGTGCTGTGCTTGAGAGGGTGCTATCTGGAATTGTGGGAGCCTGTGTGGTTGTGGAGCCTGCGTGGTTATGGTTATGGTAGCCTGTGTGGCTGTGGAGCCTGTGTGGCTGTGGATATGGAAGCCTGTGTGGCTGTGGCTGTGATTGTGCTTGCTTGGTTGTCTTAATTATAAATGTTATTTTTAACCTGTTTATTTATTATGATGTGTGATTAAGATGTATACCGTGTTGTGTATCTATGCCTGAGTGTAACAATGATAGTATTTCTTATTGTTGCCTTGTTTCACTTTGACTGGTTTGTTGTTAGTTACATACATTATTATTTTGTGTGGTAACACATGGTGAAACTAGGATGGACCTTGTTTATTGATCGTTTGGCTGGATTGATTGGTGGTAAGCATGATGATGTGGAACTGGTGAACGGTTTATGGTGAGATTAGCTTGATGAGCTTTCCCTTGGTGATATTAGTATGACGTGTTGTTGTGGTAGCCGAGTTTGTTGCTTGTTTGTGGAGTTCTCTCTGTAAGGGGACTTGGTTGTAATTCAATGACATCTTACATTATTTGGTGGAGCCTATTAGGGTGCGACCTTTCTTCCCCTACATGGGAGTATATGTTATTCATATAATTGTTGATATTTTGATGTTGTTTTGTTTGGTTTTTCTATCTATGATTGTTGCATGGCCGATATGCGTTTTTAATATGCAGTCACGACTCATAAAACATTGTGTACTTGTTGTGGTTGTTGGGGGATATTAGTTATATGAGGGTAGGTTGTTGGACTTTGGTAATGCAATATTTAATTGAGGTGGTGCGTTTACCCTGTTGATCTAAGCTGATAGTGCTTTGATGGATTTTTGGGTTATAATGTTAATCCTTATTATTTTGGGTTATATTAGATTGGTTAGTTTTGATGGTGATGTTGGCACCACTTGGAATAATTTTAAGGTAGTGTATGGGCGGTTGTGGAGTTGTTAGTATGGTGTTGTTTCGTTAATGATTCGTTATGATGGTCATTTAGTGGATTAATTACAAGGGGTTACTGGTAGTGGTTCGATATTGGGTATTTGGCGTGCAGTGGTTGTATGTGGTGCAATCTGTTAATTTGATTGGTTATTGGATTTTAATAGGTGATCGTATCGACTATGATCCAATGATTTATGTTGAGGTGTCAGTTTAACTATGTTGAGGTGTCCATTTAACCTTGTTGTTACCATGACTATCCGTAGTCTAGAGTTACACTAGAGTTGGGTGAGTTATGCTGTGTTTCAAGTGACTTAATTAAGGATGTGTTACCCGAATATCTAAGCCTTGTTGCGTTGGCAAGGGATCATAAATAATTTATAGAAGGATGATAACCCCCCCGCAAACCTCTCCTTATGTTAAATGGTTAGTGGATACGTTGTTAGTTCACGGGAATGTAAATCTATAAATACCTTGTTGCTTCGTAATAGTTAATGGTATGTCCTGAAGCATTGTGCTGGCTCATGGCTGATGGACTAAGTGTTGCCCTATCGTTAGGACTATTGCTGGTTAGTCTTTTTGGGGACGAAAAGTCCTAAGGGGGGGAGAATGTAAGGATTTTTCCGATATCATGTCATGTGTGTTTGTTTTATGTTATTTTGTTTGTTGTATGTTGTTCTCATAATTATATTCATGTGCATAGTTATTGATTAAGAGCACATGCTAGTTTCGGTCTATGGTAGATATTGTATCAGCTCGGCACTTGTGGGTTAATAAATCTGTAGGATGGTTTGAGTGTGTCAGAATAGGTGTCAATAACTATATTCACGTGAGTGTGGGCTTGGTTGGATATCGAGGTCTATGACGTCTTATGAGGATAGTTGTGACATATGATTTAGTTGGCTTTTCGAGGACGAAAAGTTCTAAGGTGGGGAGGATGTAAAGATCCGTATATGTGTTAGCATAACTTATAATCTATATTTGATGCTAAGAAAGTTATTTTGAGAATTTGGCCATTAATACAATCGTTTTAACTATATTTGGGCCTAATTTGAGGTCCAGAAGCCTTCAGGGGTTATTTAGTAATTTTTGGGAGTTAAATTGAGGGTTAATAAATAAAAAATAAAATTTATGAGGGCTTTTTGGAAATTATTAAAAAGGAGGACGAATTTTAATTAAAAATAGGGTTTGAGGGTTTTATTATTCATTATGACTCTATTTTGAAAAACCCTAGCCGTCGGAGGGGAGTGCATATTGTTCTTCGCGTTCTTCGTCATTCTTCTCCGATTCTAGACCGTTCTTGCGAGTTTAATCCTTTCGGAAGGCAAGAGGTAGGTGATTCTTAATCCTTGATTAGCCTATTGCATGAACGCAGATCGTAAAATCAATATGGGTTGAAGTTTTATATGAAAATATACAAATATATATATATATATATATATATATATATATATGTAATTCTATGTATGAGTCGTTGTCGTTGGTGCGTGTGCGTTGGAGCAACCTTGCTGGCGTGGAGGTGGAAGAAGAGTAGCGGCAAATACCGGCCGTGCGGAGGAGATAGAAGTGGAGGGGGCAGTGGTGACTGCCGCCCCACGTGGAGATGGGAGAAGGGGAAGGGGTGGCGGCAACCGCCGCCTGTGGAATGTCCGTGCACCCCGTGCACCTACTCGCCGCTCACGCTCGCGCGCCCGAACGTGTTGCCGCGTTGGTGTAGAGGGAGAGAAGGGGGCGGCGGTATCTGAGCCACTACCATGGATCTGGTACGCACGTCGTGGATGATGGAGTCGGCGCAAGTGATAATAGTGGGTGATGGAGTCGGCGCCGTATATTAAATCAAATAATTTAAAAATAATACTAATAATAATACTAATGATAAAGATAATGTTGTGCTTGGACTGGTTTGGTATGTCAAATATATACATTGTGTGGGCTTGAAACTTATTGTCACGCCCCCAAATCCCGGAAGGACCGGAACTAAGAGTGTGACTTCCCCATGCCCGCACCCGAAGGGTCAAGGGGTTGGTGACTAGCACCGATAATGACTACACAGTGGGTGCTGTCCCAAATATACCTATACAATCATACATCAGGGGTATTCCTGTACATTCTCACATCCTATGAAGCTAAGAAAAAAATAATAATAATTTATTAATAATAAATTCATGGTACAAATCCAATACAACTTTCACGGACCCTCGTCCGGGTACTCAAATAATAAAACCAATTATGTTATACAAATCTATAGGCCAAGTTATACAAAATGCAAATTAAATGACAATTAACTTCAAGCGACCTCTAACGAATGGGTCGATACCTGAAACATGTCAATAAAGTAGGAGTGAGCACAAATGCCCAGTAAGTGATCTCCATCTCCTCACCATCCTATAACATGAAATCCTAAGTCTACATGATCGGTGTATGTTTGTGCCAGTGTAGTGTCCTACTCTATCATAATAAGCTTACATTCAATCACAAAATATAACATCACACATTACATCCCATTCATTAAGGGTACACACCGAATAATCCAACCATCCACGAGATCCTCGCAACCCATACCAAGGATCCCATCCACTACTAGACAACCATATGTGGGACCTGCGGTGTCCCTAACAACAACCTGCCACATATGGGACCTGGGTTAACCAGCCACATAGGGGACCTACGGCCTCTTGCCAGCCCTATATGGGACCCGCGGTTAACCCAACCAGTTCCACCACTAACCCCCACATATAATCGATAAATAGTAATTTCAAATAATCAGGGTTCCACGATATAGCATTATCAAATATTCAAATTGTCAATCCAATAACATTATACCACATAATATATATATCACAATTATTACTAAACCACGTATTTTATTCCTAATGTTAAATTAAAAATATCAAGCACAACTAAATCATATCTTTTAATGTCAAATTAATGGTAGCACACTAGAAATAATATTTTCAATGTTAAATCATGAATAACAGTTCCAATTATAATCTCAAGCCCAACTAATATATATATATATATATATATATATATAAGAAATCCATTGGTACTAATTAACTCCCTTTATAAATATTTTATAAAAAAATATTAAACTCCACGAAACACATTATCAGGTTCGGAAGGACTCTAATGGTATACATCACCCCCATCGTGTTATTTTAAAGATCATAGTGAATAATATCACATAATACCAACACTTTAAATACACCTAATATATTTGTAAAAGTATATCTGAAATTGTTGATTTACATATATAAGAGCTTATATATCGAAAATACGATATGTATAGTAGTAAATAATACTTTCTTTTCTCTGAACGCCATTGGTATAAATATATATATATATATTTAAGATGACTAACATTTAACTTCAAGTCACAGCTAATATTATAGTCGAGTAATAAGATATAAAATTTTATAATTAAATTCTAAACAATAAACAGATCATAGAAAGAAAAGTAATTAGAGGACACGAGGAGAGGACCGACCTAGGCCCGTCGGCACATGGGGACGACACAGGAGCCGCCGCCCCCCATCACGTTCAAGCACAAGGGCGGTGGGTCCTGTCCCTTTTTTTTTTGTTCCTTCGGAAGTCACCAGGCCACGGCCTGGTGTGGTGATCAAGTAATATTAATAATAATAATATTAACAATATAAGGTTAAAATGGTGCAGCGACATGACATATATGTATATATATATAAAGGGAATTGATTTCATTAGGTAAGGAATTGACAGCACGTTGAATCAAACCAAAAGGGTGGGCATTAGCAATAATTCACCATCATCCTTCTGTTCGGTTATTCAGAAGACCATTAGCTCTATATTAATCAGTCGGCCATATATACGTAAATAACAGTCGCAACAGGTGCAGGACTTTCGGAATATAGCAGTCGGCCTTATATATATATATATATAACAGTCACAACATGTATATTACTCAATATATGTAATAATTCACCATTAAGTAATAACCAGTCGGCTGGTTGACCATGATACGAATATTAATAATAGTTGAAATATAAAGAAGCCAACAGGTGCAGGATTTCTGAGAGTCGAACGTGAAGTGATAGAAAGGGACGGAGGGGTCGGCCATATATATGTGTATATATATATATACATACGCATACTATACGAATCGAAACTATATTTCTCCCTAAAAGTCTGCATTCATGCAATAGAACAGCAAAAGATTTAGAAATCACCTACCTGGATTCAAACTCGAGAGATGTAGAACACGACGGCTTCGAATACAGTATTCCTCCCTTGCCAAGCTCTGCGCACGCACCCATAGGGTTCCAACCCTAGGCTCTCCCTTTTATACTAATATATATATATATTATTTGATTTAATAATAATAATAATAATAATAATAAAATTCTTAATAATTATAATAATAATATTAACAATAATCTTAATAATTTTATTAATAATAATAACCTTAATAATTATAATAGATTTAAAATACTAAAATGTCCTCGCGGGACTCCAGACATCAAACTAAGCTCACTTACAGCCAAAACACTCACGTCGACAATCACATTGCCTTTTAAATATTATCTTTCTCAATAATAAATCAACTTACAATGTCACTCAAATATGAGTCCTTACATCCTCCCCACCTTAGAACTTTTCGTCCTCGAAAAAACAAAAGTGCTCATAAATACTACCCCTACACACAGCTACGCATATCCAATATCTAACATATTACCCACACGAATGAATACAATTGCTTTCACTAGCATATCTCTCACATAGCCTATCATATTTTATACATAAGCAACACATAGCAACAACCACACATCATGCCCCTCACAAAAACCACCATATGTCCTCGAGTACTCATTTCAACATACACATTATAATAAACTTGCTCCCACCACTGAGAAAAAAATCCTCACATTCTCCCTTCCTTAAGACTTTTCGTCCCCGAAAAGATTGAACTAACTAACAATCCTAATGATAAGGATTTCTAATCTCAATGATAGGATTCCAAAACCCCACTTAGCCATTAACCATTGTATTGCTAAGGCAACGCTTGGCCTACCAAACATTAACCAATCCAACGCTCGAGGACATACCATTAACTATTATGAAGTAACAATACATTCACCGATTCACATTCCTCTGAACTTACAACGCATCTACTAACCATTCAACATAATGAGGGAGGTTATCATCCTTTTGTAAACTATTTATGATCCCTTGCCAACGCAAAAAGGCTAAGTCACCCTGGAATGCAAGATAAACCCACGCCATCACAACAACAAGGCTAAACATGGGCAAACTAATACCTTAACATAGATCGTCGGATCACAATCGATACGATCACCTATCAAAATCCAATAACCATTCAAATTAATAAATTTCACCATGTACAACCACTATACGCCCTATCACCAATATCGAACCACTACCATAAACCAATTTTTATTAACCCACTATATAACCATCATAAACGAACCGTTAATAAAATAATATCATACAAACAACACCCCAACCGACCCATATCACCTTAAAATTATACTAACGAATGCTAACATCACCACCCAAACTAACCAATCTAGTTGAACCCAAACAGTAAGGATTAACACTGGAGCCCAAAAATCAATCAAAGCACTATCAGCTCAAATTAACAGGACAAACTCGCCACCCTAATTAAACATTGTATAACCAAAGTCCAACAACCTATTCCCAATTAACCAATAGCTCACAACAAGTGCAACAAGGAAATATTGCCTCACAAATCATGACCACATATTATAAACAATATATCAAGCATATACCAATCACAAACAGAGCACAAAACCCAACAACATCAACATATCAACAATTATGCGAATATCTACTCTCATGCACGGAAGGAAGGTCACACCCAAGTAGGCTCCACCAAACAGGGTAAGACGCCGTTGAATCACAGCCAAGTCCCCTTGCAAAGAGGGCTTCATAATCAAACAACACGCTCGACTACCACAACAACATGTCATAATGACCTCACCGAGGGAAAGCTCACCACGCTAGTCCCACCATAAATCATTCACTAGTTCCACATCATCATGCTTACCACCAATTCAATCAAGCCAAATGATAAATAAATAAGGTCCATCCTAGTTTCATCACGTGTCACCACACAAAATAATAATGTATGTAACTAACAACAAACCAATCAAAGTGAAACAAGACAATAATAGGAAATACTATCATACTGACACTCAAGCATAGATACACAACTCGATACACGTATCAATCACTTATTATAATTCTAAACATCACATGGTTCATTAACCCCAACAAGGATCACATCACATAACTATACCCCAAAGTAGGGTGAAAGGCTACAACATGTCATTTGCACACCATACCACATGTAGAATATCCAAACAAACATACAGTGTGTTAATTCACTTTGACATGAGTTGACATGAATCACAACAATATTTAGCACAGAGTCAGTCATCATTTATTTATTTATTTATTTACTATTATTGTTAGTGTTGTAGGTATATTATTATTATTATTATTATTTTATTTATTTTAATTTTATTGTACACTTATCATTTCTATCAATACTGATTACACCCACTGGTAAGGTCCACCACAAGCCAACACCACACAAGGTGCATGCAACCAACAAACACAATCGACACACAGCAATGGGAAAATCAATACAATTACATTCACAAGTTGGCAAGGAAGCGAATATTTCAAACAAACATCCACCAACATCAACCAACAATTTATAACAGCAGTGAACCAACCAATGCCATACAACAAAGTCACCTCAATAGCGTATCATACAATTAACCACATCAATCAACAGGCCCTCCTTTTATTATTATTATCAATATTTATTTATATTTTATTTATTTATTTTTATTATCATTATTTTTACATAGAGTCAACATTTAACTATACCTTAAAGACACCATTACATGTTTGAGAGGTTCCACAATCCAAATCTAGGAAAATAAATAAACCACCATCTCCCCCCCATTAGTTGGCACTTCTACCCTTTTTTTTTATTGTTTTAAAAGGAAAATGAACCATCACTGAATTTACCAATTCTATCATTGTCTTATCATAGTATTTAAGCTTAATACCTGATCAATATATATATTGCTAGTTATAACAGTTAGTTTTTTTTACTATATTATTATATTTGTCATTACCATTGCAGTACTTCATGCTTTACTTTTATTAAGTCACTTTTTTTTTGCTACTACTTTATATACCACACGTTAGACAGACAGGATACATCAATTCATATCATAGTGAAAACAATCATGACCCGTAGGTTCACACCAGCAAACAATCAATTGAACACAGTTGTTCTAATCAATTGATATCATCAGAACAAACATATTGCCAACCGGTGGCTATTTGTTCTATCAGTCACATGCGTAATCAATTCTAGTGCCCTAAACGCACAAGCAATGTCATGTCATATATGCACCCATCCCAATGTATCCTATGATGATCTAACTGACACTAAGGTAACCAAAGACACCATTAAGGACTACGTTGATCAGGCGCCCTCCTTAATGTCTCCCAAGCTCCAAAGTTTCAATCAATCACCCTACTATGCTAGGTCCACTAAATCAACCTGGCTTTGATACCAACTTGTCACGCCCCCAAATCCCGGAAGGACCGGAACTAAGAGTGTGACTTCCCCAAGGGGTTGGTGACTAGCACCGATAATGACTACACAGTGGGTGCTGTCCCAAATATACCTATACAATCATACATTAGGGGTATTCCTATACATTCTCACATGCTATGAAGCTAAGAAAAAAAAATAATAATTTATTAATAATAAATTCATGGTACAAATCCAATACAACTTTCACGGACCCTCGTCCGGGTACTCAAATAATAAAACCAATTATGTTATACAAATCTATAGGCCAAGTTATACAAAATGCAAATTAAATGACAATTAACTTCGAAGCAGCCTCTAACGAATGGGTCGATACCTGAAACATGTCAATAAAGTAGGAGTGAGCACAAATGCCCAGTAGGTGATCTCCATCTCCTCACCATCCTATAACATGAAATCCTAAGTCTACATGATCGATGTATGTTTGTGCCAGTGTAGTGTCCTACTCTATCATAATAAGCTTACATTCAATCACAAAATATAACATCACACATTACATCCCATTCATTAAGGGTACACACCGAATAATCCAACCATCCACGAGATCCTCGCAACCCATACCAAGGATCCCATCGACTACTAGACAACCATATATGGGACCTGCGGTGTCCCTAACAACAACCTGCCACATATGGGACCTGGGTTAACCAGCCACATAGGGGACTCGGGCCTCTTGCCCCTTTATATGGGACCCGTGGTTAACCCAACCAGTTCCACCACTAACCCCCACATATAATCGATAAATAGTAATTTTAAATAATCAGGGTTCCACGATATAGCATTATCAAATATTCAAATTGTCAATCCAATAAAATTATACCACATAATATATATATCACAATTATTACTAAACCACGTATTTTATTCCTAATGTTAAATTAAAAATATCAAGCACAACTAAATCATATCTTTTAATGTCAAATTAATGGTAGCACACTAGAAATAATATTTTCAATGTTAAATCATGAATAACAGTTCCAATTATAATCTCAAGCCCAACTAATATATATATAAGAAATCCATTGGTACTAATTAACTCCCTTTATAAATATTTTATAAAAAAATATTAAACTCCACGAAACACATTATCGAGTTCGAAGGACTCTAATGGTATAAATCACCCCCATCGTGTTATTTTAAAGATCATAGTGAATAATATCACATAATACCAACACTTTAAATACACCTAATATATTTGTAAAAGTATGTCTGAAATTGTTGATTTACATATATAAGAGCTTATATATCGAAAATACGATATGTATAGTAGTAAATAATACTTTCTTTTCTCTGAACGCCATTGGTATAAATATATATATATATATATATATTTAAGATGACTAACATTTAACTTCAAGTCACAGCTAATATTATAGTCGAGTAATAAGATATAAAATTTTATAATTAAATTCTAAACAATAAACAGATCATAGAAAGAAAAGTAATTAGAGGACACGAGGAGAGGACCGACCTAGGCCCGTCGGCACATGGGGACGACACAGGAGCCGCCGCCCCCCATCACGTTCAAGCACAAGGCAGCAGGGTCTGTCCCTGCTGTTTTTTTTTTGTTCCTTCGGAAGTCACCGGGGGGGGTGAATAGGCTCTTATTCGAACTCTTTCTTTTCTCTCAAGACACAAAGACTTATCTAGTTTAAGTGATAATATCACTGCGGAAGATAACCAGATAGTGGAAGTATTTTGTTTTATTATCACAAAGTGATTACAACAAAATAGAAGCAAACACTCTCTTACACTCTGTTTACAACTTTGAATTCACACACTAGCCAAGTGCCTTTTCTATTTTTGCACTTCTTCGCTCTAGCTCTTTTTTTTTTACAAGAAGTATAAGTATGAATATTTATACAAAACATTCCTAAGAGACAACCTTGGAACTTGAAGTTCCGGAATGCGTTCCGCACTAACTATCCCTTGGTAATCTATCTGCCTTGACTGCTGCGGATTGTGGAGCTCAAGATCTTGGATTCGAAGAGTATAAGTGTCTTTGTGAGTTCCGAGATACAATTAAGGTTGTGTCCACATATCCGGATGATCCACGTGTAAGATTCTTCTTGTTCTAAATGCATTCTTCTTACATCGGGACAGCACGAGCTGATAACTTTAAATGCGGTTTCATTGGAGCAGTGTCTTCTTGGTCCGGTGTAATTTTCCTTACTCCGTAGTTAATGAAGCTCGGAACCTTACTCCGTGTCAGTGGTTGCTTATTCCGTATCTATTCAGTACTAGAATCCTTAGTCCGTGTCGCGCTTCCCTTACTCCGCATGTAAGTTCCTTACTCCGTATGTAAGTTTCTTACTCCGTATGTAAGTTCCTTACTCCGTGTGTAAGTTCCTTACTCCGTGTGTAAGTTCCTTACTCCGTGTGTAAGTTCCTTACTCCGTATGTAAGTTCCTTACTCCGTATGTAAGTTCCTTACTCCGTGTGTAAGTTCCTTACTCCGTATGTAAGTTCCTTACTCCGTATGTAAGTTCCTTACTCCGTGTGTAATAAGTCCGGATTCCATACTCCACATCTATTTTCCTTACTCCGCACTTATTTTCCTTACTCCGCACTTATTTTCCTTACTCCGCACTTATTGTTACTTGGTTATTTACCAAGTGTTTGACGACACTAACTCTTGTCCGGATCAGGATTATGTATCCTGTCCTTAGCTTTGCTCTCACGAGTGCATCTTTGGATTAGTGACATACCTTCTGCAATGATCAAATAAACACAAAAGATCTCGAATCAAATTACATAAGGCTTTAACGGCATTATCCAAATTCTGGGTTTGATCCAACAATCTCCCCCAATTATGGATATGCCTAAACCCTTTGTAATCTGATCCGGTAAGCGATGCAAACGAATATCATACGAATATACACCACAACCAATTTCATTGATCAGCAACTAAATACAAATCAGCCTTAATACAGATTTTTCACTAAGGTACATAAGGCTTACTATACTTGAAGATCATAGTTGCTGCCTTCTCTCTTAGCTCCATTGTCTGTTGCATCGTAAAGGTGGAGTGTTGGCTCCAATGTTTGTCCACAGTTAAGAACGATTTGATGAAATGACAAACAAAGGCTCCAGCACTATCTCCATCCCGCTGTTGTGGCACTTGCTTCTTGCCCCGGAATGTCGCCTTGAGTTTCTCGAGTGAGCGCGGGGTGTGATACCCAACTCTTCATATAGTCCGGCTTTCTTCACGGCTTCGGTTAGTGCGAGACACAGAGGTTCCCATTGATTCTTCCTAACGAAGTGCTCCACAATCCGATGAGAATCAATGAGAATCATCTTGCTTGATTGAATCATGAAGACGACCATCATGAAGTGTGGCGACATGATCCGATACGGAATGAGGATGGTTGAGAGAGTTTTCCATGGCTTGCTATCTTCAACGGCTCCGTCGATGTAAGTCCGAATTAACTCCACACCTGGGAAGATAGCCCTCATTCCAACATGGCAGAACTTCAAACAAGTGCCCATCTTCGTAAAGAGATGGAAACGGACCTCATCTCCATCTTAGCAGCCCTCGAGAAGTTGTCAATGTCTTCTGTAGTAAAGAGTCCTTTCTCCGAACAAAGAGTCCGAATGTCGGCCGGAGAGAAAGGATACATTTCAGAAAGACATCTTCTCTCGGAGAAGACGCAAAGATAGGCTTTCATTGCCTTGCGCAAGCTTCCATCCGCATCGAGGGGTCAAACTCCGCATAGGATGGGAGGAAGGTATTAGGCTGCGGATGAGGAGGATGGAGGAGGAGCCGGAGGTGCGGTAGAGGAGCTTGGTTGAGAGAAGCGGCTTCGTTTGGGAATTTGAACTCCCCGAAGCACTGAAGTGGCGGCCGCTTCTCGGTCCGGGATGATGGTTGTGGGGCGAGAAGGAGTAGACGGATCGGATGACACTTTCTCCCCGGTTTGGCGGATCGCCGGGAAGCAACGGGAGGACGAGCCATCGTATGCGCCAGATCCGCGAAGGAAGTAGAGAGTGAATGAACGGAGGTGGCGACAAGATCCATTTTCTGCTCAATGGAAGTGGAGGAGTCGGTGAGGGCGGAGAGTAGTTGGGCGCCGAGGGCATCAACTTTGGCAGCGATGGCGGAAATTTGGGCGCTTTGAGCGTGAGCATGGCGGTCCAGTGAGCGGAAAGCACAAGATCGGAGTGGACCGTGCCAAAAGAGGCACGCCCAAGGGCTAACTCTGGTGCTTTGGAGGACTCCCCCGCATGAACAGGGAGCAGGAGTGCGGTGGGCGAGGAGTCCCAGGAGTAGCGAAGAAGAGGAGAGCATCCGGAGCATCGAGGCATCCGGAGCTTCGGAGGCATCCGGAGCATTGGAGGCATCCGGAGCAAGAGACCCGCTTTGACCAGACAAGTCAACTACGGGAATCGCGGCGGCAGGAGAAGAGGGCCCAGCCTTAGCGATAGAGGGACTTCGGGTAGCGGGGATCGGGCCGGAGGGTGTAGGGAACGACACATCGGGAATGGCAGCCGGCGTAAGAAAGCCGTGGTCCAGATTCCAGATGATCATAGTCTCCGGGGATTGGGTATTGCGGGTGTAAAATACCCGGAGATCGGTGTCGGGAATGGAAGAGGTGTGGGCTAGGCTGAAACGGAGCCGGAGGTCCGTTAAGGTGACGGCGGAGAGATGGTCAAGGTAATCTCGGGGTTGAGGTAGAGGAGGCAAGGGGGCTTCAGGAGAAGCAGCTGGGACATCAGCGGTGGCGGCGGCAACAACGTATCAACCGGAGCAGCTATAGCGGATGTGGAGGGAGTGGGGACATCGCCAGCGAGAGGGCCGAGGAAACGGCTCTCGACGCATCGCGCCGAGAGGGCCCCGTAACCTCGGACGGTTCAGCACGGACGCTTGGGTCGGGAAGCCCGTGAGTGGGAGGGCGCAGCTACGGACCGAATCCGGGAGGATCGGTGTACAAATCGACCTCGGGGGCTTGGCTGTCGGAGGGGTCACCAACGTAGCCGCCTTGTTGTTCCGCGGCGGGGAGAGTGCGGAGAGCTACAGTGGGTCGGCGGGCAGTCATGTTTCCATCCGGCGTAAGGTGACGAAGATAAAGAGCCGAGGGAAACGAGACAGCATCAACTTGGGCGAAATGGTCCGGACGAAGATGCCGGAAGACAATGCGAGGATGCGCCCATAGGAATGGTTTTTGTGACCGTCTGTAGCAAGCGAAATAAGAACATCCCCCAATCCATTGGAAGACCTTCAAAGACGCCGTACATGGCCAGTAGAAGATCATACGGAACCGAGTCCAGGGCTGATGTGCGAGCCAGTAGGCATCGACTTAGAATAGTCGCCATACATCGATAACGACCCTGGAAGGATTTCACCTTGTATTCCTTCCCCTTGTTCGTGCACCCCATAGAAGCCGCCATCGGATCGGCATCCGGACGCTGTGGTTCACCAAGAGGAAGGTGGAGAGCAGCGCGGAGAACAGCCGGAGTGATGACGATGGATTCACCGCGGACATAAGAGGTTATGGAATCTTTGGTGCAGCGAATCCGTTGGTAATACTCAAGAATGTCATCGATAAGAAGATCGATGGGATTGGAGACCAGGTTGAGTATGTGCGAGGCTTCAAGAAGAGGGCGAAGCTGGAGAAACCAATCCGGAGGATCGAAACAGCATTCCAATCAACTAGATGGCCAGGAGTAACGCCGGAAAGAAAGATTCTGGGTGCCATGGCAGATTTGATGGGAAGGAAAAGAGGAAAGGTGAGGTCTTGACGATAGAAGGAGCAACGAGAGGGTTAGGGATTTGAAATGAGCAATACTCGTGCTTCGCAGGAATGATCAGAACATATAAGACCGAGTCCGCAAATGTCGGCGGGTCTAGGAATGTGGGAGTGAGGTGGGGACCCGCGCGACATGCTGATGTCATTTGTCTGGATATCGAGGCGTCTCCGAATAAAACGATGTCGTGGAGACCGCATGACCAAGTAGAGATTACAACTGGTTGCCATCCAAGAGAAGTGTGTGTGCAACCCGAGATATGCATTTAATGAATCATCATTATTCCTCCTCAAAAGCATGCGACATATGAGTATACGTGGATTGTCACAATTGAACAAAGTCAGGTGTCCGGAGGAAAGAGCCGACACTCATCCGGAGTTAATAATATTCGTGAAAGAGTATCCGGATGAATAATAGACCTTGTCCGTCGTAAACGAGTTTGGTGAGAATGTAGAGTAGATTCCTTTGCGATCAATAAGTCAAAGAGAAGAGAAGTACCACAACACTTCAAATCCGAGACTATGGACTGGATTTATCAATATGGTTGCAAAGAAAATCTGAACTTGTAGCTAAATAAAGATATACCTGAAAATACAAAAGCTTAACAGGCAAGGATTAGTACGGATTAGAGAAGATAATCGGTGAAAAACAACATAATCCGAACTAATAAGAAACAGAACTCATGCATGGCTAAGAATGTAGTAGACGTACGCAACGTGAAAGTGATCAATATTACTGAATCAGGGCATATGTCGATATAGCAATACACAAAGTTCATATAGGTCAACATAGCGAAACCGTCTTTGTGAACAGTAGCTAAGATTAATTAAAGGTCAAATGATTTGGCTTCATTAGGATTCATGAGTGTGAGATGAAAAGGTGAACACATGTCAAAAGAATGCAGATGATTAATCGATTAAAATGCATGGTTGAAGGAAGAACATACATCCACACATGCCACTTGTCCGATTTAAAACAACATGTCCAGTCAGATCCGAAGTAATAGCGTAGAGAAGGGAGAATCCGAGACATATTAGGGGTTCATTGCTGCTCCCCCGTAGATCATTTAATCCTCTCAATGAAAAGCTCCCCCTCGGATAGACAGTCAAGGAAAAAAGGTCATGAGACATATACGGGGGTATTCTTGAATAAAATATAAAGCATTTTCTCCCCGTAGATTGTGCAATCCTCTCGGTTGACCGTTCCAATTTGTAGTTCAAGACCGCTTATCTTATTAGAAGACTATACTTGATAAGCTGATCGGAATGCGTTTGTGTATTCATCCACCAGGCATTCCAAGCTAGCCCATTTCACTCCTTCAACTATGCACGTTAATGGAGTAATCTAAATGAACATGCTTTGATCATGTGGTGATTAATGGATATGAAGATCATGAATCCGACCGAGGTAAATCATATAAACTGTAATTATGTTAGCTTTAAACGACTTCAGTCGGGAAACGCAAGCATCCTCCCATTATGAGGTTGAGATTAACATCGAAACATGGAACCGTGGAGTCGGTAAGTATGATCAACAATGCGGTCTTTCTACTACTTTCGAGAAACATACAATGCATGGTTTGTGAGAGAATATACTGTTGTGAAATTTAAATGAGAAACTATGCAGAGAAGTCGAGCATACCTAGTTGGAAGAGTAGTTCGAAAACCTCGCATCAGGGAGAGGCTTTGTAAATATGTCCGCTAATTGATCTTCAGTGGCAACATGTTCCAGTGAAATATGCTTTTTAAGAACATGATCGCGTATGAAGTGATACCTGACCTCAATGTGCTTCGTCTTAGGATGCATGACAGGATTGTTGCTGATGGCAATTGCACTAGTGTTGTCACGATGAAGTGGAATAGAGGACATGTTGAATCCGTGAGTCGAGAAGTTGACTTTGCATCCAAAGTAGTCGTGCGCGAAGAACTTCCAACGATGATATATTCCGCCTCAAGCAGAGAGGTTGATACGAATTCTCCTTGATAACCATGAGATCAATCTATTTCCAAGAAACCGACACGTACCGCTTGTGCTTTTCCTGTCGATGCGACATCCAATGAGGTCGGCATCGAGTACTGATAAGGTGAAGTTGGACTCCTTTGAGTACCGAGTCCCAAATTCATCGTCCCTTTGAGATACCTTAAGATCCGTTTTACATGTAGCATATGTGACTCCTTGGGATTCGCCTGATATCGTGCACAAATGCAAGTTGCAAACATAATGTCCGGGCGACTTGTCGTAAGATAGAGCAAGGATCCGATCATCCCTCTGTAGTCAGTCACATTTACCGATATGCCGTCCATATCCGGATCTAACTTGGCACCGACAGGCATTGGAGTTTTGACGGAGATGAACCTTCCATACCAAACTTCTTAATAAGATCGCGAGTGTACTTAGCCTGATTGATAAAGATTCCTTCCTTTAATTGTTTGACTTCAATTCCAAGGAAGTAGGATAGTTCTCCCATCATGCTCATTTCAAACTTGCCTGTCATCAACTTAGCAAACTCTTCACAAAGCTTCGGATTTGTTGATCCGAAAATGATATCGTCCACGTATATTTGTACGATCGAGTGTGTCCTTTCTCTTGTCGTAGAAATAGGGTGGTATCTATCTTCCCTTTTTGGAAGTTATGAGCAAGTAGGAATTGCGTTGTGTCGTACCAGGCTCGGGAGCTTGCTTCAAACCATATAGAGCTTTCTGAAGTTTGTAGACAAGATGTCCTGCCTTAGGTTCAATGAAGCCGGGAGGTTGTTCAACATACACCTCCTCTTGAAGGTCTCCATTCAGGAATGCGCTCTTGACGTCCATTTGATAAACTATGAAGTTTTCATATGAAGCATCCGAAACATTCGGATTGCCTCAAGTCTTGCGACCGGAGCAAAGGTTTCATCATAATCTATTCCCTCTTCTTGACGATATCCTTTGGCTACCAGTCTGGCTTTGTTCCGGATTACTATTCCATCCGTATCAAGTTTGTTCCTGAACACCCATTTAACGCCAATGACTTGCTTGAGACTTAGGCCTTGGTACTAAGGTCCACACATTATTTCTCTTAAATTGATTCAGTTCTTCTTCGCATGGCTTCTATCCAGTTTGAATCCTGAAGAGCTTCATCTACCACCTTTGGTTCTATTTGAGATAGAAAGCATGAGTGAAGACTCATGTTTGAGGTGGCTGCTCTTGTTCTTACACCAACGGTAGGATCACCAATCACTTGATCCGAGGGATGGTTTCTGAGTCCATCTATAATTCTGTGCGTGTGTTGGTTGTCCTTGAACAATTTGAAGCTCTTCCAGATTGGGTGGTTCATTGTATCAACTGGTTGGGCTTCGTCCGGAGTAGATGTTTCCGTATTTAGAGGTACGGATGAACTGATTGGTTCTTCAACACTGTTTCTTTCGGTGTTAACTAGTCCGGACGGACTTGAAGGTGCTCCGGAATTTTGTGTATCTGCGGAGTTTGTCCTGGAGCTAAGTGGTAGTCCGGAGTTAAGTGGTAGTCCGGAGCTAAGTGGTAGTCCGGAGCTAAGTGGTAGTCCGGAGTTAAGTGGTAGTCCGGAGTCTGAGTCATCCGTAGCATCATCCACAAAATTCCGTTGTGTTTCGCGGATGCCACGTGGTTGGTCAGGATACCGATCCGGATGTGTGGCAGGAATATTCATAAACTTTGAGTAATCGACGTTTGTTTATGACCTGCAGATTAGAATTTGAAGGACCGACTTTTGACCAATCGAGATTAGCTTCATCAAAGGTTACATGGATAGATTCTTCAACTTTAGAAAGTTTTCTATTGAAGACCCGATAAGCCTTGCTATGAAGTGAGTACCCGACAAAAATCCCATCATCAGATTTTGGTTCAAATTTATTTCGGGTCTCTTTGCCATTAATCAGGATATAAAGAAGTACATCCGAAGGCTCTGAAATGTGAAATTGAAGGTTTTCGACCTCTCCACATCTCATAGGGTGTTTTCATGGTAGATTTATTTATTAGAGTTCCGTTACGAACATAGCGGGCGATGGACACAGCTTACCCATGGGCGAGAGGAAGCATTGCCCCTGCTAACATGGATCTACCAGCTTCAACTAAAGTTCGATTCTTGCGCTCAACTACCCCATTTTGTTGTGGGGTTCAGGGCGCGAAAAGTCATGTTGTATGCCCTGTTCGAACAATATGATCTCATTTCGGAAAAATCAAATTCGTACCATGATCACTCCTAATGCATTTAATGCTCGATCCTTGTGAGTTGCTTATCCAGTTGAAGAGATCTACAAGATGTTCAAAAGTTTGATCCTTTGATTTCAGAACATCACCCATGTGTATCCTGGTGAAATCATCGATAACCACAAGGGTATATCTCGCACCAACTAGTGATGAAACAGATATAGGACCACATAGGTCCATATGAAGAAGTTGCAGAGGAGTTTATTGAGTTAACCGATTTGCTCTTAAAGCCGTGTTTGGTCCTTTTACCAAGTTGGCATTCTCGACGAGAGTGTCTCTGGAGAACTTGAGTTTGGGTAGACCGGTGACAAGATCAAGTGATGCTAATTTAGACAAAGTCTTAAAGTTCAAATGTGCGCATCGCTTGTGCCATAACCAACTATCTTCATCTCTGTTGCTTTCGTGAGGAAACATACAGGGTCGAAGAATTATTTCTTAAGACCACCTGAGTATATGTCCCCATCTCTTGATCCGGATAACTTAACATCTCCTGGATAAGTTTTCTCTTACTGTCACAGTGTTGGACAAAAAGGAAACAAGAATCCTTTGTCACATAGTTTATCGACACTTAGCAAATTATGCTTTAAACCTTCGACTAGTGCAACTTTAGTGATTGATACACAGCCGTTAGTTAAAGTGCCATACCCGATAGTCTTACCTTTCTTGTTGTCGCCATATGAGACGGATGGACCTTGTTTATCATTAACTTCTACAAGTAGAGTCTGGTCACCCGTCATATGTCCGGGAGCATCCACTATCAAGGATCCACTTGCTTTGATTTATCTTTAACTTCAAGTGATCCGACAATTCATTCCAGAGATGCTCCTGAAAGACAACAATTTACACTTTTGGTGCCCAAACTTGTTTCGGCGGTTAGAGTGAGCAGCAGATTGTCAACATTTACGGATTTGATTTTGTTAGGACTCTTAGCTTTCCAAGTTGACATTAACTTGTTAGTTTCAGTGCTTCTTTTATTTGGGATTTCTTGGGAGAGACACTCCTTTTAGATTTAGATTTTGTTTTGCTCGAAGAACCCCTTTTATAAAACCGATCTTTATTTGATTGAAATTGATTACAAAGCCAGCTATCGGATAGACTCCAACATTCATAGTGATAATGACCCATTTCCCTACGGATGGAACAGACACTATAATGTGAAGTACAAACAGGGGGGATACGGTCTCTTAGATTTTACAGATTTTTACTACTGTTCCACGTGGCCTAATCCATTACGTTTGGGTGACGCGCTCTTGGCCCTAAATGCGTCGGCCTTAGCCTTGTCTTTCTTTTTGGGTGCTACGATTTTGGCTTTAACTGCAGCAGCCTTCCCTTCATCTTTAGTTACGGGTGCTACTGCTTCGGGAAGTGCGAAGAATGCCCTCGGTTCCACGGTCATAAACTATGGTGCCACCTGAAATGAAACCATCCAACGGTTTAGATGTACTAACAGGATATAAGTTGGTTAGTTTAGGAGTGAAATCCGGAGGACACTCGGTGGCTTTAGCTATGGAGGTTGATGGTTCAGAACCTAGACCAGGTTTGACTCGAATGTCGTCAGGATCAGTCCTAAAGGTAGAGGCTATTTCCCTGGATTTTAGCCACTTACGATTTATTTCTTTTTCTGTTCCAATT
Source organism: Taxillus chinensis (assembly GCA_023512835.1). Lineage (NCBI taxonomy): Eukaryota > Viridiplantae > Streptophyta > Magnoliopsida > Santalales > Loranthaceae > Taxillus > Taxillus chinensis. The sequence continues at coordinate 22,922,736 of CM042087.1, read as the reverse complement.
CATTTTCGAGTCTTTTAACTATAACTTTTAGGCCTGAGAGATTGGTATTTAAGAGATGATTTTCAGCTCTTAGATCATGATACCAAGCTTCCTTTCCCCCGAAGTCGCGACGTCCTTTTCGAGTCTATTAATGGTAAATTCGAGACGTTTATTCCGACTTTCCATATCTTTGTACATTTGAGTTATTATTAGTCTCTCATTCTTTTCATGATCACATGCAATAGTAAGAGATTCTAATTTACTCAGGAGCTCGAAGATAGAAGGTACCTCAGTATTTGCCATGAGGCGACGTTCGGCTTAATGGTCGGCTCATCATCCGAGGATTCCTCCTCTTCTTCCGAGCCACTCATGTATTTTGTCACGAGCGCCTTTCTCTTGCTCTTGCCGTTATCCGAGGTGGAGCGGCGAGAATTTACCTTGTCACTTTTCTCGGCCACCTTTGCTTTGGACCTGCATTCCTTGGCCCAGTGACCAGGTTTTCCCACAGTTGAAACATTCCTGGGAACTAGACTCGGGTCGCTCCTTCCGTTGGAACGATGATGATGAGCGTCTTCTGCCCCCTTTTCTCTTTCCGTAGGAATCGCTCAAAGGATTTGACAAGAAGGGCTATCTCCTCCTCCTCGTCGAAATCGGAATTGTCGGATACGTCCGTATCATCATTCCTCGGTATGTTTAGACATTCGGTAGCTTTGAGAGCTACCCCCTTTTCTTTCCGAGCTATTTTTTCATCTCTGTCGAGTACTTAAACCCGACTTCGTGAGTCCGCAGCTCTCCATATAGTTCTTCAAGGGGAACATACCGCCAGGTTTTTGTCCGATTGCATCCGGAGTTGTTTGGAGTAGTAGCGATCCGGCAAGGAGCGAAAGAACTTGTCATTGATCCGGGATTGAGAGTAATGCTCATTGACAGTCTTCGGTTCAAGTATGAGCTTGCCGAATCTCCGATAGATGCTTTCAAGTGATTCGCCCGGTTTATGATTAAAACTCTCAAAGTTCTGTCCGAGAGTACGGATCACATTCTGCATCCGGGGACCGACTCCCCTCATAGAGGATTGTCGGTTTGTCCCAAACAACTTTTTGTCGTGCAGCCCTGGACGTCCGTGGAAAGCTTGAATCCAAGGACGATGTAACATAAGCCGAGCCTTTTCACTAGCGCACTGCCAGGCTCTTTCATCGTTGGTAAGTTCAGATCGGTCTTTGGCCTCCTTACGCCATGTTCTCCGATAGTCATCGGAATTGGAATCTCCTGATGAAGACATGGCCACATAAGATGATCATGGCAAACCATAAACATCTTCATGCGAGCTTTCCACTGGGAGAAAAGCTCGGGTGTGAATTTGGGCGGTTTCGTTAGAGTAAACCCGAACTCCGTGGTTGAGAAGCGGTGGCGGCAGCGGGTTGTGGTGGATCGACATTTTCACCGCCGCTTCGATTCGGGATGGGCTCTGTGCACCTCCGGAGTTAAGGCGAGTGTTGAAAAGCATCCTGCTTTCTTCGGCCATTTCGAGATTGAAAGAGTGGGATCTCTACTTAGAACGAAGTAGAACTTGCTCGATACCACTTGATGGTCCCTTGGAGCCTAAAGGGGGGGGGTGAATAGGCTCTTATTCGAACTCTTTCTTTTCTCTCAAGACACAAAGACTTATCTAGTTTAAGTGATAATATCATCTTGCGAAGATAACCAGATAATGGAAGTATTTTGTTTTATTATCACAAAGTGATTACAACAAAATAGAAGCAAACACTCTCTTACACTCGTTTACAACTTTGAATTCACACACTAGCCAAGTGCCTTTTCTATTTTTGCACTTCTTCGCTCTAGCTCTTTTTTTTTACAAGAAGTATAAGTATGAATATTTATACAAAACATTCCTAAGAGACAACCTTGGAACTTGAAGTTCGGAATGCGTTCCGCACTAACTATCCCTTGGTAATCTATCTGCCTTGACTGCTGCGGATTGTGGAGCTCAAGATCTTGGATTCGAAGAGTATAAGTGTCTTTGTGAGTTCCGAGATACAATTAAGGTTGTGTCCACATATCCGGATGATCCACGTGTAAGATTCTTCTTGTTCTAAATGCATTCTTCTTACATCGGGACAGCACGAGCTGATAACTTTAAATGCGGTTTCATTGGAGCAAGTGTCTTCTTGGTCCGGTGTAATTTTCCTTACTCCGTAGTTAATGAAGCTCGGAACCTTACTCCGTGTCGGTGGTTGCTTATTCCGTATCTATTCAGTACTAGAATCCTTAGTCCGTGTCAGCGCTTCCTTACTCCGCATGTAAGTTCCTTACTCCGTATGTAAGTTTCTTACTCCGTATGTAAGTTCCTTACTCCGTGTGTAAGTTCCTTACTCCGTGTGTAAGTTCCTTACTCCGTGTGTAAGTTCCTTACTCCGTATGTAAGTTCCTTACTCCGTATGTAAGTTCCTTACTCCGTGTGTAAGTTCCTTACTCCGTATGTAAGTTCCTTACTCCGTATGTAAGTTCCTTACTCCGTGTGTAATAAGTCCGGATTCCATACTCCGCATCTATTTTCCTTACTCCGCACTTATTTTCCTTACTCCGCACTTATTTTCCTTACTCCGCACTTATTGTTACTTGGTTATTTACCAAGTGTTTGACGACACTAACTCTTGTCCGGATCAGGATTATGTATCCTGTCCTTAGCTTTGCTCTCACGAGTGCATCTTTGGATTAGTGACATACCTTCTGCAATGATCAAATAAACACAAAAGATCTCAGATCAAATTACATAAGGCTTTAACGGCATTATCCAAATTCTGGGTTTGATCCAACACCTGCCACATATGGGACCTGGGTTAACCAGCCACATAGGGGACCTGCGGCCTCTTGCCAGCCCTATATGGGACCCGTGGTTAACCCAACCAGTTCCACCACTAACCCCCACATATAATCGATAAATAGTAATTTTAAATAATCAGGGTTCCACGATATAGCATTATCAAATATTCAAATTGTCAATCCAATAAAATTATACCACATAATATATATATCACAATTATTACTAAACCACGTATTTTATTCCTAATGTTAAATTAAAAATATCAAGCACAACTAAATCATATCTTTTAATGTCAAATTAATGGTAGCACACTAGAAATAATATTTTCAATGTTAAATCATGAATAACAGTTCCAATTATAATCTCAAGCCCAACTAATATATATATAAGAAATCCATTGGTACTAATTAACTCCCTTTATAAATATTTTATAAAAAAATATTAAACTCCACGAAACACATTATCAGGTTCGGAAGGACTCTAATGGTATAAATCACCCCCATCGTGTTATTTTAAAGATCATAGTGAATAATATCACATAATACCAACACTTTAAATACACCTAATATATTTGTAAAAGTATGTCTGAAATTGTTGATTTACATATATAAGAGCTTATATATCGAAAATACGATATGTATAGTAGTAAATAATACTTTCTTTTCTCTGAACGCCATTGGTATAAATATATATATATATATATTTAAGATGACTAACATTTAACTTCAAGTCACAGCTAATATTATAGTCGAGTAATAAGATATAAAATTTTATAATTAAATTCTAAACAATAAACAGATCATAGAAAGAAAAGTAATTAGAGGACACGAGGAGAGGACCGACCTAGGCCCGTCGGCACATGGGGACGACACAGGAGCCGCCGCCCCCATCACGTTCAAGCACAAGGCAACAGGTCTGTCCCTCTTTTTTTTTTTTGTTCCTTCGAAGTCACCAGGCCACGGCCTGGTGTGGTGATCAAGTAATATTAATAATAATAATATTAACAATATAAGGTTAAAATGGTGCAGCGACATGACATATATGTATATATATATAAAGGGAATTGATTTCATTAGGTAAGGAATTGACAGCACGTTGAATCAAACCAAAAGGGTGGGCATTAGCAATAATTCACCATCATCCTTCCGTTCGGTTATTCAGAAGACCATTAGCTCTATATTAATCGATCGGCCATATATACGTAAATAACGATGGAACAAAGGTGCGGGACTTTCGGAATATAGCGATCGGCCTTATATATATATATATATATAATCCAACATGTATATTACTCAATATATGTAATAATTCACCATTAAGTAATAACCAGTCGGCTGGTTGACCATGATACGAATATTAATAATAGTTGAAATATAAAGAAGCCAACAGGTGCAGGATTTCTGAGAGTCGAACGTGAAGTGATAGAAAGGGACGGAGGGGTCGGCCATATATATGTGTATATATATATATACATACGCATACTATACGAATCGAAACTATATTTCTCCCTAAAAGTCTGCGTTCATGCAATAGAACAGCAAAAGATTTAGAAATCACCTACCTGGATTCAAACTCGAGAGATGTAGAACACGACGGCTTCGAATACAGTATTCCTCCCTTGCCAAGCTCTGCGCACGCACCCATAGGGTTCCAACCCTAGGCTCTCCCTTTTATACTAATATATATATATATTATTTGATTTAATAATAATAATAATAATAATAATAAAATTCTTAATAATTATAATAATAATATTAACAATAATCTTAATAATTTTATTAATAATAATAACCTTAGTAATTATAATAGATTTAAAATACTAAAATGTCCTCGCGGGACTCCAGACATCAAACTAAGCTCACTTACAGCCAAAACACTCACGTCGACAATCACATTGCCTTTTAAATATTATCTTTCTCAATAATAAATCAACTTACAATGTCACTCAAATATGAGTCCTTACACTTATAGTGTAAATATTGTAAGTATTATTGGGCTGATATTTATAATTTAGCATCAAAGATATTATCTGTGGTGTATTTCCATTAATTTGACATTAAAAACTTAATTTAGTTGTGCTTGATAATATTAATTTGATATTTAAAAAAAATGATATTTGTGGCTTGATATTAGTTATTTGATGATATATATATATATATATAGTTATACCAATTATGGGATTGCTGAGTTAGTGTTTAATGCGTGTGGACTTGGTGTTGTAAATTATGTGTGGATGTGATAAATTGGTATTTATTAATTATGTGTGTGGACTATGTGATAAATTGGTGTTTATTAATTATGGGTGTTGATTTTGTGATGAGATTGGTTGGGTTAACTGCGGGTCGCACATAGGGATGGCAAGAGGCCGCAGGTCCCCTATGTGGCTGGTAACCCAGGTCCCATATGTGGCAGGTTGTCAGAGACACCACAGGTCCCACATATGGCTGTCTAGTAGTGATATGAATTCCCGGAGTTGGTAGCGGGAATCCCGTGGATGGATGAATGGCCGGTGTGAACCTTTAATGATGGAAATGTGATGTGATGTCTTATTTGTGATTTAATGAAATTTAATTGTGATAGATTGTGACACTACACTAGCACAAGCATACACTGATCATACAGACTTAGGAATTCATGTGATAGAGTACTGGAGATGGGGATCACCTACTGGGCATTCGTGCTCACCCTACTTTTTTTTTTTATTTCCTACATGTTGTAGGGAGTAGCTGGTGGAGCCATAGTGAAGCAGGACAGAACATCCTTGGTGTAGAATTTTTTTAGTAGATGATTTGTTTTTATTTTATTTTATCATTTTATTTCCCGGACTTGGGTCCGTGGCAGTTGTAGAACCTTGTTGGTGAAACTTATATGTGAGTTATTCTGTGTGTTGGATATTGTGGGAATTGAATGCAATGTCGTATCATTTTAATAAATCTTGAATTGAATACATTGGGAAGTACAATTCTACCCCTGTTGTGGAGTTGTACATGATTGGGTTGAACACTAATCCCCTCGACCCCTGTAGTGTGGGTGTGGGGAAGTCGCGTTCCTAGTTCTGTTGTTTTCAGGATTTGGGGGCGTGACATATTTGAGATAAAAAACATGAGTAAAGACAAATGTTTGAGGTGGCAGCTCTTGTTCTTACACCAACAGTAGGATCACCAATCATTTATTCTGAAGGGTGGTTTCGAGTCCACCTGTAATTCTGTGCATGTGATGGTTGATCTTGAATAATTTGAAGCTCTTCCAGATTAAGTGGTTCAGGTATATCTGCTGGTTAAGCTTCTTCCGGACCAGATGTTTCCATATTAGCAGGTACAGTAAAACTAAGTGGTTCTTCAACACTGTTGCTTTCAGTGTTAACTGGTCCGGACAGACTTGAAGGTACTTTGGAATTTTGGATATCCGTAGGAGTATGTCCGGAGTTTAATGGTTGTCCTGAGTCTGAATCATCCGCAGCATCATCAACATCATTTCGTCGTGCTTCACTGGTGCCATGTGGTAGGTCAGTATGTATGACAGGAACATTCATAAACTTTGAATAGTCGATGTTATTGTCCTGAACCTATACATTAGAGCTTGAAGAAGCAACTTTTGACCAATCAAGATTAGTTTCATCAAAGGTCACATGGATAGTGGATAGATTCTTCAACTTTAAAAAGTTTTCTATTGAAGACACGATAAGCCTTGCTATGTAATGAGTACCCGACAAAAATCCCATCATCAGATTTTGGTTCAAATTTATTTCATAGGGTGTTTTTAGGGTAGATTTATTTATTAGAGTTCTGTTCTGAATATAGCAGGCAGTGGACACATCTTCAGCCCATAGACTAAGAGGAAGCTTTGCCCCTGCTAACATCGATTTGCCAGCCTCGACTAAAGTGCGATTCTTGCGCTCAGCTACCCCATTTTGTTGTGGAGTTCTGGGCGCAGAGAAGTCATGCTGAATGCCCTGTTCAGAACAATATGATCTCATATCTGAAAAATCAAATTCTGTACCATCATCACTCCTGATGCACTTTATGCTTAGTCCTTGTGAGTTGCTTATCCAGTTGAAAAGATCTACAAGACGCTCAAAAGTTTGATCCTTAGATTTCAAGAACATCACCCATGTGTACCTGGTGAAATCATCGATAACCACAAGGGTATATCTCGCACCAGCTAGTGAAGGAACAGAAATGGGACCACAGAGGTCCATATGAAGAAGTTGTAGAGGAGCAGTTATTGAATTAACTAATTTGCTCTTAAAGGTATGTTTGGTCTGTTTGCCAAGTTGGCATTCTCGACAGAGAGTGTCTCTGGAGTATTTGTGTTTAGGTAGACCAGTGACAAGATCAAGTGACGCTAACTTAGACAACGTCTTAAAGTTCAAATGTGCGCATCGCTTGTGCCATAGCCAACTGTCTTCATCTGATGCTGTGGTGAGGAAGCATACATGGTCAGAAGAATTATTTCTTGTTGGATCAAACCAAGAATTTGGATAATGCGGAACAAACCCTATGTAATTTGACTCGAGATGTTTCATGTTTACCATTAAATCTGTGCAGATGAGTTAACTCTAAATCCGGACCTACTCATGTGAGGACAAAGCTAAGGACAGGATACATAATCCTGATCCGGATCATCATGAGTGTCGTTATTCACTTGGTATATAACCAAGTCATCATCCGGAGTAAGGACCCTTCGTGCTGATTAAACACTTGACAAAACGACTAGGAACCTGCGTCTAACACTCAACATGATTATGTCAATTAATGTGGAGTAAGTTCCTAAGTCTACATCTTGCACGGAGTAAAAGAGACTTGTGAGAGAGAAAGAATCAAAGTTGTCACTCCACCGGACTAAGGAAAAGAAAACACGGACGAAGAAATCCGAGTCTGTCATTCGAGCGGAGTAAGGACACTATTGTGGAGTAAGGACATCAAATGCAGAATAAGGAATCCGAACCATTACTCATGCGGAGTAAGGAAGCGTTAATGCGGAGTAAGCTCTTCGAACCACTACTCATGCGGAGTAAGGAAGCGCTGACACGGAATAAGGATTCTAGGACTTCATTCATACGGAGTAAGCAATCACTGATACGGAGTACGGATCCGAGCTTTGTTCATGCGGGGTAAGGAACCTTGTAACGGACCACGAAGACGCTGCTTCGTCTCTCCAAGCTGCAATTAATGCGAGCAGCTCGCTACATCCCGATGTAAGACAAACTCATTGAATACCTAAATTGTCTGACACGTGGAACACATGGAGATGTGGACGCAGTCTCAAATGCAATTGGAATCAAGCAAAGAATTCATTACAACTTATGCTTCCAATATTTCGAGCTCCACATCCGCAGCAGTTAAAGCTTCAGCATTTTCCGATGAAGAACTTCAATGCTCCACACTGCTCGAAAAATGCAATTCCAAAATAGATTCCTAGGATGTCTATATATATGCCTGAAGCAATGTAAAAAAATACACGCGTGCTTACTTGTAATTATACACTCATAAGCGTATATCTTGTAAAGAGCCAAACACAGAGATTCACTGCCAAGTGTGTGTAACTATAACAGAGTGTTGTGTTGTAATCAGCCAAAACGCTGTCTTGCTTTGTTGTAATTATCTTCAGATAACAAAGCAACATACTTCCACTACCTGGTTAATCTTCCGCACTGATTTTATCCATTTAACCAGAGTGAGTGTCTAAGCCATTAAGAGAGAGAAAGAACTTTCAAAGAGCCTATTCACCCCCCCCCTTTAGGCTCTCCGGGACCAACAAGTGGTATCAGAGCAAGTTCTACCTGCTCGTAGAGATCCCTCACTCCCTCTCAGCTTAACAATGGCCGAAGAAAGCAGCATGCTATTCAATACCCGCCTTAACTCCGGAGGAGCTCAAGAGCCCCTTCTCAACCGAAGCAGCAGTGAAAATGTTGATCCACCTAAACCTGCTGCTGCCGCTGCTCCTCAACCATGGAGTTCAGGCTACACTTTAAGCAAACCGCCAAAGTTCACACCAGAGCTTTTCTCCTAGTGGAAAGCTCGCATGAAGATGTTCATGACCTGTCATGATCATCTAATGTGGCCTTGTCTTCATCAGGAGCTTCCCATTCCGATGACCATCAGAGAAAATGGGGTTAGGAGGCCAAAGACTGATGCTGAACTCACTCACAATGAAAGAGCCTGGCAATACGCCAGTGAAAAAGCTCTAGCTTATGTGACATCGTCCTTGGATTCAGAGGCTTTCACGGATGTCCAGGGCTGCACGATAGCAAAAGCTGTGTGGGACAAACTGACTATTCTATATGAAGGAAGTCAGTCCCAGATGCAGAACGTCATTTGCGCTCTCAGACAGAACTTTGAGAGCTTCAACCACAAACCTGGCGAATCCCTGGAGAGCATCTATCGGCGATTCGGCAAGCTCATCCTGGAATTGAAAACTGTCAACGAGCACTACAATCAGTTCCAAATAAATGACAAGTTCTTTCGTTCCTTTCCGGATCGCTATTACTCCAAGCAGCTCCAGATGCAATCCAAAGACAATTGGCAGTATGCTCCCCTTGAAGAGCTATATGGAGAGCTACGGACTCATGAGGTCAGATTCAAATACACTGACCGGGATGAGAAGTTACCTCGGAAAGAAAAGGGGGTAGCTCTTAAGGCTACGGCTGGACCAAGCATGCTGATGGAGGATGATACGGAAGAGTCAGAAAACTCTGACTCGGACATGGAAGAAGAAATAGCACTCCTGGTGAAATCCTTCACACGATTTCCGCAAAAGCGAAAAAGGATTCGGGAAGAGGTTCTTCCTCATCCTCAAGAAGGAAGGAGCGGTCTGAGTCGACATCCCAAGACTGCTACAATTGCGGGAAACCTGGTCATTGGGCCAAGGACTGTAGATCCAAACCCAAGATGGCCGACAAGGATGACAAGGTTAAACCCCGACGCTCCACCTCAGACAACAGCAAAATGAAGAGGAAGGCGTTCGTCTCAAAATACAATAGTGGCTCGGAAGAAGAAGAGGAATCTTCAGACGACGAACCAACGGAAAAGGCGAACGTCTACCTCATGGCAAACGCTGAGGTACCTTCTATCTCTGTGCTCTTGAGTAAACTAGAATCTCTTACTAAGGAACGTGATGATGAAAAGAATGAGAGATTAATAATTACTCAAATGTATCAAAATATGAGTGGTTAGACTAAACGCCTAGAACTTACTGTTTCTAAACTTGAAAAGGACATAGCTGACTACTGAAGCAAGGAGGTTTGGTATTACGACCTAAGAGCTGAAAATCACCTGCTGAATACCAACCTCACAGACATGAATGTAAATCTTAAAAGACCCGAGATTGAACTTGAGAAGAAAAAGGAAATAAATCGTAAATGGCTAAAATTCGGAGAAATAGCCTCTACATTTAGAACTGATCCTGACAATATCCGAGTCAAACCTGGCCTAGGATCCGAATCCACTTCCACTGCCCCAGCTACTGAGTGCCCTCCGGACTACACTCCAAAACTAACCAACCTATATCCTGTTAGTACATCTAAACCGTTGGATGGTTTTGTTTCAGGTGGCACCATAGTTTATGATTGTGGAACAGAGGCTATTACTGCTAATCCCGAAGTAGTAGCACCCGTACCAAACGATGACGGGAAGGCTGCTGCAGTTAACGCCGAAACTGCAGCACCCATAAACAAAGGAAAGGCTAAGGGTGACGCATCCAGGGCCAAGAGTGCGTCACTCGTTCGCAAAGGATTAGGCCATAGGGAACAGAGTAGAAAACCTGCAAAACTTAAGAAACCTGTATCCCCTGTTGTAACTCCTCATCACAGTGTCTGTTCGATATGTCACGAAATAGGTCATTATCACTATGAGTGTTGGAGTCTATCTAATGACTGGTTATGTAATCATTCTTCAATCAATAAAAATCCAGTTGTCAAAAAGGGTTATTCTCGGAAAGCTAAATCTAAAAGTCCTCGGAGTATTTCACCTAAGAAAACCCAAGTTGAAGAAGCAACTAAGACGGAAAAAGCTAAGTCAACTTGGAAAGTTAAAGTTCCTAGAAACATAAAATCCGGAATAGTTGACACTGTTGTTGCTTCTCCTAACCGCCCAAAACAAGTTTGGGCACCAAAAATGTAATCTGTTGACGTGCAGGAGCATCTATGGAATTCATTGCCATCTCACTTGAAGTCAAAGATCAATCAAAGCAAGTTGATACTCGATAGCGGATGCTCCGGACATATGACGGGTGATAAGTCTCTGCTCGTGAATGTTACTGACAAACGAGGCCCATCCGTAACATATGGTGACAACAGTAAAGGTAATACTGTGGGGTATGGCACTTTAACCAACGGTTGTGTATCAATTACTAAGGTTGCATTAGTCGAAGGTTTGAAACATAATCTGCTGAGTGTCAGTAATTTATGTGACAAAGGATTCACAGTTTCCTTTTTGTCAAACACCTGCACAGTTCGAGATAACTTATTTGGAGATATTAAGTTATCCGGATCAAGAGATGGGGACATATATTCTGTGGTCTTGAGAAACAATTCTTCTGACCCTGTATGCTTCCTCACTACAGCATCACATGAAGATAGTTGGCTATGGCACAAGCGTTGCGCACATTTAAATTTTAAGACCTTGTCTAAATTAGTTTCGCTTGATTTGGTCACTGGTTTGCCTAAACACAAATACTCCAGAGACACTCTCTGTTGAGAATGCCAACTTGGCAAACAGACCAAACATAGTTTTAAGAGCAAAACAGTTAATTCAATAACTGCTCCTTTACAACTTCTTCACATGGACCTTTGTGGTCCCATTTCTGTTTCTTCACTTGCTGGTGCGAGATACACCCTAGTGGTTATCGATGACTTCACCAGATACACATGGGTGTTGTTCCTGAAATCTAAGGATCAAACCTTTGAACACCTTGTCGATCTCTTCAACTGGATAAGCAATTCACAAGGACTGAGCATTAAATGCATCAGGAGTGATCATGGTACAGAATTTGATTTCTCAGATATGAGGTCATATTGTTCTGAACAGGGCATTTAGCATGACTTCTCTGCGCCCAGAACTCCACAACAAAATGGGGTAGCTGAGCGCAAGAATCGCACTTTAGTCGAGGCTGGCAGATCAATGTTAGTAGGGGCAAAGCTTCCTCTCAGTCTATGAGCTGAAGCGGTGTCTACTGTCTGCTATGTTCAGAACAGAACTCTTATAAATAAATTTACGATGAAAACACCTTATGAGATGTGGAAGGGTAGAAAGCCTTCTATTTCACACTTCAAAACTTTTGGGCGTACTTGCTACGTACTGAACATTGGAAAAGAATCCCGGAATAAATTTGAACCTAAATCTGATGATGGGATATTTGTTGGATACTCATTACATAGCAAGGCTTATCGGATTTTCAATAGAAAACTTTTTAAAGTTGAAGAATCTATCCATGTGACTTTTGATGAAGCTAACACGGATTGGTCGAAAGTTGGTTCTTCAAGTTCTAATGTGCAGGATCAAGACGACAACATTGACTACTCAAAATTTATGAATGTTCCTGTCAATTCTACTGACCAACCATGTGGCACAAATGAAGAACGAAGAAATGATGCAGATGATGCTATGGATGAATCGGACTCGGGACTTCCACATAACTCCGGATATATTCCTTCGGATATTCAAAATACCAGAGTACCTTCCAGTCCATCCAGACCAGTTGATACGGAAATGAACAGTAATGGAGAACCTCAAAATACTCCAGAACCTGTTAATTTGAATAACGCTCGCCCAGAAGAAGCTCAATCAGTGGATGACCAAGGACCACCTAATCTGACAGAGCTTCAAATCATTGAGTATTCACCACCACTTGCGCAAAACTATAGGTGGACTCGAAGCCACCCTGAAGAACAAGTGATTGGTGATCCTACTGTTGGTGTTAGAACAAGAGCAACCACCTCCAACATGTGCCTCTACTCCTGCTTTTTGTCGCAGATAGAGCCAAAAGTGGTGGAGGAAGCCCTTCAAGATTCAAATTGGATAGATGCCATGTAGGAAGAGTTAAATCAGTTCAAAAGGAATGATGTGTGGACACTTGTACCAAGGCCAAAGTCTCAACAAGTCATTGGAGTTAAATGGGTGTTCCGAAACAAACTTGATACGGATGGAATCGTAATCCGAAAAGCCTGACTGGTAGCCAAGGGTTATCGTCAAGAAGAAGGAATAGACTATGACGAAACTTTTGCTCCATTAGCCCGACTTGAGGCAATCAGAATGTTCGTGGCATACGCTTCATACGAAAACTTCAAAGTTTATCAAATGGATGTCAAGAGTGCATTTCTAAATGGAGACCTTCAAGAGGAGGTATATGTTGAACAACCTCCAGGCTTCATTAAACCAAAGGCTGGACATCTGGTCTACAAACTAAGGAAAGCCTTGTATGGATTGAAGCAAGCTCCAAGAGCCTGGTATGACACACTTTTGGAATTCTTACTCGCTCACAACTTCCAAAAAGGGAAGATTGACACCATGCTATTCTTACGGAAAGAGAAGACACATACTCTGATCGTACAGATCTACGTGGATGATATCATTTTCGGATCAACTAATCCGAAACTTTGTGATGAGTTCACCAAGTTGATGACTGGCAAGTTTGAGATGAGTATGATGGGAGAACTGTCCTACTTCCTTGGGATCGAGGTCAAACAACTAAAGGAAGGGACCTTCATCAACCAAGCTAAGTACACTCGTGACTTAATCAAGAAGTTTGGTATGGAAGGTTCATCTCCTGTTAAAACTCCAATGCCAGTCAGTGCCAAGTTAGACCCAGATGTTGATGGCAAATCAGTGAATATGACTGAGTACAGAGGGATGATTGGATCCTTGTTGTAATCTTACAGCAAGTCGCTCGGACATAATGTTTGCAACTTGCATCTGTGCAAGATATCAAACGAATCCCAAAGAGTCACATATGCTTTATGTAAAACGGATATTAAGGTATCTCAAAGGGACAATGAATTTGGGACTCTGGTACCCAAAAGAGTCCAACTTCGCCTTATCCGGATATTCTGATGTTGATTTTGCTGGGTGTCGCATAGACAGGAAAAGCACCAGTGGTACATGCCAATTCCTTGGAAACAGATTGATCTCTTGGTTTAGTAAGAAGCAAAATTCCGTATCAATCTTTACTGCTGAAGCGGAATATATAGCTGCCGGAAGTTGCTGTGCACAGCTTCTCTGGATGTAAAGTCAACTTACTGACTACGGTTTAAACATGACATCTGTTCCACTCTACTGTGACAATACCAGTGCTATTGCTATCAGCAATAATCCTATCATGCATCCAAAGACAAAACATATTGAGGTCAGGCACCATTTCATTCGCGATCATGTTCTTAAAAAGCACATATCCCTGGAACATGTTGCTTCTTCAAGATCAATCACGGATATACTTACAAAGCCCCTACCTGATGTAAGATTTTCTGAACTCCTTCTTAAATTAGGTATGCTTGACTTTTCTACATAGCTTCTCACCTGTTATCCATTAGTAGTTATTTTCAGAACATGTATTATTGTACTTCATGGTTAGTGATAGATACTGAACTTCATGTTTAACTATCTTACTTTAGTCGTGTAAATGTTCTGATATTTCTCACTAAGTTCATTTTGGAAGGATGCTTGCTTATCCGGACTGACAGTGAATCAAGCAAACATAATTAAATTTATATGACACAAATCCTATTCTGATGTCATGAATTCTACTCCATTTTCCATCATATGTCTTATGATTTCATGACTGACTAAAATATCTAAGATGCATGGTTGAGGAATGATTTGGGAAAGCTCGGACTGAAAATGGAAATTCACTGTCTGCTAAATCAAGGATAGGCAGCAGCTTCTCTCGTTTCATCATAAAACAGGAAACGTCTTAACAGGCTCTAAAAGACCACGGGGGAGAAATTGCTCTCTCTATTATCTAGTAATACCCCTGGATTCAAATTTCATGACCTCTTTCCTGGTTGTCTATCTGAGGAGGAGTCATCCTCGAGCTGATCACATCAAAATGATTCGCTGTTCTCAGGGAGAGAGAATACTTCATTGAATCTTAAGTAAGGCCCCCTGTTTCAGCAAAAGGCATGACTACAAGGTGAGAGAATGCTTATTATTAAGTAATGCCTCTCTGATATGTCTCGGATGTTCCGCCCTATAACTCTCACTCACACAGCTGATTGGATTTGCACTGTTGAATTGGAATTGCGGATTGCTTGGCTGTTATCTTCCTCTTCCTAGCATTTTAGGCATGACAGTCGGTTGTAACATCATACATCATGTGCTCTTCTTTCCATTTTCACTCATACATTCTCTGATGGATGAAGTCATATAAATCAAATTAATCTTTGCTCTCATTTTCAGTATGAAGGATTGGCTATGTTGACCTATTGGATTTATGTGTTAATTATCTCACACATACATTGATTTCAGTATGATGGCTTTCACTTCTTATGTGTGTGTCTAGCACTTAACTTCTTATGCATAAGTTCTGTTTCTTCTTAGTACGGATTGTGTGTTATACTCTTATATTGTTTATCCGGACTAACCTGAACCTGATGAGATCTGCTCTTTAAAGCATCTATTTGTTAAGTCACGAGTTCGGATTCTCTTTGCATTTCATTGCTCTATCCTGTTAGATGTCTCGGATTTCTGAGGTGTTGTGGTACTTCATACTCCCTCGACATCAAGACCGCAATGGAATCATCTCTTTTCAACACTCTGTTATACGGACAGTTAGTCAGTCTCATCCGGATGTTCTTTATATGGATTATCCTTCTCCGGATGAAAGTCGGTTTATTTCCTCCTGACTCTTGGAATTCTCAATTCGCGATAAACCAAGTAATTATCTTACATCGCTTATTTTTGAGGAGGGATAATGATGGTTCATTTAATGCACGCATCAAGCCCGATACTTATCTTTTCAAAAATCCGGAAGTATGCCTACAGCTGTCATCTTTGAATGGTTAGCACAGCTGCCACGTCATAAGTCTATTCGACGGTGCTAATCCATCACTTCTAATGACATAAGGAAGTCGAGTGGCTCATTGTTCATTTCGCTTAAACTCGAGACCCACTTGCTTCCACGGAAAGGATCCTATTTATACCGCACTATCGGCGTCGGCCGAGGTTATCACTACCAACTCTCAAAACCCTAAACCCTCGCCGCACCTATTCCTGCAAAGCTCTTCTCTCCTTCTCCCTCAATCTTTCACTCTCAATGGCATCCCAAGCTCTCTATGGTGTTGTTCCTAGCCATCTTGTCGATTGGTCCGGAATCTCTGATCCTCCAGCATAGCTCTACGAGGTTTGCCAGCTACTCGAGCACAGCAACCTTTTCGCGTTTGTCTCTGCCCCGAACGATCTTCTAGTGTCGGACGTCCTAGCCTTCCATCAGCACTCCACCTCTAGTGAGGAGGTTATCCTCTCCGTGGTTCGCGGGAAATCTATCAAGATCACACCTCAGGTCATCCGGGACGTTTTCAACCTTCCTGCCGGCGATGACATTCGACCGAACGCTGCTGCCATGGCTGCTTCCATGGGGTGTCCTAATAAGGTGAAGGAGTACAAAATGAAGTCTTTCCATGGTCCTCACCGCTGTATGGCCACGATACTCAGCCGGTGTCTTCTGGCTCGCTCCACGGCTCTCGACTCGGTTCCGTATGATCTCCTGCTGGCGATGTATGCGGTTTTTGAGTCACTGCCACTTGACTGGGGCAACTTTCTCTTCCGGGTGTTGCGGAATGGGAAACGGAACTCGTCTTTTGGACAGATTTTGTCCCAAATCTTCCGGCATCTTCACCCCACGCACTTCCAGGGTGAACTGGTGGTTCCCTTCCCGGCGTCCTACTACTTCCGCCATCTTACTGCCGATGGGACCCTCACCGTTCGCTGCCCTCCAGTCTCCCGTGCCCTTGCTGTTGCTTCAGAACAGCACGCGAGCTCTGTTGGTGAACCTGTTGCCAGCTCGGGCCACGAAGTTAGTTCTGCTCTCCGGTCCGTTCACTCCCGCATCCGGTCTGTAGCCGCTCCAGAACGCTCCCGCAGTTCACTGCATAGCATTCGGGCTGACCCATCTACTGCTGCAGGGCCCTCTCAGCCGCCTTCCATGAGGTTACCACATCCACCTCTCTTGCTGATGTCCCTGCCTCTCTTCCTGCTGTTGCTGCTGCTGCTGCTCCTGATGCTGCTGCTGATGCTCCCGCACCCATCTCTCCGGTCACAGCGGCTGTTGCTGCTGTTCTTCCGGACCTTCCATCTTCTCCTGCGGAAGCCTCTCCCGCTCATTCACCGGCCCTCCAGGACTATCTCGACCATCTCGACCATCTCTCCACCGACATACTGAATGACTGCTGGCTGCGCTTCAGCCTTGCCATTACTGCTGACATCCCAGAACCTACCCTCCGGGTGTTTTATGCTCAACACACCCAGACCCCGGAGGAAATGCGTACTTGGAACTGCTACCACGGCTTTGTGACGTCATCGCTCCTTAATGCTGCACCTCCTGCTGCTGCCTCTTCCGGCCATGCCCATGACGCACGGACACCTGCCCCTGCTGAGGTTGGCCCCTCTTATCCTGCAGATATCCCTATCATTGACCTCTCCGGTCAAAGTGGATCTGCCGCACCTGCTGCTGCTGTACACCCACCGTCCTCTCCTGCTGCCGCCGACTCTACCCTGCCCACACCTGGCCCTCTTAATGCGGGCGAGTCTTCGAAAGCTCCTGCCTTTGGTCTTGGGCGCGCCTCTTTTGCCACTATTTTATCTAAGGCTGCTTTCTCCGCCCAACTCGATCGCCTTGCTAAGGACAGTTGTCTTCAGACCCAGGCCCTTTCCGACCATGTCCGGGCCATGGGTGCCGAGCTTCTTTCTGCCTTCTCCTCTACCTCTCTCCCTCCATGGATCAGAAGCTAGAGCGGCTTGCCGCATCTTTCTCTGACTTGTCCACCTCCATTGCGGACTTAACGCAAGTCGTGGCCAGTCCCTCCCTCTCTTGCCGATCTGCCAAACCGGGGGAGAAATCATCTGATCCTTCCCCTCTTTCCACTACTGGCGTTGCCTCTCGCAAACGGTCTGCACCTGCTTTTCCTCTGGGCCTTCCAATGCCTAAACGCAGCCGTTTCTCCACTGGCCAGACCAGCTCTCCCATGCCTGCTGTTCCATCTGGTGCCATCTCCTTCCTCCCATCATACGCGGAATTGCATCCAAATGATGCTGATGGGAGCATTCTTGCTGCGGCCAAGGCCTATGCCTTCTCTACTGCCGAGCGCCGATATGTGTCTGACTCGTCCCCCTTCGAACCTCAAGACATCCGAACCATACTGTCTGAGGAGGGACAATTTTCCACTGACGACATCGACAACTATGCTCTGGTGGTAAAGATGGAGTTGAGACTATTCCCCTCTTTTGATGTTCTTCCTTGCTGGGTTGAAAACCAGTTTCCTGCTGTAGACGTTATTCTATCCTACATCAATGGTACAACAGAGAACAACCGACCATGGACCTCTCTGTCCATCGTTTTCATCCCCTTCCGGGTCGACTCCCCACATTTCATGCTGACTATTTTCCTGATCAAAGAGAAGAAAATCTTGCTTCTGGATTCTCATCAGGTTGTTGACCGCCCAATTAGAAAGAATCAGATGAGGAGTCTCGTTCGAACCTTGTCGGATGCAATCAGACAGAGTTCTCTCTACGAAGACTTGAATCTACCGCCTCTTGGTCAGGATGAAGTACTCATGGGGACGATCCGGAACAAGAAGAATGTGCCCCAGCAACCCGATGGAAACAGTTGTGGAGCCTTTGTCTACTACTTTTTGAAATCTCTTATCTCTTTCGATGATGACTGGAAAAATATCATCGAGTTCTCCAAAAAGCATACAATGGCACTACGAGAGCATGCAGCAAGGATGATCTTCAAATATAGTAAGCCGTATGTGCCATAATGTATATCTGTACTAAGGCTTAATGTATTCCTGCTGTAACTAAGTTGAACTGTTCTCTTTAATCCTTACCTCTGTGTTATTTCTTGCTGCCTTACCGGATCAGATTACAAAGGGTTTGGCATATCCATATTGGGGGAGATTGTTGGATCAAACCAAGAATTTGGATAATGTAGAACAAACCCTATGTAATTTGACTCGAGATGTTTCATGTTTACCATTAAGTCTGTGCAGATGAGTTAACTCTAAATCTGGACCTACTCATGTGAGGACAAAGCTAACGACAGGATACATAATCCTGATCCGGATCATCATGAGTGTCGTCATTCACTTGGTATATAACCAAGTCATCATCCGGAGTAAGGACCCTTCGTGCTGATTAAACACTTGACAAAACGACTAGGAACCCGCGTCTAACACTCAACAAGATTATGTCAATTAATGCAGAGTAAGTTCCTGAGTCTACATCTTGCACGGAGTAAAAGAGACTTGTGAGAGAGAAAGAATCGAAGTTGTCACTCCACCGGACTAAGGAAAAGAAGACACGAACGAAGAAATCCGAGTCTGTCATTCGAGCGGAGTAAGGACATCAAATGCGGAATAAGGAATCCGAACCATTACTCATGCGGAGTAAGGAAGCACTAATGCGGAGTAAACTCTCCGAACCACTACTCATGCGGAGTAAGGAAGCGTTGACACGGAATAAGGATTCCAGGACTTCATTCATATGGAGTAAGCAATCACTGATACGGAGTAAGGATCCGAGCTTCATTCATGCGAAGTAAGGAACCTTGCAACGGACCACGAAGACGCTGCTTCGTCTCTCCAAGGTGCAATTAATGCGAGCAGCTCGCTACGTCCCGATGTAAGACAAACTCATTGAATACCTAAATTGTCTGACACGTGGAACACATGGAGATGTGGACACAGTCTCAAATGCAATTGGAATCAAGCAAAGAATTCATTACAACTTATGCTTCCAATATTTCGAGCTCCACATCCGCAACAGTTAAAGCTTTAGCATTTTCCGATGAAGAACTTCAATGTTTCACACTGCTCGGAAAATGCAGTTCCAAGATAGATTCCTAGGATGTCTATATATATGCCTAAAGCAATGTAAAAAAATACGCGCGTGCTTACTTGTAATTATACACTCATAAGCATTTATCTTGTAAAGAACCAAATACAGAGATTCACCGCCAAGTGTGTGTAACTATAACGAGTGTTGTGTTGTAATCGCCAAAACGCTGTCTTGCTTTGTTATAATTATCTTCAGATAATAAAGCAACATACTTCCACTACCTGGTTAATCTTCCGCACTGATTTTATCCGTTTAACTAGAGTGAGTGTCTAAGCCATTAAGAGAGAGAGAATTTTCAAAGAGCCTATTCACCCCCCCCCCCCTTTAGGCTCTCCGAGACCAACATTTCTTAAGACCACTAAGTATATGTCCCCATCTCTTGATCCGGATAAGTTTTCCCTTACTGTACAGGTGTTGGACATGAAAGAAATAGTAAATCCTTTGTCACATAAATTACTAACACTTAGCAAATTATGCTTCAAACCTTCGACTAGTGCAACTCTAGTGATTGATACATAGCCGTTGGTTAAAGTGCCATACCCGACAGTCTTACCTTTGCTGTTGTCACCATATGAAACGGATGGACCTCGTTTGTCATTAACTTGAACAAGCAGAGTTTGATCACCCGTCATATGTCCGGAGCATCCACTATCGAGGATCCACTTGCTTTGATTGATCTTTAACTTCAAGTGATCCGGCAATACATTCCAGAGATGCTCCTGAAAGACAACAGTTTACACTTTTGGTGCCCAAACTTGTTTTGGGCGGTTAGAAAGAACAGCAGTAGTGTCAACAGTTTTATATTTAACTTTGCTAGGACTTTTAGCTTTCCAGATTGACTTTAATTTGTTAGTTCCAGTTGTTTCTTTTACTGGGGTTTTCTTTGGAGAGACACTCCTTTGAGATTTAGATTTTGTTTTACTCGAAGAACCCTTTTTATTGAACTGATCTTTATTGGTCCGAACTTGATTACAAAGCCAATTATTAGATAAGCTCCAACATTCAGTGATAATGACCTATTTCCCTACAGATGTAACAAACACTATAATGCGGAGTACAAATAGGGGATACAGGTTTCTTAGATTTTACAGACTTTCTACTTTGTTCCCTATGGCCTAGTCCATTGCGTTTAGGTGACACGCTCTTGGCCCTAGATGCGTCAGCCTTTGCCTTTCCTTTCTTTTTGGGTGCTACAGTTTTGGCTTGAACTACAGTAGCCTTCCCTTCATCATTAAGTTTGGGTGCTACTGCTTCGGGAAGTGCAGTAACAGCCTCAGTTCCACAATCATAGACTATGGTGCCACTTGAAATGAAACCATCCAACGGTTTAGATGTACTAACAAGATAAAGGTTGGTTAGTTTTGGAATGAAATCCGGAGGACACTCAGTAGCTTGAGCATTGGAAGTTGATGGTTCAGAGCCTAGTGTCACGGACCGAGGCTTATCCTAGCACACTTAGGCTATTTTGGGGTATTTCCCCCTTGTAAAGTATTGTACTTAGCTTATAGCGTAAGTTGTAGAGATTTTAGATTTCGATCATATATGATGTCTCCTGGTGGCATAGCCAAAAAAGTGTTAACATCTATATGTAGGGGAGTAGGTACCGCACGGGTTAAGCTGCTATAAAGGCTGACCCCGTGACAAGTGGTATCAGAGCACGATAGGTGCTAAGTTCGGTTGAACAATCAAAACTTCGAGACGGTGTAAAAATGACAAATGGAGGATCTGTTGTCATTAGTGGTGGCGACCACGAAGGCCGCGACAAGGAGCACCACGCTAAGGAATGGAGGAGAGATAAGTCCGTTTCGAGGGAAACATGTCCGCTGGAGAGTCGGCTAGCCAAATTGGAGTTGGCGTTAGCCGAACAGATGGAAGTGGTCGAGGAGCACACTGAAAGCATCGAAAAGCTGGACTCAGAGGGTGAGGAAAGCTATGGGAGGATGCAAGGGCTTCTCAACTCCGTCATGGATGACATGAACTCTCGGTTTGACGGCCTAAAAGACACTCTCACGTCCCAAATCCTGGCGATGCAAGAGGAAATCAAAGAGATCAAGGCGGATTGGTCTCTCTGCAAGATGGCGGTCACCCAAGTGTCACGGACCGAGGCTTATCCTAGCATACTTAGGCCATTTTGGGGTATTTCCCCTTTGTAAAGTGTTGTACTTAGCTTATAGAGTAAGTTGTAGAGATTTTAGATTTCGGTCATATATGATGTCTCCTGGCGACATAGCCAGAAAAGTGTTAACATCTATATGTAGGGGAGTGATGTTGTAAAGCTTTCAAGCAATCAATATAATCGTTTGTTGCCTTCATTTAAATCGATCTTCCGCTAAGCGCTTCCCTACACAATTGCTTTACAACGGATCGATGGGTTTCGATCCAAATGCGACGAGTTAGGCTGACCTAGCGTTCCTTCGTACGGGTGGGAACTAGGTGCCGCACGGGTTAAGCTACTATAAAGGCTGACCCCGTTACAAGTGGTATCAGAGCACAGTTGGTGCTAAAGTTTGGTGGAACAATCAAAACTTTGAGACGGTGTAAAAATGACAAATGGAGGATCTGTTGTCATTAGTGGTGGCGACCACGAAGGCCGCGACAAGGAGCACCACGCTAAGGAACGGAGGAGAGACAAGTCCGTTTTGAGGGAAACATGTCCGCTGGAGAGTCGGCTAGCCAAATTGGAGTTGGCGTTAGCCGAACAGATGGAGGTGGTCGAGGAGCACACTGAAAGCATTGAAAAGCTGGACTCAGAGGGTGAGGAAAGCTATGGGAGGATGCAAGGGCTTCTCAACTCCGTCATGGATGACATGAACTCTCGGTTCGACGGCCTGAAGGACACTCTCACATCCCAAATCCTGGCGATGTAGGAGGAAATCAAAGAGATCAAGGCGGATTGGTCTCTCTGCAAGATGGCGGTCACCCAAGGTGGCGTTGGCGACCATTCCAGCTCCAAAATTGACGTGCCAAAAACCTAAGACCTATGCTGGGTCAAGGAATGCGAGGGAGTTAGACAACTTCCTCTGGACCATGGAGCAGTACTTCGATGCCTTAAACATTGTCAACGAGGCAAAGAAGGTGAAGACCGCTCCACTATACTTAGTCGATTCGGCTATGGTGTGGTGGAGGCGACGATATGCCGACAAGGAGTGCGGCCTATGTATCATTGACAACTGGGCGGATTTCAAGCGGGAGATCAAGGCCCAGTTCTATCCCCAGAATGCGGAAGACGAGTCCCGGGCGAAACTTCGGCGCCTTACCCACAAAGGCACGGTGCGGGAGTACGTCCGCGAATTTTCAGAGCTCATCCTGGAGATCCCGGACATGTCCGCGAAGGATTCATTATTTTCCTTCATGGACGGATTGCAACAATGGGCGAAATTGGAGCTGCAGCGGAGAAATGTGCAGGACCTGGCGTTGGCCATGGCGGTGGCCGAATCACTCATTGAATACAAGAAGCCGGAGAAAACTACCAGTTCTTCATCGACTTCCAAGGCGAACAGGTTCCACAAGGAGAAACGTGGGGGAGACAACCGGAGTAAAGGAAAAGGGAGACCCTTCCAACCGTCTAAGGACTTTCGCCCAAAACACTTTGCGAATGGTTCCAAAGACGGGGAGAAGCCAAGGATCTCTTGTTTCCTTTGTGAAGGCCCTCACAAGGCGTTCGAGTGCCCGAAGCGCTCCAAACTCTCCGCGATGATCAACGAAGACGAAGAGAGGAATGCAAGGGATCCACGACTTGGTTCCTTGCAACTCCTCAATGCAATCAAGGCGAAGGTGGAGGTGCCACCATCCGGACGACAGAAGGGCCGCATGTACGTGCTCGCTAAGGCCAACAACCTTGAAACTAAGGCCTTGGTGGACACGGGTGCGACCAACAACTTCATCAAGGTCGAAGAAGCTCGTAGACTGGGGATAGTCTACAAGGAAGAGAAGGGCTGGCTGAAGGCGGTGAACTCCAGCGCCAGTCCAATCCATGGCGTGGCTCGAGGCGTCGAGCTAAGTATTGGCGAGTGGAGAGGCAAGGTGAATCTCTCCGTGGTGTCGATGGACGACTATCCCATGGTGTTGGGGATGGAGTTCGTTGACCAGGTGCGGGGGCGAAACCAGTCTACGTGTGCCTCGATCGGTATGGCTTACTCGGCGCATCCACCAGGGTGACCGAGTGCCGCACGGGTGAAAAACCTTGACCCCGTGACAAAGTAGTATCAGAGCGGTTGCGGCCCGTATCCACATGCTCGCTGAAGTACTCTCGCGAGAGATATGCATGGTCCCTGATCCCAAGTTGGGAGGGAGCCCCTAAACAGATGGGGGTCGACCAAGAGGAGGTCTTGCACGCATCGCGTCCACCAACGTCGGCCGCCGAGCCATGGTGGAGTTCCCGAGGATGGGACGGAGTAGCGCTGCGGTCGAGAGGAGCGTGTCGCCAAACGATCTTGGTTCCTCCAAACTCGCTGACGCAACGAGGACGTTGCGAAATCAAGTGGGGGAGGATGTCACGCCCCGAACAGCGAGGTGCTGGCGGGCGTCTCCCCAGTGGCGCGGTGCGCGCTACTTGCGGAGGGGCAGAGCGGAAAGCGTAGCTGGTGCGGACGGGATAAGCTCCACGGCAGTTCGTGCGGGAGATCGATGGAGCCCCTTCGGAGTTCAGACGTACCGACCCGGTTAAATGCGGGGAGTACGCCGCTAGTCTCGGACTTGACGTTGAAGAGGGGACTTGGCCATCCCTACACAAACTGGTCGGGAACTGGAGCCGTTCTCCTGATGAGCCCAAGGCAGGGCGAAACCAGTCTACGTGTGCCCCGATCGGTATGGCTTACTCGGCACATCCACCAGGGTGACCGAGTGCCGCACGGGTGAAAAACCCTGACCCCGTGACACAAGGTAGCATTGGCGGCCATTCCAGCTCCAAAATTGATGTGCCGAAACCTAAGACCTATGCCGGGTCAAGGAATGCGAGGGAGTTAGACAACTTCCTCTGGACCATGGAGCAGTACTTCGATGCCTTGAACATTGTCAACGAGGCAAAGAAGGTGAAGACCGCTCCACTATACTTAGTCGATTCGGCTATGGTGTGGTGGAGGCGACGATATGCCGACAAGGAGTGCGGCCTATGTATTATTGACAATTGGGCAGATTTCAAGCGGGAGATCAAGGCCCAGTTCTATCCCCAGAACGCGGAGGACGAGTCCCGGGCGAAACTTCGGCGCCTTACCCACAAAGGCACGGTGCGGGAGTACGTCCGCGAGTTTTCAGAGCTTATCTTGGAGATCCCGAACATGTCCGCGAAGGATTCATTATTTTCCTTCATGGACGGATTGCAACAATGGGCGAAGCTAGAGTTGCAGCGAAGGAATGTGTAGGACCTGGCGTCGGCCATGGTGGTGGCCGAATCACTCATCAAATACAAGAAGCCGGAGAAAACCACCAGTTCTTCATCGACTTCCAAGGCGAATAGGTTCCACAAGGAGAAACGTGGGGGAGACAACCGGAGTGAAGGAAAAGGGAGACCCTTCCAACCGTCTAAGGACTTTCGCCCAAAACAATTCGCGAATAGTTTCAAGGACGGGGAGAAGCCAAGGATCTCCTGTTTCCTTTGTGAAGGCCCTCACAAGGCGTTCGAGTGCCCGAAGCGCTCCAAGCTCTCCGCGATGATCAACGAAGACGAAGAGAGGAATGCGAGGGATCCACGACTTGGTTCCTTGCAACTCCTCAATGCAATCAAGGCGAAGGTGGAGGTGCCACCATCCGGACGACAGAAGGGCCGCATGTACGTGCTCGCTAAGGCCAACAACCTTGAAACTAAGGCCTTGGTGGACACGGGTGCGACCAATAACTTCATCAAGGTCAAAGAAGCTCGTAGACTGGGGATAATCTACAAGGAAGAAAAGGGCTGGCTGAAGGCGGTGAACTCCAGTGCCAGTCCCATCCATGGCATGGCTCGAGGCATCGAGCTAAGTATTGGCAAGTGGAGAGGCAAGGTGAATCTCTCCGTGGTGTCGATGGACGACTATCCCATGGTGTTGGGGATGGAGTTCTGATGGTCCCTTGGAGCCTAGAGGGGAGTGAATAGGCTCTTATCGAAACTCTTTTCTTTCTCTTAAGACACAAACACTTATCTAGTTAAGTGATAGAATCACTGCGGAAGATAACCAGATAGTGGAAGTATTTTGTTTTATATCACAAGACAAATACAACAAAATAGAAGCAAGACTCTCTTACTCTCTGTTTACAAATGAACTCACACACTAGCCAAATTCTATCTCCAAAAATGAAAATGCTTGTGCATACACAGGATTAGTCTTTTCTTGACAAATGCACATACGCTCACCCTTTCACAAATGTACAAGTATGAATATTTATACAAAACATTCCTAAGAGACAACCTTGGAACTTGTAGTTCCGGAATGCGTTCAGCACTAACTATCCCTCGGTAATCTCTCTGCCTTGACTGTTGCAGATTGTGGAGCTCAAGATCTTGGGTTTGAAGAGTATAAGTGTCTTTGTGAGTTCCCAAATATAATTAAGGTTGTGTCCACATATCCGGATGATCCACGTGTAAGATTCTTCAGGTTCTCAATAAATTTGTCTTACATCGGGACGCCACGAGCTAATAACTTTAAATGCGGTTGAGTTGAAGCAGTATCTTCTTGGTCTGGTGTAATTTTCCTTACTCCGTAGCTAATGAGGCTCGGAACCTTACTCCGTGTCAGTGATTGCTTACTCCGTATCTATTTGGTAGTGGAATCCTTAGTCCGTGTCAGCGCTTCCTTACTCCGCATGTTGGTTCCTTACTCCGTATGTAAATTCCTTACTCCGTATGTAAGTTCCTTACTCCGGGCGAGTCTAAGGGATCGACGTGCTTACTCCGTACTAGCGCTTCCTTACTCCGTATGTAAGTTCCTTACTCCGTATGTAAATTCCTTACTCCGTATGTATGTTCCTTACTCCGGGAGAGTCTAAGGGATCGAAGTGCTTACTCTGTACTAGCGCTTCCTTACTCCGTATGTAAGTTGTCCGGATTCCTTACTCCGCATCTAATTTTCTTACTCCGCGTCTAATAAAGACTCGGGTCCTTATTCCGCATTTGTACTTCCTTACTCCGCATGTATGGAAGACTCGGATACCTTACTCCGTGTCTTCTTTTACTTCGTGCGACCTTGTAAACCAAGACTCTTACTTAGCGTCAATTTGACTTAGTCCTCACGAATGTTCCTTGTTCCGTATGTATTGGTGACTTGGTTATTTACCAAGTGTTTGACGACACTCACTCTTGTCCAGATCAGGATTATGTATCCTGTCCTTAGCTTTCCTCTCACGAGTGTATCTCCGGATTAATAACATATCTTCTGCAATGATCAAAAAACACAAAAGATCTCAGATCAAATTACATAAGGCTTTATCAGCATTATCCAAATTCTGGGCTTGATCCAACAATCTCCCCCAATTATGGATATACCCAAACCCTTTGTAATCTGATCTGGTAAGCAGTGCAAAAAGATAACATACAGAATACGCATCACAACCAATTTCATTTATCAGCAACTAAGTACAATTCAGCCTTAATAGAAGATTTTCACTAAGGTACATAAGGCTTACTATACTTGAAGATCATAGTTGCTGCCTTCTCTCTAAGCTCCATTGTCTGCTTCATCGTATAAGTAGTGTGTTGGCTCCACGATTTGTCCACAGTCAAAAATGACTTGATGAAGTAACAGACAAAGGCCCCGCAGCTATCTCCATCCGGCTGTTGTGGCACTTGCTTCTTGCCCCGGAATGTCGCCTTCAGCTTCTCAGTTGGACCCAAGGGTGTGATGCCCAACTCTTCATATAAACCGGCTTTCTTCACAGCTTCAGTCAGCCTGAGACACAGTGGTTCCCATTGATTCTTTCTTACAAAGTGCTCCACTATCTGATGAGAATCAATGAGAATCATTTGCTTAGACTGAATCATGAAGACAGCCATCATGAAGTGTGGCGACATGATCCGGTACGGAATGAGGATAGTTGAGAGAGTTTTCCATGGCTTGCTATCCTCACAAGTTCTGTCGATGAAGGACTGAATTAGATCCACACTGGGAAGATAGCCTTCATTCCAACACGGCAGAACTTCAAACAAGTGCCCGTCCTTGTATAGAGATGGAAACAGCCTCATCTCTATTTTAGCAGCCCTCGAGAAGTTGTCAATGTCTTCTGTAGTAAAGAGTCCTTTCTCCGAACAAAGAGTCTGAATGTCGTCCGGGGAGAAAGGGTACATTTTAGAAAGACATCTTCTCTCAGCAGAAGACGCTGCATATGACTTCATTGCTTTGCGAACACTTCCATCCGCATCAGAGGGGTTAAACGCCGCATATGATGGGAGAAAGGTGTCGGCTGCGGATGAGGAGGATGGAGGAGGAGCTGGAGCTGCAGTAGAGGAGCTTGGTTGAGAGAAGCGACTTCGTTTGGGAATTCTAACTCCCTGAAGCATTGAAGTGGCTGGCCGCTTCTCAGTCCGAGTAGATGGTTGTGGTGCAGAAGGAGCAGACGGATCAGATGACACTTTCTCCCCCGGTTTGGCAGATCGCCGGGAAGCAACGGGAGGACAAGCCATCGTGTGCGCCAGGTCCGCGAAGGAGGTAGACAATGAATGGACGGACGAGGCGACGAGATCCATTTTCTGCTCCATTGAGGTGGAGGAGTCAGCGAGAGTGGAGAGGAGTTGGGCGCCGAGGGCATCAACCTTGGCGGCGATGGCGGAAATTTGGGCGCTTTGAGCCTGGGCGTGTCGGTCCAGCTGGGCGGAGAGCATAGCGTCGGAGTGAACTGTGCCAAAAGAGGCACGCCCAAGGACCAACTCCGGAGCTTTGGAGGACTCCCCCGCATGAACAGGAGCAGGAGTGCGTTGGGCAGAGGAGTCTGCAGGAGTATCGGCAGCAGCAGCAGCAGAAGGGGTATCCGGAGCATCGAGGCATCCGGAGGACTGACCCGTTGTGACCAGAAAGGTCAACCACGGGAATAGCGGCGGAGGAGAAGAGGGGCCAGCCTTAGTAGGAGAAGGACCCCTGGCGGAATGTGCTGGGCTGGAGGGAGTAGTGAACGCCACATCTGGAATGGAGGCCGGCGTAAGAAAGCCGTGATCCAAGTTCCAGATGATCATTGTCTTCGGGGATTGGGCATGGCGTGTGTAAAACACCCGAAGATCGTTGTCAGGAATTGAGGCAGTGTGGGCAAGGCTAAAACGGAGCCATAGGTCCGTTAAGGTGTCGGTGGAGAGATGGTCAAGGTAATCTCGGGGTTGAGGTAGGGGAGGCAAAGGGGCTTCCGGAGAAGAGGCCGGGACATCAGCAGTGGCGGCTGCAACGGCGGTATCAACCGCGGCAGTAACAGCGGAGGAGGAGGGAGTGGGGACATCCGCAACAGAGGGGGCTGAGGAAACAGCTTTAGGAGCACTGCGCTGAGATGGCCCCGCAACCTCGGATGGGTCGGCACGAACGCTGTGCTGGGAGGCCCGAGAATGAGAGGGTGCTGCAACGGACCGAATCTGGGAGGATCGGGGTGGAGAGCTGACGTCAGGGGCTTGGCTGTCGGAGGGGTCACCAACAGAATTGCCTTGTTGTTCCGAGGCAGGAAGTATGCGGAGAGCTGCAGATGGTCGGCGGGCGGTCATGTTCCCATCCGGCGTAAGATAACGAAGGTAATAAGCTGGAGGAAATGGAACAGCATCATATCGAGCGAAATGGTCCGGATTAAGATGCCGGAAGACAATGCCGAGGATGCGCCCGAAGGAATGGTTCTTGGAACCATTCTCAAGCAGAAACGAAACAAGAACATCCCCCAATCCATCGGAAGACCTTCAAAAACGCCGTACATGGCCAGGAGAAGGTCGTACGGAACGGAGTCGAGGGCTGAGGTGCGAGCCAGTAAGCATCGACTCAAGATGGTCGCCATACATCGATAGCGACCTTAGAAGGATTTCACCTTGTATTCCTTGCCCTTTTGTGTGCAACCCATAGAAGCCGCCATTGGATCGGCATCTGGGCGCTGTGGTTCACCAAGAGGTAGGTGGAGAGCAGCGCGGAGAACAGCCGGAGTGATGATGATGGATTCACCGTGGACATAAGAGTTTATGGAATCGGTGGTGCAGCGAATCCGTTGGTAATACTCAAGAACATCGTCGATAAGAAGATCGACGGGATTGGAGATCAGGTTGAGTATATGCGAGGCTTCAAGGAGAGGGCGAAGCTGGAAAAACCAATCCGGAGGATTAGAGACAGCATTCCAATCAACCAGATGGCCAGGATTAACGCCGGAAAGAAATATTCTGGGTGCCATTGCAGATGAAATTTGAAGGACAAGAGGAAAGGTGAGGTCTTGGCGATGGAAGGAGCAACGAGAGGTTTAGGGATTTGAAATGAGCAATACTCGTGCTGCGCAGGAATGATCAGAACATATAAGACCGAGTCTGCAATTGTCAGCGGGTCTAGGAATTGGCGAGTGAAATAGGGACCCGCTTGACAGGCTGATGTCATGAGTCTGGATATCAATGCGCCTCCAAATGAAACGATGTCGTGGAGACCGCATGACTAAGTAAGTGTAACAGCTGGTTGCCATCCAAAGAAGTGTGTGTGCATCCCGAGATTTGCATTTAATGAATCATCATGATTCATCCTCAAAAGCACGCGACATATAGGAAGACTTGGATTGTCGCAATTAAACTGTGTCAGGAGTCCGGAGGAATGAATCGACAATCATCCAGAGTAAATAATAGTCGAGGAAGAGTATCTGGATGGAAAGTAGACCGTGTCCGTACTAGACAGAGTTCGGTGAGAGAGTAAAGTAGATTCTTTTGCAGTCAATAAGTCGAAGAGAAAAGAAGTACCACAACACTTCAAATCCAAGACTATGGACTAGATTTATCGATACGGTTACAAAGAGAATCTGAACCTGTAGCTAAAGAAAAAATGAACTGAAAATACAAAAGCTTAACAGGCAAGGATTAGTACGGATTAGGGAAAATAATCAGTGAAAAACGACATAATCCGAACTAATGAGAAACAGAACTTATGCATTGCCAAGCATGTAAGAGACATATACATACGTGAGAATGAGCAATATTACTGAATCAGGGCATATGTCAGATAACCATACACAAGTTCATATAGGTCAACATAGCGAAACCGTCTTGCTGAACAACGTAGCTAAGATTAATTAAAGATCATATGATTTGGCCAATTTAGGATTCATGAGTGAAAAATGTGGAAGCGAACACATGTCAAAAGTAAGCAGGTGATTAGCCGATTAAAATGCATGGTTGAAGAAAGAAAATACATCCAAGCATGCCACTTTTCTGACCCTAAATAGCATGTCCAGTCAGATCCGAAAGTAACAGTTTAGAGGAGGGAGTATCCGAGACATATTAGGGGTTCATTATTGCACCCCCGTAGATCATTTAATCCTCTCAATGAAGAGCTCCCCCTCAAATAGACAGCCAGGAAAGAGGTCATGAGACATATACGGGGGGTATTACTGAATAATATATAAAGCATTTTCTCCCCCGTAGATTTTGCAATTCTCTCGGTTGACATTTCCGGTTTGTAGAATTCAGCGTTGTCTATCTTTTTAGGAAACTATACTTGGTGCCACGTTTGCGGTTGAGTGTACATCCACCAGGCATTCCGAGCTAACCCATTTCATTTCTTCAACTATACATGTTAATAGAGTAATCTAAATGAACATGCTATTGTCATGTGGTGTTTAGTGGAAATTAATATCATGAAACCAGAAGGAGGCAAATCATATAAACTTTAATCATGTTAGCTTAAACGACTTCAGTCGGGAAACGCAAGCATCCTCCCATAATGAAGTTGATATTTATATCAGAAGCATGAAGCCGTTAATCAGTAAGTATGATCAGCATTAAAATCAGTATGTATCTTCCACTTTCAATAAAAACACAATGCATGTTCTGATAGTAAATACACTATTGGGCAAATTAAAGGTGAAACTATGCAGAAAAGTCGAGCATACCTAAACGGAAGAGTAGTTCAGAGAATCTTGCATCAGGTAGGGGCTTTGTAAAAATGTCGGCCAGTTGATCTTCAGTAGCAACGTGTTCCAGTGAGATGTGACTTTTAAGAACATGATCACGTATGAAGTGATACCGGACTTCAATGTGCTTCGTCTTAGGATGCATGACAGGATTGTTGCTTATAGCAATAGCGCTAGTGTTGTCGCAGTAGAGTGGAATAGATGACATGTTGAAACCGTAGTCAGTAAGTTGACTTTGCATCCAGAGTAGCTGTGCACAGTAACTCCTAGCAGCTATATATTCCGCTTCAGCAGTAGAGGTTGATACGGAATTCTGCTTCTTCCTGAACCATGAAATTAATTATTTCCAAGAAACTGACATGTACTACTTGTGCTCTTCCTGTCGATGCGACATCTAGCGAAGTCGGCATCAGAGTATCCGGATAAGGTGAAGTTGGACTCCTTTGGGTACTAGAGTCCCAAATTCATTGTTCCCTTGAGATACCTTAATATCCGTTTAACATGAAGCATATGTGACTCCTTGGGATTCGCTTGGTATCGTGCACAGATGCAAGTTGCAAACATAATGTCTGGGTGACTTGCTGTAAGATACAGCAAGGATCCGATCATCCTCCGTAGTCGATCGCATTTTTCGATATGCCGTCAACATCCGGATCTAACTTGGCACCAAGGCATGGGAGTTTTGACGGGAGATGAACCTTCCATACCAAACTTCTTAATAAGATCGCGAGTGTACTTAGCTTGGTTAATGAAGATTCCTTCCTTTAATTGTTTAACTTCTATTCCAAGGAAGTAGGACAGTTCTCCCATCATGCTCATCTCAAACTTGCCTGTCATCAACTTAGCAAACTCTTCACAAAGCTTCGGATTCGTTGATTCGAAAATGATATCATCCACGTATATTTGTACGATCAGAGTGTGTCCGTTCTCTTTTCGTAGAAATAGGGTGGTGTCTATCTTCCCTTTTTGGAAGTTGTGAGCAAGAAGGAATTCTGACAATGTGTCGTACCAGGCTCTTGGAGCTTGCTTCAAACCATATAAAGCTTTCCGAAGCTTGTAGACAAGATGTCCTGCCTTAGGTTCAATGAAGCCGGGAGGTTGTTCAACGTACACCTCCTCTTGAAGATCTCCATTCAGGAATGCGCTCTTGACGTCCATTTGATAAACTATGAAGTTTTCATATGAAGCATACGCCAGAAACATTCGGATTGCCTCAAGTCTTGCTACCGGAGCAAAGGTTTCATCATAATCTATTCCTTCTTCTTGACGATATCCTTTGGCTACCAGTCTGGCTTTGTTCCGGATTACTATTCCATCCGTATCAAGTTTGTTCTGGAACACCCATTTAACGCCAATGACTTGCTGAGACTTAGGCCTTGGTACTAAGGTCCACACATTATTTCTCTTAAATTGATTCAGCTCTTCTTGCATGGCTTCTATCCAATTCGAATCCTGAAGAGCTTCATCTACCACCTTTGGTTCTATTTGAGATAGAAAACACGAGTGAAGACTCATGTCGGAGGTGGCTGCTCTTGTTCTTACACCAACAGTAGGATCACCAATCACTTGATCTGAGGGATGGTTTTGAGTCCATCTATAATTCTGTGCATGTGATGGATGATCTTGAACAATTTGAAGCTCTTCCAGATTAGGTGGTTCAGTTGTATCCGCTGGTTGAGCTTCATCCGGACTAGATGTTTCCGTATTGAGAGGTACAATTGAACTAGATAGTTCTTCAACACTGTTTCTTTCAGTGTTAACTAGTCCGGACGGACTTGAAGGTGCTCCGGAATTTTGGGTATTATTAGAGTTCTGTTCTGAACATAGCAGGCAGTGGACACAGCTTCAGCCCATAGACTGAGAGGAAGCGTTGCCCCTGCTAACATAGATCTGCCAGCCTCGATTAAAGTGCGATTCTTGTGCTCAGCTACCCCATTTTGTTGAGGAGTTCTGGGCGCAGAGAAGTTATGTTGTATGCCCTGTTCAGAACAATATGATCTCATTTCTGAAAAATCAAATTCTGTACCATGATCACTCCTGATGCACTTTATGCTCAGTCCTTGTGATTTGCTTATCCAGTTAAAAAGATCTACAAGATGCTCAAAAGTTTGATCCTTTGATTTCAGGAACATCACCCATGTGTATCTGGTGAAATCATCGATAACCACTAGGGTATATCTCGCACCAGCTAGTGACGGAATAGATATAGGGCCACATAGGTCCATATGAAGAAGTTGTAGAGGAGCAGTTATTGAATTAACTGATTTGCTCTTAAAGCTATGTTTAGTCTGTTTGCCCAGTTGGCATTCTCGACAGAGAGAGTCTCTGGAGAACTTGAGTTTGGGTAGACCAGTGACAAGATCAAGTGATGCTAATTTAGACAAAGTCTTGAAGTTTAAATGTGCGCATCGCTTGTGCCATAGCCAACTATCTTCATCCGATGCTTTAGTGAGGAAGCATACAGGTCAGAAGAATTATTTCTTAAGACCACTGAGTATATGTCCCCATCTCTTGATCCGGATAACTTAACATCTCCGGATAAGTTTTCTCTTACTGTACAAGTGTTGGACAAAAAGGAAATAGTAAATCCTTTGTCACATAAATTACTGACACTTAGCAAATTATGCTTTAAACCTTCGACTAGTGCAACTCTAGTGATTGATACACGTAGTTAGTTAAGGTGCCATACCCGACGTCTTACCTTTGTTTGTTGTCGCCATATGAAATGGATGGACCTTGTTTATCATTAACTTCTACAAGCAGTCTGATCACCCGTCATATGTCCAGGAGCATCCACTATCAAGGATCCACTTACTTTTATTGATCTTTAACTTCAAGTGATCCGGCAATGCATTCCAGGAGATGCTCCTGAAAGACAACAGTTTACACTTTTGGTGCCCAAACTTGTTTCGGGCGGTTAGAGAGAGCAAAGATATTGTCAACATTTGCGGATTTGATTTTGCTAGGACTTTTAGCTCTCCAAGTTGACTTTAGCTTGTTAGTTTCAGCTACCTCTTTTATTTGGGTTTTCTTGGGAGACATACTCTTTCGAGGTTTAGATTTTGTTTGGCTCGTAGGACCCTTTTTGTTTAACTGATCTTTATTGATATGAAACTGATTGCAAAGCCAGTTATCAGATAAACTCCAACATTCATAGTGATAATGACCTATTTCCCTACAGATGGAACAGACACTATAATGTGAAGTACAAATAGGGGATACAGGTCTCTTAGATTTTACAGACTTTCTACTCTGTTCCCTGTGGCCTAATCCATTGCGTTTGGGTGACGCGCTCTTGGCCCTAGATGCATCAGCCTTAGCCTTGTCTTTCTTTTTGGGTGCTACAGTTTTGGCTTTAACTGCAACAGCCTTCCCTTCATCTTTAGTTACGGGTGCTACTGCTTCGGGAAGTCCAGTAATAGCCTCGACTCCACAGTCATAAACTATGGTGCCACCTGAAAGGAAACCATCCAACGGTTTAGATGTACTAACAGGATATAAGTTGGTTAGTTTAGGAGTGAAATCCGGAGGACACTCAGTAGCTTAAGCTATGGATGTTGATGACTCGGAACCTAGGCCAGGTTTGACTCAGATGTCGTCAGGATTAGTCCTAAAGGTAGAGGCTATTTCCCC
Organism: Taxillus chinensis; assembly: GCA_023512835.1. Taxonomy (NCBI): domain Eukaryota; kingdom Viridiplantae; phylum Streptophyta; class Magnoliopsida; order Santalales; family Loranthaceae; genus Taxillus; species Taxillus chinensis. Next base: position 22,887,228 of record CM042087.1, on the reverse strand, counting down.
GGATTTTAGCCACTTATGATTTATCTCCTTTTCCTGCTCCAGTTCATTTTCAAGTCTTTTTACTATAACTTTTAGGCCTGAGAGATTGTATTTAACAAATGATTTTCAGCTCTTAGATCGTGATACCAAGCTTCTTTTCCTCTGAAGTCAGTGATGTCCTTTTCGAGTCTATTAATGGTAAATTCAAGACGTTTATTCTAACTTTCCATATCTTTGTACATTTGAGTAATTATTAGTCTCTCATTCTTTTCATGATCACATGCAGTAGTAAGAGATTCTAATTTACTCAGGAGCTCAGAGATAGAAGGTACCTCGAGACTTGCCATGAGGCAGACGTTCGGCTTAGTGGTTGGCTCATCATCCGAGGATTCCTCCTCTTCTTCTGAGCCACTCATGTATTTTGTCACGAGCGCCTTCTTCTTGTTCTTGCTATTGTCTGAGGTGGAGCGCCGAGGAGTTACCCTGTCACTTTTCTTAGCTACTTTTGATTTGGACCTGCATTCCTTGGCCCAGTGACCGGTTTTCCCACAGTTGAAGCATTCCTGGGAACTGGACTCCAATCGCTCCTTCCTTTGGAAAGATGATGATGAGCGTCTTCTGAACCCTTTTTTGCTTTTCCGTAGGAATCGCTCAAAGGATTTGACAAGAAGGGCTATCTCCTCCTCCTTGTCAGAATCAGAATTCTCGGACATGTCCGTATCATCATTCCTCAGTATGTTTAGACATTCTGTAGCTTTGACAACTACCCCCTTTTCTTTCCGAGCTATTTTCTCATCCCTGTCAGAGTACTTAAACCTGACTTCGTGAGTCCGCAGCTCTCCATATAGTTCTTCAAGGGGAACATACGGCCAGTTCTTGTCTGATTGCATCTGGAGTTGTTTGGAGTAGTAGCGATCCGGCAAGGAGCGAAAGAACTTATCATTAATCTGGGATTGAGAATAGTGCTCATTGACAGTCTTTAGCTCAAGAATGAGCTTGCCGAATCTCCAATAGATGCTTTCGAGTGATTCGCCCGGTTTATGATTAAAACTCTCAAAGTTCTGTCTAAGAGTACAGATCACATTCTGCATCTGGGACTGACTCCCCTCATAGAGGATGGTCAGTTTGTCCCAAACAGCTTTTGCTGTCGTGCAGCCCTGGACGTCCGTGAAAGCCTCGGAATCCAAAGACGATGTAACATAAGCCAGAGCCTTTTCACTAGCGCACTGCCAGGCTCTTTCATCGTTGGTAAGTTCAGCATCTGTCTTTGGCCTCCTAACTCTATGTTCTCCGATAGTCATCGGAATTGGAATCTCCTGATGAAGACATGGCCACATAAGATGATCATGGCATACCATAAACATCTTCATGGGAGCTTTCCACTGGGAGAAAAGCTCAAGTGTGAATTTGGGCGGTTTCGTCAGAGTAAAGCCAGAACTCCGTGGTTGAGAAGCGGCGCAAGCAGAGTTGAGGTGGGTCGACATTTTCACTGCTGCTTCGATTCGGGATGGGCTCCTGTGCACCTCCGGAGTTAAGGCGAGTGTTGAATAGGATACTGCTTTCTTCGGCCATTTCTGAGATTGAAAGAGTGGGATCTCTACTTAGAACAAATAGAACTTGCTCTGATACCACTTGATGGTCCCTTGGAGCCTAGAGGGGGGTGAATAGGCTCTTATCGAAACTCTTTTCTTTCTCTTAAGACACAAACACTTATCTAGTTAAGTGATAGAATCATCAGGAAGATAACCAGGATAGTGGAAGTATTTTGTTTTATTATCACAAGACAAATACAACAAAATAGAAGCAAGACTCTCTTACTCTCTGTTTACAAATGAACTCACACACTAGCCAAATTCTATCTCCAAAAATGAAAACGCTTGTGCATACACAGGATTAGTCTTTTCTTGACAAATGCACATATGCTCACCCTTTCACAAATGTACAAGTATGAATATTTATACAAAACATTCCTAAGAGACAACCTTGGAACTTGTAGTTCCGCAATGCGTTCAGCACTAACTATCCCTCGGTAATCTCTCTGCCTTGACATCTGCGGATTGTGGAGCTCAAGATCTTGGGTTTGAAGAGTATAAGTGTCTTTGTGAGTTCCCAAATATAATTAAGGTTGTGTCCACATATCCGGATGATCCATGTGTAAGATTCTTCAGGTTCTCAATAAATTTGTCTTACATCGGGACGCCACGAGCTGATAACTTTAAATGCGGTTGAGTTGAAGCAGTATCTTCTTGGTCCGGTGTAATTTTCCTTACTCCGTAGCTAATGAGGCTCGGAACCTTACTCCATGTCAGTGATTGCTTACTCCGTATCTATTTGGTACTGGAATCCTTAGTCCGTGTCAGCGCTTCCTTACTCCGCATGTTGGTTCCTTACTCCGTATGTAAGTTCCTTACTCCGGGCGAGTCTAAGGGATCAAAGTGCTTACTCCGTACTAGCGCTTCCTTACTCCGTATGTAAGTTGTCCGGATTCCTTACTCCGCATCTAATTTTCTTACTCCGTGTTTAATAAAGACTCGGGTCCTTATTCCGCATTTGTACTTCCTTACTCCGCATGTATGGAAGACTCGGATGCCTTACTCCGTGTCTTCTTTTACTTCGTGCGACCTTGTAAACCAAGACTCTTACTTAGCGTCAATTTGACTTAGTCCTCACGAATGTTCCTTATTTCGTTTGTATTGGTGACTTGGTTATTTACCAAGTGTTTGACGACACTCACTCTTGTCCGGATCAGGATTATGTATCCTGTCCTTAGCTTTGCTCTCACGAGTGTATCTCCGGATTAATAACATATCTTCTGCAACGATCAAAGAAACACAAAAGATCTCAGATCAAATTACATAAGGCTTTATCAGCATTATCCAAATTCTGGGCTTGATCCAACAAGTTCGTTGACCAGGTGCGGGCAATTCCAATTCCTAGCACCAACACAATGTGCATCATGGACGAGGGGAAACGTGCATGGTGAAGGTAATGCGGGAGGAAGAGCTCAAGGCGAAGTCTCTTTCGGCTCTCCAACTGTCCAAAGGAGTTAGGCGACAGGAGCCAACCTTCATTGCCATGGTGAAGGAAGAATGCCAAAGTGTTGGGGAGGAGCCCCCAACGGAAGTGAAGACGGTCCTTGAAAAGTTTGGGGACATTATGCCACCCGATCTCCCCAAACAACTTCCGCCGAAGCGGGAGGTGGACCACAAGATCGAACTAGAGGCCGGTGCAAGGCCTACTGCTGCGGTGCCCTATCGGATGGCACCACCGGAGTTGGAGGAACTTCGGAAACAATTAAAGGACTTGATGGATGCCGGATTCATTCGGCCATCCAAAGCGCCATTTGGAGCACCGGTGTTGTTCCAAAAGAAGCACGATGGGTCGATGCAGCTATGCATTGACTATAGGCGCTAAACAAGATTACAGTGAAGAACAGCTACCCCATCCCACTAATATCCAACCTGTTTGATCAACTTGGTGCTGCGAGATGGTTCTCAAAGCTAGACTTGCGGTCGGGATATTGGCAAGTGCGGATAGCCGAAGGTGATGTGGCAAAGACGGCGTGCGTCATAAGATATGGCTCTTACGAGTTCTTGGTGATGCCCTTTGGCCTCACAAACGCCCCTGCCACATTCTGTACGTTGATGAACCGGATCTTCCAACCATAATGGATAGATTCGTCGTGGTGTACCTTGACGACATTGTCGTCTATAGCAAAACGTTGGAGGAACACAAGGCACACCTACGGCGGGTTTTCCAAATCTTAAGGGAGAACCAACTCTTTGTGAAAAAGGAGAAATGTGACTTTGCGAAGAAGGAGGTTCCCTTCTTGGGTCACATCATTGGCGGCGGCAAACTAAAGATGGACAACAAGAAAGTGTTAGCCATCAAGGAATGGGAGACGCCCAAGAAAGTCCCTGAAATGCGCTCCTTCCTTGGCTTGGTTAACTACTATAGAAGATTCATCCACGGCTATTCCCACATTGCCGCACCCTTGACAGAACTACTAAAGAAAAACAAGACTTGGGTGTGGGATGATGCTTGCCGAGAGGCATTTGAGAAGTTGAAGCAAGCCGTGACAAACGAACCGGTGATGGCACTGCCGGACCATACAAAGCCTTATGAAGTTCACACGGATGCTTCAGACTTTGCCATCGGTGGAGTTCTAATGCAGGAGGGGCATCCTGTAGCATACGAAAGCCGGAAACTCAATGGCACCGAACGGAGGTACGCGGTGCATGAAAAGGAGATGACAGCAGTTATGCATTGCCTTCGGGTGTGGAGGCATTACTTGCTAGGGTCCAAGTTCGTGGTGAAGACGGACAACATTGCTACGAGTTATTTTCTTACTCAAAGGAACTTAACTCCGAAGCAAGCACGGTGGCAAGGACTCCTAGCAGAATTCGACTTTGTGCTCGAGTACAAACCGGGCACAAATAATGTGGTGGCCGATGCACTAAGTTGGAAGGCGGAACTTGCAGCCTTTAGCCAACCACAATTCCCCCTGGTGGACAAACTGAAGGAAGGAATGGAGCACGATCCATTAGCCAAGTCCTTGGTGGAATGCGTCAAAGCTGGGAAGACGCAGCGATTTTGGCTAAGGGATGACTTTCTCCATACGTGAGGGGAACGGGTGTACGTTCCTAAATGGGGAAGTTTAAGGAGAGACATCCTCAAAGAATGTCATGACTCGCGATGGGCTGGCCATCCCGGAGTCGATCGTACCTTGCCATTGGTGGAAAGGAGCTACTACTGGCCTCAACTTTACGAGGACGTCCAAGTGTACGTGAGGACTTGTCTTGTGTGCCAACAAGACAAGATAGAGAATCGGCAGTCGGCGGGACTATTAGAACCTTTGCCTACTCCGGAAAGACCTTGGGAAAGTGTTTCGATGGACTTCATTGTTTGTCTCCCAAGATCCGAAGGATGTGGTACGATCATTGTGGTGGTCGACCGATTCTCTAAGTATGGAGTTTTCATTCCAGCTCCGAAGGACTGCACGGCAGACGACATGGCCCGACTATTCTTCAAGTATGTGGTGAAGTACTGGGGCATTCCAAAGACAATCATGAGTGATCGGGACTCACGATTCACTGGGCGGTTTTGGACCGAGCTGTTCCGGATAATGGGTTCAGACTTAAACTTTTCAACAAGCTTTCACCCACAAACAGACGGCCAAACTGAACGTGTCAATGGCTTACTGGAGCTATACCTGAGGCACTATATGAGTGCCAATCAAAGAGATTGGGCCAAGTTACTGGACATAGCCCAATTCTCATATAACTTGCAGAAGAGCAAGTCCACGAACGAGAGCCCGTTCGAACTCGCAACTAGGCAGCAACTGACAGACAGATTTTTAGCCTCTCTAAAAGAGCTAGCTAATGTCGTTAAATCTCTCTTCAAAATAATAAATTCCCTAAGTTTGCACTAAAAGAATAGCAGCAAGCAAGGAGTCGATCCCACAGAGATTACCAAGTTATCTAGCTTTAACTCAAATCACCAAATTAATCTTGCTTAAAACAATGTCTTGGCAAAAACGAAATCTTTTTATAACTAAAGATCTAATTTTTATTTGGTTTTCTAAATAAACAAAGAAAGCAAATTGATTTTAGGATTAAGATTTAAGGATTAAAGGGCATCTAGGGTCACGATTTCACCTCCCTATGTTATCTCTACTGGTTCATGGTATTAGGGTTATCTGATTGAAAACATGCTAAACGTAAGCCAAGGACAACAAATGGTCATTGAGGTCCTTTTAAGAGTTGTATGCCAGAATGGTCATCTAAACACACAAACATGCAAAGCCGATAAATCATACTTGCAAAAGGATAATGATCACACCAATTACAAATAAGTTATGAATCTCAATCCGCCCCAGACTAGGGCTAAGAATACCAAGGTGTACACCCAAAGATAGAAATTAAAAACAGATTCATAAAACATTCAAAACTCAATCATCCAAACCCAATATTCATAAACACAGCAAAGCAACAAGGGGGCTACATTGCTCCCCTAGATTATAAGAACTACTCACGCATGATTACAAGCAAAACCATAGCAGTAAAGCTAAACATCTTCTTCTAATCCATGCGCGCAACAAAGCTTCAAATCTAGGCTCCAAAATCCACGACGGCTGCGACGGCTGCTCTCCTAGGTCAAGAAGCAACCTCCAAGTCGTGGAGCCTCTCTCTCTCTCTAAAAACGTGTAGGGGGGTTAAGGATACATAGCAGAGGGCGTGGAGCTCTTATTTATAGAGTTTGGATGGGCTTTGAGGTGTGTACCCTAGCCCATCTATCAAAACGACGTAGTTTTGATAAGTAACACTCGAAACTTTAAAATCTCTATCTTTCATCCACAATTTGGACATGGGCCTTCAGAAACAAATGATCAGCATGGAAAAACGATAGGATCGGTCCAAAAATATCTCTGCACGCCAATTTGCACGTGATATGGTGAATTCACGTGCACCTCTAAATCAGCTCAAACTTCTCCCTAAGCTTCCTTGCATCCTGTAGAGGCCTGAGAGGCAAAAATAGGCTTGCACGTGAAATGGGTGAATTCACGTGTAGCTCCAGATGCTCTGAAATTTCTGTGGTAGGTAGAGGACATCATTCTAAGAAACTTTTGTTCTTGCACGCCATTTGTTTGAGGCCATCTACTATGTCAAAAGTGAGCTCCCAAATCTGCCAAAACAGCTTAAAAGCGCATGTATTTGCACATAGCATCTTCCTAGGGGTTAGAGCAAATATATATGATATATGAAGCAATAAGTCTCTAATCATGCTCTTAAACATCCTAAATAAACACTAGAATAACGGCATAAAATGCACGTTATCAAATACACCACACTTGAACCATTGCTTGTCCTCAAGCAAAAACATACAAGCATGCAAAAATAAAATAAACACGCAGTCAAACGAAAGAAAAATAAAATAACAATCAAGGAGAATCATGGTTTCCTAAGCATGCAACTCTTTCATAATGAAATCGGAATTTAAGCATCAAAATGAGTTATAGCTTAGTTCATTCATGTCCATATCCCTAGTCCAACAACCATGCAATATCACCACTTAAATTTCAGATAGGAGCAAGCAATCCATGATAAAATAGCACCCAGTTTCCCTTTAAGTTCTTACCAAGGATAAGCAGCCTCACTCTAATATAATAATTCTCAAGCCCAATACCTATCAATGAACAATGGATGGAAAACTCTATCTCTACACTCGCCATCAGCTATTGATTAAGTACTTGCCAAACAATCATGAGAGTTCCCTATTGTGCTCATCAAAGAAAACACACTCTCTATTCTACTTTATTTGAACTCACACGCTAGTCTAAACTCAATAAACTCACACTCTATTCTAATAACTGATAAAACAAAATCATGAGCTAAGGGTTGAGCTCAACACTCTCAAATAAACAAAACTCAGCCAATGTGGCTACAAATCTAAACAATCACACATAAAGATCAAGCCATCGCGGCTTTTATTCTGAATCCCTCTTTTTTTTTTTTTTTTTTTAGTAATAACCTTACAAGGTTGTATTTTATGCTCTCCCTTGATGGATTATTTACTCTCTTTTTTTACTCACATAACACATAAATAAGACTGAATTTTTCTAATGCATACCCCTTTTCAAAATGTGATGGGCTTTTTCCACAATGTGCATCACAGCCTTTTCCAATAATATCACACAATAAAGAAAAGAATGCAAAGACAAATACAATGACTTAGAGGTCTTGCATCCTAACTCCACACACCAAACACTGAGCACTAATAAGTAATCACATGCTTACTTGACTCCTACCATTAAATAACCAATGTTGAATGCAAGAAGAGTAACAATTATTACCCATACCCTAAAATGGCACTCAAAGGCTAAAAGAAGTTGTTCTCATTTTTCATTTCTTTTTCACTCAACTTTAAGGGTTACTTAGGTCTATCATAGCATTTCATGTTTAACTAATATTCAAAACTCAGCTCCAAAAACATGGTGATATCATTCAAAAGATAAAGACATGATCAAACTAAATTAGAGCACATTTTAACTATTCAAAAACCCTTATCACAACATGATACTAATGTGGCATAAAAATTAAATTTTAAGCCAAAATTGCATACTTAATATCCATGTCTCCACATGCAAATCATTCAAGCAAACAACTTAAACAATCAAGCAAAATAAAAATAAAGGATAACAAAAACACTTAATCAAAAACAAGACATGCAATCACACAATATAAAGGACAAACAAGTGGCTCAAGTCACTCCCCCACACCACACTTAAAAGTATGCTATGTCCTCATGGCATGAAGTAGAGAGTAGGAAGATACTTACCTGTCGGTGGATTTCCCATTTCAAGGTGCAAAATGTGTCAAATGCCCTTGCATGATTCCCACTTGAAAATCCTTGTGTTTTTGAGTTGCAGCTTTGAAAAATCCAGCTTTAGCTTGGCAATTGAGCCAGTACTTGAGCTTTATTGAGTAGTCCTAAAGTCCAAATCCTAATAGAAAGGCCTGCAAAAGGGTTAATGAAGACCAAACTATATCTCCTGCACCATGGTTAGCAAAACAACAAGCAAAAATAAAATAAATATAAAAGAAAAGCAATTGGGTTGCCTCCCAACAAGCGCTTTATTTAAGGTCTCGTAGCTAGACCTTGTCATACTAAGCTCAACCAATGTATGAAAGGCTTTCATCCTTGCATTGTAAACCTCAGGCTCTAGTAGACCATAGCAATCGGATGAATGAACCGCGTGGGAGCCACTTGAACTCCCGATTCAATTGTTGATAGGAGACACCTCCACAAACTTATGGTTCTCCTTCCTCTCATTCCATCGAGGTGGTAACACAAATTCAACATACTCCACAATTGGAGTAGTAATGATGCACGCATGGTTACCTCCCTTGTCAAGCACTTCCTTCTCTTGTATAAGGAAGATGATTCCAAAGCAAACATAGTAGTGGTGGGCTCATGTAGCTTGTCTTCATAAAGAGTACCTTGGTTTGATGTGCCTTCGATATGAGAATTATAAGATCATCATCCAAGATTTGTTGCTGCATCCTTGGGTTGTCATTTATTGGTTTCTCATGTTCTTCTAACACCCCGAACAATTCAAGTCTTCCTCTTCTTATTGGATAGAAAAATACTTCAAATTGTCCTCATAAGCTCCAACCATGGGAAGAGTTAAGTGGATACATCGCATGGGCTATTAAATTGTGGTGGAGGGACCACCTCATCATAATGAAACATTGCCCTTTTATCCACTTCTTGTTCTATAGCAGCATTAATGGTTTGACCATCTAGAATGCGAGCTTCATCTTCGGAATCATTATTAGAGAAAACTCCCATTCTTGTGAGGCGACGTCAAAGATTGATTCATGGAAGTTGGGGTGATGGCTTTGCAATTCTCTTCAGTTTTTATCTCTATGTCATCAGCAAAGGAGTGAGATGAGACTCCAGTATTTGCATTTTGAGCCATACTCATCAATAATTGCTCCATATTTTTTATGGTAGCCTCCATACGTCCTAGCCTTTCATTCAAATCCTCTACCTCTCTTTTGGTTTCTTCATCTTCAACTTGGGGCTGCCACTCTTGTTGTTGATATGGACAATAATTGCCATAAAGTGGGGCTTCATAGTAAGCTTCATCTTGATATTGCCCAACCCATCTATTCTCAGAATATCCATTGAAGAAATCATTAAACTCCTCAGGTGGTGGCTCTTGTGGATAGTAGTCACCCTCAGGTTGGGTGCAAGTTGGCCATACTTCTCTACCATCTCCATTAATACTCTCACCATAACAAGGAGGCTCCTGGTATGAATAACTCGCTCGTGGGAGAATCATAGACGGTGCAATCCCAAGCACTATATGAAAATTGATCTGTTGCATGGCCTGGAACATAAACATGTTGGTCTGCCATCATTGAATTCTCCTCATCTCTCCCTTGGTTTCCCACAAATATTTGTTGCCTTGGTTCATCCTTTCCAAACATTCTTCCATGGTTAGCTCCTCCTCATCTCCAAACTATCTATCCATTGGAGTGTTGTTCAGGTTCTAGATAAAGGACACAAGTTCCCCTCGTCGCATACACAACTAGCAATACCTCAAACACTTGTGTATGTTCCTGTAAAACAACAAGAACACACCCAGCAGCTCCGAACAATGCAAAATAAACAAATAAAAACTCAAAGAAAAATAACAGAAAATAAAAGACAAAATAAAACACCAAGATCAGAATTCAAACAATTTCACTCAATGTTGATTTCTAAAGCTAGTCAACTGTTGAATCCCCGGCAACGGCACCAATTTGACAGACAGATTTTTAGCCTCTCTAAAAAAGCTAGCTAATGTCGTTAAATCTCTCTTCAAGATAATAAATTCCCTAAGTTTGCACTAAAAGAATAGCAACAAGCAACGAGTCGATCCCACAGAGATTACCAAGTTATCTAGCTTTAAGTCAAATCACCAAATTAATCTTGCTTAAAACAATGTCTTGGCAAAAACGAAATCTTTTTATAACTAAAGATCTAATTTTTATTTGGTTTTCTAAATAAACAAAGAAAGCAAATTGATTTTAGGATTAAGATTCAAGGATTAAAGGGCATCTAGGGTCACGATTTCACCTCCCTATGTTATCTCTACTGGTTCATGGTATTAGGGTTGTCTGATTGAAAACATGCTAAACGTAAGCCAAGGATAACAAATGGTCATTGAGGTCCTTTTAAGAGTTGTATGCCAGAATGATCATCTAAACACACAAACATGCAAAGCCGATAAATCATACTTGCAAAAGGATAATGATCACACCAATTACAAATAAGTTATGAATCTCAATCCGCCCCAGACTAGGGCTAAGAATACCAAGGTGTACACCCAAAGATAGAAATTAAAAACAGATTCATAAAACATTCAAAACTCAATCATCCAAACCCAATATTCATAAACATAGCAAAGCAACAAGGGAGCTACATTGCTCCCCTAGATTATAAGAACTACTCACGCATGATTACAAGCAAAACCATAGCAGTAAAGCTAAACATCTTCTTCTAATCCACGCACGCAACAAAGCTTCAAATCCAGGCTCCAAAATCCGCAACGGCTGCGATGGCTGCTCTCCTAGGTCAAGGAGCAACCTCCAAGTCGTGGAGCCTCTCTCTCTCTCTAAAAACGTGTAGGGGGGTTAAGGATACATAGCAGAGGGCGTGGAGCTCTTATTTATAGAGTTTGGATGGGCTTTGAGGTGTGTACCCTAGCCCATCTATCAAAACGATGTAGTTTTGATAAGTAACACTCGAAACTTTAAAATCTCTATCTTCCATCCACAATTTGGACATGGGCCTTCAGAAACAAATGATCAGCATGGAAAAACGATAGGATCGGTCCAAAAATATCTCTGCACGCCAATTTGCACATGATATGGTGAATTCACGTGCACCTCCAAATCAGCTCAAACTTCTCCCCAAGCTTCCTTGCATCCTGTAGAGGCCTGAGAGGCAAAAATAGGCTTGCACGTGAAATGGGTGAATTCACGTGTAGCTCCGAATGCTCTAAACTTTCTGTAGTAGGTAGAGGACATCATTCTAAGAAACTTTTGTTCTTGCACGTCATTTGTTTGAGGTCATCTACTATGTCAAAAGTGAGCTCCAAAATCTGCCAAAATAGCTTAAAAGCGCATGTATTTGCACATAGCATCTTCCTAGGGGTTAGAGCAAATATATATGATATATGAAGCAATAAGTCTCTAATCATGCTCTTAAACATCCTAAATAAATACTAGAATAATGGCATAAAATGCACGTTATCAGCAACCATTGACGGCCACTTCCATCACTCGGGGGTACACTGGAAAGAGCCCCGCGGCGTTCAAGTTTGCAAAAGGATGGCATGAACAGACGGATCTGGCCAGGGCACACTTGCACAAGGCGGCGAAGAAGATGAAGAAGTGGGCGGATCAACAAAGGAGGCCCTTCGAATTTCAGGAAGGAGACATGGTGATGCTCAAACTCCTCCCGCGCCAAACCAAAGCACTCAGACAATTGCATAAGGGTTTGGTGCGCCGATATGAGGGGCCTTTCAAAGTACTTAAGAGAGTTGGGAAGGTCTCATACAAACTGGACCTCCCGACTAGCTTACAAAGGCATCCGGTGTTCCACGTTAGTTTGCTCAAGCCTTACCACGAAGACTTGGAAGATACGAGCGGACAACGGATGGTGCGGACACCAATAGCATCAACAGGCAAGACCTATGACAAAGAGATAGAGAAAATCCATTCTCGTAGAGTCGTGCCAAGAAAAGGCATAGATCCAAGCCGGGTGGAGTACTACGTCCAATGGAAGAACAAGCCGGTTGAGGAGGCAAGCTGGGAGAAGGAAGAGGATCTGGGGCAATTCTCCAAGGAGATTGTAGAGTACCGTGAAGGAGTCGAACGCTACATCAGAGCGGTTGACGAGCTCCAGGAAGCCGAAGACGCAACGAGGACGCTGCGAAATCGGGTGGGGGAGAATGTCACTGACCGAGGCTTATCCTAGCACACTTAGGCTATTTTGGGGTATTTTCCCCTTGTAAAGTGTTGTACTTAGCTTATAACGTAAGTTGTAGACATTTTAGATTTCGATCATATATGATGTCTCCTAGTGAAATAGCCAGAAAAGTGTTAACATCTATATGTAAGGGAGTGATGTTGTAAAGCTTTCAAGCATTCAATACAATCGTTTGTTGCCTTCGTTTAAATCGATCTTCCGCTAAGCGCTTCCCTACACAAATGCTTTACAACGGATCGATGGGTTCCGATCCAAATGCGACGAGTTAGGCTGACCTAGCGTTCCTTCGTACGGGTGGGAACTAGGTGCCGCACGGGTTAAGCTGCTATAAAGGCTGACCCCGTGACACTAGGCCATGTTTGACTCGAATGTTATCCAGATCAGTCCTAAATGTAGAGGCTATTTCCCCGGATTTTAGCCACTTACGATTTATTTCCTTTTCCTGTTCAAGTTCATTCTCGAGTTTTTTCACAATAACTTTTAGGCCTGATAGGTTCGTATTTAGCAGATGATTTTCAGCTCTTAGATCATGATACCAAGTCTCTTTTCCTCTGAAGTCAGCTATGTCTTTTTCAAGTCTAGTAATAGTAAATTCAAGACGTTTATTCTAACTTTTCATATCTTTGTACATTTGAGTAATTATTAGTCTCTCATTCTTTTCATGATCACGTTCAGTAATAAGAGATTCTAATTTACTCATGAGCTCAGAGATTAAAGGTACCTCAGAATTTGCCATGAGGCAGACATTCAGCTTGGGAGTTGGCTCATCATCCGAGGATTCCTCCTCTTCTTCCGAGCCACTGACGTATTTTGTGATGAATGTCTTCCTCTTGTTTTTGCTATTGTCTTTGTTGTCTGTGGTGGAGCGGTAAGGAGTTACCTTGTCACTTTTCTCGGCCACTTTAGATTTGGATCTGCAGTCCTTGGCCTAGTGACCAGTTTTCCCACAGTTGTAGCATTCCTGGGAGCTGGACTCTGGTCACTCCTTCCTTTGGAAAGATGATGAGCAGTGTCTCCTAAATCCTTTTCTGCTTTTCCGTAGGAATCGCTCAAAGGATTTGACAAGGAGAGCTATTTCCTCCTCCTCGTCAGAGTCAGAATTCTCGGACGCGTCCATATCATCATTCCTCAGTATGCTGAGACATTACGTAGCTTTGAGAGCTACCCCCTTTTCTTTCCGACCTATTTTCTCATCCCGGTTAGAGTATTTAAACCTGACTTTGTGAGTCCGCAGCTCTCCATATAGTTCTTCAAGGGGAACATACTGCCAGTTCTTGTCGGATTGCATCGGGAGTTGTTTGGAGTAGTAGCGATCCGGCAAGGAGCGAAAGAACTTATCATTGATCTGAGATTGAGAATAATGTTCATTGAAAGTTTTCAGCTCCAAGATAAGCTTTCCAAATCTCCGATAGATGCTCTCGAGTGATTCGCCCGGTTTATGATTGAAACTCTCAAAGTTCTGTCTGAGAGTACAGATAACGTTCTGCATTTGGGACTGACTTCCCTCATAGAGGATTGTCAGTTTATCCCAGACAGCTTTTGTTGTTGTGCAGCCCTGGACATCCGTGAAAGCCTCAGAATCCAAAGACGATGTAACATATGTCAGAGCCTTTTCGTTGGCACACTACCAGGCTCTTTCATCATTGGTGAGTTCGGCATCAGTCTTTGGTCTTCTAACTCCATGTTCTCCGATAGTCATCGAAGTGGGTATCTCCTGATGAAGACATGGCCACATGAGATGATCATGGCAAACCATCAACATTCTCATGCGAGCTTTCCACTGGGAGAAAAGCTCAGGTGTGAACTTGGGTGGCTTTGTTAGAGTAAAGCCAGAACTCCGTGGTTGTGCAGCAGCGGTAGCAGCAGGTTGAGGTGGATCGACATTTTCACTGCTACTTCGATTTGGAAGGGGCTCTTGTGCACCTCCGGAGTTAAGGCGAGTGTTGAATAGCATGCTGCTTTCTTCGGCCATTGGTAAGAGTGAAAGAGTGGGATCTCTACTTAGAACTAATAGAACGGGCTCTGATACCACTTGTTGGTCCCTAGTAGCCTAGAGGGGGGTAAATAGGCTAAAATCAAAACTCTTTCCTCTCTTAGGTACAGCACAATCTGGTTAAAAGATATAAATCAGTGCGGAAGATAACCAGATAGTGGAAGTATATTGCTTTATTATCTGATGATAGTTACAACAAAATAAGCAGCAATTACAACTGATTACAATAGCACTCAGTTTTACAGTTATACACTCTAGCGTTAATAATCTCTATGAGCTCTTGTTCTACAACCTCTCTAGCTCACACACCTTTTTTTTTACACCTGAAATTACTTTTATTAAATATACAAGTGTTGCTATTTATAGTGACATCCTCAAGAGACAACCTCGGAACTTGTTGTTCCGGATATTGTGCCCATTTACTATCTCTCGAAAATCTCTCTGCATTAATTGCTGCGGATGTTGTCTTCAAGATCTTGGGTTTGCAATGCATGAGAGTCTTTGTAAGTTCCCAAGTATAGTTAAAGCTGTGTCCACATATCCGGATGATCCACGTGTAAGATGCTTTAAGTTCTCAATAAGTTTGTCCTACATCGGGAAACAGCGAGCTGATGACTTTGATAACGAAGAGAAAAGATGAAGTAGCGTCTTCTTGAATTCGGTGTAAGTTTCCTTACTCCGTGCTTAAATTAAGCTCGGATCCTTACTCCGTAATACTGATTGCTTACTCCGTATCAATTTGGTGCTGGAATCCTTGTTCCGAGTAAGCGCTTCCTTACTCCGTACGAAAGAGAAGGTCGGAGTGTTTACTCCGCATCTGCACTGCCTTACTCCACAACTAGTTTCCTTACTCCGCATGAGTTAAAGGAACGGATGGCTTACTCCGTATCAGCACATCCTTACTCCACATGAGTGAGTGGTTCGGATTCCTTACTCTGCATCTAATTTCCTTACTCCGTATCTAATAAAGACTCAATTCCTTATTCCGTAGAGGTACTTCCTTACTCCGTATGTATGGAAGACTCAGATTCCTTTCTCCGTGTCTTCTATACTTTAGTCCGGTTGAGTGGAAGACTTATCTTTTTAACTCCACGTTGACTCTCTTATTCTGTGCGACTTTGTAGACCAAGATTCTTACTCCGTATCTTTTAGACTTAGTCCGTTTGAAGTATTAGGTGCAGATTTCTTAGTCCGTAGCTTTTAAGTTCTTACTCCGCATGAATGATCCTTATTCCGTATGAGGTAAAGACTTGGTTATTTACCAAGTGTTTATCGACACTCATTCTCACCTGGATCAAGATTAGATATCCCGTCCTTAGCTTTGCTCACACGAGTGTAGATCCGGATGAAAGTTATATCTTCTGCAATGACTTAAGATAAGACAACAAAGGTCTCAAATCAAATTACAAAGGGCTTTATCAGCATCATCCAAATTCTAGGCTTGATCCAACATATATATAGATATATGTCAAAATTCTCAGAACGACGAGTAGAATAGGAAACGGATGTTCGTGACCTGATTCGAAGTACCGTTTTAAAAGTCAATTACCGTTTTGACCCCTAATGGCAGCCCAAACACTATTTTGATTATATCTTCTTCGTTTGACCTCGGAATCGAGCATGCTTGAAGGCGTTGATCCTCGAATTTGATTTTCTATCACCCAGGACTGGCTCTTTGGCATTTGGAGACTTTTCTGAATAATATTTTGAAATTGGACATTTATGGCTCAGTGGTCACGACTATGTCATCCTACAAATTTCAACAAATCAAGGCAGCATAGAGGAAAATTGAATTTGATAAAATACGTCCAACCCGAACAAAATGGGTTCTGACACTTGTTATAGGTGAGGGGCAATGTCCCATAGATGACTGTTGGGACTTATGAATTCTATGTGGTGTAGACCTATGGGTCACGAGTGAGGTAATGTAATTTGTAATTATCTCTTAAAAAGGGTGTTAGAGCCCTCTTGTTTATTTGTTAAGGACCTACGGGTCATGATTGTTTTTGCCTATGATATGAATTGATGTATCATGTTTGTCTAACGTGTGGTATATAAAGTAGTAGCAAAAAGATTGGATGATTGGAAAATGTGACTTAATAAAAGTAAAGCATGAAGTACAACAATGGTAAATGATGGATAAAATATTCAAGGATTAAATAGTGCAATGAATTTAATAATACGATAGAACTAACAATTTTTATGACTAGCGATATATATAGATAAGATATTAAGCTTAAATATTATGGGGAGACAATGATAGAATTGGTAGATTCAATAATGGTTCATTTTCGTTTTAAGGCAATCAAAAGGTTTGAAGTGCAATTAGTGGGGGAGATAATGGTGACATAGTCTTTGGGCAATGGGGGTGAAGAATTCATTTTCATCGGATAACATATTTTAATAATTTGTCTTTTCAAAATATAGTAAGTGATTTAGCAGATGATAAAACAATTTGAGAATCAAAGAGAGTTCTATTTCTTATGACCTTATAAGAGGTTTCAGACAAGGTCTTGGAGGAACACCACAAAAGGAAAGTAAGAATACCCTTTTCCCCATATTTGAATTGTGTAACTTACTAAACGGGCAATGATGTCTTTAAAGTACAGTTGAATATTGAGTTTGTGTGTTATAATAAAAAATAAAAAAAAATAAAAAAAAGCAAAACAAAAAAACATGTTGATTAATGTGGTTAATTATATGATATGTTGTTGATGTGACTTTGTTGTATAGCATTGGTTGGTTCACTGCTGCTATGAATTATTGGTTAATGCTGGTGAATAATTGTTTGAAATATTCACTTCCTTTGTTTACTTGTGAACGTAATTGTATCGATTTCCTGTTGATATATGTTGGTTGTGTTGGTTTTATGTTGACTAGGTTATATTCTACTAGTTGGTGTAATGCGGTATGGATTTTTGGTTGATTGTTAGTGAATGAGGATGATAATGATCCCCTAGCTAAATTGAAATTTTATAATTGCATTGATTTGTCTAACAAATATTAATGGGTTGTTGGCCTGCTTGCTTTTGAGTCATTGCTTGTTGTTAGTTGCATGCACATTGTGGGGTGTTAGATCATGGTGGACCGTGTTTAGTGGGTGTAACCAGTTATTGATAAGAATGGTAAGTGTACAATAAAACTAATAAAAAAAATATAATATACTTACAACACTAGTAACAATAATAAATAAATAAATAAAATAATGATGGTACGTGTTAAATATTGTTATAATTCATGTCGACTCATATCAAGGTAAATTAACACACTATATGACTGTTTGAATATTCTTTGTATGGTATGGTGTGCAAATAACATGTTATGGGCTTTAGCCCTGTTTTGGGGTATAGTTGTGTGATGTGACACTATTGAGGGTTAATGACCCTGTGATGTTTGGAATTATGATGTGTGATTGAGATGTGTATCGTGTGGTGTATCTATGCATGTGTGACCATGATAGTATTTCCTATTGTTACCTTGTTCCACTTTGACTGGTTTGTTGTTTACATACATTGTTATTTTGTGTGGTGACACATGAAGCTAGGATGGACCTTGTTTATTGATCATTTGGCTTGATTGGTTTGTGGTAAGCATGATGATGTGGAACTGGTGGATAATTTATGGTGGGATTAGCATGGTGGGATTTCCCACGATGAGGTCATTGTGACGTGTTGTTGTGGTAGCCGAGCTTGTTGCTTGGTTTGGGAGCCCTCTTTTAAGGGGACTCGGCTGTGATTCAGCGGCATCTTACCCTGTTTGGTAGAGCCTATTTGGGTGCAACCTTCCTCCCCGTGCATGATAGTAGATGTTATTCGCATAATTGTTGATATTTTGATGTTGTTTTGCTTGATTGCTCTATTTATGATTGTTGCATGGTTGATGTGCATTTCTAACATACAGTTATGACTCATAAAGCATTGTGTATTTGTTTTGGTTTTTACAGGCTATTGGTTAATTGGGCGTAAGTTATTGGACTTTGGTTATATAATGTTTAATTAGGATGGCAAGTTCATCTTATTAATTTGAGTTGATAATGTTTTGATTAATTTTTTGGCTTTAGTATTAATCCTTATTATTTGAGGTCAATTAGATTGGTTAGTTTGGGTGGTGATGTTAGCATTTATTGGTATAATTTTAAGGTGATATGTGGTTGGTTGGGGTGTTGTTCGTACAATGTTGTTTCGTTAACAGTTCATTTATAATGGTTATATGGCGGGTTAAAAAAAATTGGTTTATGGTAGTGGTTCAATATTGGGTATTGTGCATGCAGTGGTTATGCATGGTCATTTGTTGATTTGATTGGTTATTGGATTTTGATAGGTGATCGTATCGACTGTGATCCGGCGATCTATGTTGAGGTGTTAGTTTGCCAATGTTTTGGTGTCTGTTTAACCTTGTTGTTATGAACTTGGTTATCCATAGTCTAGAGTTACCATTAGAGTTGGGCAGGTTTATGTTGCATTCCAAGTGACTTAACTAATAATATGTTGCCTGAATATCTAAGCCTTCCCATATGGTTAATGGCTAAGTGGTTTTGTGGATCCTATCATTTCGGTTAGCGACCCTTATCGTTAGGACTGTTAGTTGGTGACCTACAAATTTGTTTGATAGGCTTTGCAGCAAGTGCACTAGTCAAGTAATAAAATGGAGTATTAAGACTCCGATTGTCGAACCCACAGGGAGGTAGCCTTGCTGTTAGGCAGCAAGCACCAAGCACCAAGCTTAAGCTTATGTCTGGACAATTGATTACACTTGTAATTTAAGTAGAACTACAAAACTTGGAAATTCAGCAAAATCTAGCGAAATGATTGGCTTTAACAGAGATTTTCAACTAGTTTAAGTGATTCTAGGTTCACAATTTCACCACCCACAGCCTTGTAATATTTTAATTTTAACACTTGCTTAAAAACATTTAATTAATTCCAAGTTTATAATGATCATCACCCACTGCCCTAACACTTGGTACATGAAAAGGGAGTTTAAGTCTTTTAAACCATTTGGTCCATGAGAATAAAAGTGTTCAAAGGAAAACAACCAATTCAACAGATACAGACTTGGTCCATCATGTAATGTCAAATCAAGCTAGTTCATCAAATTCCACCCTAGACAAGGGCTGAGATAGTCTAACCATGCATTCATCAGACTTTGCATTAATCATTAATGAACTAATTAGAAACCCAGAATTTCATATAACAGCAAGCAAAATTCCATAATCCATAACATTACAAGACCTTGGGGGCTACATTGCTCCCCTAGAAATAGGGTTTTACCCCATAATCATGTTTACAAACCCAGAAAATTCAGAATAAGGCATAACAAATGTACCAACAAAGAGATAGAATAGAATAGAGAGATGAAAATAGAAGCTCCAGCCCTTCTCTTGTCTTGCCAAGAACACGCTACACCATCCTCTAATGCTGCTTCTCTTGATGTTCTGAATCCGTTCTAGCCTCTGTCTGCGTTTTAGCCTCTCTAGCATGCATTGCTGCCTCAAAGATTCCTCCTTTTATAGGGTTGCAGGTATTGTATAAGGTGTGCCCTAGTGCTAGCTGTTGTCGCTACCAAAACGATGTAGTTTTGGTAAGTAACCCTTATTCTTTATTCCAACCTTGAAAACACCTTAAACCAAGCAGAATTTGATCAAGCTCTAGAAGAGAAAAATCATCAGCAGAACAAAACAAACTTGACTGTGCAAAAACATTCTTGCCCGTGACAAAGGTCATTGTCATGGGCACCTCCATTTGCTCTAAACCTTCCAAGACTTTATCACATCAGATAGAAACCTTCCATGTAAAAACATCCTTGCCCGTGACAAAGGTCATTGTCACGGGAATCTCCAAATGATCTAAAACTTTTATGAGTGGTAGATGGCATCATTTGGAGAAACTTTTGTTCTGCACGTGAGATCATATGAAGTCTTCTACAAGGTCAAAACAATCAAATCCCAATATCATGTGCAAAATCTTTTGTTGTCCTTTTTCTCTTAAATGTTTATGGGAGGTAGAGGGCATCATTTGGAGAAACGTTCCCATCTGCACGTGATATTGGTAAGGTTATCTTCATGGTCAAATAAATCAAAATGTGCTTGCTCAGTACTGAGTGTGTGAAGAGGCCTCTTGCAACCTTGTCGCTTGTAGCCTTCAAAATGCCTCCTTTTGAGCTCATAAGTTGCAACAAGCTCCCTCTTTAGTAGATAGAGTAGTCTAGCTGATGACTAGAGAAGAAATCATCCAAAAACCTACCCAAAACAGCTCAAAAACACATATATAGCACAAGCAATGTCTTTCTAGGGGTTAGAGCAAATATATATGAAATATGGTACTAAACATGCTCTTAAACACCCTAAATAGGCTATAAAATAACGACATAAATGCACGTTATCAGTTGGTTCGTCTTTTCGGGGACGAAAAGTCCTAAGGAGAGGAAGATGTGAGGATCTTCCTAATATCGTGTTATGTGAGGATTCTTCTCAATTGTGGGAGTAGGTTAGCATGATATGTAAGTTGTGTTAATTATGCTCATGGACATATGATGGTTTTTGTGAGGGGCATGATATATGATTATTGCTATGTGTTGATTGTGTATAAAATAGGATAGGCTATGTAAGAATTATGCTAGTGAAAGCAATTGTGTTCATTAATGTGGGTAATTTGTTAAATATTGGATATGCGTAGTAACTGTGTGTAGGTGTAGTGTTTATGAGGACATTTTGTCTTTTCAAGGACAAAAAGTTCTAAGGTGGAGAGGATGTAAGGACTCGTATTTGAGTGAAATTGTAAGTTGGTTTATTATTGAGGATGATAATATTTAAAAGGGCGATGCGATTGTCGATATGAACGTTTTGGCTGTAAGTGGACTTAGTTTGGAGTATGCGGTCCTGTGAGGATATTTTAGTATTTTTGAGTCTATTATTATTCCTTACTCCGTGTTAATGCAGCTCAGATCCTTACTCTATATCATTGGTTGCTTACTCCGTGTTAGTTTGGTACTGGAATCCTTCTTCCGTGTCAGTGCTTCCATACTCCATATGAATGAGAAGGTCGGAGAGCTTACTCCGCATCAGTGCTTCCTTACTCCGCAAGAGTTCCTTACTCCGCATGAGCTGAAGGATCAGATGGCTTACTCCGTGACAGCACATCCTTACTCCACATGAGTAACTAGTTCGGATTCCTTACTCTGCATCTAGTTTCCTTACTCCTTGCGAACAAAGGACTCGGGTCCTTATTCTGCACAAGTACTTCCTTACTCCGTATCTATGAAAGACTCGGATCCTTATTCCATGTCTTCTTATCCTTAGTCTGCTTGAGTGGAAAACTTAGCTTTTTATTCCGCAAAGACTTTCTCTTACTCTGTGCGAGTTGAAGACTTGGATTCTTATTTCGCATCTATTTAAACTTAGTTCGTTTAAACTCTAAGATGTTGAATCCTTAGTCCGTAGCTTTAAGTGTTTAGTCCGCACGAATGATCCTTATTCCGTATGAAGTGTGACTTGGTTATTTACCAAGTGTTTGACGACACTCACTCTTGTCCAGATCAGGATTATGTATCCTGTCCTTAGCTATGCTCTCACGAGTGTAAGTCCGGATTAAGATCATATCTTCTGCAACAACTTAAGATAAAACAAACAAAGTCTCAGATCAAATTACATAGGGTTTTATCCGCATCATCCAAATTCTGGGCTTGATCCAACATTAGAATTATTAAGGTTATTATTATTATTATATTGTTATTATTATTATTACTATTATTAATAAAATTATTGAGGTTATTGTTAATATTATTATTATTACTATTATTAATAAAATTATTGAGGTTATTGTTAATATTATTATTATTATAATTATTAAGATTGTTATTATTATTAATAATAGTGTTATTATTAAATTTAATATTAGAAAAGAGTATAAATAGAGGTGGAGCTTAGGGCATGTGTGCGCAGAACCTGACGAGGAAGAAAATAGAGAGAGCAAATTTCTCGATGCTTAATCCTTCGAAGCTTAATCCAGGTAGGTGATTCTTGATTCTTTGTCATTCCATTGCATGAACACAGACTATTAGAAAAAAATATTCAATTCTCTTATTGGTTGTTAGTGTATGTGTGTGTGTGTATTAGTATCGGAATTTTTCTGTCGCCGCTCGGCTCAATGGTCGCGTTGCGTTGTTCATGGGTCTTGCATCAGCTTCAAGGTTGTTCATCTTCTGTGGCCGTGCAGTAGGTCAGGAGTTCCTCCCCAGGGGTGATGCTATCGTTCGGTTCTTCCTCTGGGCAGATTTGCAGCGCCTTTCTCTTCCACCTTTCTCTTCTGGTGTGTCTTCCTCTAGGCAGATCTGTTGTTCGGTTGTTCCATCATGGTCTTTCGGACAATCTCCGGAATCTCCTCGTGCAGGATGGGATCAACACCCCTTTCCTATAATACTATAAATCGTATTAAGTTTTATTATTATTATAAAAAACAAATTTGCAGTTAAACCAGGCCAACTGGCCTAGTCTTGTTTACTGGGTAACTAGGCTGTCAGCAACCTGGTCTGCGCATCAACCGACCCGCTGATGTTCAAAACGTCAATGACTTGACGTGATCTGGAACGTAAACAACTTATCTTGACATTTTATATTAATAATTAAAGGAAACCAAACAGAAATTTCTATCACCATTTTGCATGGCGTTCGTTAATAATTTATCATGGGCACCCACTCGTACCGTCATATATATTAAATAAGAAGTAAATTGGGATTTATTTTGCAACCTTGTACGACCGTGAATTGTTTGTTAATTAAATAAGTAATGGGTGATTATTCATATTTATATCCATTCTTGTTGGATCAAGCCAGAATTTGGATGATGCTAATAAAACCATATGTAATTTGATCTGAGACTTTGGTTGTTTTATCTTAAGTTATTGCAGAAGATATGATCTTAATCCGGACAAACACTCGTGAAAGCAAAGCTAAGGACAGGATACATAATCTTGATCCGGACAAGAGTGAGTGTCGTCAAACACTTGGTAAATAACCAAGTTTCTCCCTCATACGGAATAAGGATCATTCGTGCGGACTAATCACTTAATGCTATGGACTAAGGAAACTGCACCTAACACCTTAAATGAACCAAGTGAAATAGATACAGAGTAAGAATCCTAGTCTACAAGTCACACGGAGTAAGACATAGTTATCGCGGAATAAAAGGCTAAGTCCTCCATTCAAGCGAACTAAGGAAAAGAAGACACGGAGTAAGAAATCCGAGCCTTCCATACATACGGAGTAAGGAATGACTTGTGCGGAATAAGGACCCGAGTCTTTATTCACACAGAGTAAGGAAACTAGATGCGGAGTAAGGAATCCGACCCTGTTACTCATGCGAAGTAAGGATGTACTGATACGGAATAAGCCTTCTGATCCTTTAACTCATACAGAGTAAGGAACTCTCGCGGAGTAAGAAAGCGCTGATGCAGAGTAAGCACTCTGACCTTCACATTCATACGGAATAAGGAAGCGCTTACACGGAATAAGGATTTCTGTACTAAATTAATACGGAGTAAGCAATCACTGACATGGAGTAAGGATCCGAGCTTCATTTACACGGAGTAAGGAACCTTACACCGGATTAAGAAGATGCTGCTTCAACTTATCTCCTCGCATTCAAAGTCACCAGCTTGCTGCTTCCCGATGTAAGACAAACTCTTTGAGAACCTAAAGCATCTTACATGTGGATTAGCGGATATATGAACACAACTTTAACTAAACTTGGGAACTCAAAAAGGCACTTATGATTTGCAAACCCAAGACCTTGAGCTCCACATCCGCAACATTCAAGGCATAAAGAATTCTGAGGAACGGTTAATGCTATACATAGTCCGGAAGTACAAGTTCCAAGATTGTCTCTCAAGGATGTTTATATATATATACTGTAACACTTGTACATTAAGAGTGTCGAATATGTTGATGGTTCATGAGTTTTAAAAGAAGTGTGAATGTACTAGAGCTCATTGAAATAATAGAGGCTAGTGTGTGAGTCATTTTGTAAACAGAGTGTAAGAGAGTCTTGCAGTAGATCTAAAGGCTTTACAAGTTTTAATCTGCTTCTGTTTTATTGTACTTATTATTTGATAATAAAACAAAATACTTCCACTATATGGTTATCTTCCGCATTGATTTTATCTCTTAACCAGATAAGTGCAGTGCCAAAGAGTAAGAAAAGGGTTTTCGATAAGAGCCTATTCACCTCCCTCTAGGCTCCCAGGGACCAACAAGTGGTATCAGAGCAAGTTCTACCTGCTCAACGTAGAGATCCCACTCTTTCTCTCTCTCAAAAATGGCCGAAGAAAGCAACATGTTGTTCAATACTCGACTCAACTCTGGAGGAGCTGAAGAGCCCATCCCAAATCAAAACAGCAGTGAAAATGTCGATCCACCTCAACCTACTGCTGTCGTTGCTCCACTACAACGGAGTTCCAGTTTCACTCTAACTATACCGCCAAAGTTGACACCTGAGCTTTTCTCCCAGTGGAAAGCTCGCATGAGGATGTTCATGGTCTGTCATGATCATCTCATGTGGCCGTGTCTTCATCAGGAGATATCGATTCCGATGACTATCGGAGAACATGGAGTTAGAAGGCCAAAGACTGATGCTGAACTTACCCATGATGAAAGAGCCTGGCAATGTGCTAGTGAAAAGGCTCTGGCATATGTCACATCGTCTTTGGACTCCGAGCTTTCACGGATGTCCAGGGCTGCACAACAACGAAAGTCAGATGGGATAAGCCGACAATCCTCTATGAGGGAAGTCAATCCCAAATGCAGAACATCATCCGTGCTCCTAGGCGGAACTTCGAGAGCTTTAATCACAAACCTAGTGAGTCCCTCAAAAGCATCTATCGGAGATTTGGCAAGCTCATCCTTGAGCTAAAAACCGTCAATGAGCACTACTCTCAATCCCAAATCAATGACAAGTTTTTTCGCTCCTTGCTGGATCGCTACTACTCCAAGCAACTCCGGATGCAAAGCCGACAAGACCTGGCGAGATGTTCCCCTTGAAGGACTATACGGAGAGCTACGGACTCATGAGGTCAGGTTCAAATCTTCCGACCGAGATAAGAAAATAGCTCTTTCACGCCCCAATTTCCTTTCACTTGGAAATGGGTAATGGATCGCCCATGCCTCGCACCCGAAGGGCCAAGGGGTTGGTGCAAGCACCTAAAAAGGGACTTATAACACGGGTGCTGTCCCTAAACTTGTACAACCAGGCTAACATGCCACGGGGCATGCTCCTGCTCCCTAACCATGCACACAAACACAAATCAAATAATAATCATATCTCAATTTATTACATTTCAAAGGGGCTCAAAGTTCATTACAACTCAATAGGGGAAAAACTCCCATCAAACCACAATGTGCTTTGTTTACAAATAATCCAAACCATAAAACAAAAACCCACAAGAAAAAAACAATGAAACTAACATAAAGTCTTCAGCCTCGTGGCCTACCACCACAGCCTCCTTCACCTACCGCTTGCTAGACCCCGCAAAAGAACAAGCTTTATAAGAGGGGTGAGCAAACCATAGCTCGGCGGGGTTCCAGCCTCCCCAGGCCCATCCCACTCTACAATATGCATGACAAGCGTATGTTTGTGCTCGTGTAGTGCCTAAAGCTAAGTAAAGCAAACATCACTCGGAACACACCATTTACCTATGCCCACACTGGGAGGGCAGAGGACACCCGCCACCGCGGCGACATGACATACCACTTCCAGGCGAATGTTGCATGGACACCAATGCAACATTTTCCACCCGAGTCGATATGGCCATCACCTCCTCAAACGCCATACCGACCTTCAGGAATGGGTGCAGACTTTGCCCACCATCGTGAGTGCTACACCGAGACTCGGGACCGCAGTCTTGGCCAAATCTCCAGGGGTCCAAAGAATTGTGCCTGGCCCATAACTCGGTTCAACCCACATACATTTGGGTACTCAATCTCAATCACAAATTCACAGCATCTCAACAAGTACAACTTAATACATCTCAAAAAACACAGCTCAAGTGCAAGTGTATCTCAGGAATGCAACTCAGGCATACATCTCAATTCAAGACAAGGTACTCAACAATATATTTTAATTCAAGACAAGGTACTCAACAACATATCTCAATTCAAACATGTTAATATAGATCAGTAAGCACAACTCAGGCATAACAATATAACTCAACAAAGGCACTCAAATGCATGCAAGAAAGCAACATTCTCAATTACGGTCCACGCTTTACGCTTTTACCGATGTAGGTGTTCTTGAACTATTTTGGCAAGTTTTTCTTAGGCAAACTCAACTCATGGACATCATCCAAATCAATTCTTTTCTCAGATATATATATATATATATACATTAAAAATCTCATATTAATCCAACACATGCATATACATATATATGTTCATCACCTCATTCACTAATTGGGGTTAAGAGAAGAATCACAACAGACCCATCACCAAAATTCCAAAATTTATTTATGGTAGGTGAAAATCTAGAATTTGGGAGGGGTACAAGGGTTGACAACGAATCCCTACCTCCAGAATTTGGGAATACAACAAATCGTTGTATCCTAGCTACCTCAACGCCTCCGTTCTCCCTGGTCGCAAGAACCTCAAATTGTCAGCCTTAAATCGTCCCTCTCTCCCTCTCTCGCCATCTCTCTCTCTCTCTCTCGTTGTCTCTCTCTCTCTCTCTCTCCGGCGTCTCCCTCTCTCTCTCTCTCTCTCTCTCTCTCTCTCTCTCTCTTTGTATGTGATGGCTGCAAGGGTTACAAGAATGAAGAACCCTAATCCTTAAAGCTCCACCTTTTTATATAGTCACCTTGACATCAAAATGACGTAGTTTTGATTAAATGAAGCCCAAGATCAAAACGACATAGTTTTGATTAAATGAAACCCAACATCAAAATAACGTAGTTTTGATACACACTATAACCTTCTAACATCCTTATATGACAAAATATCCAAAATTTCAACATGGTTCTTTGGGAGAAAGTTACAAGGAACACAAAACCAAGCTAACGGAGGCCGCACGTGACAAAGGCCATTGTCATGAGCACCTCCAAATTCCCTAGGATTTTTCCCCAAGCCTTAGAACAACGTTAGGAAGACTCCCATGAAAAAAAAAAAAACCTCGCCCGTGACAACCATTGTCGCGGGCACCTCCTTTTGGGCTCAAATTTTGCCTCAAGCTTCCTCATCATCATAAAAGGTGTTATAGCCAATCAGGGTTGAAATAAAACTCCTCAAAACCCAACAATTTGCTACTCCAAAAGGCAAAACTACGATTAACTCCTCACGTCCCGAAACACGGGTCATTACATCCTCTCCCCCTTAAAGACTTTTCGTCCTCGAAAAGAAAATGTGGAATGAAAGAAAACAACAACCATAACCAATGAATAGACCTCTAACACAAATTAATACACTCCACGTGGTCATGCAACGATGTCAAAAGAAATACTCTTAGGTCACATAACCAATTGGACAAGTACCCGATTATGTTGATGTTTGCCTTCCTCCCCCCTTCAGGGTTGTTCGTCCTCAAACAGAGTCGGGGTAGTGAGCACGCATCTCACCTCACGTTCCCAAGTCTCTTTCTCCATACCTCGGTGTTTCCACAACACCTGAACCAACAGAATAGTCTTACCTCACAAGCTTTCGCCCCTATCCAAAATACGGATTGGTGCCTCAACAACCATCACATCCTCCTCAATATCCGGAGTACTCCAATCCAACACATGTGTGGGATCCGGATGATATTTCCGCAACCGGGATATATGGAAAACATCATGAACTCGCTCAAACCGGGAGGTAATGCCAACCTATAAGCCACAGTCCAACTCTGCTCAAAATCTCAAACGGTCCAATGTATCGAGGAGACAACTTAGATCCCTTTCCAAATCCTTTATGCCCCGTCCGTGGAGAAACATGAAGGAATACGTGGTCTCCCACAAAAACTCCAACGGTCGGCGTCGGCGATCCGCATAAGACTTTTGTCCGCTCTAAGTCGTAAGAAGGCGTTGCCTAATCGCATTACTTTTGCCGTAGCCTCTTGGACCAATTGAGGTCCCAACATAGCTGCCTCTCCAACCTCCGCCCAACATAATGGAGACCGACAAGGTCTACCATACAATGCCTCAAACGGGGCTATCCCAATAGAAGACCGATAGCTGTTATTATAGGCAAACTCTACTAGGAGGAAGGTGAGAAGCCCATGATCCTCCAAAATCAAGTATACAAGCTCTCAACAAGTCTTCCAATGTTTGAATGGTCCTCTCTGACCGACCATCGCCTCGGGATGGAAAGCGGACTCAAATTAAGTCGTGTTCCAATGCTTCTTGCAAACCACCCCAAAACCGAGATGTAAACCGCGCATCCCCGTCTCGAAACAATGGACAAAGGCACTCCATGCAATCGGACAATCTCATCAACATACAACCGGCTTAACGTGTCGATAGAGTCTCGCTCCTAGTCTCGCCAAGAAATGGGCCGATTTAGTTAATCGGTCTACAATGACCCAAATCATATCCTTCCTCCCGAAGTGGTAGGAAGTCCCGTCACAAAATCCATGGTAATATGCTCCCACTTCCACTCAGCCACAAGCAAATGCCGCAATTGACCTGCAGTCGTTGGTGCTCGCCTTAACTTGTTGACAAGTAAGGCACCTGGAAACAAACTCGTTATACTCCTCTTCGGTCCCGGCCACCAGAACTGTGCTCCAACCGCATGATACATCTTAGTTCCTCCCTGGATGCACAGCCAAACGGGAATGATGGAACTTCCTCATCACATCCTCACGTAAGGAAGGCGGTACTATCAGACGCCCCTAAAATCTTAATTCATGCTCAACTCCTTCATCCAGTCCTCCGACAACTCACCGGCCTCTATCCGGGCCCGGATCACTTCACGGTCCACGTCCCCCAACCGTCCATCACGGACACATTGATATAACTCGGCATCACAAGGTGATAGGACACAGGATTGCTTCCCCACTCGCTAAAATCAGGTTGTACCAAGATCGCTAACAGCTTCCATCATTTTCCATTCTCTCATGGAAACCTCACCTTTTCCCTTTCTACTCAACGCGTCGGCAACTACATTCCCCTTCCCAGGCGTGTAGAGAGCGTGAAATCAAACATTTGTAGGTACTCTACCCATCTCCTCTCGTCTCAAATTCAGGTCTCTCTAGGTGAAGATATACTGTAGGCTTTTGTGGTCATTGTATACCACAAATTTCTCCCCCAACAGTAATGTTGCCAAGAATTTAGGGCAAAAATAATCGCCGCTAACTCCAGGTCGTGCGTTGGGTAATTTTGCTCATGGGGCTTCGGTGCCACGAGCCATATGCTATGACTTTGTGTTCCTACATCGTAACACACCCTGCCCAACTCGAGATGCATCACAATATACCTCGAATGGTACTCCCTCCTGCGGTAGACTCAACACCGGTGCGGTAGTCAAATGAGTTTTCAACTCTTCAAAAGCTTGCCGGCAGTTGTCCATCCACTCAAATTTGACTCCCTTCCGTGTCGAGCTGTCATCGGAGCCGCCAACCGAGAAAACCCTTCCACGAAACGCCGGTAATACCTTGCCAGACCCAAGAAACTACGGATCTCAAAAACTTTCGTGGGCCTCTTCCAAGATGATACCGACTCAATCTTGGTTGGGTCCACTCTAACTCCTTCGGCGGATACCACATGTCCAAGAAAATGCACATCTTGCATCCAGAAGTCGCACTTGCTAAATTTAGCATACAATTGATGATCTCGTAGTGTCTCGCAACACCACGGTCAGGTGCTCCTCATGCTCGGCTCGGGTCTTAGAGTACACGAGAATGTCGTCAATAAATACCACCACAAAGGAATCTAGGTATGGGGCAAATACCGACTCATCGATGCATGAATACCGCCAGGCGTTCGTGAGCCCAAAAGGCATCACTAACCACTCATAGTGTCCATATCTCGCACCTAAATGCCGTCTTAGGGATGTCCTCGCTCCCGACCCTCAATTGATGATATCCCAAACGTAGATCAATCTTTGAGAACCACCATGCTCCACTCAACTGGTCAAATAAATCATCGATCCACGGTAAAGGGTATTTGTTCTTTACCGTCACTTGATTCAACTTCCGGTAATCAATACAAAGTCGCAACAAACCGTCCGCCTTCTTAGCAAACAAAACTGGTGCACCCCAAGGTGAGGTATTAGGGCGGATAAAACCTTTATCTCCCGGTTCCTTTATCTCGCTTTTGAAGCTCCCGCAACTCGGCAGGTCCCATCCGGTATGCTACTTGTGAGATGGGTCCTACCCCTGGCAAAAGTTCAATCATGAACTCAATATTTCGTTTGGAGGCAACTCCAACAACTCCCCAGAAACACATACTGGAAATTCTCGGCAACATCCGGCCACACCCTTTTCTCTAAGTTACCTTCCTCCTCAAAGGTTGGAGTGACAAGTCTATGGGTAATATTACCCCATAGCTCCTGTGTCGGTCCGGCTCTCCCAAAGATTCTTATCCCATTCACCCACTAGGGTACAGGAAGATCATGTGGGTGAAATAAACGACACTCGTCATCTATAACAATCAATCTTAGCCTGAAGGCCATCAACCAGTCCATCCCCAGAATCAAACTAAAAGTTCTCATGGGCATCACATACAAATCAAATGAGAGTTCAACATCTCCTATCGTAAGCACACACTCATGACATACTCGGTAGATTGACTCCGCACCTCCCATTGGTGACTCGACCCTCAGAGGTCTATCGGCCCTCACACAATCAAGTCCAAGGCTCTCAACCAAGGACTCGGCAATCAGGGAGCACGAAGCTCGGTATCAAATAAGTATAGCAATAATAGTGCGAGATATTAAAATAGTACATCAAACTACCGAAGGTCCGGCTCCATCTTCTTCGGAGGGTGAGGGTAAGTCCTCTCCCTCGCTGGTGTTGAGGTAAGTGCGAACACTCGCCTTGACTTGCCCCACCACTTGCCTCACTTGCCTTTCCTTTAGTTCCTGCCTGGAGTCCACTTGGATGCCCCTCCGAACCTCCTTGTGGTTGCCTCTCCCCCCGTGGTCTAGTATAACCGGAACCGCCGACCGGCTTGCCACGAACGTGCTTGGCCTCGGAGCTAGGGCTTGAAATTGGGTCTCACCCCTGCTTCCTTGTGTTAAACTCCTAGCTCCCGGGCTGTTCCCTCTCTCGAAACACATCGTACTAATGTGTCCTATTTTCCCATAGTTGTGACACTTCAGGTGGTGCTTGGGGCACTCACGTTTGACATGCCCTGGCTGGCCACAACAAGTACACCCGCTTGGGAAACTCCCACTGAGCCTCCCAGGCCTCCAAAATAACAGGATCTGGGTGGAGCCATTGAAGCTTGGCCCCTATCCTTGGGAAGAGTCCCACTCCCAAGTTCAACCCTCTGTCTCTTGGTTTCCCCCGCTTATCGCGCGTACTCGTCCCCAATTGCTCCTGATGAGCCTGTCTTCCCTCTTCTAATCCTCTCTCAATAATCTTTGGTGTGTCCACGACTTCAAAGATAAGTCTTCGATCCACAAGATCTCTACTCTTTGCTTCAGGGCAAGCCTGAGTCCCATGGTAAACTTATGGGCCTTTAGGTCCTCCCTTGAGATTGTTTCGGGAGCAAACCGACTCAGCCCTTGGAAATCTCGCTCATACTCGCCACCGTGCGTGATCCCTGCTTCGGATCGCCGAACTCTTCCCGTTTCGTCACCGCAACGACTGGGGAAGAACTCCTCATGGAACAACCTGGAGGAACTCATTCCAGGACATGGCCTCCATGTCCCGGCTTCCTGAAATGCTAAGCCACCATTCCAAGGCTTCCTCCTCCAACCGTCGACTTCCAGCCTCACCTTGTCTCCCTCCCTGGGGTCGGAGGAAGGAGAATATATGCTCGACCTATCGTAGCCAATGCTCGCGCTAAAGGTTCGGCTCCTCCCTTGAACCTTGGTGGGTGTTCCTTTCGGAACCATGTCACTACATCTCCCTCTTCCCACCTCATCGGCACTTCCTGCCTATGCAAAGGTTCCGCCTCACGGGGTGGAGAGGGTGGCACCGCCTGTCGTGTCATCATCTCCCGACGTACCTCGTTTAGGATCTCCCCCAAGATCCTCACGTATTCCCTGTACGTTCTCACTTAAGGCCCCGACTTGGGCCATGATCCGTTCCAGAGGAACATCGCCCTCTACTCGTTGTTCTCTCTCCGGTCCGGCACGTGCGAAGATTCATCTTCTACAACCGGGGTAGCTCGGGTTACTCTCCTAGGAGGCATAGTCTACATATTTTAAACAAAACTAGAGTCAAGATCTCTCAGGCTCTATACACCCTCATCCCTATGGGCCATGAGGTACTCAAGCAACTTTTCACATGTAAACATACAGGATAATCACTCAAAATGGCACAAGAACATTTCACAAAGAACAATTTTTAGCAACAATTCTTAGCAAAAAATTTCAAAGAACAATTTTCAACAACACAACATTCCAAATCATAACATTTATATTCAAATTAAACTAATGCCCTAATGCCAATGCATGTATGCACCCCAACCCAGATGCAAATGTCCTACTCCTTGGTCTAACTACCCCCGAGTACACCCTAGAAAACAAGATAGAACCACGGTGATCAGGCGTGTCCTATACTGCCTCCTAAGGGTCTCGAAAGCAACCATACCTCCCCACTATCCTAGATCCACTAGACCATGAACTTGGGCTCGATAACATATTGTCACGCCCCAATTTCCTTTCACTTGGAAATGGGTAGTGACTGCCCATGCCCGCACCCAAAGGGCCAAGGGGTTGGTGCAAGCACCTAAAAAGGGACTTATAACACGGGTGCTGTCCCCAAACTTGTACAACCAGGCTAACATTGTAAGACCCGCAAAATTTTTAGCTATTTAAGTTCTTCCTTAAAGAGTAATAATAATAAAATAATAATAATGTTATTGTTAACAATAGTTAGAAAGGATATTTTGGATATTATCACGATAAAAATAAGCATCCAATATGGTCATTCAAATAGCATGTGACTAATAAGTAATCGTTAGAATAGTAACTAGCCGTTATGAATAGTATCCGTTTGGACTTCCATAAATAGGTATGAGCATGAGATTTTATTTATAAGAGAGTATAGAAATAAGAAGAATAATAATAAGAGTTATGGCATCAAGTTCTCAAGTACCGCCATCCGAGAATAGTGTACGAGATGAAGATCGGCGAGCAATACGACTTGAAGTTACAAAGCTATGCTTTGCTATAGATGAGCTAAATGCTCGTATCCAATGGCTGCAATATAATGCGACGAGACACAGGGAGAAGTTTGAGGTTATTCGTGCGACAACCACGACAATGTTAGCCGAAGGGTTGTGTAGCTCTACCGGCAAAGCACAACACGTCCTACGCACATACGCTAATATAATTCAAGAAATTTTACGAAGGCCATAGAATATGATATTAATGTTTATGTTTAGGATTATAATATTTTATGCTATAATGTTATCTTACTTTATTGTTTATTGATTATGCAATTATATTATTTTATCCGCGTAAATATTAAATATGTTATAAAAAAAAATAAAATAATTTCTTATATGTCATAAAACGTTTAGATGCTATATATTATGTCATTTAGTTTCTTAAACCAAATTACTATGGGTAAGTAAGTATTACAAGCCTTAACTTTACCAAAAGTATGAAACATAGGTAAGACCCAAAAATTTGAATAAGGCAGATTCTGGAGGTCCCATTCAAAAATTCATAACTTGAGTTATACAGATCCAATTGACATGAAACCAAAGCCCATTTGTTCCTTTATCACTTAGCTAAAACGTGTAAAAAGTTCAGAATTTAATATGAAGCCAATCAATTCCAGAAGTTAAAATACTACACATAGGTTCAGTGTGAACGGGTAAACATTTTAGTATGACTTTAAAATTCAATAACTTTTGTTATACACATGTGAAAATTATAAAATTGATACCCATTTGTAGATATTTAAGTCAGTAATGCAATACAATTGGCCGTTTGTCAAAAACTATAAAATTAAAAATGTTATAATTGAATTAGTAGGGAGTACACCAATGTGGACTTTTGCTGCCAAAGGAACCTTCTAGGTTTAAAAGTCTTAAAACATTTTTTTTAATGGTAGGAGGAGATAACCACGTTTTTAATAAGAGATAATATGAAGAAAATAAAGTATTATATATTTTTTAAATAATTTAATTTAATGCCAAAGTCAAATTTGTACACTATTTTTCATACTATTACACCTACCATCCTTGCCTATATAAGGAGTGTCTTGCCTCTCCTCTTAATACACAAATCCCTCAAGCCACACCACGAAATTCCCTCTCAAAACACTCCCTTAAGCCCTCTTAACATCCCAAATACTCTACTCAAATCCTCTTTTGCTTTTGGTACTTACCAAGCGTCGAAGTTCTACGAAAGGTAATACTTAAGATTTTTGAAATTTTTAAGTCGCTTCTTATTTATTATGTAGATCTATATGGTTGGTTTTACCACCTCATATATACTATATTCATGGTTGGTTTTACCACCTTACATATGTTATTTATATGATTAGTTGTACCACCTCGTATATACATACATGGTTGGCCTTGCCACCTCATATACATACCTGTGTAATTATTTTAAATTATAGTATTTTATCATAACGTTGTCATTCTATAATTCAAGTGAAAAGATGAGAATATTAACTTATGTTTTTATTTTTATTTTAAGGTTCTAGATATCGGAAGATTGTAAGGAACGACTTCCAAAATGAATTCCCCGACAATCGCCCTTCTTCTTCTCGCAACCCCAATTGTTAATGCTTCAACCTCACAAACTATCCCCATCCTTATCTCCTCCTGATCTTCCCTTTAGACCCGTGTCTAATATCCCCTCATGGTTAAGGTGGAAGACACGTAGGAAAAATAAGCTTATCGCACGTCTTTTCCGTTCACCCAATACAAGAAGTAAATCTTATTCAAAAACTCTCAAGGCATATAACCTAGTTAGTGCACAACTCAAGGCTTATGATGCATGGGATCGAAATAGGATATGGAACGGCAATAGAAGTGGGAACCCAAATTAATATTCAACCCCACAAGCACGGTATGCCTATTAAAAGATATAAGTTAAAGTATGATATATATATATATATATATATATATATATATATACATAAAGGAGATATGTGTGATATTGAACTTTTCAAGCATTAATGCTAATTTAGTGTTTTGATATTTTTTTTTTTAGGTTTAGAACACGGAGAACGACAAGCGGATAGTAAGGGTTTTTCTTTTCTTTATTCTTACTTTTCTCTTCCTCTTTATCTTGTTTTATTTGGAATTATTATTGTAAGAGTTTTTCTTTTCTTTATTCTTACTTTTCTCTTCCTCTTTATCTTGTTTTATTTGGAATTATTATTGTAAGAGTTTTATGTTTCTTATTCCATTTTATTGTTGAGAAGATTAGATTAGTCTCTTTTTAATCTCTCTTGGTAATCTATGCTATTGATTGGGGGTAGATAACCATTTTGATATTCGTGGTTATCCTTGTTAACCTTGAATGTTTTATTGGAATTCTATAATATGCCTCATCTTATGTATGTTAAAGTTATTATAACCTCTTATGTTTGGACAAAGTAAGTTTATAATGGGTGGTTCCAGAAAGACCTCCAATGCATTGGGTAAAGAACATCACCTGGAGAGTGTCAATCCAAATTGATAATATGTTACGTTATGTTATGATACGGTATCCGGGTGGTTAACCTAGGTCATGATGTTATGATACGATTTCTAAACATAATCTTCCATGTTATGATTTTCTTGTGAAATGTTGATCATGTATGATGTGTAAATATTATATTTCCTATGTTCGATATCTTCATGATTTTTCCTTACCCACTTATGTTTACCCTTACTGGGCTATTTGAGCTCACCCTTTTTTATGATTTCTTCTCCAACCCCAGGTAATTAAGGGATGGAGAAACTAGGATAAGGAGTCGAGAAGTGCTTGGAAATAAAGTTGTGTGAAATTTTAAAGATTTATTAAGTTGTTTGCTCGTGTGCTTTGTTATGTAATAATGGGTTATGGATACTTAGTCTCTAAACCCCTAAACCTTAAAGATCTTGGATTGAAATTTGTAATAATGAATGGTTTGTTTGATTAATTAAGTAATAGTTTGAAATTGATATAAAATTTGTATATTTAATTTCCGTAACGCACCCGGTTTGGAGGTTTCAAATTTGGGGGCGTTACGGTTGGTATCGAGCGATGGTTTATTATAGGTTAGAGACGAGTCTTAGAAATATGAAGTGTGATACATAAGTTAAAGGTCTTAGAATGATAATTTCGTATAAAG
This sequence comes from Taxillus chinensis, assembly GCA_023512835.1. Taxonomy (NCBI): domain Eukaryota; kingdom Viridiplantae; phylum Streptophyta; class Magnoliopsida; order Santalales; family Loranthaceae; genus Taxillus; species Taxillus chinensis. Next base: position 22,850,307 of record CM042087.1, on the reverse strand, counting down.
CATAGGAATAAAGTATAACACGCTACAAGAAAACAAAATCAATAAAAACTTTAAGTAAACGCATGAGATTATTGTTAGGAAATTATATTTCGTTTATTGATGGACTAACGGGTATTTTGTGTATATATTTCAAAAGAAGCAGACATGGAGAAATCTAGTAATTGACACGGTGAAAGGTATGTTATCAAGTCTTCAACGTGATTTTAGGATAACACACTCGTGAAAGGTACGTCATTCGGCACGCTACAAAATAAAATAATAGTAGTGTATATCGCACACAAACACACAACTTATTTTATTTCATAAGGAACTATTACATAAAGAAAATTACACCAACATTGCGATAATATAGAACAGATAGATTGTCATCAGGAACGGTATGAAAATTGGACTAAACACCTCGTCCATGAAAAATAAGAACGTTACAACAATAACAAGAACGGTAAACAAGATCTTGACAAGTGGAAACATTTTGTAGAGAAGGGAAGGAGTGGTTGTTCGCCGGATTCGAAGCACGTCGTAGGAGAAGCCAGCTCGCCGGAGAAGTGATAACAATCAACAAACTAGTTCGTTAGAGTGTTAGAGGGTGAGAAGATCAAGTCGTCAAGGTTGGGAAGCACCTCACCCGTAGAGTCTTCGACGCCAACGAGAAGGATTCGAAGTCGGTGATGGTCGCCGCAGTCCAATGAAGCTAGTATCACACGAGATGGTGCGGAATGACGCAGCCAAGGCACGCCTATAATGGAGAACGTGTGGTGAGGAATAAAGGCATGGACGTGTGGTTGGAAACAAAAAGGGAGGGAAAGCAAACCTATAACTAATGTGTGGTATGTCGAATTCGGTATATGTAATTAGGCGCGAATCAGCCAAGCAGGCCTTGTAAGTGGCAAATCATCAACCACTACTCCAGAGAAACACATAGGAACCGAACCAAGACGTTCAGAATATTCAAACAAGGTGACACCATTAGGCCACCTCCCAAGCAAGTATCCAAGTAAGTAGCCCGATTTAACGTAAGGATTATAATGCTCGGTTAAAGAAGCAAATAAATGATGACCCCTTAATTTAAGTAGTTATCTTATGAAATCTCATTATTATCACATGTCATGTTTAACTTATGTTGCCATTTTAAGTTAAGTAACCCTTATATTTTTATATACCACGGTTATTTTATTTTTATTATATATACTCCTTTCTTTAATGCCCAAGTAAATACCTATCATCTTGTTCCATGCTTTTAAGTTAAGCATCTTAGCTTCAATATTGCGGCACGCTGAAGCTACATAGGTATAGATTTACTACACGTTAACGCCATATCATGCATGCCTTATACCGCACGCCAAAGGCACTCACCCATGCTCTTGCTATATGTAGAAGTTAATGCACCTATGCTTCTAAGACACGGTCAAGTTATCTTTTAGCTTGCTTTTTCTTACACGCTAAGTTTACCCACCCCAACGAATAGCACTATAAATGGAAGTATGCGCCATTTCCATAGTTCTAGACCTAGACAATAATTTCTATTTAGTTGAAAAATGGCTTCCTACTATAAACCACCACAAAACTCAAGGTTCCAATGAGTTGGTGTTCTTGGAGGAAAAACCATTGGGAAGAAAGAGTGTTATAAGATCGCAACCATAGAACTCGGTGAGGAACTTGTCTCTAAAGGGTTAGACGTTGTCTGCAATTGCGAAATTTTTGGACTTCTGGAGCTTTTGTCTCAAGTCGTTCGCTCAGCGGGAGGACATATATCTACACATTCGAGCATGGAAACGCGATCTCCGAACTTCATCAACGAAAGGAAGAAGTCGCTAGACTCTCTCGATTGCTTCATTATACTTCCTGGAGACCTTGGAGCTATGGAGGAATTCATGGAAATCGTCACTGGGCTCAACTAGGTATCCATGATAAACCCATAGGCTTACTTAACATAGGTGGATTTTTCGATCCCTTTATAGCCCAAATCGATACTGCCATCGAAGAAGGTTTCATTAAACCATCACAAAAGAAGATCATCATCGTAAGTAGCAGCGCGAAGGATCTACTAAGGAAAATGGAGGCATATGAGCCAACACGTGAAGGTGCTATTTCAAAGGACCTTTGGGAAGTCAAGTCTGGATCATCGAATCTAGACAACATCTAGAAAACCGCTTAGCTCTATCATAATTTGAAATCAGTATGGTGTATTTTATTTTGTTTTAAATAAATGATGCTTTTAACCTATTTCATCGTATAACCCTAGAATTTTTAAGAGTGATATCATAAACATAATAAATGGAAAGTAATAATATTGGTGATAATGTCTAGGACACGTTTTATAATGTGAAACCGCAAATCTTAGTCAATATATAGAAAGTGATTGATATGATTTTGATTGATGATAGAACAAGCCTATTTTGACATTTGAGAACCTATATCGATTATAATATCATTATCATTATTGAAGTAGCCGTACTCTAAGCAAGTGCTATATATAAAATATAAACAGAAGGAGAAGATAATCTTTATAGGAAGCAGTGCAACGATATGGCATCATCCAACTCTCATGTGTATATACTCGAATCTAGCACCACGCGAGATGAAGATCGACGAAGGGTGCGGGCTGAGATTACAAGACTACTCTTTACCGTAGATGAACTGACAGCCCGTAATCATTGGCTACTATTAGAGCAAACAAGGATGAGGGAAAAGGCTAATCTCATCCGTGCAGCCACATCGGCAATGTTAGGAGAAGGACAATGTGGCTCTGCTGCAGAAGCTCGCTTAACCCTCAGGGTTTATGCAGATACAATTCGAGAAATATTGAATAGACCGTAGAAAGTAATTATAATTTTCTCCTTGGGACCATGAGCTTTTGAGCTAACGAAGGTATGAAATAATTTCGAGGACGAAATTTCTTTAAGGAGGGTAGGATGTAAGACCCGCAAAATTTTTAGCTATTTAAGTTCTTCCTTAAAGAGTAATAATAATAAAATAATAATAATGTTATTGTTAACAATAGTTAGAAAGGATATTTTGGATATTATCACGATAAAAATAAGCATCCAATATGGTCATTCAAATAGCATGTGACTAATAAGTAGTCGTTAGAATAGTAACTAGCCGTTATGAATAGTATCCGTTTGGACTTCCATAAATAGGTATGAGCATGAGATTTTATTTATAAGAGAGTATAGAAATAAGAAGAATAATAATAAGAGTTATGGCATCAAGTTCTCAAGTACCGCCATCCGAGAATAGTGTACGAGATGAAGATCGGCGAGCAATACGACTTGAAGTTACAAAGCTATGCTTTGCTATAGATGAGCTAAATGCTCGTATCCAATGGCTGCAATATAATGCGACGAGACACAGGGAGAAGTTTGAGGTTATTCGTGCGACAACCACGACAATGTTAGCCGAAGGGTTGTGTAGCTCTATGCCAAGCACAACACGTCCTACGCACATACGCTAATATAATTCAAGAAATTTTACGAAGGCCATAGAATATGATATTAATGTTTATGTTTAGGATTATAATATTTTATGCTATAATGTTATCTTACTTTATTGTTTATTGATTATGCAATTATATTATTTTATCCGCGTAAATATTAAATATGTTATAAAAAAAATAAAATAATTTCTTATATGTCATAAAACGTTTAGATGCTATATATTATGTCATTTAGTTTCTTAAACCAAATTACTATGGGTAAGTAAGTATTACAAGCCTTAACTTTACCAAAAGTATGAAACATAGGTAAGACCCAAAAATTTGAATAAGGCAGATTCTGGAGGTCCCATTCAAAAATTCATAACTTGAGTTATACAGATCCAATTGACATGAAACCAAAGCCCATTTGTTCCTTTATCACTTAGCTAAAACGTGTAAAAAGTTCAGAATTTAATATGAAGCCAATCAATTCCAGAAGTTAAAATACTACACATAGGTTCAGTGTGAACGGGTAAACATTTTAGTATGACTTTAAAATTCAATAACTTTTGTTATACACATGTGAAAATTATAAAATTGATACCCATTTGTAGATATTTAAGTCAGTAATGCAATACAATTGGCCGTTTGTCAAAAACTATAAAATTAAAAATGTTATAATTGAATTAGTAGGGAGTACACCAATGTGGACTTTTGCTGCCAAAGGAACCTTCTAGGTTTAAAAGTCTTAAAACATTTTTTTAATGGTAGGAGGAGATAACCACGTTTTTAATAAGAGATAATATGAAGAAAATAAAGTATTATATATTTTTTAAATAATTTAATTTAATGCCAAAGTCAAATTTGTACACTATTTTTCATACTATTACACCTACCATCCTTGCCTATATAAGGAGTGTCTTGCCTCTCCTCTTAATACACAAATCCCTCAAGCCACACCACGAAATTCCCTCTCAAAACACTCCCTTAAGCCCTCTTAACATCCCAAATACTCTACTCAAATCCTCTTTTGCTTTTGGTACTTACCAAGCGTCGAAGTTCTACGAAAGGTAATACTTAAGATTTTTGAAATTTTTAAGTCGCTTCTTATTTATTATGTAGATCTATATGGTTGGTTTTACCACCTCATATATACTATATTCATGGTTGGTTTTACCACCTTACATATGTTATTTATATGATTAGTTGTACCACCTCGTATATACATACATGGTTGGCCTTGCCACCTCATATACATACCTGTGTAATTATTTTAAATTATAGTATTTTATCATAACGTTGTCATTCTATAATTCAAGTGAAAAGATGAGAATATTAACTTATGTTTTTATTTTTATTTTAAGGTTCTAGATATCGGAAGATTGTAAGGAACGACTTCCAAAATGAATTCCCCCGACAATCGCCCTTCTTCTTCTCGCAACCCCAATTGTTAATGCTTCAACCTCACAATTATCCCCATCCTTATCTCCTCCTGATCTTCCCTTTAGACCCGTGTCTAATATCCCCTCATGGTTAAGGTGGAAGACACGTAGGAAAAATAAGCTTATCGCACGTCTTTTCCGTTCACCCAATACAAGAAGTAAATCTTATTCAAAAACTCTCAAGGCATATAACCTAGTTAGTGCACAACTCAAGGCTTATGATGCATGGGATCGAAATAGGATATGGAACAGCAATAGAAGTGGGAACCCAAATTAATATTCAACCCCACAAGCACGGTATGCCTATTAAAAGATATAAGTTAAAGTATGATATATATATATATATATATTTCATAAAGGAGATATGTGTGATATTGAACTTTTCAAGCATTAATGCTAATTTAGTATTTTGATATTTTTTTTTTTAGGTTTAGAACGCGGAGAACGACAAGCGGATAGTAAGGGTTTTTCTTTTCTTTATTCTTACTTTTCTCTTCCTCTTTATCTTGTTTTATTTGGAATTATTATTGTAAGAGTTTTTCTTTTCTTTATTCTTACTTTTCTCTTCCTCTTTATCTTGTTTTATTTGGAATTATTATTGTAAGAGTTTTATGTTTCTTATTCCATTTTATTGTTGAGAAGATTAGATTAGTCTCTTTTTAATCTCTCTTGGTAATCTATGCTATTGATTGGGGGTAGATAACCATTTTGATATTCGTGGTTATCCTTGTTAACCTTGAATGTTTTATTGGAATTCTATAATATGCCTCATCTTATGTATGTTAAAGTTATTATAACCTCTTATGTTTGGACAAAGTAAGTTTATAATGGGTGGTTCCAGAAAAGACCTCCAATGCATTGGGTAAAGAACATCACCGGAGAGTGTCAATCCAGCTGATAATATGTTACGTTATGTTATGATACGGTATCTGGGTGGTTAACCTAGGTCATGATGTTATGATACGATTTCTAAACATAATCTTCCATGTTATGATTTTCTTGTGAAATGTTGATCATGTATGATGTGTAAATATTATATTTCCTATGTTCGATATCTTCATGATTTTTCCTTACCCACTTATGTTTACCCTTACCGGGCTATTTGAGCTCACCCTTTTTTATGATTTTTTCTCCAACCCCAGGTAATTAAGGGATGGAGAAACTAGGATAAGGAGTCGAGAAGTGCTTGGAAATAAAGTTGTGTGAAATTTTAAAGATTTATTAAGTTGTTTGCTCGTGTGCTTTGTTATGTAATAATGGGTTATGGATACTTAGTCTCTAAACCCCTAAACCTTAAAGATCTTGGATTGAAATTTGTAATAATGAATGGTTTGTTTGATTAATTAAGTAATAGTTTGAAATTGATATAAAATTTGTATATTTAATTTCCGCTAACGCACCCAGTTGGAGGTTTCAAATTTGGGGGCGTTACAAACATGCCACGGGACATGCTCCTGCTCCATAACCATGCACACAAACACAAATCAAATAATAATGATATCTCAATTTATTACATTTTAAAGGGGCTCAAAGTTCTTTAAAACTCAATAGGGGAAAAACTCACATCAAACCACAATGTGCTCTATTTACAAATAATCCAAAGCATAAAACAAAAACCCACAAGAAAAAAACAATGAAACTAACATAAAGTCTTGACCTCAGGTGGCTTACCACCACAGCTCCTTCACCTACCACCACCATGGCGACATGACATACCACTTCCAGGCGAATGTTGCATGGACACCAATGCAACATTTTCCACCCGAGTCAGATATGGCCATCACCTCCTCAGATGCCATACCTACCCTCAGGAATGGGTGCAGACAGAGCCCACCATCGTGAGTGCTACACCGAGACTCAGGACGGCAATCCTGGCCAAATCTCAAGGGGTCCAGTAATTGTGCCTGGCCCATAACTCAGTTCAACCCACATACATTTGGGTACTCAATCTCAATCACAAATTCACAGCATCTCAACAAGTACAACTCAAGACATCTCTAAAACACGGCTCAAGTGCAAGTGTATCTCAAGAATACAACTCAGGCATACATCTCAATTCAGTACAAGGTACTCAACAATATATTTTAATTCAGTACAAGGTACTCAGCAACATATCTCAATTCAAACATGTTAATATAACTCAGCAAGTACAACTCAGGCATAACAATATAACTCAACAGTGCACTCAGCTCATGCAGTACAGCAACATTCTCAATTACAGTCACAATTTACAGTTTTACCGATGTAGGTATTCTTGAACTGTTTTGACAAGTTTTTCTTACGCAAACTCAACTCATGGACATCATCCAAATCAATTGTTTTCTCAAATATATATATACATTAAAAATCTCATATTAATCCAACACATGCATATACATATATATGTTCATCACCTCATTCACAGAATTAGGGTTAAGAGAAGAATCACAACAGACCCATTACCAAAATTCGAAAATTTATTTATGGTAGGTGAAAATCTAGAATTTGGGAGGGGTACAAGGGTTGACAACGAATCCCTACCTCCAGAATTTGGGAATACAACAGATCATTGTTTCCTAGCTACCTCAACGCCTCCGGTCTCCCGTCGTCAGCAAGAACCTTAAATCGTCGGCCTTGGATCGTCCCTCTCTCCCTCTCTGGCCGTCTCTCTCTCTCTCGGGCCGTCTCTCTCTCTCTCTCTCTGTATGTGACGGCTGCGAGGGTTACAAGAATGAAGAACCCTAATCCTTAAAGCTCCACCTTTTTCTATAGTCACCTTGACATCAAAACGACGTAGTTTTAATTAAATGAAGCCCAACATCAAAACGACGTAGTTTTGATTAAATGAAACCCAAGATCAAAATGACGTAGTTTTGATACATACTACAACCTTCTAACATCCATATATGACAAAATATCCATAATTTCGACATGGTTCTTTGGGAGAAAGTTACAAGGATCACAAAACCAAGCTAATGGAGGTTGCACGTGACAAAGGCCATTGTCACGAGCACCTCTAAATTCCCTAGGATTTTTCCCCAAGCCTTAGAACAACGTCAGGAAGACTCCCATGAAGAAAAACTCTGCCCGTGACAACCATTGTCGCGGGCATTGTCGCGGGCACCTCCTTTTGGGCTCAAATTTTGCCTCAAGCTTCCTCATCATCATAAAAGGTGTTATAGCCAATGTGTGTTGAAATAAAACTCCTCAAAACCCAATAATTTGCTACTCCAAAAGGCGAAACTACGATTAACTCCTCACATCCCGAAACACGGGTCCTTACAAGCTCGAAAGAAAAGGGGGTAGCTTTCAAAGCTACAGAATGCTTCAAGATACAACGGAATGATGATACGGAAGAGTCGAGAGAACTCGACTCAAACGCTGAAGAAGAAATAGCTCTTCCTGGGTCAAATCCTTCGAGCGATTCCTACGAAAAAGCATAAAAGGATTCGGAAGAGGCTCCTCATCATCATCCGAAGGAAGGAGCAATTAGAGTCAAGTTCCCAAGAATGCTACAACTGTGGGAAACCCGGTCACTAGGCCAAGGATTGTAAATCCAAATCTAAGATGGCCGAGAAGAGTGATAAGGTTGCTCCCCGACGCTCCACCTTAGATAACAGCAAGAACACGAGAAAGGCATTCGTCACAAAGTACGTCAGTGGCTCGGAAGAAGAGGAGGAATCCTCTGATGATGAGCCAACCCCAAAGCCGAACATCTGTCTCATAGCAAATACTGAGGTACCTTCTATCTCTGAGCTCATGAGTAAATTAGAATCTCTTACTACTGAACATGATCATGAAAAGAATGAGAGACTAATAATTACTCAAATGTACAAAGATATGGAAAGTCAGAATAAATGTCTTGAATTTACTGTTGCTAGACTTGAAAAAGACATAGCTGACTTCAGGGGTAAAGAGGCTTGGTATCATGACTTAAGAGCAGAAAATCATTTGTTAAATACCAACCTAACTGGCCTAAAAGTTATTTTTAAAAAACTCGAGAATGAACTTGAAAAGGAAAAGGAAATAAATCGTAAGTGGCTAAAATCCGGGGAAATAGCCTCTACATTTAGGACTGATCCAGTTGACACCCGAGTTAAACCTGGCCTTGGCTCCGAACCATCAACCTCCACACAAGCTACTGAGTGTCCTCCGGATTTCATTCCGAAACTAACCAACCTATATCCTATTAGTACATCTAAACCGTTGGAGGCACATAGTCTATGATTATGGAAGTGAGGCTGTTACTGTTGTTCCCGTAGTAGCACTCGTACCTAACAATGAAGGGAAGGTTGTTATAGTTAAAGCCAAAATCGTAACCCCAAAAAAAAGGAAAGGCTAAGGCCGACGCATCTAGGGCCAAGAGCGCGTCACCTAATCGCAAAGGTTTAGGACATAGGGAACAGAGTAGAAAACCTGTAAAACCTAAGAAACCTGTATCCCCTGTTTGTGCTCCACATCATAGTGTCCGTTCTATCCGAAGAGAAATAGGTCATTATCACTATGAATATTGGAGTTTATCTGATAACTGGCTTTGTAATCAAGTTCGTATTAATAAAGATCAGTTCATCAAAAAGGGTTCTTCGAGCAAATCTAAATTTAAATCTCAAAGGAATGTCTCTACCAAGAAAACCCAAATAAAAGAAGCAACCGACACTAACAAAGTAAAGTCAACTTGGAAAGCTAAAGTTCCTAACAAAGTTAAATCCAGAATTGTTGACACGCTTATTGTTTCTCCTAACTGCCCGAAACAAGTTTGGGCACCAAAAGTGTAAACTATTGTCTTGCAGGAGCATCTTTGGAATGCATTGTCGGATCACTTGAAGTTAAAGATCAATCAAAGCAAGTGGATCCTTGATAGTGGATGCTCCAGACATATGACGGGTGATTAGTCTCTACTCGTTGAAGTTACTGATAAACGAGGCCCATCCGTATTATATGGCGACAACAATAAAGGTAAGACTATGGGGTATGACACTTTAACCAATGGTGGTGTATCAATCACTAAGGTTGCACTAGTCGAAGGTTTGAAGCAAAATCTACTGAGTGTCAGTAATTTATGTGACAAAGGGTTTATTGTTTCCTTTATGTCTAACACCTGCACATTTAGGGAAAACTTATCCGGAGATGTTAAGTTATCCAGATTAAGAGATGGGGACATATCCTTAGTGGTCTTAAGAAATAATTCTTTTGACCCTCTATGCTTCCTCACTAAAGCATCAGATAAAGAAAGTTGGTTATGGCACAAACATTGCGCACATTTAAATTTTAAGACTTTGTCTAAATTAGTGTCGCTTGACTTAGAAAATGATCTGCCCAAACATAAATTCTCCAGAGACTCACTCTGTCGAGAATGCTAACTCGGCAAGCAGACCAAGCACACTTTAAGAGCAAATCAGTTAATTCAATAACTGCTCCACTGTAACTTCTTCACATGGATCTTTGTGGTCCCGTTTCTATTGCTTCTCTTGCCGGTGCGAGATATACCCTTGTGGTTATCGATGACTTCACCAGGTATACATGGGTGATGTTCTTGAAAACAAAGGATCAAACCTTTGAACACCTAGTAGATCTCTTTAACTGGATAAGCAATTCACAAGGACTGATTATCAAATGCATCAGGAGTGATCATGGTACGGAATTCGACTTTTCAGATATGAGATACTATTGTTTTGAACAGGGCATTCAGCATGACTTTTCTGCGCCCAGGACTCCACAACAAAATGGTATAGCTGAGCATAAGAATCGCACGTTAGTCGAAGCTGGTAGATCAATGTTAGTAGGGGCAAAGCTTCCTCTCAGTCTACGGGCTGAAGTTATGTCCACTGCATGCTATGTTCGAATAGAACTCTTATCAATAAGGTTACCATGAAAACACCCTATGAGATGTGGAGAGGTAGAAAGCCATCAATCTCTCATTTCAAAGCTTTTGGTGTGATTGCTACGTGTTAAACAATGGCAAAGAGGCCCGGAGTAAATTTGAGCCTAAATCCAATGATGGGATCTTTGTCGGATATTCTTTACACAGCAAGGCTTATCATATTTTCAACAGAAAACATCTAACAGTTGAAGAATCTATCGATGTTGATTTTGATGAATCTAACCTTGACCAGTCGAGTGTAGGATCTTCAAATTCAATTGCACAGGATCATACAGACAATACGATTAATTATTCTCAGTTCAAACATGTTCCTGGCAACTCCTGATGAATCACCTCATACCGGTGAAGCAAGAAGAAATGCTACTAATGATGCCTCAGGAGACTCGGACTCAGGACTTCTACTCAACTCCGGACAAACTATTACGGATATTCATGACACCGGGGAACCATCAAGTCCATCCAGGACCGGTTAATCATCGAAAGTCACAAGGTCTCGAAGAACCTCCAAGTTCTTTCGGGGCTGTTCATCATACTGGATACAATCGGCCAGGAAGAAGCTCAACCAGCCGATGTACAAGATCCACCCGATCCGCGAGCTTCAAATCATTAACTACTCACCACCACTTGCACGGAACTACATGTGGACTTGGAACCACCCATCGAGATCAAGTGATTGGTCATCCTACCGTTGGAGTAAGAACAAGGGCAGCCACTTCCAATCTGTGCCTCTACTCATGTTTTCTATCACAGATAAAGCCAAAGGTGGTGGATGAAGCCTTTCAGGATTCAAACTGGATAGATGCTATACAAGAAGAGCTCAATCAGTTCAAGAGGAATGATGTATGGACTTTAGTACCAAGGCCAAGGTCGCAACAAGTCATTGGAGTTAAATGGGTGTTCGAAACAAATTAGATATCGATGGAATAGTAATCCAGAACAAAGTACGACCGGTAGCCAAAGGATATCGTCAAGAAGAAGGCATTGATTATGACGAAACCTTTGCTCCAGTAGCTAGACTTGAGGCGATCCGAATGTTCTTAGCGTATGCTTCATATGATAACTGAACAGTTTATCAAATGGACGTCAAGAGTGCCTTTCTTAATGGAGATCTTCAAGAGGAGGTTTATGTTGAACAACCTTCGGGCTTCATCGAACATAAGGCTGAACATATGGTATATAAACTTCAGAAAGCCTTGTACGGATTAAAGCAAGCTCCAAGAGCCTGGTATGACACACTATCGAAATTCCTGCTCTCACATAATTTCGAAAAAGGGAAGATAGTCACCACACTATTTCTACGGAAAGAGAAAGATCATTCTCTGATCGTACAAATCTACGTAGATGACATCATTTTTGGATCATCAAATTTGAAGCTTTGTGACGAGTTTGCGAAGTTGATGACTCGCAAATTTGAAATGAGTATGATGGGAGAATTAACATACTTCCTTGGAATAGAGGTTAAACAAATGAATGATGGAATCTTCATCAACCAAGCCAAGTACACACAGGACTTAATCAAGAAGTTCGGTATGGAAAACTCATCTTCCGTGAAGACTCCCATGCCAGTCAGTGCAAAGTTAGATCCTGATACTGACGGAAAATTAATAAATGTGACTGAATACAGAGGTATGATTGGATCATTGTTGTACTTTACAGCAAGTGGCCCGAACATAATATTTGCAACTTGTATTTGTGCAAGGTATCAGGCGGATCCCAAAGAGTCACACATGCTTCATGTAAAACGGATATTCCGGTATCTCAAGGGACAATGAATTTGGGACTCTGGTATCCAAAGGAGTCCAACTTCTCTTTATCCGGATATTCAGATGCTGATTTTGCCGGGTGTCGTATCGACAGAAAGAGCACTAGCGGTACTTGTCAGTTCCTTGGAAACAGATTGATTTCATGGTTCAGTAAGAAGCAGAATTCCGTATCAACCTCTACTATTGAGGCGGAATATATAGTTGCTAGGAGTTACTGCGCACAGCTTCTCTGGATGCAAAGTCAGCTTATTGACTACGGTTTCAACATGACATCTGTTCCACTATACTGCAATAATACCAGTGCGATTACTATTAGCAATAACCCTATTATGCACCCGAAAACAAAGCACATTGAAGTCAGGTATCACTTCATCCGAGATCATGTTCTCAAAAAGCACATATCACTTGAACATGTTGCTACGAATGATCAACTCGCAGACATACTTACCAAGCCCCTACCTGATGCAAGATTTTCTGAACTTCTCTTAAAACTAGGTATGCTTGATCTTACTGCATAGGTCCTTATTCATGTATCCAATAGTATTTCTTTCAGAACATGCATCGTGGTTCTAAGTGGGTGTTAGACACTTACTAAATTTCATGCTGATCACGCTTACTACTGATATGCATCATGTTTCTGATAATTTTCTCATATCCTCATATTGGGAGGATGCTTGTGTTTCCCGACTGGAGTCGCTTAAGCTGACATAATTAACATTATATGAGTACAATCTTCTTAGGATTTCATGATTCAAATTTTCATTTATCACCACATGTCCAATGCTGTTTCATATTGATTACACTATTAACGTGTCTGGTTGAAGAAATGAAATGGGTTAGCTCGGAATGCTGGTGAATGAAATCACAGTTGAAGTCTGATCAGCTTCTGAAGTGGAGTTTCCTGGAGGATAGACAGCATAATTCTCATGATCTAAATAATTTAGCTGGAAATGTCTATCGAGAGGATTGTAAGATCTAAGGGGGAGAAAATGCTTATTAATTACCCAAGTAATACCCCCCCTTATATGTCTCATGACCTCTTTCCTAGCTGTCTATCTGAGAGGGAGTTTATCACTGAGAGGATCGCATGATCTACGGGGGAGCAATAGCTCTAACTATTATTTCAATAATAACCCCCTAATATGTCTCGGATGCTCTTCCCTCTAACTTCTCACTTTCGGATCTGACTGGACATGCATTGTTGAATCAAATTTGTGGCACGTTTGGATGATTTTGCTTCTTCAACTGAGCATCTTAATCGAATAATCACTTGATTGCATCTAGCATGTGTTCTTTCTTCCATTCTCACTCATAAATCTTAATCAGAGTAACTCATATATAGTTCATTTATCTTGGCTACGATGTTCAGCATGACGGTTTCACTATGTTGACCAATGTGAACTTATGTGTTTCTAATCTGACATATGCTTATTTTTCAATACTCTTGATCATTCTTTCGTATGTATGTGTCTAGCATTCATTTTCAATGCATGAGTTCTGCTTTTTCATTAGTTTGGATTATGCTAATTTTCCATATCTGTTTACATATATACTAATCCCAACCTATAAAAGCTCTGTGTTCCTTTTAGTTTATCTTTGTGCAGCTACAGGTTCCGATTCACTTTGCATTCTGACCGCAATATCTTGTCTGAAGTCTAGGATATGAAGTGTTATGGTACTTCGTCCTTCTTCGACTTCAAGACAGCAAAGGAATCATTTTCTCTCTTACCACACTCTGTTGATCATCTAGATATTCTTCTACGGATTATTTTTCTTCTGAATGATCGTCGGTTCACTTCCTCTGGACACTTGGAACTCGCAACTCGCGATAAACCACGTCTTCCTTTATATCACCTGTTTTTTAGGAGGGAAAATGATGGTCTATTCAAATGCACGTCTCGAGATAGGCAATGTTTCGAAAGAAGGCTTACAATTGTCTTAAATACTTGACTCTGTGGCCTCCACGTCACTCTCAAATTCGGAGGTGCTCAAGTATCAAGATTAATGACATCAACTTGTCGGGTGGATCACTATTCATCTCGCTTAATGCCTAGACCTACTGGCAACCACGGACTCGATCTTATATATACTGGCTTTTACCACGCAGCATGAGTTTACATTTCCAAATCCCTAAATCCTCGTCTCTCTTCCAATCTCGAAGACCTACCTTCCTTGTCCCTCTCACTCTCAATCGAAATGGCACCCAAGCTCTTTCTTTCTAGCGTTAATCTCGGCCATCTAGTCAATTGGCCTACAATTTCCGATCCTCTGGCTTGGTTTCTGGACCCTACGCCCCCTTCTAGAAGCCTCTCATATTCTGAACCTAGTCTCCAATCCTATCGATCTTCTTATCGACGATATTACTGAGTACTACCAGTGCATCCGCTGCACCACCGATTCCATCCTTTCCCACGTTCGGGGTGAATCCATAGTCATCAACCCTGCCGTCCTCCGTGCTGCTCTCAACCTACCCCCCGGTGAACCTCAACGCCCAGACCCAGAATCGATGGCAGCTTCCATGAGCTGCACTTATAAGGGGAAGGAATACAAGGTGAAGTCCTTCCAAGGTCGCTACCGGTGTATGGCGACCATTCTGAGCCGATGTCTACTAGCTCGCACATCTGCTCTGAACTCCGTTCTGTATGACCTCTTCCTGGCCATGTACGGAGTCTTTGAGGGTCTCCCGATGGACTGGGGAACCTTCTTGTTCTGATTGCTGAAGAATGGTCCAAAGAACCAATCTTTCGAGTAGATTCTCAGCATTGTCTTCAGGTATCTGCATCCGTCCCATTTCAATAGAAGTGGCACTATCCCTTTCCCCCAGGCTTAGTATCTTCGCCATCTTACGCCTGATGGGACCATGACGGCACGCCGGCCTTCTGCTGCTTTCCGCCTCCTTCCCGCCTCAGAATAACAGGGCAGTTCGGTTGGTGACCTAGCCGACAGCCATGCCCTCGAAGTCAGCTTTGCTCACTGGTCCTCTCGGATTCGGTCTATTGCTACACCCTCCATCTCTCGAGCCTCCCAACACAACGTCCGTCCCGACCCATCTGAGGTTATGGGGCCCTCTCAACCAAGTCCTCATCCGACTGATTCTCCAGCGCCTTCTCCTGTTGATGTCCCCGCACCCGACTCACCCGCCGTTGATGCTGCAGTTGCTACGAAAATGGCAGATGTCCCTCCTCCTCCAGGAAGCTCCCTTTCCTCCACTTCCTCAACGTCGCGACTACCTTGACCATCTCTCCACCGACACCTTAACGGACCTATGGTTCCATTTTAGCCTAGCCTGTACCGCTACCACCCCTGACAATGACATCCGGGTGTTTCATGCCCAACACACCCAAACCCCGGAGGATATGATCATCTGAAACCTAGACCACGGCTTCCTTACGCTAGCCCACATTCCGGACGTTCCCTTTACTGTTACCTCCGACCTGGCCGATGACGCATGAGTTCCTTCTCCTGCTGAGGCCAGGCCTGTCTCTCCTACCGCAGCCATCCCCGTAGTTGACCTCTCTGGTCAAAGTGGATCTGCTGCTCCGGATGCCTCCGATGCTCCGGATGTCCCTTCGCCGTTGTTGCCGACGCTCCCTCCACTCCTGCTAACTCCTCGCCCAGTGCACACCGCACTGCTCTGCGGGGGAGTCCTCCAAAGCCCCGGAGTTAGCACTTGGACGTGCCTCGTTTGGCACGATTCACTCCGATGTTGTACTATCCGCTCATCTGGACCACCACCCCAAGACCAGAGCACCCAGATTTCTGCTATCGCTGCCAAGGTTGATGCTTTAGGCGCCCAACTCCTCTCTGCCTTGACCGACTCCTCCACTTCCATCGAGCAGAAGATGGATCTCGTGGCTTCGTCCATCCATTCCCTCTCTACCTCTTTCGTGGACCTAGCCCACACGATGGCTCATCCTCCTAACGCAAAACAACGATCCGCCAAAATAGGGAAGAAAGTGTCATCCGATCCTTTTGCACCTTCTTCAGCTCATGCCGAGAAGTGGCCTATATCTTCACCGCTTCCGGGAGTTACAATTCCCAAACGCAGCCGCTTCTCTCAACCTAGGTCCTCAAGTGTGGCTCCTCCTTCGACCACTCCATTCGTGGCTAACACCTTCCTCCCATCATACGTGGATCATGATCCTCTTGATACGGATGGACGTGTTTTTGATGCAATGACCAAGTATGCCGCGTCCAATGCCGAGCGAAGATGTCTATCAGATTTGTACCCCTTCTCTCCTCAAGACACTCGAACTATTCGTTCGAGATGGGTCCGCTTACCACGAAGACATAGACAACTTCTCTTGGGCGCTTAAGATGGAGAAGAGGTTGTTTCCGGTCTCTGTACAAGGATGGACACATATTTGATGTCTTGCCGTGTTAGAATGAGGGCTATCTTCCAAATGTAGCCCACATTCAGACCTTCATCGACGGAACTACCGAGGATAACATACCCTAGAAAACTCTCTCATCTATCCTCATTCCATACCGGGTCATGACGCCGCACTTCATGCCTGGTTATTTTTATGATTCCGTCCAAGCAGTGATCTTAATTGATTCTCATCGGATTATGGAGAACAATGTTAGAAGGAATCAATGGGAGCCACTGCGTCTTCGACTAACGAAGCCGTAAAGCAATCTGGACTTTATGAAGAAAGGAGCCTAACTCCATTGGGTCCAACCGAAAAGTCAAGGCGATGATCCGGGGGCAAGAAGCAAGTGTCGCAATAGCCCGATGGAGATAGGCTGTGGAGCCTTTGTCTATTTCTTCATCAAATCTATTATAAAGGTGGATAAAAGCTAGAACACTATCCAAGCCTATATGAAGGAGCAGACAATGGAGCTTAGAGAGAAAGCAACAACGATGATCTTCAAGTATAGTAAGCCTTATGTACCTTAGTGAAAATTTTATATAAAGGCTGAATTGTACTATGTTGTCGCTTAATGGAAATAGGAGTTATTTCTATTCTGTATGCTATCTTTTTGCGTTGCTTACCAGATCAGATTACAAAGGGTCTCAAGATATCCATAATTGGGGGAGATTGTTGGATCAAGCCCAGGATTTGGATGATGCTAATAAAACCATACGTAATTTGATTTGAGACTTTGGTTATTTTATCTTAAGTTGTTGCGAAGATATGATCTTAATCCAGACATACACTCATGAGAGCAAAGCTAAGGACAGGATACATAATCTTAATCCGTACAAGAGTGAGTGTCGTCAAACACTTAGTAAATAACCAAGTTTCTCCCTCATACGGAATAAGGATCATTCGTGCGGACTAATCACTTAATGCTATGGACTAAGGAAACTACACCTAACACCTTAAATGGACCAAGTCAAATAGATACAAAGTAAGAATCCTAGTCTACAAGTCACACGGAGTAAGACATAGTTATCGCGGAATAAAAGGCTAAGTCTTCCACTCAAGCGGACTAAGGAAAAGAAGACACGGAGTAAGAAATCCGAACCTTCCATACATGCGAGTAAGGAACGACTTGAGCGGAATAAGGACCCGAGTCTTTATTCACACCGGAGTAAGGAAACTAGATGCGGAGTAAGGAATCCGAACATGTTACTCATGCGAGTAAGGATATGCTGATACGGAGTAAGCCTTTCGATCCTTTAACTCATACGGAGTAAGAAACTCTCACGGAGTAAGGAAGCGCGATGCGGAGTAAGCACTCCAACCTTCTCATTCATACGGAATAAGGGAGCGCTTATACGAAATAAGGATTCTGTACTAAATTAATACGGAGTAAGCAATCACTGACATGGAGTAAGGATCCGAGCTTCATTTACACGGAGTAAGGAACCTTACACCGGATTAAGAAGATGCTGCTTCAACTTATCTCCTCGCATTCAAAGTCACCAGCTCGCTACTTCCCGATGTAAGACAAACTCGTTGAGAACTTAAAACATCTTACACATGGATCAACCAGATATGTGGATACAACTTTAACTGAACTTGGAAACTCATAAAGGCACTTATGCTTTGCAAACCCAAGACCTTGAGCTCCACATCCGCAGCATTCAAGGCAAAGAGAATTCTGAGGAACAGTCAATGTTGCACATAGTCCGGAAGTACAAGTTCCAAGATGGTCTCTCAAGGATGTTTATATATATATACTGTAACACTTGTACATTAAGAGTGTCGAATATGTTGATGGTTCATGAGTTTTAAAAGAAGTGTGAATGTACTAGAGCTCATTGAGATAATAGAGGCTAGTGTGTGAGTCATTTTGTAAACAGAGTGTAAGAGAGTCTTGCAGTATATCTAAAGGCTTTAAAAGCTTTAATCTGCTTCTATTTTGTTGTACTTATCATTTGATAATAAAATAAAATACTTCTACTATCTCGGTTATCTTTTGCATTGATTTTGTCTCTTAACCAGATAAGTTCAGTGCCAAAAAGTAAGAAAAGAGTTTTCGATAAGAGCTTATTCACCCTCCTCTAGGCTCCCAGAGACCAACAATTCCAATCCATGCCATGCCAACAAGGAATCAAATGAGTACGGATGGGGAATGCAATACAAGTAGGGGTGTTCATCGGTCGGGTTAGGTAGGTTAAACCGTCTAGCCAAACCAAATTGAAGTTATTGGTCGAGTTGATTGGGTTGAATAACCTGTCCAACCAATTATTTTATTTGGGTTGAACAGACCGACGGTTTAGTTGGTTTAATCGGTTCAACCCGATTAACCTGCCCAAAACCAAGAAAAAAAAAGTAGAAGAAATGACGTCTGCTGTCATGCTTTGGAAAAGAAAGAAAGCATTAGTGGATTGCACATGCTACTGTGTCTAAATTAATTTTGGTGGGAGGCACATGCGGCAGGTTGGACAGCAAAAAATAAAAATAATTGAACCCTTTAATTATTGCAAATAATAATAATTTGTGACAGACTACACGCGTATAACTTCCCTCTCCTAGCTGCCGTCGTCTGCATCTGGTCTGTTCTGCAGCAGCTCCATGCCTAGTAGATGTCTCCAACCCCTTTTCTTCTAATTCTCTACCGAATATCTCTCTACAATGAAATTAGCCCATCACCTGGAAATCGCAAAAGGTATCTTCGACTCGATTTGTCCATCTCTTCACCTGTTATCCCTCCATCGGCTATAAGTTCATCTCGGCAAGTCGACATCGGTCGGTTTCGGTTTAAACTGACTTCCATTGTCGTAGACCAAAACCCATCCAATTAGTCATTGAATGGGTTATTATTTGGGTCGGGTTAAATCAGGTTGGCTCTTCATTGGTTTGGACGATTCGATCTGGTTAGGTTAGTCGGGTTTGGGTGGGTTGCCGATTTTCCTACACAACCCTAAATACAAGGCCTCTTTTCGAATTTAAGTTGATTTAGTACTTGTACAAATCATGCATGTCAAAATTTATATATATGTCTTGATATTATATATATTATGATATGTAATATATTATATATATGTTTTATATATACAAGTCCCGATTTACCATATTGAAATTACTAAGATATATAAATTAGATTTAATTTGACATTAAAAATATTATTTGTGACATATTATGATCAATTTGACATATAAAATGTTTATATATATATATATATATATATATATCATTTGTGTTACATTATTGCTTGGTTTGGTAATTTAAATGTTTTGTTAAGTCGTTGTATTGAATACTAATTATTGGAAAATTTTTATTTTATTTTATGTATGGAATTGGTGGTGGAGTTGGTTGGGTTAACTGCGGATCCCACATGGGTCCCCTATATGGTCTGTTAACCCAGGTCCCATATGTGGCAGGTTGTCGTTAGGGACACCGTAGGTCCCACATATGGCTATCTAGTAGTGATCGAGATCTTTGGAGTTGGTTGCAAAAATCCTGTTGATGGTTAGATTGTCTGATGCAAACCTTTAATGAGTAAAATGTAGTAAGTGTGATGTTATATTAGTGCTTGAATGTAAGCTTACTGTGATAGAATATGACACTACACTAGCACAAGCATACACCGATCATATAGACTTAAGATTTCATGTTATAGGATGGTGAGGAGATGAAGATCACTTACTGGGCATTCGTGCTCACCCCTATTTTGTTGACATGTTTCAGGTATCGACTCTTTTGCTAGAGGCTAGTCCAAAGTTAATTGTTATTTATTTCACATTTGTTATAACTTGGTTTAAAGATTTTGTATAATTGGTTTTATTATTTGAATATCCAGACGAGGGTCCGTGAAAGTTATATTGGATTTATAGCATGACTTTGTTATTAATAAATTATTTTCCTTAGCTTCATAACATGTGGAAATGTACAGGAATATCCCTGATGTATGATTGTACAAGTATATCTTGGACAGCACCCACTGTGTAGTCCATATCGGTGCTAGTCAGCAACCCCTTGACCTTTCGGGTGCGGGCATGGGGAAGTCACACTCTTAGTTCTGGTCCTTCTAGGATTTGGGGGTGTGACAAACAAAAACTCATTGATGTGAATTGATGATTAGCCAAGTCAGAATGCGATTATCGCTGGCTTAAAACTGGAGACTCGAAGGCTTAACCTAAAGATCAGAGTGGCACTGGTTCTAAACTGGAGTTGATCTGACTCAAAAGTCTAAAGGTTTTGATTCTAAGGTTCGAAGGTGCAGACTCGAAGATAGTAGCGTGTGTACTATGTGAAGCATCAACAAATCTATGAGGTAGTCATCTTCGAGGCTATGGCTAATCGAAGGATCGAAACGCAGTTAAAGTTGCCACTTAAATAAGTTATTCAGATAACGTATCTGAACGCACTAAGTATTAGACTAAATACGTGGAAATTATCCGAGGCTGGAGTAATATGTTTCAACGATGGAGTCAGAAGGTGGAACATGTCCAACCCTAGCATAAGGGTTTCATGCAATGCTCGTCCTATAAAAGAAAAGCATATGTCATACTTCAAAGAGGTATCAGAATACTTTTCGTATACTTCTTTGTTCATAGTGTAAAAATAGAGAAAAGAAGATTGAGAGCAAGATAACAATGAGTTCATCTGGCTTTATTCCTCATATATTCAACGAACAGATAGTGATTTTGGCAAAGGAGTGGTTGAATGTTAAGAAGTGCAAACAATTGAACACGCAGGAGCAAGTTACGTCGATAATTCATCACAAGTGAGTGGGTCGAAGTAACACTGTTTCGTATTTACATTCAAAAGAGAAAAGAGTTAATCCAGTTGTTAATCCGGTTGTAAAAAGGGCAAGACCCTACGACATTAAAAGCATATAGTGGATTGGACTCGTGTAGGTACACCCTCACCACCATGGAATAGATCACATTGATCGAACCATGTAGATCGTATATCTTTGTCTTTTATTTCCCATACACACTGCTTGTTAACTTGATCTTGCACAAGACATTAAAATACCACTCAAACAACAACCACATCTCGTAAGAATATCTATGATAAGTAAACTATTCCCTAAAACTAATGAATTAGTTTTAATTATACGGATTCACCCCCCTCTCGTATACACACGCATATACCTATACGATCTTGTTTGGATCTTAGGAATATCAATTATAATCATAAATACAAAATTAAAGGACATGTCTCATTGTTTAATTTTGTTATATAATTATTATATATAGTTTAAAATAACATATAAATAATAGTAATAGTAATAATAATAATAATTACAACATATATATATTTATATTTGAATACAAATAATATTTAAATTTAACAATATATATACTTTGCAATATATATAAAATATTTAAATTAATTTCTTACATAATTTAAGTAGTTAAAGTTGAATTAAATTAGACATATGTTAATAAAATAATTTCACTAAAGTTATATGATTAAAATAAGTTGCGGATAAAATATATGATTAAAAGAATATATATTTTAAGCAGGCTTTGGAATGATATATACTAACTGGTTAGTATGATTATTATTTAATTATTTGAGGGGTAATTAATAGATACTAAACTAAGTGCTTAATAATTAAAAGTCATAATCATATTGGTCGGTTGTTTAATCAAAGTAACTTATTATGTAGTTAGAGCAACTCAAAGAGGTTCTCTATTATTTACAAATAGATAACCAAATGCTAAAAATAAGCTCCAATAAGCTCTTCATCACACTTTCTATGTCTAGAAATTACTATAGTAACTATTCAAAAATAAAGAGCCATTATTCACTCTCTACATAATATTATATTATTTCTTATTTCTCTCTCCTCTCTCCTCCCTCACCATGGGGGGAGAGAAGAGTATTATTTAATAAAAATAATGTTAATTTGAAAAGTATTGTTGGAGTGTAAGTAAAAAAAAATAGCTATATACATGTGAAAAAAAATCTCCAAATATAGAAATAATTTGAAGAATGTTATTGGAGTTATTCTTATAATATTGGTCATTTGTATATATAAACTAATTATAAAAATTAAATATAATATATATATAATTATTACTTATTCATATATTTATAACCAATAGATTATAACTAATAGTATTGATTAATTATAATAATAATAAGTAGTAATAACCTAAGTGATATAATTACATATGATAATTGTCTTATTACTTATATTAATATACTAATTCATACTATATAATTATATATGGTAATTATAGACTGAAACAATATGATTGTTTTAGTATAAGATTATTTATTAACTATTTGTGAGGATTTTTATTGAAGTTGTAAATATATAAAAAGTTACTATACAAATAAAAATATCATAATGTAATAGTATATGTAAAACATGTATATTATAAAAAATTATTTTTAAAATACCATATATCCAAATATATATAAAATCTATATTTGAGAATATATATTTTACATAAATTTGTATAAATAAAATTAATTTTAATATAGTATATAAATATATATTAATATATTCAAATAAAATTTCTTTAAAAAAAATGAAGACGCCCGGTAGGTTAAAAGGGCACGAATAAAAGAAACTGTTCTTTTTTTAAAAAACAATAATAATAATCTTCTGGAAATTCTTGGCAATCCGGTCCTCCAGATCAACGTGGACGACGTGTCACATAATCAACCAATCAGCATCACGCATGTAATCAACATAATCCTTAAAATGTAACCTCCGGCCCTGCAGCTACCCAATACCGTTTTTGGACTAAAAAAAAAAAAACCCAAGCACCATCCTACCCTCTTCCTCTCTTTCCTCTATCAATCTGTATGGCCATCGCCGCCTCCGCCTCCGCTGCAGGTTGCTGCATTACGCGGCACTCCGATCAAGGGCCACTCAAATTCACCATATCCGCCCTGCCCGGGTCTACCCAGTTTCATCAAGTAAAGCCCACTTCCCCCTCCCACCCAAAGCATGTACACGAACGAACACGAATCGATTGGTAGCTATGTTTTTGTACCAACCAAAAAAGAAATACAAAAAGAATATTTATGTCCCTGATGCGGCTTTTCGATGGTGCAGAGACAGCATTTTTGTTCACTATCCATGAACGGCTGCCAAAGCGACCCGGGAGCTGCGCTGGGCACCATCCAAACTCGGACGTTCCCACCCGTTCCCACTCCTGCATTAGCTATGGATCGCCTCAACTCGGCCGTGTGGGACCTCAAGTCCAACCCGCCTCCTCACCCCTCTGGAATTATCCGTCTTCAGGTACTCTTTTAGTGAGTGAATAACTGAGTTGGAATCGATCATTACAAGTGTAGCCAGTAAACTAGTAAGTACCAGTTAGCCAAGGCAATCTTAATTCGTTCCCTCTGCATGCATGGCCTCTCTTATCTTATCTCATCTCATCGAATCTGAGGTCTGAGGATAAAGTGCACCCTTGTCCCTGTAATTTAGTGTCTTTAACACTTTAATTAATTAATTAATAATCTCAATTGAAGCGTTACGATTGAATTGTTGGGATGCTGTCTGAAGGTGCCAATACAGCAACAGATTGAATCAATCGACTGGCTTCATTCCCAGCTCCATCTTCTTCCTCGCTGTTACTTTTCGCGCAGAACCACATCCGGAAGTTCCGATCCGTCACTCGCACTCGACTCCACCAATGGAAACTCCCAAGCCACACCTAACCACCCAGATCAGAGTTTGCTCAGTGTCGCCGGCGTTGGCTCCGCCGTCTTCTTTCGCCAACCCCATCACCCCTTCTCGTCCCACGATTGGCGATCTATAAAAAGGTACGTACGTATGTGACAATCCCACCACTTTTCATTTCCATCATCTTCAACAATAGATATTGTTTTTCTAGTCTGTCGCTCGTGTTTCTCTGTTTGTTTTATCACTGTTTTTGTTGTTTAATTGCAGTCCTGGGGAATTTTCCTTTTCTTCCCGGTGACAATTTGTGGACGTATAATATGTTTCGTCAATAATTGGTTCCATTCTTGCATTCTATTCAAATAATGTGTTTGATCACTAGTTTTGTGATCTTTCTTTATTCCCTAGCTAAATATTAAAAATATTCAAGCTATTTTCATTTTATTCAATAATCAGTTCAATTGCCGCTTCAATTCATGTGCCAACAGTGTGTTGCGTATTTTACTGTATATTTCATCGCTGGTTTTTTGGTTTCTGTTGAGGACCCAGTTCTCATCAGTTTCATTGTACAATGCTGATGGATGTTTTTTTTTTCTTTCCAAAAGTTAATCTCTGGACACATTATATGTAGATCCAAGATCTTTTAATTTTTGACAATAATTGGTTTGAATGTCTCTTTCTGCTTCAAATCATGTTTACAAAGCGTATCATGTTTTCTCAATGATCTTTCTGTTGATTAGCGCGTTGCTGATGGGAATTTCTTGTTGTAAAGTTATTTTCACTTTCCTATTGAAGGTTCCTCTCTAAGAACTCCCCTTTAATTCGCGCTTATGGGGCGATTCGATTTGATGCAAAAGCTAACATTTCATCTGAGTGGGAGGCATTTGGATCATTTTACTTTATGATTCCTCAGGTTAAGCAATAATTTTCTTCTCGTGAAGCAGTTTAGGTTTTAACCATATTTCTAGTTGCCATTTAAATTAGTTAAGTAATATGTGTGAGCGTGTGTTTCAGGTCGAGTTTAATGAGCTCAAAGGCAGTTCAATTATTGCTGCGACTGTTGCATGGGACAACGGTCTTTCAAGGACATGTTCACAGGCGGTTGATGCACTTCAAACTACAATGCTTCAGGTTTCCTGCATTTTATTCATGGCTTGACCTATTGTCTTCTTCGAGTCCAAAAGTTGTGAGTTGAAGCTTTTTTTTTTTCTTTTACTTATTGCAATCCTTGAAATTGCAGATTTCTTCTGTAGTTGTAAAATTACAGACTGAAGGTCCTAAGGCATTCATCCTTCGTGACAATCACATTCCTAATAGGACATCATGGGATCTATCTGTTAGAAAAGCTTTGCAGCTAATAAACAGAAACAATTCCCCACTTATCAAGGTTATGAATGAACTATAAACTCTGTTAGGTTTCACTTCAGACATTCTGGTCTGATGGGGATTAGCAAGTTGTGCTATATATTTTACTCATCATGACATGTTCGATCACGGAGAAGTTTTGACTTAGCTATTTTCTTTCTTTTCTATTTGTTGTTTTGATCATTTCCTCTTGACTAGCTTGTATGCACCTGAATGTATGTGTTGGTTTTTTATGCATCAAATCTCTCATTGAAATTAGGTTGTCCTTGCACGTAGAAGCAGATTTATGACTACCACTGGTATTGACCCTATAAAATGGCTAGCTTGTCTACAGGTACAGTTTGATGGCTTTGGTTTCTTACATTTGTCCATGTATGAATTCATTTCACACTAAGATGGTACAGGTTGAAGGGGAAAGTGCTTATCAATTTTGTCTCCAGCCACCTGATGGAGCAGCTTTTATAGGGAATACAGTAAGTTTGACAGTATCAATCTCACTATACACTAAAAGGGTGCACAATACTATATACTGAATTGGCTTTTTTTTTTAAATGCCCATCCAGTAAGCATTTCATAACTAGATAATGTTAGTTCTCTTATATTAAAGAAATTTTTGAAGTTGAAGATTATATTTCTAAATTCCAATTGTGATGCTCTGATTGAGTGTATTTTCTGTATCACTTATCTGCACTTTGTGAATAGCCAGAGCAATTATTTCACAGGAAGTCTCTGAGCATTTGGAGTGAGGCCTTGGCTGGGACCCGTGCTAAAGGTGGATCAAAGGCTTTAGATCTTCAAATTGAGTTTGATTTGCTTTCCAGGTTTTCTCTTGATTTTAACTAAATTTAATGGCTTGTGTTTTTTTTAAATAATATTTAACATTTTATTTGTGCATGAACTATATATCACATATGTTTTAAACTGTCATCGTTTGTAACTTTACATTGCTTGTTTTGCAGTCCAAAAGACCATCTCGAGTTCACAATAGTACGAGAAAGTATAAGAAGGAAACTAGAGGCATGCTTCTTTTTTTAATACCTTAATTCTATATTTTTTTGTCATACAATGTTCTTGTTCTTGCCACTGGAATTTTGGGTTAAGGCTAAGTTACAAGGGTTGCGTTGAACGTTTAGTCTTTAATCACATGGTTGTGCCTTTTCCTGGGCATTGGTTATTGCTTTGTTTTTGATAATATTGCTGTAGAGTGCTTTTTTTCTTCCTTTTCTGGAAAATGAATTGTGACACACAATATTGATGTCACTGTCTGTCGTCATGGCTTCACGAAAAGTGGTAATTTCCATGATGGCAATTTCCTTTGACCTAGCTTTCTCCTATTTGCCTTCCAACTTTCCCATGAACAGGTTGCAAGATGATGCAGAGCTCTTCGTAGATTAAATATTTGTGTTTCCATTTTATTTTAGATTGAGGGATACTGACCAGGCCTCTATTATGCATGTAGGACATATGTAACAGGGTGGTGGTTGAACCAAACAAGGCTATTCGAAAACTTTCTAGAGTTCAACATCTGTATGCCCATTTGGCAGGTAGATTGACAAGTGAAGATGATGAGGTAAAAACTGGGAAGTGAAGGGGTTTTCTAATATTGAAAAATGAAATAAAGCATTTTACTAATACTGAAAATTCAATGTATATTTAGCTTTGAATTTGTGCATGTGATTCCTAGCTTCAACACCTATGTTAATGAATTTTGATATGCTCTTCCAACTTTTTTCTTCTTCAATGTTTTCTATTGTCTATTTTTTGAACATCAGGTTCTTTCTTTTTTCTTAACTGTGGCTCGTCATGAAGTCTCGTTATCTAATGTTTTTCTTCAGTTTTCCATCTTAGCCTCTCTTCACCCAAGTCCAGCAGTTTGTGGGTTTCCTACTGAAGAAGCAAGAAGACTAATTGTAGAAACTGGTAAGTGCTATCTTGTTGCCTCTGCTTTACTATTGGTGAAACTTTTGTTTTCATTTTATTTATTATGCTGTGAGGAAAGAATCTTCACCTGTAATTATTGGTGGGTGAACATGTAAAAGAATTGAGGTAAGATCTAGTTTTGTTTGCAAATATTTGGAAAATATTGTATATTAATATGAAAATATTGTTACTTATATTTTTTGTTGAAGTGATTTTGGTGGGGTGTGTATCTGTGCTTCCTTCTTGTTTCATTTTGTTTAGCAGTCTATGAATGCAGGATGGTCACAAGTGGGAGATGTGTTGGGTCATTTGATATACATAATTGTCACTGAGCACTAACAACTTGACAAGATAGCTTATGATTTAATACAAAACACACCTAAATGCCCTGATATGCATTTGTCTTTCGGCATATGTCAAATTGGAGAAAAAATGGAACAGGAAAGATAGTGTGCAATTATTCTTACCCTAAATATTAGAAACGTGAAAATAAAATTTTATAAAATAATTTTTTTTAGTATAAATAAATAATAATAATGTATGTTCTATTTGGCACCACATTGGGTTCAAACGACATCTGAGTCTCACTCTTGTAATAACTGATTAGAAGCTTTGCATCCAGATTACTAATCATTTATAAATCTTCCTAGTTATTGGCCATAAATTAGTTTAAACTGTAATCTGGATAGCCATTTGATGCATCCTTTCCTTTTTATTCTGTTACATGATACTTGAGCCAGTATGATTGGGTACTTAAGTTTGTTTTTTCCTTTTTATATTGGAACTGATATTTATTTTAATATATATTATTAACAACACATCAGAAATGTTTGACCGAGGAATGTATGCTGGTCCCGTCGGATGGTTTGGGGGACGAGAGACCGAGTTTGCTGTTGGGATCAGGTCAGCCTTACTAGAAAAGGTTATTATCTACCCTTGGCAACTATCCTTTTATGAGGTCATGAACTTGCCATCAGACATCATAACCGGTTAAAAGTTAAATTGAAAGCTGCTTGCCACTATTTCTTTTGTCCCGTTCATTTTCATTCAAGTATAATTTAAAAGCCAACATATTAATAAACACAAATCTTTTCATTGGTAGAATTAGTTTTCACTTTTACTAAAGTTATATGACTTCTACGTTTATAATGTTGCGTTTTGAGTTTCTATTATTACTGAGTTAAATCCCAGGATCTCGGTGTGTTAATCTACGCTGGAACTGGGATAGTGGAAGGAAGTGTTGCCTGTTTAGAGTGGGAGGAACTGGAACTCAAGACATCTCAGGTCCTCTCATTCTATTTCACATCCTCTTGCGTGTGTGTGTCTATGCCCACAACTCCACATGGAATCTGATTGCATGAATTCTTGATACAGTGAGGAAACACTAGGGGACGCCTTTGATGTGTTTTTTGTATGCTGCAGTTTACCAAGTTGATTAACATGGAGTGCGTTTCCTTTGATACCAAGAAATAAAGAAACAATAGTGGGAACTATCTATTGTAAGGTAGCTAATTTTTTTCCGTCGAAAAGATTTCAAAGCTGAGCGTAGACCTTAAATAGTGCATTCGTGAGCTACACTGCTATCATGTTCAAAAATTCTAAATCAAACAGTGACTGCATACAGTTCAACGAGGTTGGCCTTCGAAGCATTTCAAAGAAACTGCAAAGTGAGCCATGCCATGAATGTACCATGTACCAGGCTTCTCTTTTGATTATATCCTACTTGGAGAAGGAAAGCCTATGGAATGGGCTTCCGGATTAAACAATAAAAATGCTCCGTTCAACGTCAGATCACCCTCCTACCTCCTTTTCCAGTCCCTTCCACACACTCTTTGCCCATCTCTTTTAGTCTCACAAATAACAGCAATAAAAATGTCGTTTTGTATGTTATATTATTGTGTGCGTACAAACGTCTAACATGGGAAGAGACTTATAAATCACTATTTTTTTTTTCCTACTTTTAGTCCTTCGGAGGAAGATTCATAATGATTTGGGACTGCTGGGAACATTTGAAGTCGGGTCCTGCTAAACAAAGACTCACTGTCTTGATAAAAAGTACAAGTTGCATTAATGGCAATTATATTTATCGTTTTTCAAAAATAAACAAATAAATAAATATATTTTCTTCAAGGTTGGTGTGAAGTTGCCAAGTGAAATACGTACGAGTTTTAATTTAGAAACAGGAAAAAATAGAAGCTAAAAGGAAATTCTTCGGAATAGATGTGAAATTGGGAAAATCAAACCTTAACGTACATATTTAAATTATTTTTTATTTCTTATATAAATATACAGATTCTTTTAAAAACTTTTTATATTATTAAATTAATATTAAATAGTATTTTTTATTTAATAATAAATTTTAATAATTTAATATGAAATACAAAAGAAAGTTACGAGAAACATAAAAGAAAAAGTTAAGAGATTTTTTTTATAATTTAATAATTATAGGGAGTGAAGTATTTTTTAATATATTAGAAAATATTGTATAAATTTTATAGAGAAAGTTAAATATAAATTTTCTATTATTAGGTTAATTTTATGACTTTTTTTTTATTTTTTTCCTAAAAAAAAATGGATTGACTCTTAAACAATATAATGAGAAAAATAAAGTCATCTCCAATTGGGAGACTAAAGTATCAAATATAATGCAAAAAAGAAAAATGAGTTATCCAATGAAGTGCTAATCCCTACTTTAATTTAGCACTAGCTGTAATACAATATCATTGTTGAGTTATCTTTTTTAATTTTTTTTTCAATCTGTCTTCCAACTACTACGCTTTGGACGCAATTTGCAAGGGTATTGTTTGCATGGCATGGTAATATACTACGATCCCCCTAATGTATATCGTACAAATTTTTGAGATAACACTCATTGTATCATTTTGTCAGAAGTACTAGTCATTAATCCCTTAATCCTTCAGTTACAAGCATGAGAAAATCATGTACGCAATTTGAGTTACTAAATTAGAGATGTGACACTTTTGATCCCTATATTCCCTTATACTGCATTATATTTTCTAGTGTAAATTAAATGAAATATAAGTCCATATAATATTCACTTATATAGAATTATCCAAGCATTGTAATAATCTAATTAATGGACAATCAATTACAAGCATTAAGTTTAAAATAAATCAAACACACAAATAAGAGAATTCAACTCACACTAACATAGAAAAACAAGCACAATTCTAAAATAAGTTAAATCATTTTCGAAAATCAAGCATATAGTATTCATAATGGAATAGCCGCATATTTTAATAAATTTATCTACATGGAACAATATTAATCATAAATTTGACTCGAGAGGCGTGTCTTGACTACAAACTTTATTAAAAATTTAATAAATTAGTAGCTCGAAGTTTGATATTTAATAAAGTTTTTAGTCAAGACACAGATCTCGAGTTGAATTTATTGTTAATATTGTTCTATGTTGATAAATTTATTAAAATATTTAGCTATTCCACCTGTAAGTGCCCTCATGTTGTAAATTAAATACAACATAAACGAGTTCCACATCATATTGCTAAGAAAAGAATTAAAAATAAATCAAGTATTCTTCTCATTGCTATGCTCTCATCTAACTCCTCTTCAAACTCAACTTCTTCAATTCCTTTAGTTCGTTTTGCACTCAATTTCCAAATATATTAACTTAAAAATCCCTCTTTTATATATAAATCACATGTGTCGCCCTTCTAATTTGGCACTTTGTATTCAATGGTAAGGATAATCTTCAACACCTCAAATTGTTAATTCGATCTTTAATTTGCAAACATTTACTTTCCAAGTTGGATGCTCTAAAAATTGGTTTGAATAGTACTATTGGTCCCTAAGAGCCTAGAGGGGGGTGAATATGCTCCAATCGAAAAGTTTTCTTTTATCTCTGGCACAACACTTATTTGGTTAAATGATAAGATCGGTGCGGAAGATAACCAGGATAATGGAAGTATTTTGTTTTATTATCAAAAGATAAATACAACAAAAAAAGGCAGACATTAAAGCTAATGAAACTTTTCGATCTACCTGGAAACTCTCTTACACTTGTTTATAATAATTCACACTCTAGCCAATATAATATCTAAAAGCTCTTATACATGCATGCGCATATCTAAAATTTACAAGTCTTAATATATATAGCCATCCATTGTAGAGACATTATTGGAACTTGTTCTTCCGAGCACCGTGTACCACTTAGCTTTTCTCGGAAATGATTCGCTGAACTAGCTGCGGATATGGAGCTCAAGATCTTGGGTCTTTAAATTTTGAATTACTTTGCATGATTCCAAGTGCAATTAAAGTTATGTCAACATCTCCATGTGATCCACGTGTAAGATGATTTAGGTTTTTAACGTGTTTGTCTTACATCGGGACACAGTGAGCTGGCGACTTTAAATGCGAAGTAGCATCTTCTCAATCCATCACAAAGTTCTTTACTCCATGTTAATGAAGCTTGGATCCTTACTCCGTGTCAGTAGTTGCTTACTCCGTGTTAGTTTGATACTAGAATCCTTATTCCGTGTCAGTGCTTCCTTACTCCGTATGAACGAGAAGTTCGGAGAGCTTACTCCATATTAGCGCTTCCTTACTCCGCATGAGTTAAAAGGTCTGGGTGGCTTACTCCGTATCGGCGCATCCTTACTCCACTCAAGTAAAAGGTTCGGATTCCATACTCCGCATCTATTTTCCTTACTCCGTGCGAACAAACGACTTGGGTCCTTATTCCGTACAAGTCGTTCCTTACTCCGTATGAATGAAAAACTCGGATTCCTTACTCTGTGTCTTATTGTACTTAATCCGCTTGAGTGGAAGACTTAGCTTTTTATTCCGCGACAGTTTTCTTACTTCGTGCGAGATGTAGACTAGGATTCTTACTCCACATCTATTTAACTTAGTCCGTTTAAAGTGTAAGACGCAGATTCCTTAGTCCGTAATTTTAAGCATTTGGTCCGCACGAGTGATCCTTATTCCGTATGAAGACTTGGCATATCCTTATTTTGCAACAATTAAGAATAAACATATAAGGTCTCAAATCAAATTACATAGGGTTTTATCCGCATCATCCAAATTCTAGGCTTGATCCAACAATCTCCCCCAATATAGATATGCCAAAACCCTTTGTAATCTGATCTGGTAAGTGAAGCAAAAAGATAATCATACAGAAATAAAGATAACTTCCACATTTCATTTAGTCAAGAACAATAGTACAATTCAGCCTTGATACAAGAATTTTATATTAAAGTACATAAGGCTTACTATACTTGAAGATCATTGTTGTTGTTTTCTCTCGAAGCTCCATTGTATAGTTGGGGATGTCGTTCCAGTCTTCATCCACCTTTATGAAGGACTTGATGAAAAAACAGAGAAAAGCTCCACAGCTATCTCCATCGGGCTGTTGGGGCACATGCTTTTTGCTTCGGATCGCCGCTTTTAGCTTTTCAGTAGGGGCCAAAGGTGTTTGACCCATTTCTTCATAGAGCCAGGATTGCTTTACTGCTTTTGTCGGCCAAAGACGTAATGGTTCTAATTGATTCTTTCTTACTTTGTTATCCACAACTTGATGAGAATCAATTAGGAGCCGTCACGTCGCCAAATTCCAGGGAACCCGAAACCAGGAACATGACTTCCCCTTGCCCGCACCCAAAAGGTCAAGGGGTTGGTGACTAGCACCAATAGAGACTACACCGCATGTACTGTCTCAATTATACAACCGTGTAAAGTCATACATCAAGGGTAATCCTATACTTTCCCACATATCATCATGCATACAATAAGTCAAACAGTCATACAGACATCACATCACAAACAATATGCAAATATAACTGTCCACGGACCCATGTCCAGGATACAACACAAAATAAAATACAAAATACAGTACTCATACATCAGAGTAGTGGGCACGTCCTCCTGGAAGAAAGTCCTCCACTAGTCTCGGGTCACACTTGAAAAGGGGAAATAACAAGTAGGAATGAGTGACAAGCTCGGTAGGTAACCCTAATACTCCACATCATGCTAACATACAAGTCTATACTACACGCTCTGTGTACTCGTGCACCGTGTAGTGTGCACAATCATCGGACTCAGCCTGCAAACAAACATCAGGACCTAGCCTGCCCACATAGGACAGCTTGTCCATGATCCTCAACAAGATCCCAGCTCAGGGCACTCGGCCCTACCACAACGCTATATGCCCGGACACGGTGCCACACAGGCCTACCATCGGTGCATATAGCACCACGACCACGGCGAATATGCCTGGCCACAATGCCACACAGGCTTGCCATCGGCGCATATGCCCGCCCCGTCAACCACATAAGATCATCTGTGCTCCACGGTGAGAAGCCAACCAGTCATAGAGCCTAAGCCTCAATCCCTCAAACCAACATACCAACACCAATATGGTCTTAAGGTATACAACACTCTCTTTATAACTGTAGCCAGTCTTCACAAGTCGATCCTCATTTCTTGACTAAGGAAGGAGATACCCATAGCAGTTATTTTCTTGCAATAAAAAGTCCTGGCATTGGGTCTCCATATCATAACTAAGATAATCTGATTTTTGAGGATTTTTCTGAGATGTCTAACCCCACTTTCCAAAAATTCACCTCTACGAAAAACTAGATTTTTTCCGAGATTTACACTAAATCCCAATTTTCACATTTTAAAGGAGTGAGAATTAATTTTTCTAGTATTTTTCTTTGAATCCAAATGGGGGGGTATTGTTGGGATAGTGCTATATAAAGCAATGTGTAATCCTAATAATGTAAAGACTATTTCGATTAATTAAAATATATTTTGTTTAAATACTTATTAGATTGCATTATTCTACTTTCTTATGTGGCTAAGCATCATAACACCTCATTGCTTGTCAAAGTCTATTACTGGGTATGTGTGAGACACATATAATAGATTCACTAATTAGACTAAGTATAAAATTGGTTCACAATCGGTGAATACTATTTCCATAGTGGGAGTGATCTAATCTAGGATCATTAGTAGTGCCAGTATGTAATCATACATATTGAACAAGACCATGATAGAATAAGTTCTTCAACTAATATCCGTTGCATTGTATGAAGAACTTTATATTTTATCGCTAGATGACTGATTTATGGATTAATCTTAATCCAGACCATTTAATTAACTCATGTCTATAATTTATGTCTTTTGACTTATTAATGAGTGAGAGGCTTAGTGCTTCGAATATCTTGATATCTTGGAGATATAATATTATAGATAGTGGGAGTGTCAAGTCAGGTGCATGGAATCCACTGCTTCGTTATACGAAGAGTAATGATATTCCCATATTGTTTAATTCGGGATTCTTGGGTGAATCAAGCGCTTGTAATTATATTAGATATAATTTATTATAAATCCTAATTCATGATTGGATCATAAATAGGTCACCCATTAGAGAATTAATGGTAACACATGGATAAAGATATAATTAGAGAGGTTGAACGGAATCTATTGATACCTGTCTCTAATTATGAATATCATAGTGGAGGATCATATCACATGGCAATCGGTTATATCAATGGACAAATCATTTATTATGGATTCTTGTAATCATATCTGCTTGATCTTAGAGTGCGAGTTTTAGTCCCTGATCGTGGCTTGGACTAAAACTAATAAATAATAATTTAATTGATTAATGAGATCAATTAATTAAATATTATTTATTGGAGCTTCGATTAAGTGGGTCCATTTGGTCCCTCTTGCTAGTACCGTTTATTCTTGTATGGAGATCTTGGATCGTTGTGAGTTAATTCTCTGGTTGTGCTTAAGAGCTAATTAATTAACATGTGTTAATATATATTTAAGAGTTAAATATATATCACATGGTTATTTATTTAATTAAATTAAATAAATAAAAATAAATATTTTATCTATTTAATGTGATTAAATGAATAGATATATTATTTATTTATTTGATAAATAAATAATATTAGATATTTATTTAATTAATTTTATTGCGTAATAATTATATTATTTAAAGAGTTTAAATAATATGTATTATTATTATTTAACTAAAGGGGCGTATGCGTAATAGCACAGGGGTAACCCTAAGTCTATAAATAGATGCATAGCCTCCTAGGTTAAATGTGTGCGTGTGCAATTGTTGACAGCCAAGAGAGAGAGTGTAAGGACCCGTACCTTGAGTTAGTCACAGTTTTGCCTTCTGAGTAGAGTTTTTCTAGATTTTGACCTAGTGAATGGGCTCAAATGAATTCACGTGCAAAAGGAAAGATGCTTAGAATGATGTCCTCTATCTTCCACAGAAGTTTCAGGCCAAACGGACGTGTATGTGAGGTGCACGTGAAATGGGTCCATTTCACGTACAAGTGTGGTTGTCTTCTAAATGATGCAAGGAGGCTAGGGGTGAAGTTTGAGCGCATTTGGAGTGCATATGGAGTTGCACGTGAATTGGGGAATTCACGTTCAAATTGGCGTGCGACCATATTTTTGCATGGTTCCCTTGGTTTTGACATTCTAATGATCTTTCTCCAAAGGACCATGTTGAAATTCCGAGTATTTTGGCCTATATGGGTGCGGAAAGGTGCTAACTTGTGTGATCAAAACTATGTCGTTTTGATCCTGGGATTTACTTAATCAAAACTACGTCGTTTTAATGTGGGTAGTATCTATATAATGAGGGCTTGAGTTTGAGTTTAGGGTTCTTGTGTTCTTCTTTGCTTGCAGCCGCGCTGAGAGAGAGAGAGAGAGAGAGAGAGAGAGAGAGAGGATCTCCTGGGCGATTGCCGTGGTGGTTCGCGTCGTTGGAAGGTGTCTAGCGTGGAGGTTAAGACAAAAGTCCGAGGTAGGGATTCATGTTCTTCCTAACTCTCCTCTGTTCTAGGATATTCACCTATATATATATATATATATAAATCCATATAGGTGTGATCTCCTATATGGATGTTGGCCTTCGATGGCATGTTCTGGTGATTCCGATGTTGAATTTGGCCTGAGGATTTTCCGGGGTTTGTTTATGCCCACCATGTGTTTGATGAAATGTCTGTGAGGCTGCACACTATGTATTTGATAAAATGTCCGTGAGGCCTACATGCCATGTATTCAATATAATGCCTGTGAGACCTTGTATATGGGTGTCCGATGATATACCTACGTGACCGGTGTGTCTTGTGTTTGATTTGTATTTGATTTTAAGCCTATGAGGCCGATGTGTGTGGCTTGTATCCGACCATGTTGGTCCTTCGAGATAAAGTGTAAATCTTTGTGCTAAATTTACATGTTGAGATGTAATGCTATCTTTTTCGTTGATCTGTTTGAGACCGAGCCGAGATATGGGCCAGGCACAATAGCTGGACCCTTTTGAGATTTGGCCCGACGTGGTCCTGAGTCTCGGTGTAGCACTCACGACGGTGGGCTAAGTCTACACCCATTCCTGAGGGTAGGTATGGCGCCCGAGGAGGTGGTTGACCATATCCGACTCGGGTGGAAAATGTTGCATTGGTGTCCATGCAACATTCGCCTGGATGTGGTATGTCATGTCGCCGTGGTGGCGGGGTGTCCTTTGCCCTTCGGTGCGGGCTCAAGTAAAGAGTGTTTCCTGGGTGATGTTTGCCGCTTTAGCCTTAGGCATGACACGAGCACAAGCATACACATATCATGCATGTTGTAGAGCGGGACGGGTCCGGGGGAGATTGGATCCCTACTGAGCTATGGTTTGCTCACCCCTCCTATAAACCGTTCTTTTGCGGGGTTTTAGCGGGCGGTAGGTGAAGGCTAAGGA
Organism: Taxillus chinensis; assembly: GCA_023512835.1. NCBI lineage: Eukaryota > Viridiplantae > Streptophyta > Magnoliopsida > Santalales > Loranthaceae > Taxillus > Taxillus chinensis. Next base: position 22,812,794 of record CM042087.1, on the reverse strand, counting down.
GCTAGGCCCCTGAGGCCTGGGAGTTTTATGTTATTTCCTTTGTTGTACTCTGGTTTTATGTGTTTGGAATTTGGTTTGGTTTTATTTGTGGCTTCATAGGGGTTTTTCCCCGCCTGGGTTGTAATAAACATTTAGTCGTTGAAATGAAATAAAATGAGATGTTGTTCAATTTGTGTTTGTGTGCATGGTTTGGGAGCAGGAGCATGCCCCTTGGCATGTTAGCTTGGTTGTGCAGGTTTGGGACAAGACCGTGCCAAAGTCCTTTTAAGGTGCTTGCACCAACCCCTTGTCCCTTTGGGTGCGGGCATGGGCAGTCACTACTCATTTCCAAGTGGAAGGAAATTGGGGCGTGACAGAGAGAGCCAGGTGACAGCCAACCCTAGCAGAGGTGGTGTTCCTGTTCTTTGATCCAAGGGTGCCACAGCCCTGTACTCCCTGAGAAGGTGAATAGCAGAGAAGGCTATTTGGTGGTTAAATCTAGGAGGCTGCGAGGACGATCAAAGGCAGATCGTGAGTTCGTTCTTAGAGGAAAAAGAAGAAGGTTCTAGCTTTACCGTTCTTCAGGTTGATTTCTTCTTTTCGCACTTCGCTAAATTAAATCAATTGATTCATGTTTAGATCCTGGTGTTTGTTTACCTGGAATTAAAATTTTAAAATCCGTTTCCACCTGTGGTTAATCGTTAACCTTATTCCAGGTATTCCAACAATTGGTATCAAAGCTTTAAAGATGTTATTCAATTCATTTAGTTTGGCCCTGGATGTATGAATAGAAGTAGCGGCACTTTAGGGTTTATATGTTTATACATGAGATGTATGTTACGGGTGGTATATGGATTTATATATATTTTGTTCATGAGATGAATGGTTTAATATATATATATATATTAATTGTGATGGTTTGTCGGCCTTGGGATCTTATATTTGATTGTATTTACATGGGATATAATTTGCTAGAGGGGCGGTCTATTATCACCGTGTTTTCCTACTAGTTTTTCTTTTTCTGTTTTAACATCTTGTAAGCCGGAATTGGCATAAGTTTATTATTGTAATAGCAGCAAGATATCGACAGAAGTTGACGCAGAAGCCTTGCTGCGGTCTGGTCATGGAAGAGGAGCTCCACGTGGTAGCTGTCTTCTCGCAAAACTGGAGAGAGCCCGCCGAGAAGGTCTTCATGTTGCAACGAAAAAAAAAAAGGGGCTGCTCCTTTTGTTTTGTCATCTTGCACTTACCGAAAAAAAAGAGGGTTTTTTGGCATTAGTTTTGATCGGCTAATGACCATGCAATTAAAAAAAAGGATGAGTCATGGAGGGCCACCTGTTTTTCATGCAAGAGGAGTTTTCACGCTGGGCCGTGATGTCTTCGAGCAGTATTCTTGGGAGTGGCATCGTGGACTCATAATGCAGAGTTCGGCTGGGCTGGGCACATGCAGCCGGGTCTTCACACGTCATTGTCACAGCATTCATGCAGAGCTCAGCTGGAGCAAATCGAAAAAAAAAGGAAGCCATGAGATCTGCGGGAATATTTTTTTTTTTGGGCAGTCTGTTTCCTATTTTTAATTTTCTAGATTTTATTCTAGGTTGATAGAATAATTTTTAGAAATTAAAAATATTGACATGATTAATTTTATAAGATTAGATCTTTCTATTCATGTCAGACTTAAATAAAAAATAATTTTATAATTTTATAATTGAATAATTGTTATCCATAATTAGATTATTTTAATTTTTAAGTGGGAGATAATTTTAATGGATAATTGTTATCTATTAAAATTATTCAAGCCGCATGCAAGATGAAGACAATGAAGATCAACCAGGAAAGATGAAGATGAAGAGCCTGCAAAGAGTGTCTTGTTTTTGCTTTATTTTTCTTCATAGGATGGATCCCTTGGTATTACGGCCGTAGTTTATTTAATGTTTGTTTTATAAATTACGCATCACATGATCACATGCCATATATAATTAGGAGTGCCGTCTATATATTATTTTTCATGCATCATATTTTATTTAAGAGTTAACTAAAAATATTAAAACCCAAATTTTAAAATATTGAGTGTGAGAGGGTTTTATTGGGAATAAGACCCATGATCTCCATTATTAAATAACTAAGGTATATGTCTTAATGTATCTCCGAAGAGATTTTATGGACTAAGCTAAAGTTATTTTCCTAAAAGAATAGTTTACTTATTATTTAAACCAGGTTGATTGACACCTCGCCAAAGCTAGGCAATTCAAAAGGTTTAGGTAATAAGACACGAAATAATGGTTAAACACTCAACACGATCTCTTGCATTAATCTTCCAAAGAGGTGTTGTTGCAAGGGATGTGGGCCAAATATAAACGAAAATTGAATTGGTTAAATATGCAATATTTAGGAAAGCCAAATCAATTGGGAGGGTCCCGACAAAGTAAGGAAAAAATTTATTCTCCCAAAGGAGGTTTATTGATTCTGGATATTTTGTTATTCGTAGTAAGAGTATTGATTCAGGGTTTTATTAATAATTGTGCATTCATGCATTCATTAATGTATATGCATTTTACTAAATTTAATTATGATGTATGCCGTTCTAAAACATTTTTGTATTTCATATTTTTCTAGAAAAATGTCTTTTAACCCGTTAACCGTTTTATTGAGCCAAAATAAATTGACCGGTGAAAATTTCAATGATTGGAAGCGTAATCCGAATATTGTGTTAACTGTTGAAAAGCACAAGTTTGTCTTATCGAGCATTGTCCACCTGAACCTCCGCTAATGCTTGGCCTGGAAAGGATGCCTATGATAAGTGGATTGCGTCCGATGATATGACGCGTTGTTACATGTTGGCATCCATGTCCAATGTGTTGCAACAACAACATCAAAGGATGCGAACTACCAAGGATATCATGGATTCTTTACAAGCTATGTTTGGGGAGATCTCAATTCGTGTGCGGCTTGAGACCGTGAGAGCTATTATGAATAGTCACATGAAAGTGAGAACTCCTATTAGGGATCATCTCTTAGAGATCATGGCTCATTTTAATGAGGCTGAGATCCATGGAGCTAGTATAGATCAACAGACTCAGGTTGGTATGATACTAGAGACTCTCCCTGATAGCTTCATTTCTTTTAAGACAAATTATGTCTTGAATAAAATGGATCTAAACCTCACCACTCTTATGATTGAATTACAAACCTATGAGGGAATGATTAAGTCTAAGAAAGGTGAGGTGAACATGGTTGTTGCTGGTTCTTCTCTTAAGAAGAAGAAAAAGCTAAATGATAAGAAAAAGGCATCTTTAAAAGCCAATAGGAAGGTGAACAAGAAAAAGAAGACTCCTAAAGCTGGAAAGTGTTTTCATTGCGGCAAAGAAGGGCACTGGAAGAGGAACTGTAATGAGTACCTCCAAACAATGAAGCCAAAGGAAGGTATTGTACTTGTCCTTGAAACTGGTTTAGTGGAAAAATCAAATAATCTTTGGATTATAGATTCTTGTGCCACTAATAATGTTTGTACTTCTTTGCAGGGACTTCAGGTCCAAAGGCAGCTTAGGAAAGGGGAATTCACTTTTAGAGTTGGCATTGGGGATTCGATTTCAGCGAATGGCGTGGGAGTGCTAAAGTTATATTTTAGAAATAAATTTATTTTGTTAAAGGATTGTTTTTATGTACCTGAGTTGAACAGGAATTTGATTTCAGTTTCTTCTTTGGTTGAACATGGTTATTCTATTAGTTTTGCTGAAAATGTTTCAGTTTATAAGAATAATATTTTGATATGTTCTGGTATAAAGGAAAACAATCTTTACAAAATTAATCCTAGCATTCATACATTGTTGAACGCTGAAATAATTGATGATGAACCCACTCCAAAACGAGTTAAGTTAGATACAAATGAAACATATCTATGGCACATGAGACTTGGACATATTAACCAAATTAGGATTCAAAGGTTAGTAAAGGATGGACTTCTGAATGGTTTAGAGGCTACTCTTTTACCCACATGTGAATCATGTTTGGAGGGTAAAATGACCAAGAGGTCTTTTCCTTCGAAAGGACATCGTGTTAATGATCTCCTAGAGCTAGTACATACAGATGTTTGTCGACCATTTAATGTACAAGCAAGAGGAGGTTATGAGTATTTCGTCACTTTTATTGACGATTTCTCTAGATATGGATATGTTTACCTAATACACCATAAGTCAGAGACTTTTCAAAAGTTCAAAGAATTTCGGACTGAGATGGAAAAGCAATTAGGTAAATCTATCAAGATGCTTCGATCAAATCGAGGTGGAGAGTACCTGGATAATGAGTTCAGGTCATATCTAACTGATAATGGGATATTGTCTCAACTCTCTGCACCTGGCACACCACAACAAAATGGTGTTGCAAAGAGGAGGAATAGGACAATGCTTGACATGATGAGATCAATGTTAAGTAGTTCATCATTGCCCAAATTGTTTTGGGGGTATGCACTACAAACGTCTGTTTATTTGATAAACAGGGTACCTTCTAAATCCGTACCTAAGACACCATTCGAATTATGGACAGGTCGTAAACTAAGTTTAAGGCATATCCGAATTTAGGGGTGTAGGGCTCATGTCAAAAGGGCTAAGGTGGATAAGTTGGATGCATGCACCGAGTTGTGCATTTTTGTAGGATATCCAAAAGAAACGAAAGGTGGCTTATTTTATAGTCAGAAAGATAATAAAGTGTTTGTATCGACAAATGCTAAATATCTTGAAGATGACCATATTAAAAATCACAAATCAGATCATTGAATAGAGTTGGATGAGATACCAGTTAATGAGATCAGTGGCCCAACTCAGGATCAACATGATGAGATCATTATTGATCAACCAATCATAAGAAATGAGACCACAACATTGGAACAACATCCAGTTACTTTGCGTCGTAGTGGGAGGGTTGTTAGACAACCGGACCGTTACATGGGAGTTGGAGATGCTCCTGGTAGCTATCTCTCGATGATCATAAAGATGATCCCTTGACCCTGAGTGATGCACGAATGATGTAGATTCCAAAGCATGGCAACAAGCAATGGATGTTGAAATGAATTCAAACCAAGTTTAGGAACTTGTGGATTTGCCCGAAGGGGTGAAACCAATTGGATGCAAATGGATTTATAAAAGGAAAAGAGACACGGATGGAAAAGTAGAGACTTTTAAAGCTAGGCTAGTAGCCAAGGGCTACACCCAGAAAGAAGGTATCGATTATGAGGAAACCTTCTCTCCAGTTGCTATGCTCAAATCCATTCACATCCTCCTCGTCTATAGTTGCACATCTCGATTATGAGATTTGGCAAATGGACGCGAAACGGCATTCTTGAATGGTCGTTTGGAGGAGAGTATCTATATGATACAACCTGAAGGATTCATTGCTAAAGGGCAACAACATAATGTATGCAAGTTGCAGAGATCCATTTATGGACTCAAGCAAGCCTCTAGGTCTTGGAACATTAGATTTGACGAGGTGGTCAAATCATTTGATTTCAAGCAAAGCATAGACGAGCCATGTGTCTATAGTATGATAAAGGATGGAAATGTGGTCTTTCTTATTCTTTATGTTAATGATATTCTTATCATTAGGAATGATATAGTATCATTGGAATCGGTCAAACAGTGGTTGACTAAACAATTCCAGATGAAAGACTTGGGAGAAGCAAGCTATGTTCTTGGAATCCGTATTTACCGTGATAGGAAGAACAAGATGCTTGCATTATCCCAAGCCTCGTACATAGATAAAATACTTGAGAAGTATTGTATGCAAAATTCCAAAAAGGGTCAACAACCCATGAGAAATGGAATTATGTTGTCTAAGGAAATGTCTCCTAAGACATAAGCGAGAGATCGATAGCATGCGAAAGATACCCTATGCTTCAAAGTTGGTAGTCGATGTATGCTATGTTATGTACGAGACTGGATATTTGTTATGCGGTGGGAATTGTTAGTAGATATCAATCGAATCCGGGAATGAAACATTGGGAATCGGTTAAGCATATTCTTAAGTATCTTCGGAGAACTAGGAATTACATGCTCGTGTATTCAGGGTCGATTTGGCGCCTGTGGGATACACTAATTCCGATTTTCAATCGGATCTAGATTCAAGGAAATCAACCTTTGGCTATGTGTTCACTTTGAATGGTGGAGCTATAGTTTGGAGGAGTGTGAAACAATCTTGTGTTTCGACTCTACTATGGAAGCCGAATATGTGGCGACTTCGGAAACTGTCAAAGAGACCGTATGGCTCCGTAACTTCTTGAGGGATTTAGAGGTTATCCTTAACCTTGAGCGACCCATGACCATTTATTGTGACAATAGTGGTGCGGTTGCAACTAGTAAGGAACCAAGAAGCCATCAAAGGGGAAAACACATTGAACGGAAGTTTCACCTCATCGAGACATTGTAGAGCGTGGTGACATGTCGGTATGCAAGATAGCATTGGAGGACAACCCAGTGATCCTTTTACAAAGACTCTTCCTTCTAGAGTTTTTGATAGACACCTTGAGAGGTTGGGAATTCGGGATATGACACGGTTGCTTTAATGCAAGTGGGAGATTGTTGGGATACTGCTATATATAGCAATGTGTAATCCTAATAATGTAAAGACTATTTCGATTAATTAAAATATATTTTGTTTAAATATTTATTAGATTGCATTATTCGCTTTCTTATGTGGCTGAGCATCGTAACATCTCATTGCTTGTCAAAGTCTATTACTTGGGTATGTGTAAGACACATACAATAGATCCACTAATTAGACTAAGTATAAAATTAGTTCACAATCGGTGAATAAAGTTTGGGATGCTCTATTCGATAAGATTGTGGTGCGACTATTTTCATAGTGGGAGTGATCTAATCTAGGATCATTGTAAAGAGTTTACAAATAGTAGTTCCGGTATGTAATCATACATATTGAACAGGACCATGATAGAATAAGTTCTTCAACTAATATCCGTTGCATTGTATGAAGAACTTTATATTTTATCGCTAGATGATCGATTTATGGATTAATCTTAATCCAGACTGTTTGATTAACTCATGTTTATAATTTATGTCTTTTGACTTATTAATGAGTGAGAGGCTTAGTGCTTCAAATACCTTGATATCTTGGAGATATAATATTATAGATAGTGGGAGCGTCAAGTCAGGTGCATGGAATCCACTGCTTCGTTATACGAAGAGTAATGATATTCCCATGTTATTTAATTCAGGATTCTTGGGTGAATCAAGCGCTTGTAATTATATTAGATATAATTTATTATAAATCCTAATTCATGATTAGATCATGAATAGGTCGCCCATTAGAGAATTAATGGTAACACATGGATAAAGATATAATTAGAGAGGTTGAACGGAATCTATTGATACCTGTCTCTAATTATGAATATCATAGTAAAGGATCATATCACATGACAATCAGTTATATCGATGGACAAATTATTTATTATGGATTCTTGTAATCATATCTCGCTTGATCTTAGAGTGCGCTTTTAGTCCCTGATCGTGGCTCGGACTAAAACTAATAAATAATGATTTACTTGATTAATGAGATTAATTAATTAAATATTATTTATTGGAGCTTTGATTAAGTGGGTCCATTTGGTCCCTCTTGCTAGTACCGTTTATTCTTGTATAGAGTACTGGATCGTTGTGAGTTAATTCTCTGGTCGTGCTTAAGAGCTAATTAATTAACGTGTGTTAATATATATTTAAGAGTTAAATATATATCACATGGTTATTTATTTAATTAGATTAAATAAATAAAAATAAATATTTTATCCATTTAATGTGATTAAATGAATAGATATATTATTTATTTATTTGATAAATAAATAATATTAGATATTTATTTAATTAGTTTTATTGGGTAATAATTATATTATTTAAAGAGTTTAAATAATATGTATTATTATTATTTAACTAAAGTGGCGTATGCGTAATAGCACGGGGGTAACCCTAAGTCTATAAATAGATGCATAGCCTCCTAGGTTAAATGTGTGCGTGTGCAATTGTTTGACCAAGAGAGAGAGAGGCGGTGACAACCAACCCTAGCAGAGGTGGTGTTCCTGTTCTTTGATCCAAGGGTGCCACAGCCCTGTACTCCCTGAGAAGGTGAATAGTAGAGAAGGCTATTTGGTGGTTGAATCCAGGAGGCTGCGAGGACGATCAAAGGTAGATCGTGAGTTCGTTCTTGGAGGGAAAAGAAGAAGGTTCTAGCTTTACCGTTCTTCAGGTTGGTTTCTTCTTTTCGCTCTTTGCTAAATTAAATCAATTGATTCATGTTTAGATCCTGGTGTTTGTTTACCTGGAATTAAAATTTTAAAATCCGTTTCCATTGTGGTTAATCGTTAACTATATTCTAGTATTCCAACAGGTATTTCGTTATTTACATTGTGACTTAATACTTAAATGTGGAGAGGCATAATGGTTTACAATGTAAATGGTGTAGTGCAGTTGTCCAGTGCAGTGCAGTTGCACTGCTGCAGATTTGAAGCTGCGGATCACTGCTACGGATTTGATGCTACGGACCACTGTTGCTGCCACATCCGGACTAACTGATCCGGACTACTGATCTGGACTAACTAATCCGGACTAACGAAGCTGCTGACTCCACAGCTGCTGACTCTGGTCGCTTACTCCATAGTCTGCGACTACGAAGTTCTTGACTCCAAAGTCGGACTCCATAGCTGCTAACTCCACAGCTGCTGACTCCACAATTGCTGACTGCACAGCTGCTGACTACGAACTTCGACCCTACAGTTCGCCCAGGGGTACTGTTCATCATCGTTTTTGGCCTATTTTTCGTCTGGGATCAACCCAGCAACTCCTAGGCACTCACAAACACGCGTTTTACTAAACAGAGTACAAAATTACATACCCAAACTGATACAAAATTACGCGTTTTAATACTTAAATGTGGAGAGGCATAATGGTTTACAATGTAAATGGTGTAGTGCAGTGCAATTGCATTGCTGCAGATTTGAAGCTGCGGATTACTACTGCGGATTTGATGCTACGAATTAATGCTACGGACCACTTTGTTGCTGCCACATCCCGGACAAACTGATCCTGGACTAACTAATCCGGACTAACTGATCCAGACTAACAAAGCTGCGACTCCATAGTTGCTGACTCCACACCGGCCGATCACGAAGTCGTTGACTCCATAGCTAGTCATTGACTACGAACTTCGACCCTACGGTTCGCCCAGTCACTTGTTTATCATCGTTTTTGGCTTATTTTTCGTCTGGGAACAACCCAGAAACCCCCATGCACTCACAAACACGCGTTTTTACTAAACATAGTACAAAATTACATACCCAAACCGATATAAATCGGTTATTAACCACAGATCTTATGCTAAATCATCATATCTAACCCCAAAATTGGGTTTCCCCAAAACCTAGGGTTCATGCTCAAATTCATGAATCATGATAAATTCATGCAAATTCAAAGACAGAATCGAGATAAGAGGTTCAAGGACACCTACCTAGGAAGATTATTTGCGATCCACAAACTCCAATCGCCCCAAATCACCAAAGGAAGCTCTTCACCTTCCCTCTCTCTCTCTCTTGCTCAAACACGCACACACCAAGCAAAATAAAGGGATAAGGCGGTTTCTTAATTATTTATCTGCTGCCAATAATTGGCCTCCCAAAGAATAATTGATCTCCCGAACGCAATAATTGACCTCCGGAGGTCACGAACTCCAAATTGAGCTCAATTACTATCAAAACGCTCGAAATGACGAGCATAACACTATTCATATATTATCGCACTCAAATGATCGCCCAAATGCAAAGTCAACCAATAAACCCCGAAAAGTCAACAATCAATTCAAATGGGGCCCCGACTCGGAATCGGGCCCAGGTACGATCAAAATGCTCACATCGATGACTAGACTACTGTCTAGATAGTTGCATTCCCATAGAATGGCTATCTCTCAACACTACCCAAATACGAGTCTTTACATCCTCCTCACCTTAGGACTTTTCGTCCTCGAAAATAAAACACTAATATAACACTTGCCCAAAGGACATAGGAAAATTCAAGCTCAAGCACCGCACAACTACAAGACACAAACACATGATCATCAACATGATCACCAACCACACCTGTGCAATGTAACTCACAATAAGCCAAAAAGGCTCACAAGATGCTAGGATGTCAACAAACAACATATGCAAAACAAATGCATAAAACATAACTCATACCTCAGGGAAGGCTCACATCCTCCCCACCTCAGGACCGATCGTCCTCGAACAGCTCAGGATGAAGAACCCGCATCCTGGCTCTCTTTCTCCCAAGTCTGCTCCTCCATGCCTCGGTGTCGCCATAACACCCGGACTAGTGGGATCGTCTTGCCCCGCAAGACCTGGTCCTGCTGTCCAAAATCTATGCTAGCATCTCAACAACGGCCATTATTGGCCAAGTCTATCTCGCGATAGTCCAACACATGAGAAGGATCTGGGTGATACCGTCACAACCGAGACACATGGAACACATCATGTACTCGTGCCAACTCCGATGGCAAAACTAATCGGTAAGCCACTGCGCCTACAATGGCAATAATCTCAAATGGTCCCATAAAACGAGGAGAGAGTTTGGATCCACGTCCAAACCTCCGATGCCCTCGATGTGGCGAAACCCGCAAAAATACATGGTCCCACACCTCAAACCGCAAAGGTCGACGCCTCGATCCGCGTAGGACTTCCGCCTCTGTCTTGTCAACATACACTATCGAATCAGTGCACCAGCTCCGTGGTCTCTCAAACCATATCAGGACCGAGAACCACTGCATCTCCCATCTCGTGCCCAATACAAAGATGATCTACAAGGCCGCCCATACAATGCCTCATATGGAGCCATCCCAATCGTGGCTTGATAACTATTGTTGTAAGAGAACTCCACCAAAGGAAGGTGAGTCTCCCAACAACCTCCAAAATCTAGGACACAAGCACGCAACATATCCTCGAGCATCCGAATCGTCCTCTCCAATTGACCATCCGTCCGCGCATGAAAGGTCGTACTCGGGTTCACCCCGTTACCCAAAGCTCGCCGCAACTGTCTCCAAAACCGAGAGGTGAACCTCGCATCCCGATCAGATACAATAGACAATGGGACTCCATGCAACCGCATAATAATATCAAGATACCTCTGTCCTAAAGTCCTTACTAGGTCTGTCTCCCAAATTAGAAGAAAATGCACCGATTTGGTCAATCGGTCCACAATAACCCATAGTATACCCCTTTTAAAGTTTTGATAAACATGGTGGTCAACTCCCTTTCGGTTAGCGGGGGTTGAACTTCGTAGTTGCCTCCCTCCATCTTCTAGCATAGACTTTAAAACTTTCCGTAGCTCCTTTCTCAAAGGCTAGCAACGCCAACCTCGTCCAACTCCAATTCCGTGACATGTTTATATTGTGTCGGGAAAGATGTTGCGAGGTCTCTCCAAGTCTAGATGTGACTTCCTTCCAACCGAATATACCATCGGAGTGGTGCCCCAGCCAAGCTTTCTTGGAAACAATGTATAAGGAGCTTGTCATCATTAGCATGGGCGACCATCTTCTGACAAGACATAGTAAGGTGTGTTTTTGGGCACTAGGACCCATTAAACTTGTCGAAGTCTGGTATCTTGAATTTTGGTGGCAAAATGATGCCGGGAACCAAGCACAAATCTTGGGGACTAATCATCCCATAAGCTTCTGCTCCTTCAACTGCTTTGAGTCTTTCCTCGAGCTTCTTCATTGATAGTGACCGATCACCTTCCTGAGGTACATGAAGTCCCATTGCTTCGGCCATGTTGCTTGGAGCAGGAGAGGTAAATTGAACCTGATGAGAAGGCCTGGGGTTCATGTTCGATGGATTAAACTCCTGTGGGGGCACCGGTATGAAATGGGGAGGCAATGCTGCCTCTTGTGCTTGCCTTGGGGACTGTCCAGGTGGTCATCTCTGTGGGACCCCTGTCTTTGTCTGCCGCCATCTTGGTCAACATTTCCATCATGGTCTTCATTTGATTTTGCAGTTCTTGTTGGCCTTGCTCCAGACTAGCAAATCTGTTTTCTGTTAGTTCCGCCATTGAAGTGGATGGTTGTTGTTGTCGGGATCCGAGGTAATATTGGTGCGCAATCTTGGCATGGCGAAGTGGACCGTGGTAAGCTCCCCTTTTGATTTGTTGGATGTTTTCTCATTTTTGCTTGTTTTTTTTGTGTTTTTTGACATGTATGTATGCATGTATATATGCATATGTGCACACAAACATGTATGCAATATATGTATACATGGAGCTATATGTCTAAATGTTGTAACATATGAAAGCAGATCTCTATGTACGTATGCATGATTGTGTGTGCGGGTAAACATGTATGCATGGATCTACATGTCCGAATGATGCAATGTGCGTGTTGAGTGGAGAATGAAGGGACACTTAGTAACGCGATGGTCTATGTGACCCAAGACCGTTTATGGGGTGGAATGGAACAGAACATGCGTCCTATGTTCAAATCAAGAAATAAACATGGGAAGTAACAATGTGGTTCCTTGTAGGACGAGTTAACGCAACGGAATAATTATGAACAGTTGTATGAGATAAATCGAACAAGATATAGCAAGAGCAAGGCAAACAAATAGTAAGGCAAATCATGTATGCAAGGGATGGTTTGAGGACTACCCTACAAACAAATGGTTAGCATGGTATGTAATGGGCAAACAACATGTGGGTCAATGCCCCTGATGGGCTTCTATTGCGACACCTATCCTATTTGTTGGTTCCCAAACTTCCTCAATAGAGGGCTCCGTACACCATGGGATTTACTGGAGGGGGGTCTTAAAAGGACGTGCCTTAAAAGAACCTCAAGCTTGAGTGAGGAGTTCGGGGCCCTATTGCGGATGATGATCAACGCGCCAGGTTCCATACTAAACCTCGCTAACCTAAATTGTGATAAACCCTGGTATAGGGTTATGCATGAATGTAACAGGTATGGAAAGCAGTAAATCACAACGATCATGGTATTAAAGCATATAAATCATAATTATCGTAAATAAATAAAAAAGCACGTAAAAACAAAAGGAAACCTCCCAATCCTAGTACTAGGCCTAACCCTCTAAGTCTATTCCCCAGCAGAGTCGCCAGGTGTCATCACCGGTTTTCGTCCGGGCCCGTTTGGGGTGAGCCCAAACTAAACCAATGATGAGAAATTTAGAGTCGCCACCAACTGTTTTTGGGGGTGCAGTTGGTCACCTAAAAATGTGTGTGGTCTACATTACCAGGATAAGGGTTCGGGGGTTGGTTACATGTAGGGAAGGATTAACACCCCTACGGCGCCCTTTCGGACCTATAGGAGGAGGAGGTTTTCTATTTTGTTTGTACTCCCATGACCAGGTTAAGTTTCCTAAAGAGTCTATGATTTTTATTTGGCTAAGTTATTTGTTAAAGTTATGGTTAAAATTGATTTACCCTAAATCCCTAAAGGGAATCCTAAAAGTTTTGGGTTTTTGTTTGAAGTGAAGAATGAGATCCTACAGGTTGATGTTGGTTTTGGTTTTTCTTTTGGAAATTTAAGTCCTAAAAACTATTTTTTTATTTTCCCTTTTTTTTGTTTTTTTTTGGGTTAGAATACATTTTTTTTTGTTTTTTTTTTTTTGTGAAAAGCGTTTTGTTTCGGTTTTGCTTTCTTTTGTCTTTTTTTTTCTTTTTGGAAGGTAAAACATGTTTTTTTTTCGCTTTGTGTTTTAAATGGAATTGGAACTCCTAAATATGGAAACATGCATTTTTTAGATGCTTTCTTTTCCCTTTTTTTTTTGACTTGAAATGCTTTTTTTTGTGGTTTTGAAAATGTTTTTTTTTTTGCAAGGATAAAACTTTGAAACTAACACAATAACATATAAAGTGATGTGTGTGATTGTGACATCCATAAATCAAAACGACCCACTCTTTTTCTTTCTTTTCTTTTTCTTCATGCCTCCCTTTGCTCTCTCTCTTTTTCTTTCTTTGTTTTTTTTTTTGTTTGCTATACTTTACATATTACAACATACACATATACAAAGGAAAGGGAAATACAAGGAAAAACACAATGCAACAAGTAAAAGAAAAAGAAATAAAAGGAAATATTAAGAATTACATCAAATATTAATGTAAGTAAGCTGAAAAGTAATGAAGAAATAAGGGCTGAACCGACTTTGGGGCTTGCAACACCAATCTTCCGTTTGAGCTCTTGTCGGCGCTGATAATCACTTGCTTAGAGCCAACAAATCTGACGGCGAGCTTTGTGAGGAGGATTTCTTGGTATTTGAAGATTGGAGTGATGTATTTTTTGGGTTTGAGATTTTTTTGGTGACTGGAAATAAGGAAGGTGGGCATGAGAAGTAGGGGACTGGAAAAGGATTGGTGTCTTTTGTGTTTTTTTTTGTTTGATGAAAACGCAGAAAGAGAGGGCTGAAGTTGGAGTTGGTTTTGTGTTTTTCTTTTACTGGGAGAAAGATAACTATAACGAGAAAGAGGGGATGAGGATGAAGGGGCGATTTTGATTGCTGAATAGCAGAAAAACTGGGCGATCTTCTTTGGTTTGGTTTTTGAATCTCAAAGACTAGCAGAATGGCAGAAAGATTGGATATACAGACTAGCAGAATAGTCAAAAAGGCTGGACGTAATCCTCTCTTTTCTGGGTTTTGAATCTCTCTCTTTTTCTGGGTTTTAAATCTCTCTGTTTGTCTTTGGGATGAGGAATGGTAGTAGGTTTTTTTCAACATGATGGCTCTCTGTGTTTTTTTTTTCTGGGTGTTTTTTTTTTGGGGGAGGAGGCTGGGGTATAGTGGTAGCAGGTTTTTTCAATGATCGGTCCCTGGTCTCTCTCTCTTTTTTTTTTGAACTTTGGGCGTTTTTCTCTTTGTTTGCGCTGGGACGAGGTCAGGCGTAAATGGTAGCGAGTTTTTTCAACAATCCTTGCTCTCTCCCCTTTTGCGCAGGAACTAAAGACCGCATCTTAACGGGCTGCAGAAATTTTTTGGCTGGATCGTCATTAATTACGACATTAAATGTTGTATTATTGATGCGATATTTTAATTTGCAGATTTGATGCTTTGTCGGGTGGACAGCTTGTGCGGAAAACAGGGCGGCTCGTGATTGCCTTTTGAATTTGTATTTTAGCAGCACATGTGACTGACAGTATGATTCTTTGTCAGGTGGCCAGCGCAGAAGACGGGTCTCGTGAACAACCAGCGAGAGAAAAACCAGTGCGGAAAAAGCCAGCGCGAAAAGCCAGCGAGAAACGCCAACCAGCGAAGGTCAAGGGGTCAGAGGCCGAAGTGTCGGCAGGTCGGAGTGTCGGCAGGGTCGAAGCTTCGGTGGGTCAAAATTTCGGTGGGGCGAAGGTCAACGGTCAACGGGTCGAAGTGTCGGCGGGTCGAAGGTCAACGGTCCAACGGGTCGAAGGCTTACAAGCGTCCGGGTCAAGGTTCGAAGGTCGGAGTGTCGGCAGGTCAAAGGTTTACAGGGCTTCGAGGGTCAAGAGTCAAAGGTCGGAGTGTCGGCGGCGGTGCTTCGAGGCTTCGAGAGTTAGGGGGTTGAAGGTCGAAAGGGCGAGTCGAAGGTCGGAGTGTCGGCGGTGGGGCTTCGAGGCTTCGAATCTTCGGGGCTTCGAGGCTTTTGAGGCTTTGATGCTTCGAGGCTCGAGGGCTTCGGGGCTTCGAGGCGTCAGGGCTTCGAGGCTTCGAGGCTTCGATGCTTCGAGGCATCGAAGGTCAATGGGTCGAGGTGTCGACAGTCAACGGTCAACGGTCAACTTTTTTTTTTTTTTTTAAAAAACTTTTAATTACCTTCTCACCCTTCACCTAAAATGCACAAATGGATAACTTTCCAGGGATTGTTTGGGGAGATCCGTATTCGCCTAAATTGACGCTTTGAAGAATTTCGCATGGCCACTTTTTTTGGCAGTTTGACCAGGGGCATTGACCGTCTTTTGGCAAGTTTGACTTTTTCAAACGAAAGTTGTTTTTGCCATAACTTCTTCATTTTAAATCATAATTGAGCTCGGTCAAGTGCGTTAGTCTCCAAATTTCATCCTCTATCACCTGGCATTGATCTTGGGGCATTTTAGGGGTTGGCAACAGAGGTTATCAATTTTGGGCTTCCTTGTTCTTGTCAATGCATCCAACAAGGTATATGGCATGGGCAAAAAGGCATATATATCAAATGGGGTTAGTATGTCCAACCCGGACAAAATGGGGTCCAACACCAGGTAATATGATTGATTATAAGGCCTCAGTTTGTATTTCTTGTATGTTGTTATGATTTATTCTTTATTTATGTAAATCATATGTATGTTTTGTTTACTTATTAAAGTCTTTAAGTTATATTTTAGCCTAGTTTGTGTACATTATCTTTGTATCTGTTGGTTTTGAAATGAGTGGGAGCTTGGTTCGACGTCTCTTGTGGACATTGTGCATGGTACTCCATACTAGGATCTTAGGGCCCTTACATGTGATCTATTCATTCCTAACTAATGGGCTTCTAATATTCCTATGGTGGAGTTGAATGACTGGTTGAAATCTCATTGATTAAATCTTTTAGATGGTGCCTACTGCCTGATCTGTTCTAATTTCTGTGTATGCTTCAATTTTTTGAATCTTTTTCTTTGGAGTCTCCCTCATTTGTACAATTTCCCTTCTTTTGTAAGGTATCAATCATGTGTGGAATATGCATAGAAAACTACATCTCATAACCATTCCATGTGGTCAGGAGTAGCTGTTGATGTTATTTTAGGGAATTTGATTAGTTTAGCATTGCTAATTCACTTGGAATTTGTTTGCGTATGGCTTTTCAACTTTTCCAATGGCATTACGAATAATTTTTTGCGTACTGGCTCTATTTGGTTGATGGGAGCCCCTACTGGTTTCAAGTTGAACACAGAGTTGGCATAGATTCTTGGAATGATTTCACTAAATGTGATCTTAATTTGGTCTACTCTCTTGTTTTTTTTTTGGGTTTTTGCTTTATTTTCTTTATTAGAGGACTAGCTGTATGTGGGATTCTCTTTGGGGCTACTATTCCAGCTGCTATGATCATTGATATGATTACTCTTGCAACTTCACACATTTCAACATTGCACTGGTTGATTTTATTCTTATATTCACACCAAATACTGGCATTAGCACGGCTCTATGGCCCCTTTTCAGGTAGCACACTGTATACATGTTGCCTTTGTATGTGTGATTTTCCTATGATGGTGACACTACCTGGATTCAAACATTCACTTGGCATAGGTCTTTTTTGGATATTATGGAAAGAATGAGGTGTTATGTTTCACGTATTGCCTGCTTTTCCTGGTTATTTCAGTTGTATATTTGACATCAATTTATTTTTCATGTACGGCTTTGACGCGTGCTCTTATTCTTTCACTATCCACATGTACGTCAGCTTGGAGCCCACATTTCTATATACTTGTATGTGAGATTGGAGCCCATATTTCACCGAATTAGGTACAAAGGGAAGGGATATTTGCTTTGTACGTTTGTATCCAAAAGTATGTTGTATTGACAATTGATACCATGTCTCTTAGGTGTACAAATGCTACACAACAGACATTCTCTTTCATAATTTACATGTTATAAACACTTGGTAACATGTACATGTTGTCATTGTTCTCTACTATTATTAAAGCATGAGAAAGAGTGTGTTAGGACTTTTTCTTTGTTACCGTATTGGAACACTTTCTATTTATCTTATCATATAAGATTTTAAAACTATAGTCCTTTATTAGATTTATGGAAAGATAGTTTTGGATGGTAAAGTTAAGATAGTTTTTAACATAGATTTATATATTATATACGTTGGTAATATGTACTTTATTGTAGTAGATCGATCTGTATGTTGCCTTCCTTGGTTATACATTACTAAAAAATGTGTATTTGGCATCCATATTCTCTTTAAGTAGCCAAAAAATTTGTAAACCAAATTAATGATATAGATTTATGACAATATTGGCAGATTGATTATTATTATTATTTTTTTTTTGCAGAATGGAGATGAAGATGACATGGAATGAAGATGACATTACTAGGGATTTTGATTGATCCCATTTAGTATTTATATTATGGTTTGTAAGAGATAGATGTTATAAAATATTTTGGATATGTTCGTTATTTTGGATTGTAATACTTCAGAATATTGTGACAGATGTTAATAATAATCTGAATTGTTTGGTATTTTTGAATATTGGTTGTTTTTATAATATATATGTATTTGTGAAATTATAATCAATAATCGTAAGCATTTGAGAAGGTTTGTCATATTTTTGTATTATCTATTGTAAACCTTTTTGGTGTGTTAGGTCTACTTGGCTTATGGTATGTCGGTCACTTTCCGTAACACAAAAAAGGTCATATTGTATGATTTTTAATAACACATAATTGTAACACAATAAAAAGTGTTATGTAAAGAGTGTTATTGTAAGCTTAAAAAAAGCTTACGAAAATATTCTATAAGACAATAACATGTGTTACTATATGATCTATCGTAACATAAAATTGTAACACACCAAAAAGTATTACCGAAAGGTGGGGGACTTTCCATAAGCCAAGCCAGACGTAACACCCCAAAAAGTGTTATGGTATCCTACAATAACACATTTTATGTCTTACTAAAGGCATGATTTCTTGTAGTGACTCTACCTCCCTTATGGGTGGCAAACCGACCAAGTCCTCGGGAAACACATCCGGGAACCGATCTACAATGGGTGGCAAAACAGCCTTCCCCTCTCTCCTCCCGTCAACCAACGTCAAGTTGGCTAACCGGTGGGTCACATCACCCCACCCATGCCTCAAAGGTCCCAACCTGCATACCTCCTCGATCCACTCACCCACAAAGACACCCCGCGTGCCCTCTAGTGTGAGAAACATCATGCGCCATCGAAAACAATCAATCTTGGCCTCTACGAGACCAACCAATCCATACCCAGGATAATATCAAAATCATCTAACTCCATAATATACAAATCACACAACAAGTTAACACCCCCAAGTGTTACCTGACAAGCACGACAAATACTCTCAAGTATCACAATTCCACCCAAAGGTGAAGCAACCATCGGAGACTCGTTCGGTGTCTCCTGGTCTAACTCTAATCCAACCACCGTAGCATACGAAATAAAAGAATGGGTAGCACCAGTATCAATCAAAACTAAACAGATAGTATGAGAAATGATGATGGTACCTCTCACCACCGAAGGTCCTGCTCTGCCTTGTCCACCGGTGGAACCTCTGCCTCTCTGCTAGTAAGGGCAAAAGTCCTCCCTCGTGGCCCACCGCCACTAGCCTGGCCCATTGGAGCCTTGCCCCGCTAATCAACATGACCCTGTGCCTCCCGCCGAGGCCGCCGCACCGCAGTCGCGTCTGCGTGCTCTGTGCCCGGCACCGACCATGAGACGGAGCCCCACTCCTCTGTCCCTGCTCTCTCGAACGAGGGCCTACACCGCTGGTTGAGCTAAGGCTAACACATTCCCTAGCTCCATGTCCCACCTTCCCGCATCGGAAGCATGTCATCCTTTTCCTCGGGCGGTCTCTCGATAAATGTCCGGTCAAACCACAACTCCAACAAGTACCTGACCTCCGATCGGCTAAACTCTCACGAGGTCCCACCGCCTGGCCGGAAACCCTCTACACCTGCCTCCTCTCAGGTGAGCGGCACCGCTCTCCCCACTTTGCCTCTTCTTGCTCGGACCTGCCGAACCGCCCGGCCTCTGGGCTCTCGGCGATCCCGACCTCGCTCAATAATGAGTGCTTTGTCGACCGCCTCCCGATAGCTGGTCAACTGCATCGGTTCCAGCTGTTTCTTCAAAGATGGCCTCAAGCCCTGAATAAAATCCTGCATTTTACGGGCTTCCTTTTCCCAAGCCTCAAGAGCAAACCGCCCTAAATCTGTGAAGGCTTGCACATACTCACCCACAGTCTGGCTACCCTGTTGAAGCTCATAATACTCTCTCCGTCGGGCATACTGTACCGAGCTGGGAAAATACTCACCAAAGAAGCGCTCCACAAACTCTCTCCAACTCATCTGACTACCATGGACAGCTCTAGTGGACTCCTACCACCTACGTGGGATACCCAATAGATAGTGCATCGCCACTCGCACCCGCTCCTCATCTGGCACCCCAATCATCTCAAAGATGTCCTTTTTCCACCTAATCCGGTCCTCGGCTACCTCTGGCCGCGAACCAACCTCAAAAGTCCTGGGTGCATGTTTCAAAAACTGTGCAGCCCAGTCCACCCCTCGTCGCGTTGGCTCTATCACGACCTCCTGTTGGTGCACATCCTGCACCACCCTCGCCTCCTGCTGCTGAGGCTGTGGCGGCTGCTGCTGCCTCTTCAGCTCATCCACCTCTCTAGCCAAATCCCTCATCGAGCCCTGCATACCCTGCATGGCCTCCTGCAATCGAATAAACACCTGAGCCAAATCAGGTCCCACAACGGGAGCCGATGACCTCTCTTGCCCTTGGTGCCCCGACTCTAGCGTGGGCTCCTCTTCCGGGCCCTGGCCTCGGACAACTCTCATCGGTGGTGCCATCACACCGGCCACAACAACAAACAACAAATGATCGGCACTAGCACCGCTAGCACAAACAACACCATCAAAGGCACAAATCAACTCGTAGGTTCTCACCACACGACCCGTAGGTCCACAACCATGCATATAGCATCGTGTCCCCCTCGGGGTACACCACACAACCCATAGGTCCTCAACCATGCATATAGCATCGTGTCACCCCTCAGGGTACACCACAATCAAGTCCTGGCCCTCACGACCACGTGCCATCCTGGCACCAAATGCAATCATATCACACACACAAGGACAAACTAGTGCCCTACATGCACACAAGCATACCACTAGAAATGCACCACATCCCCATGTATGCTCCTAGGATGATCTAACTGACACCAAAATAACCTAGAACACATGTAAGGATTGCGTTGATCAGGCGTCCTCCCTATAGTTTCCAAGTTATATGGAATCAATTAACCACCCCTCACTAACCTAGGTCCGCTAGACCATGCTCTGATACCAACTTGTCACACCCCCAAATTCCAGGGAACCCGGAACCAGGAACATGACTTCCCTTTGCCCGCACCCGAAAGGTCAAGGGGTTGGTGACTAGCACCAATAGAGACTACACCGCGGGTGCTGTCTCAATTATGCAACCGTGTACAGTCATACATCAAGGGTAATCCTGTACTTTCCCACATATCATCATGCATACAATAAATTAAACAGTCATACAGACATCACATCACAAACGATATGCAAATACAACTGTCCACGGACCCATGTCTGGGATACAACATAAAATACAATACAAAATACAGTACTCATACATTAGAGTAGTGGGCACGTCCTCCTGGAAGAAAGTCCTCCACTAGTCTCAGGTCACACCTGAAAAGGGGAAATAACAAGTAGGGGTGAGCGACAACGATAGGTGACCCTAATACTCCACATCATGCTAACATACAAATCTATACTACATGCTCGTGTACTCGTGCCTGTGTAGTGTGCACAATCATCAGGACTCAGCCTGCAAACAAACATCAGGAACTAGCCTGCCCACACAGGACAACTTGTCCACGATCCTCAACAGG
Organism: Taxillus chinensis; assembly: GCA_023512835.1. Taxonomy (NCBI): domain Eukaryota; kingdom Viridiplantae; phylum Streptophyta; class Magnoliopsida; order Santalales; family Loranthaceae; genus Taxillus; species Taxillus chinensis. Next base: position 22,791,181 of record CM042087.1, on the reverse strand, counting down.
ATCCCAGCTCAGGGCACTCAGCCCTACCACAACGCTATATGCCCGAACACAGTGCCACACAGGCCTACCATCGGTGCATATGCCTGCCACAGCCACAGCGCAATATGCCCGGCCACGGTGCCACACAGGCCTGCCATCGCACATATGCCGCCCCGTCAACCACATAAAGATCATCTCGTGCTCCACGGTGAGAACCTAACCAGTCATAGAGCCTAAGCCCCAATCCCTCAAACCAACATACCAACACCAATATGGTCTTAAGGTATAAAACACTCCCTTTAGAATTGTAGCCAGTCTTCACAAGTTGATCCTCATTCCTTGACTAAGGAAGGAGATACCCATAGCAGCTATTTGCTTGCAATAAAAAGTCTCGGCATTGGGTCTCCATATCATAACTAAGATAATCTGATTTTTGGGATTTTTCTGAGATGTCTAACCCCACTTTCCAAAAATTTACCTCTACGAAAAACTGGATTTTTTCCGAGATTTACACTAAATCCCAATTTGAGCATTTTGAAGGAGTGAGAATTAATTTTTCTAGTATTTTTCTTTGAATCCAAATGGGAGGTATCGTTATTTACATTGTAACTTAATACTTAAATGTGGAGAGGCATAATGGTTTACAATATAAATGGTGTAGTGCAGTGCAGTTGCACTGCTGCGGATTTGAAGCTGCGGATCACTGCTGCAGATTTGATGCTACAGATTGATGCTACGGACCACTGTTACTGCCACATTCGGACTAACTGATCCAGACTAACTAATCCGGACTACCGATCCCGACTAACTAATTCGGACTAACAAAGTCTGCGACTACAAAGTCGCGACTCCATAGCTAGTCAGCGACTACGAACTTTGAGCCTACAGTTCACCCAGGGTACTGTTTATCATCGTTTTTGGCCTATTTTTCGTCTGGGATCAACCCAGCAACCCCCATGCACTCACAAACACGTGTTTTACTAAATAGAGTACAAAATTACATACCCAAACTGATATAAATCAGTTCTTAACCATAGATCTTATGCTAAATCATCATATCTAACCCCAAAATTGGGTTTCCCTCAAAACCTAGGGTTCATGCTCAAATTCATAAATCATGATAAATTCATGCAGATTTAAAGACAGAATCGAGATAAGAGGTTCAAGGACACCTACCTGGGAAGATTATTTGCGATCCACGGACTCCAATCGCCCCAAATCACCAAAGGAAGCTTTTCACCTTCCCTCTCTCTCTCTCTCTTGCTCAAACACACATGCACCAAGCAAAATAAAGGGATAAGGCGGTTTCTTAATTATTTATACTGCTACCAATAATTGGCCTCCCACCAATAATTGATCTCCCAAACGCAATAATTGACCTCCTGAGGTCACAAACTCCAAATTGAGCCCAATTACTGTCAAAACGCTCGAAATGACGAGCACAACACTATTCAGATATTATCGCACTCAAATGACCGCCCAAATGCAAAGTTAACCAATAATCCCCAAAAAGTCAACAATTGGGTCAAATGGGGCCCCAACTCGGAATCGGGCCCAGGTACAGTCAAAATGCTTACATCGACGACTACACTATCGTCCAGGATAGTTGCATTCCCATAGAATGACTATCTCTCAACACTACCCAAATACGAGTCTTTACAGGAGCATCTACTTTGATGGAATCAAAAAAACAATCAGCATGAAATGCGACATCATGACACGGTACGGAATGAGGATAGAAAAAAGGTTTTCCATGGTTTGCTGTCCTCAGCAGTTCCGTCAATGAAGGTCTGGATGTGGGCTATGTCTGGAAGATAACCCTCAGACCAACATGGCAAGACATCAGACAAGTGTCCGTCCTTGTACAAAGACGGAAATAGCCTCATCTCCATCTTTACCACCCGAGAGAAGTTGTCTATATCATCAGTGGTAAACAGGCCATTCTCAGAATGTAGAGTTTGAATATCTTGAGGTGAGAAGGGATAAATATCTGATAGATATCTTCGCTCGGCAATAGACGTAGCATACTTGGTCATTTCATTGAAAACGCTTCCATCCGCATCATGTGGATCAAGTTTCGCGTATGATGGGAGGAAAGGTGACAGCTTGCAAATGGAGAGGTTGAAGGAGGAGCGGCACTTGAGGAGCCGGGCTGAGAGAAGTGGTGTGTTTGGGGATAGGAACTCCCGGAAGAAGTGTAAATGCGATCCGCTTAACAACAAGAAGAGAGAGAATGTTGTAGCAGGATCGGATGGCACTTTCTCCCCCGTTTTAGCATATTGCCGGGGAGCGGCAAGAGGACGAGCCATTGTGTGAGCCAAATATGCAAAAGAGGTAGACAGAGAATACACGGAAGAGGCGACAAGATCCATCTTCTTCTCGATGGAGGTGGAAGAGTCAGTTAGGGCAGAGAGGAGTTGGGTGCCAAGGGCATCAACCTTAATGGCAATGGCGGCTATTTGAGCACTCGGGGCTTGGGCGTGTCGGTCCAGTTGTGCGAGATCACGGCGTTGGAGTGAACCGTGCCAAATGAGGCATGCCTAAACACAAACTCTAGGGCCTTGGAGGACTCCCCCCACATGAAAAGGTGCAAGAGTGCACCGGGCGAGGAGGCGGCAGGAGGAGAGAGAGGTTGGTTAGCGATGGCAGCGAAGGGGCATCCGAGCATCAAAGGCATCGGGGGCGGCGGATCCGCTTTGACCGGAGAGGTCAACAATGGGAATGGCAAGCAGCAGGAGAAGAGGACCCGGCCTTAGCGGGGGAAGGAACCCGTGCGTCATGGGCCGGTTTGGAGGTAACGGTGAACGGTGCATCGAAAGGGTTGCCGGTGTAAGGAAGTCGTGATCCAAGTACCAGACGATCATGCCTTGTAATGACCCGTATTTTGGGATGTGAGGAGTTGGTCTCGGTTTTGCCCTTTTGGGTGGTAGTTGGGTTTTAGGGAGTTTTATTTCCACACACTTTGGCTAAATCATCTTGTATGTTGATGAGCAAGTAAGAGGCAAAGTTTGAGCCCATTAGGGAGTACACGTGAGAATGCACGTGAGAATGGCTTTTCACGTGCGGTGAGATATTTGCATGGGAGCCTTCCCGATGTTGTTCTAAGGCTTGTGGCAAAATTCTAGAGCATTTGGAGGTGCCCGTGAGAAGGGCCTTTCTCACGTGCGGCCTCCATTACCCTTGTTTTGTTGTCCTAATACTCTTTTGCTAAAGGACCATGGTGACATTATGAGTGTTTTGTCCTGCGTAGTTGCAAAAAGGTTGTAGTCTGTCATCAAAACTACATTGTTTTGATGTTGGGATTCATTTAATCAAAACTACGTCGTTTTGGGATTTAAGTTGTCTATATAAAGAGGTGAAGGCTCCTTGTTCTAGGTTTAGGGTTCTCTTCTTCAACCACCGCGGCCGTCGCAGAGAGAGGGAGAGAGGGAGAGTTCTGGCCATTCTTGTTGTGGTGTTTCTCATGGGCGGACGACGTTTAGCGTGGAAGCAAGAGCAAGAGGACGCTTTCAAGGTAAGGGTTCTGTCTTTCTGGTCTGTCCCGGGATTAGGCCCTGTATAGATGTTTCTAGAGTTTTTATTGTTGTTGCTATAATATTTATATGTAAATTCATATAAGTGTGACCTCCTATATGAATGTTGGCCTTCAATGGCGTTTTGGTGTGATTCTGATGTTGGGTGGTTAGTGCATGTTAGATGTTCGATAAAATGCCTGTGTGAATATGCCTAGTACGTGTTTGATAATATGCCTGTGTGGATGGATTTAACATGCCTAGTACGTGTTTGTAAATGTGTGCATGCTAAGTGTTTGATTTTATGCCTGAGTGGTTGGGTTTGAGCACTTGTGAATGTGTCCACACTAAGTGTTTGGTTTTATGCTTGAGTGACCGAGGTGTATCTTGTGTGCTTGATTACATGGTTGTTAGTTCGAGAGGCCGTGGAAATCACTTGCCTGAAGAGGCGGTTAAATCACTTGCCCGAGAGGCGGTTAAATCATTGGCTTGAAGAGGCGGTTAAATCACTTGTTTGAGAGGTGGTTAATGTGTTAGCCGTGTGGCTATGGAGCTGTGTGGTCAGGCTGAGGTTACGCCCGTTTGTGTGGTGTATTTTCTTGCTATTTGTTTTTGCCACGTCACTGCACTGGTACACGCTCTCATATAGATGATAGATGCATGGGATGAGTTGGGGAGACTTGATCCCTATTGAGATGTGGTTGCTCACCCCTCCTACTGTTTGTTTTCTTTACGGGGACCTACAGGCGTTAGGTGGGAGCACCAAGGTGGAAAACTTTTTACCTTGTGGCTTTGCTGCTTATTGTCATTTGAGTTTTGTTGTTTTTGTGTGAGCTTTGTAACCCCAGGGGGAGATATTGTAATGAGGAGTTTAATGTAATAAAAGCATGTTTGGACACGTTTGTAATGTTTGAACTTAATAAATATATGATTTTATCTCTGAATATAAGATGTGAAGTATATGTTGTATTCTAACCCCTTTATCCAAACTCGGGTAAAGGGAGGGTCACGTTCTGGTTTCCTCGGATTGGAAATCCGAGGCGTGACAATATGGTATCAGAGCATGGTCTAGTTGGCCTAGGGTAGTGGGCGGACTTGGTTATCTTGAGTCCTTTGGAGGAGCCTAGAGGGACATGCCTGATCAATATGGTCCTCTTTGAGCCTTTAAGGTGTACTTGGGGTAGTCCGGTCTTGTGGTAGGGTTTGCATGCATGGGCATTACGGCACTAGTTGCATTTGCTTATGTGTTTTTGTGTGGATGTTGTACATGTGGAACAAACAAAAAACTAGGTGTAATGTGGATTGAACCGTGACAATGTGAAATGTGATTAAGTGTGAAATATTGAATGTGGTTTTTTTTTCTTGTTTATATCCGTTATATGCAATGTGGATTGAACGGTGTAATGTGGATTAATGCAAAGGGTGTAATGCTATGTGACATTTGTAGTATAATTGTTAAGTGGGGTGGAGGTAGTGTCGCGCGATAGTTATCGAATACGATTTGACGAATATGTTTCTTACTTCGTGTAGTAAGAATGCCACCGAGGAGAGTGACACGCGCGTCCGGGGCGATGGGCTAATGAGTCATCTGCCCATGAGGGTTCGGGTGCGAGGCGATCAACCTGGAGGACATACGTTGTTCTTGGCGCAGTGCGTGAGGGCATCCGACCGGAAGTTCAAGAGCCGAGGGAAGGTATCCGGCAAGAGGTTCGGGAGGAGGTGCGCCTCGAGATGGCAGCCCAACAGGTGGTGCCACCACCACCACCACCACCAGGTGGGGGAGTTACCTCAGGAGTGTGAGGGTTCGCCGAGTGGCATACCGACTCGTGCGAGAGGATGACGTGGTGACATGGTTTTGAAAGGAACAACCTCCGCGATTCAAGGGGGGAGGGGGACCCAGGTGTTAGGCGAGCACCGGGCCGAGGCAGATCGAGCATGTGTTCTCCTTTCTCCTACCCCGGGAGGAGGATAAGGTGAGGCTAGCCATTCGGCAAGTGGAAGGGAATGCTTTGGAGTGGTGGCCGAGTGTCGCGGGGAGCCGTGTCTGCAAGACATGTTGTGGGACGAGTTCTTGCAACTCTTCCATGATGAGTTCTTCCCCGAGTCGTTGAGGTGGCAGAAGAGGGAGGAATTCGGCAACCTGAGCGAGGGGACAAAAACGGTGCCCGAGTATGAGCGCGAATTCCGGAGCTTGAGCATATTTGCTCCCGAGACCGTGGCGCAAGGAGGACCTGAAGGCCCACAAGTTCACTTTGGGTCTCAAGTCGGCCCTTAGGCGAGAGTGGCACTCTGCATTTGAAGACCTATCCTGAGGTTATGGAGACGGCCCGTATAGGCACGACGAGAGCCGGATGATGGGAGGCAGGCTCATCCGGGTCGCCGATTGCAGAGTGGGCCCGATCAAGATTCAGGGTCCAAGAGGCTCAAGACCGAGGAGAGAGATAGCGGTTCTTTCCGCGGCCGGGGTCGACCATCGCGAACTCAGGGAAGTTCACCCTTGGCGGCGATGACAAGGAGGTCCATCGGGGGGTCTACCTAGCGGTTGTCACCGCTGTGGGGAGCAGGGGTCACTTCAAGGAGGAGTGTCACAAGAAGGACTGGCGGTGTAACAACCGTGGACGAGAGGGCCATTTGCGCCGGGTTTGCAGGAGTGGCAACGGGGGAGCAAGGAGGCGTGGCATCCGAGCATGAGGAGTGATGCTAGCATCCGTGCACCAATGGAGAGACCAGCTCGTCGGTGGCAAGCCGGCCAGGCAGGATCCGGCCAGGACCCGACCTCAAGGGAGGCCGAGCAACAACAAAGGCGATGCTTGAGGCGATTAGGGCGGGAACCGCCCCGCGAGTGAGCCAACCGGTGGCACGAGCCAAGGAAGGGTGTTTGCGCTGAATGCTGCACCCTAGGAGGAGGCCGAGCTACCACCTTCACCGGCAGAGGATGGAGCAGGACCATCGGTGGTTAGAGGTACTCTTTTGATCTCCCGCGTGCTTGCTTCGCTCTTTTCGATACGGGTGCATCACATTCTTTTATTGCTGAGCTTATAGTTGATGGCTTAGGGTTAATATGTGTTGAGGCGGAGAGACCCTTAGTCGTAGAGTCTCCGGTGGGAGGTAGGATTGAGGTGCGGCGTGTTTATCGTGGATTGTGTGTTAACCATAGGAAATGTGGAGCTAAGTTTTGACTTGCATGTAATGCCCTTGCGTACTTTTGACCTGATCTTGGGTATGGATTGGCTTATGCCCTTCCAGGCCAAGTTAGATTGTTATCGGCGGCGTGTATCCTTCGTGACACCTACGGGGACCTCTTGCACCCTACGGGGGGGGTGGGACTGTCAACGTAGTCGAGCTGGGCCAATGTTGGACCAGTGGGGTGCCATTACCCACAAGTTGGCAACCCCGACCTTTGCTAAGGAAGGGAAAGGAAAAGAGAGTGTGGCCAGTGTCGTTGACCAATTTCAGGGATGTCTTTCTTGACCAGTTGAGGAGTCTACCTCCTAAGAGAAGTATGGAGTTCACCATTGAGTTGGTACCGGGGACTAGTCCAATCTCCCAAGTGGCTTACCGTATGGGGCCAGCAGAGTTGAGGGAGCTACAGAGGCAAATAGAGGAGTTGGTGGACCAGGGGTATATCAGACCGAGTACCTCGCCTTGGGGTGCTCCGGTGCTCTTTGCAAAGAAGGCAGATGGCACGCTATGCCTTTGCATCGACTATAGGAAGCTGAATTCGGTGATTGTGAAGAACAAGTATCCGTTGCCTCAGATAGATGACCTGTTTGATCAGTTGAGTGGAGCTCGGTGGTTTTCCAAGATAAATCTATGGTCGGGGTATCATCAGTTGAGGGTTAGGGAAGAGGACATCCCTAAGACTACTTTTCGCTACGGTATGGGCACTATGAGTGGGTAGTGATGCCTTTCGGGCTCACTAATGCACCAGCAGTGTTCATGCATTTGATAAACCAGGTCTTTTCCCCATATTTGGATTCTTTCGTGGTGGTGTTTATAGATAATATCTTGGTATATTCCAAGACAGAGAGGGAGCATGTGTAGCATTTGGCAACAGTGTTGCAAACCTTGAGGGACCAGCAGTTATTTGCTAAATTTAGCAAATGTGAGTTTTGGATGCAGGAGGTTCGCTTCCTTGGCCATGTGGTGTCCGCTGAGGGAGTTAGGGTGGACCCAACCAAGATTGAAGCCGTGGCATCGTGGGAAAGGCCAACCAATGTTTTCGAGATTCGTAGTTTTCTTGGCTTGGTAGGGTACTACCGTCGTTTTGTAGAGGAATTCTCCCGTTTAGCGGCTCCTATGACGACGTTGACCTGGAAGGGAGTGAAGTTTGAGTGTCTTGACAAATGTCGGCGGGCATTTGAGGCTCTCAAAACCCATTTGACCACTGCACCGGTGTTGAGGTTACCTCGGGAGGATATTCCGTACGAAGTGTCTTGTGATGCGTCCAGGGTTGGTTTGGGGTGTGTGCTTATGCGGGAGCACGGTGTGGTAGCTTATGGGTCAAGACAGTGAAGCCTCATGAGCAGAATTATCCTACCCATGATCTTGAGTTGGCGGCCGTCATCTTTGCTTTGAAGAGTTGGTAGCATTACCTTTTGGGGGGAGAAGTTTGTGGTGTTCTCGGATCACCAAAAGCCTTCATACATCTTTACTCGAAGGACTTGAATTTGAGGCAGAGGAGATGGGTGGAGTATTTGCAGACCTTTGACTTTACTCTTGCCTATACCCCGGGCAAGGGTAATGTTGTGGCTGACACATTGAGCAGAAAAGGGAAAGCTGAGGTGGCCGTGAGAGAGTGGAAGCTGATGGAGCAGTTGGCGATGTTACAGCTACAGCTTGTTGTTCGTGATGGTGGGACAGTCCTGAGTCCTTTGGTTGTTGTGCCTGAGTTGTACCACCGCGTCCGGGAGGGACAGTTGGGTGACATTGAGTGTGAGGTTCTCCTTGCCCGTATTGAGGCTGGTGAGCTATTTGAGGACTAGACAAAGGGTCCTAAGCATGAGTTGGCTTTTCAGGGGTGGCTAGTAGTGGCTTCTTCTCTCCGGGACGAGGTGATGAGGGAGTTTCATCAGTTTAGGCATGCCGTGCACCCAGGGGGTACGAAGATGTATCATGCACTTCGAGAACATTTTTGGTGGCCTGGGATGAAACGTGATGTAGCTACTTTTGTTTCGAGGTGCCTCACTTGTCAACAAGTGAAGGCTGAGCACCAGAGGCCGGCAGGCATGTTACAGTCTTTACCAATAGTCGAGTGGAAGTGGGACCACATAGTGATGGACTTTGTAACTAGACTTCCACCCACCGCTGGGCGGAAGGACATGATATGGGTGATTGTGGACCGGCTGACTAAGTCAGCCTATTTTCTTACTGTCCGCGAGCGGGATTCCATTGGGGCCTTAAGTCAGCTGTATGTGAATGAGGTGGTGAGACTGCATGGGGTGCCATCATCAATTGTGTTCGATAGGGATTCGAGGTTTACTTCTCGTTTTTGGGCAGGCTTGCAGGAGGCTATGGGGACAAACCTTAACTTGAGTACCGCCTTTCACCCTGAGACTAACGGTCAGACTGAGAGGACGAATCAGACCATGGAGGACATGTTGAGAGCTTGTGTGCTAGATTTTGGGGGTTCATGGGCAACTCACCTTCCTTTGGTGGAGTTTGCCTATAACAACAGTTATCAGGCGTCCATTGGGATGGCTCCTTTTGAGGGGTTGTATGGGCGGCTGTGTCGATCACCTTTGTGTTGGACCGAAGTGGGGGAGACGGCTCTATTAGGACCACAGTTGGTTCAAGAGGCTACTGAGAAGGTTAAGTTGATTTGTCAACGCTTGTTATCGATGGCGGCAACCTTTGGAGTTTTCTGTGGGAGATCATGTGTTTCTCCGTGTCTCTCCACGACGTGGACATCGGCGCTTTGGGAGAGGTTCCAAACTCTCTCCCCGGTTCATTGGTCCTTTTGAGGTTATAGCTCGTGTGGGGCTTGTAGCTTACCGGTTAGCATTGCCACCGCGATTGAGTCGGGTGCACAATGTGTTCCACGTGTCCCAGTTGTGGAAGTATCATCCTGACCCCACTCATGTGATAGATTGGGGAACTTTGGACATTGGGGAAGACATGTCTGTTGTTGAGGCCCCTATCCGTATACTAGATCGACGGGAGAAACTTCTACGGGGTCGTGCTATTCCTTTGGTTCGCGTATTGTGGCAGCACCGTGGCATTGAGGAGGAGACTTGGAAATGGGAGTCTTTGATGTGTGAGCAACACCCAGCGTTGTTCGAGGACGAACACTCTTAAGGGTGGAGGGGTGATTGTTGGCTGGTGTATTAGTATTTCCTTTCGACTTTTGACTTTTATTTATGTTGAATGTGTTAATGAAATGTGCTTGAGATGGGTATTTGTGACATGTGGATGTGTTTCCATGGATTGTGATGCATGTGGTTATGGACTGTGGTGGCACTGTCTTATGTGCTATTGTGTACAATGTGCGGTGTATGACCCATTTGGGTGTTGTGGCTTGCTGTGTTGTTTTCCTTGCATGTTGTTTCTTTTCGAGGACGAAAAGTCTTAAGGGGGAGAGGATGTAATGACCCGTATTTTGGGATGTGAGGAGTTAGTCTCAATTTGGCCCTTTTGGGTGGAAATTGTTGGGTTTTAGGGAGTTTTATTTCCACACACTTTGGCTAAATCATCTTGTATGTTGATGAGCAAGCAAGAGGCAAAGTTTGAGCCCATTAGGGAGTGCACGTGAGAAGGGCCTTTCTCACGTGCAGCCTCCATTACCCTTGTTTTGTTGTCCTGATACTCTTTTGCTAAAGGACCATGGTGAATTATGAGTGTTTTGTCCTGTGTGGTTGCAAAAAGGTTGTAGTCTGTCATCACAACTACGTCGTTTTGATGCTGGGATTCATTTAATCAAAACTACGTTGTTTTGGGATTTAAGTTGTCTATATAAAGAGGTGAAGGCTCCTTGTTCTAGGTTTAGGGTTCTCTTCTTCAGCCACCGCAGCCGTCGCAGAGAGAGGGAGAGAGAGGAGAGTTCTGGCCATTGCTGTTGTGGTGTTTCTCGTGGGCGGACGACGTTTAGCGTGGAAGCAAGAGCAAGAGGACGTTTTCAAGGTAGGGGTTCTGTCTTTCCTGGTCTGTCCCGGGGTTAGGCCCTGTGTAGATGTTTTACAGAGTTTCTATTGTTGTTGCTATAATATTTATATGTAAATTCATATAGGTGTGACCTCCTATGTGAATGTTGGCCTTCAATGGCGTTTTGGTGTGATTCTGATGTTGGGTGGTTAGTGCATGTTAGATGTTCGATAAAATGCCTGTGTGAATATGCCTAGTACGTGTTTGATAATATGCCTGTGTGGATGGATTTAACATGCCTTTGTAAATGTGTGCATGTTAAGTGTTTGTTTTTATGCCTGAGTGGCTAGGTTTGAGCACTTGTGAATGTGTGCACACTAAGTATTTAGTTTTATGCCTGAGTGACCGAGGTGTATGTTGTGTGCTTGATTGCATGGTTGTTAGCTCGAGAGGCTGTGGAAATCACTTGCCTGAAGAGGCAGTTAAATCACTTGCCTGAGAGGCGGTGAAATCACTTGTTTGAGAGGTGGTTAATGTGTTAGCCGTGTGGGCGTGGAGCCTGTGTGGTCAGGCTGAGGTTACACCCATTTGTATGGTGTATTTCCTTGCTATTTGTTTCTCGCCACGTCACCGTCTTGGTACACGCTCTCATATAGATGATAGATGCATGGGATGGGTTGGGGAGACTTGATCCCTACCGAGCTATGGTTGCTCACCCCTCTTCTTGTTTGTTTTCTTTACGGGGACCTACGGGCGTTAGGTGGGAATACCAAGGTGAAAAACTTTCTACCTTGTGGCTTTGCTGCTTATTGTCATTTGAGTTTTGTTGTTTTTGTGTAAGCTTTGTAACCCTAGTGGGGAAATATTGTAATGAGGAGTTTAATGTAATAAAAGCATGTTTGGACACGTTTGTAATGTTTGAACTTAATAAATATATGATTTTGTCTTTGAATATAAAATGTAAAGTGTATGTTGTATTCTAACCTCTTTATCCAAACTCGGGTAAAGGGAGGGTCACATTCCGGTTTCCTCGGATTGAAAATCCGGGCGTGACATGTCTTCCGGGGTTTTGGTATAGCGAGTGTAATACACTAGGAGATCGTTGTTGGGGATGGTGGCGGTGCGGCGAGGCTAAAACGGAACCATAGGTCCATAAGAGTGTCGGCGGGGAGATGGTCTAGGTAATCTTGAGGTTGAGGTAGTGGGGGGAAGGGCACTTCCAGGGGAGAGGTGCGGGGACATTAGCCACTCCCACAAGAACAACAACATCAATAGTAGCGATGAATAAGCGGGAGAATCAGGTGCGGGGACATCGCGGCAAGGTGCTAGTGTATCGCCCGGAGGACAACTTGGGCCGAGATGGCCCCGCAACCTCGGATGGGTCTGCGCAAATGCTATGCTAGGAGCCTCGGGAGATGGAAGGAGTAGCTACGGACCGAATCCATGAGGACCGGTGGCGAGCCGACCTTGGGGGCGAGCTATCGGCCGGGTCACCAACCGAGCTAACCCGTTGTTCCGAAGCGGGGAGGAGGCTGATGGCGATAGAGGGCCGGCGGGCCATCGGATTCCCGTCAGGTGTAAGATGGCGGAGATAGAAGGCCTGGGGAAATGGGATGACGCCATGTCCATTGAAGTGGGACAGACGCAAGTGCCGAAAAACGATGCTGAGTATCCGCCCAAAGGATTGATTCTTTGGTTTGTTCCCCCGTATCCGGAACAAGAAAGTCCCCCAATCCATCGGGAGACCCTCAAAGACTCCATACATCGCTAGAAGCAGGTCGTACGGGACAGAGTCTAGGGCTGTTGTGCGAGCTAGTAAGCACTAGCTTAGGATGGTCGCCATACATCCGTAGCGACCCTGGACGGACTTCAACTTATATTCCTTCCCTTTGTAAGTGCAGCCCATGGAAACTACCATTTCTTCTGGGTCTGGTCGCGATGAGGACCGGAGGGGAGATGGAGAGCGGCACGAAGAACATTTGGGGTGATGACAATGAATTCACCCCTGACGGTGGAACGTATGGAGTCGGTAGTGCGGCAGATGTTCCGGTAGAACTCAGCTATATCGTCGATAAGGAGATCGGCGGGATCGGAGACCAGGTTCAAAAGGTGGCTAGCTTCAAGTAATGGGCAAAGTTCCAAAAACCATACCGGAGGATTGGAAACAAAGTTCCAATCAATTAGATGGCCGGGATTGATGCCGGAGAGAGCGGTTTTGGGTGCCATTGGAAATAGATTGAGAGAAGGGAAAGGAAATTTAGGGTTTTGAGAAGTTGAAGAGTGACGATAAAATGTGAGAGTGATAAGTCGCTCTTTGCGTGAAGGCTTATGATATATATAGCAGGTGAGTGGGTGCAAGCGGGTCTAGGGTTTAAGCGAAAAGAACAGTGAACTACTGACAATCTGATGTCATTAGACTTGATAGTTGAGTGCCCCCGAGTAAAGAGATGACGTGGAGGCAGCAGAACCAAGCATTTATGATAGCTGTATGCCTTCTTTCGGAAAATGAAGTGACTAATTGCTCGGCTCGAGACGTGCATTTAATGGACCATCATTATCCCTCCTAAAAAAATACGCGATGTAAGATAATACTTTGTTTATCGTGATTTGAGAGTTCCAAGATTCAGGAGGAATTGAACCGACTTTCATCCGGGGTAAAGATAATCCGTAGAAGCATATCCGGATGAAAAATAGACTGAGTCCGTAGAAACATGTGTTGTAAGAAAAAAGTAGATTCCTTTGCTTGTCTTGAAGTCAAATACAAAAGAAGTACCACAACACTTCAAATCCGAGACATCAGACAAGATATATTTCGGTGAAATGCAAAGAGAATTTGAACCTAAAGCTTCACGAAGATAAACTAAAAGAACAGAAGACTTGACAGGTTGGGATTAGTACGAATATAGAATAAATAAGGAAAATTCAGCATAATCCGAACTAATGAAAAACAATCAGACCTTATGCATTAAAAATGAAAGCAAGACACATACATACGAGTTAAAAATCATCTTTACTAAAATCAATGCATATGACAAATAAGAAGCACATAAGTTCATATTGGTCAACATAGCAAAACCTTCATGTTGAACGACGGAGCTAAGATTAATTAAATATATATGATTTGGCCAACTTAAGATTCATGAATGAAAGTGGATTAAAAAATACATGCCAAGAACAATCAATTGATTATTATATTAAAATACACAGTTGAAGAAACAAAAACATTCAATCATGCCACAATTGATTCAACAATGCATGTCCAGTCGGATCCAAAAGTAAGAGTTATAGGGTAGAGCATCCGAGACATATCAGGGGGTTATTACTGAAGTAATAGATGAAGCCTTTGCTCCCCCGTAGATCATACGATCCTCTCGAGAAAGACTCCACATCAGATAAACGGCCAGGGAAAGAGGTCACGAGACATATAAGGGGGGTATTACTTGGATAATAGATAAAACATTTTCTCCCCCTTAGACCATGTGATCCTCTCGATGGACATTTCCTGCTTAATATTTAGATTTTGAGAAATTGCTGTCAATCCTTGAGGAAACTCTACTTCAAAAGCTAATAGGACTGCAATTGTGATTTTATCCACTAGGCATTCCGAGCTAACCCATTTCATTTCTTCAACTAGGCATGTTAATATAGCAATCAATATGAAAAAGCATTGGACATGTGGTAAGAGATAGAAATTGGAATCATGAAATCCTAAGGAGGTTTTATTCAATATATCTTTAATTATGTTAGCTTAAACGACTTTAGTCTGGAGACCTAAGCATCCTCCCAAAATGAAAGTATGAGAATGTTATCAGAAACATAATACATGACACAAGTAAAGATGATCAGCATGAAGTACAATAAGTGTCTAAAGCTCATCATGAAACATGATGCATGTTCTGAAAGATATACTGTTGGATTCCTAACTTAGAAACTACGCGGAAAGGTCAAGCATACCTAATTTGAGGAGTAGTTTAGAAAATCTTGCATTAGGTAGGGGCTTTGTGAGTATGTCTGCGAGTTGATTATATGTAGCAACATGTTCAAGAGATATATGCTTTTTGACAACATGATCTCGGATGAAGTGATACCTGACTTCAATGTGTTTTGTCTTTGGGTGCATGACAGGATTGTTGCTGATAGCAATTGCACTGGTGTTGTCGCAATATAGTGGAATAGATGTCATGTTGAAGCCGTAGTCAGTAAGCTGACTTTGCTTCCAGAGAAGCCGTGCACAAGAACTCCCAAAGAACTATGTATTCCGCCTCAGCCAGTAGAGGTTAATATGGAATTCGCTTCTTCCGAACCATGAAATCGCCGGTTTCAAGGAACCGACAAGTACCACTAGTGTTCTTCCTGTCTATGTGACACCTGGCAAAATCAACATCTGAATATCCGAATAAAGAGAAGTTGGACTCCTTTGGATACCAAAATCCCAAATTCACAGTCCCTTTAAGACACCGTAATATCCATTTGACATGAAGCATGTGTGACTCTTTAGGATTCGCCTGATATCTTGTACATATGTAGGTTGCGAACATGATATCCGGGTGACTCGCTATAAGATACAGCAATGATCCTATCATACCTCTCGTATTCAGTCACATTTACCGATTCTCCGTTAAGATCAGGATCTAACTTAGCACCGATTGGCATGGGAGTCTTCACGGGAGTTGAATTTTGCATTCCGAACTTCTTGAGTAAGTCCCGTGTGTACTTAGCTTGGTTGATAAAGATTCCTTCCTTTATTTGTTTAACTTCGATTCCAAGGAAGTACGATAGTTCTCCCATCATGCTCATTTCAAACTTACTAGTTATCAACTTCGTAAATTTTTCACAAAGCTTCGAATTAGATGATTCGAAAATGATATCATCCACATAAATTTGTACGATTAGAGAATGACCCTTCTATTTCCGTAGGAATAATGTGGTGTCTATCTTCTATTTTCTGAAGTTATGTTCGAGCAAGAATTCTAACAAGGTGTCGTACCAGGCTCTTGGAGCTTGCTTCAATCCGTACAAGGCTTTCCGTAGTTTATACACCATATGTTCAGCCTTGTGTTCAATAAAACCTAGAGGTTGTTCAACATAAACCTCCTATTGAAGATCTCCATTCAGAAATGCACTCTTGACATTCATTTGACAAACCGTGAAGTTTTCATATGATGCATACGCTAGAAACATTCTAATCGCCACAAGTCTAGCTACCTGGAGCAAAGGTCTCGCCATAATCAATGCCTTCTTCTTGACGATATCCTTTGGCTACCAGTCGAGCTTTGTTCCGGATGACTATTCCATCAATATCAAGTTTGTTCCGGAACACCCATTTAACTCTAATAACTTGTTCCGACCTAGGCCTTGGTACGAGTGTCCATACTTCGTTCCTCTTGAACCGATTAAGCTCTTCTTGCATAGCATATATCCAATTTGAATCTTGAAGAGCTTCATCCACCACCTTTGGCTCGATCTATGATAGAAAACAAGAATAGAGACACAAGTTGGAGGTGGATGCCCTTGTTCTTACACCAATAGTAGGATCACCAATCACTTGATCTGATGGGTGGTTTCGAGCCCACCTATAATTCTACGCAAGTGGTGGTGAATAGTCAATGATTTGAAGCTCTGCTAGATCGGGTGGATCATGTATATCGGCTGGTTGAGCTTCTTCTGGGCGATGATATTCGTATGATGAACAGTTCCAGAACTACTTTGAGGCTCTTTGGCACCGTGACTTTCGGTATTAATTGGTCCAAATGGACTAAAAGGTTCTCCGATATTATGGATGTCCATAATAATTGGTCCCGAGTTGAGTGGAAGTCCTGAGTCCGATTCTTCGAAAGCATCATCGTAGCATTTCTTCTTGCTCCACTAGTGCCTAGTGATTCATCGATAGTAGTGGCGAACATGTTTGAACCGAGAATAGTCAATTGTGTCTCGTATGATCTTGCACATTTGGATTTGAAGATCCTATACTTGACCAATCAAGGTTAGATTCATCAAAATCAACATGGATAGATTCTTCAACTATTAAACGTCTTCTATTGAAAATGTGATAAGCCTTGTTGTGTAATGAGTATCCGACAAAGATCCCATCATCGGATTTTGGCTCAAATTTACTCCGGGCCTCTTTGCCGTTGTTTAACATGTAGCAAGCACACCCAAAAGCTTTGAAATGAGAGATTGATGGCTTCCTACCTCTCCACATCTCATAGGGTGTTTTTATGATAACTTTATTAATAAAAGTTCTGTTCTGAACATAGCATGCAGTGGACATAGCTTCAGCCCATAGACTGAGAGGAAGCTTTGCCCCTACTAACATTGATCTACCACCTTCGACTAAAGTGTGATTCTTACGCTCAGAAACTCAATTTTGTTATGGAGTCCTGGGCGCAGAGAAGTCGTGCTGAATGCCTTATTCAGAACAATATGATCTCATATCTGAAAAGTCAAATTCCGTACCATGATCACTCCTGATGCATTTAATGCTCAGTCCTTGTGAATTGCTTATCCAGTTGAAGAGATCTATAAGATGTTCAAAGGTTTGATCCTTCGATTTCAGGAACATCACCTATGTATGCCTGGTGAAGTCGTTGATAACCACAAGGGTATATCTCGTACCAGCAAGAGAAGCAATAGAAATGGGACCACATAGGTCTATATGAAGAAGTTGCAAGGGAGCACTTATTGAATTAACTAATTTGCTCTTAAAGCTATGCTTGGTCTGCTTGCTAGGCTGGCACTCTCGACAGAGTGAATCTCTGGAGTATTTATGTTTGGGCAAACCATTGGCCAAATCAAGCAATGCTAGTTTAGACAAAGTTTTAAAATTTAAACGAGCGCAGCGCTTGTGCTATAGCCAACTCTCTTCATTTGATGTTGTAGTGAGGAAGCATACAGAGTCAGAAGAATTATTTCTTAATACCACTGAATATATGTCCTCATCTCGTGATCCGAATAACTTAATATCTCCAGGATAAGTTTTCCCTAACGTGCAGGTGTTGGACATAAAGGAAACAATAAATCCTTTGTCACATAAATTACTGACACTCAGCAGATTATGCTTTAAACCTTCGACTAGTGCAACCTTAGTAATTGATACATAGCCGTTGGTTAAAGTGTCATACCCCACAGTCTTACCTTTACTGTTGTCGTTATATGATATGGATGAGCCTCATTTGTCAGCAACTTCTACGAGAAAAGACTTATCCCTCGTCATATGTCTGGAGCATCTGCTATCGAGTATCCACTTGCTTTGATTGATCTTTAACTTCAAGTGATCCGGCAATGCATTCCAGAGATGCTCTTGTAAGACAACAGTTTACACTTTTTGTGCCCAAACTTGTTTCGGGCGGTTAAGAGAAACAACAAAGAATGTCAACAGTTTTTGGATTTTACTTTGTTAGAAACTTTAGCTTTCCAATTTGATTTTACTTTGTTAGTGTCAATTGCTTCTTTTATTTGGATTTTCTTGGGAGAGTTACTCATTTGAGATTTAGATTTAGATTTTCTCAAAAAACCCTTTTTGATGAACTGATTTTTATTAATATGAACTTGATTACAAAGCCAGTCATCAGATAAACTCCAACATTCATAGTGATAATGACTTATTTTTCTACGGATGGAACAAACACTATGATGCGGAGCACAAACAGGGGATACAGGTTTCTTAGATTTTATAGGTTTTCTACACTAATCCCTATGGCCTAATCCTTTGGATTGGGTGATGCGCTCTTGGCCCTAGATGCATCAGCCTTAGCCTTTCCTTTCTTTCTGGGTGCTACGATTTCGATTTTAATTGCAGCAGCCTTCCCTTCATCTTTAGGTATGGGTGCTACTACTTCAGGATTAGCGGTAACAACCTCCCTTCCACAATCATAAACTATGGTGCCACCTAAAATAAAACCATCCAACGGTTTAGATGTACTAATAGGATAAGGCTTGGATAGTTTCGAAATGAAGTCCGAGGGACACTCGGTAGCTTGTGTGGAGATTGATGGTTCGGAGCCAAGGCCAGGTTTAACTCGGTTATCATCCGGATCAGTCCTAAACGTAGAGGTTATTTCCCCCGATTTTAGCCACTTACGATTTATTTCTTTTTCCTTTTCAAGTTCGTTCTCGAGTCTTTTAAGATTTACAGTTAGGCTATTAAGGTTGGTATTTAACAAATGATTTTTAGCTCTAAGCTCATGATACCAAGCCTCTTTACTCCTAAAGTCGGCTATATCCTTTTCAAGTTTAGCAACAAGATATTCAAGACGTTTAGCCTGACCATTCATGTCTTTGTACATTTAAGTAATTATTAATCTTTCATTTTTTTCATGATCACATTCAGCAATAAGAGATTCTAATCTACTCATAAGCTCGAGAGATAGAAGGTACCTCGGTATTTGCCATGAGGCGGATGTTCGACTTCTCGGTTGGCTCATCATCGAGGATTCCTCCTCTTCTTCCGAGCCACCGACGTACTTTGTAACAAACGCCTTCGTCTTATTCTTGCTGTTTTCTGAGGTGGAGCATCGGGGTTTAACCTTGTCACTTTTGTTGGCTGTCTTTGATTTAGATTTACAATCCTTGGCCCAGTGACCCGGTTTCCCATAGTTATAGCAATCTTAGGAAGTAGACTCCGATTGCTCCTTCCTTCTGGATGATGATGAGGAGCCTCTTTTGAATCCTTGTTTGCTTTTCCTTAGGAATCATTCGAAGGATTTGACTAGAAAAGTTATTTCTTCTTCAACGTCCAAGTCAGAGTTCTCTGACTCTTCCGTATCATCATTATGCAGTATGCTTAGACATTCCGTAGCTTTAAAAGCTACACCCTTTCCTTTCTGAGCTATTTTCTCATCTCGGTCAGTGTATTTGAATTTGACCTCATGAGTCTATAGCTCTCCGCATAATTCTTCAAGGGGAGCATACTGCCAGCTCTTGTCAGCTTGCATCTGGAGCTGCTTGGAGTAGTAGCGATCCGGCAAGGAACAGAAAAACTTGTCATTGATTTGAAATTGCACGTAGCGCTCGTTGACAGTTTTCAACTCAAGAATGAGCTTGCAAATCTCCAATAGATGCTCTCAAGGGATTCGCCAGGTTTATGAGTGAAGCTCTCAAAGTTCTGTCTAAGAGCACAGATGACGTTCTGCATTTGAGACTGACTTCCCTCATAGAGAATTGTCAGTTTATGCAAGACAGCTCTCGCTGTCGTGCAGCCCTGGACGTCCGTGAAAGCTTCGAAGTCTAAAGGCGATGTTATGTAGCCATCCATTGGAGAGACATTCTTATCTCCGTGTGATCCACGTGTAAGATGATTTAGGTTTTCAACGAGTTTGTCTTACATCAGGACACAGCGAGCTGACGACTTTAAATGCGAAGCTGATAAGTTGAAGTAGCATCTTCTTAATCCGTCACAAAGTTCCTTACTCCGTGTTAGTTTGATACTGGAATCCTTATTCCGTATCAGCGCTTCCTTACTCCGTATGAATGAGAAGTTCGGAGAACTTACTCCATATCAGCGCTTCCTTATTCCGCATGAGTTCCTTACTCCACATGAGTTAAAAGGTCCAGATGGCTTACTCCGTATCAGCGCATCCTTACTCGCTTCGAGTAAAAGGTTCGGATTCCTTACTCTGCATCTATTTTCCTTACTCGTGCGAAAAAAGGACTTGGGTCCTTATTCCGTACAAGTCGTTCCTTACTCCCTATGAATTAAAGACTCGAATTCCTTACTTCGTGTCTTCTTGTCTTTAGTCTGCTTGAGTGGAAGACTTAGCTTTTTATTCTGTGACAGTTCTCTTACTCCATGTGAGATGTAGACTGGGATTCTTATTCCGCATCTATTTAACTTAGTTCGTTTAAAGTGTAAGACGCGGATTCCTTAGTCCGTAACTTTAAACATTTGGTCACATGAGTGATCCTTATTCCGTATGAAGACTTGATTATTTACCAAGTGTTTGATGACACCCACGATGGTCTGGATCAGGATTATGTATCCCGTCCTTAGCTTTTCTCTCACGAGTGAAGGTCCGTATTAAGGTAATATCTTTTGCAACAATTAAGAATAAACATACAAGGTCTCAAATCAAATTACATAGGGTTTTATCCGCATCATCCAAATTCTGGGCTTGATCCAACAAGTACCACATCATTAGGTTACTTGTCCATTGATTTTGGTAGGTTATGAGTGCAAGTATTAGGTTCTAAAAATGCTAAGGTTAATGCCTAAATTCATAATTTGCAAGTGTTGAACCCTTAAATTAACTTTTAATTCTGTCCAGATTAGGCATGTTATTCTTCAAATATTGTAAAAGCTTTTATTTGGATTAGCTTATGAGATAGTCTTCAAAATGGTGTCCATAATATTTGGATGTTAATGTTACCATTGATATAGTTGTTTTGACTTTAATTCGGCTTGATTTAGAGTTTAAAGGCTCGAAGGGCTATTTGGTAATTTGTTGTGAATTATTGGAATTATAATATAATAAAATATTAATTAATAAAGGAAAATAAAATAAAATAAATTTCAAAGAATGAAATGAATAAAGCATGTATCCCTTGTGCTCAAGAGAAAAGGAGGAGAAAATGAAGGAAGAAAAAAAAAACCTGGATTCTTAGTGATTTGATCATCTAGATAGTGATTCTATCCCTTTTCATCTTCTCCATGTTTGTGACATGCTTGAATTGTTACAAAAACACATTGAAATGTTATTCTTGGGTGTGGAAAGTGAAAACCTAGAATTAGGTTTTGATTAGAAATCAGGTATTATGTGATTTTAATCGAATAGACACTAATTGTTAATGTTCAAAATTCATTTTGGTTGATATGATGATTAAAAACACCAATTGGCTATCTGGTATGGTTGAAATTGGATTAAGAGGATGAAATCAGGTAGAAAAGGGATGAATTTAGAGCTGTTTATCAGGCAGTCACGACCAATTATTAGTTTTTTAAAAAGTAGATATTATGTCGGGGAGTGGGTGTGGCCACATGCCATCGCTATAGGGCATCGGGCGCAACGCAATTCCGTGTCCATTAGACTATGGTCATGACCATGTGTCATAGTTAGCCGACTTAGTTTGACTAGTTTTGTTATTTTAAGCCGTTTTTGTGAAATCCCACATCGGCTGAAGTGGAAAACTAAACGCTCCTCTTAAACCGAGCATGGAAACCACTTTATCATGAGGCCTTTTGGAGGTCGGCAACCTTCAGAGAGTTGTACATCCTACCAAGAACAAAACTAAGGATTGTGCTTGGGCCCCGAACCTGGATAATAACATACTATGGGTGGCTTGGACAGTTACAAATAGTATCAAAGTCACGGTCCGGGTCAGTATGCCATAGTCTCTTGGGGACATGGGCTTTCTAAGGGGTGGGGGATGGATTGTAAAGTCCCACATTGGCTGAAGCAGAAAACTAAGTGCTCGTTCTAAGGAGGGTGTGGGAACCGCTCTAGCATGAGGCCTTTCGCTAGTTGGTGACTTTTGGGGAGTGGTGCAACCCACCAAGAACAAAACTGGAGATTGAGCTTGGGTCCTAGACTGGACAATATCAAGTTACGAGTGGCTTGGGATGTTATAAAAGCTATAAAGACCTATCTTTGGATGGGGTTGAGAGATAGCCATTCTATGAGCCTAAAAACATTTAGACGTTATTATGGCCGTTGATGTGAGTGTTTGGACAGTGGTTGGGCCCAATTTCGAGTTGGGCCCTAGAGTGACTCAGATGTTGACTTTTTAAGAGTCTTTTGGTTGACCTTGAGTTTGAGTAGTCATTTGAGTTTAGAAATATCTGGATAGTGATGTGCTTGTCATTTTGAGTATTTTGACTATAATTGAGCTCAATTTAGAATTCGTGACCCTGGGAGGTTAATATTATATTTAGGGGTTTATTGATTAGAAAAAAAGGGTAAAAATATAAATAGGAGGAAAAGAAAGGGAGCTTCCATGTTTTGGTTCATTCTTCGTACGTTGGAGAGCTAGATAGAGACAAAGCTTGGGGGAGCTTGCAACCTTGATGTTTGGGGTGATTTAAGCTCATTTGATCCGCGAGAACCGTTCTAAGTAGGTGTTCCTATCTTTTTATATCGATTATGTTCATGGATATACATGATTTACGCATGAATTAACAAATTGGTATGAACCCTAGGAATTAAGGAAAAACCCGAATTTGAGCTAAAAACCTTGATTTTAGGTTGTTTTGGTAGCCTGATATGGCTAGGAGGTGTTAAAGACCCATTATTGAGGTGAAATAAGTTTAAAAACTACATTTGGGGCCTTTAAACTAAAGATTGATGTGCAGAAGTTGACAATCCAGAAGGGGGCGTGGTCGGCATTTCACAAGTATATGAATCGTGATAAGCAATAAAGTGGATTTTTAAATCCAGATATCGAACCCAAGGAAAGGATGAAGAATTTGGAAAATTTAAATTATCTTATAGAGGGATTCTGATGGGATTAATATAAAAACATAACTGAATTTAAATAATTTGTTTGAAGGAATGTGAGAGATGGAGAAATGCTTTTCAAGTAGAGATGAGTTCAATTGATAAAGGTGATACCAAAACACTACAAAACACTAAGAACACACACAAAAACGTATTAAACACAATTAAAATACATAAAACACTCTAAAATCATAATAAAATAGGGGATCAACACATGAAATATAGATATATATATATATAATGGGTTGATCAATAGGCATACACTAAGCATGTAGTTCATAGGTTTTGGTTAGACTTTGGGGTGATGTGAAGTTGTAGGTCACCGACTAAATATTCATGCTCACCCTACATTATTAATATTCTTTCAGGTGCTGACAGGAGGTACATGTTGATAGAAAAAACGAGTAGACCAACCGTGTTCCTATTGATGTATAGTTAGACTTATTGGTTGTAATTAATTTATATTCATATGTATTTGTTATTTGATTCCCAGATTTGGTCTATAGGAGTTGTATTGTTGTTTTGGGAACATGCCCAATTTGATCATTGGGATAGTATTGTATCATTGAATGTGTGGCATATGTTGGATTTACATTTACTTGTATATTATTAGAAATATACATGATTACCCTTATTTGATTGTACATAGATGATTTGAGATAGTACCCGTGGTATAATCTTACAGGTGCTAGTCAACAACTTTTTAACCTGTAAAGGCCCGTGTTTTGGATAGTGCTGCATTTTAGCCATTGTATGAGTATACAAATATTTGGACGATAATGTGACAGTTGATATGAGTGTTTTGATATTACTTGAGCTTGATTCGAAGTCGGGGCCCCAAAAGACCAATGTTGTAAGTTTTTAGAGTCTCTCACTTGACTTTGTGTATTCACAAGGAAGCCAAGATTGATTCCAAAGTAAAAAGGCAAAATAATAATAAATAAGAGGGGACCGTAACACGTTTTGTTGGAACCAACACAAGGGTCAAGGACCATGACACATAATTAACTGGAACTATTAAATAAGATGATATATGTGACTTTGATTCATGTGGTATAAAAGAGGCTCGTCTTGATGTCATAAACACTTCCCAAGAAATCAAATGTGGAAATATATTTGGAAGAGCATGTGCTTCCATGAATTCAAAATTGGTGGAAGTTAAACTCTTCATAGTATCTAACAATATCAAAGATAACACACAATGTTCTAGCCATTTTGGTAACAATAGTTGTATATAAATATGCTTTTAGCTTAGGAGGTTCAGTATTAGCTGAGAATAATGCTTGTTAACTTCCAGATGTTGTAGAGGTTGTTGTTACAACTGTTGATTGGTTGTCTTCTAAAAAAATAAAATTAAAAGTGTGTTTTATATTCAATACATTATTTTGCTCTCCCTTTTAATCAACTGCATTGGTTAAGCTATAGTATGATTTGATATTTTATTTGTTTTTGATTTATATATCGAAGAGGTACTTTATTTTTGGTAAGAACTTTTGTTTGATTGCCTTCCATAGAAAAAGTAAGTGTGCTTTTATATCCAATACTTTTGATTGACTTACATTTTTAACTTATTGTATTTAATTTTTAACTGAATGGTATTTCATTATTTTTGATTTAAATGTTGAAAAGTCTTCGACATATGAACTACAATGACTACATTTATTAGAGTTACTGAAGATAAATTAAAGCAAAGATTGAAAAACTAACGTTGTGTTTGTTTTGTTGTTATTGAATATTGAAGCTATTTTTTTACTAGGTTGAATGTAACATTTAGTTAAGTCGTTTTTTTTAAAAACTATTAGAATGCAAAAAGCTATTAAGTTGTTTTTAACTATGTTATTAGAATAATTTTGTAGATTTAAAAAAAAAACTACACCTAGTGATTAATCTTTAATTATGTGAATTTTCATTGATTTTTTACTTTTAAATTTTTTAATTGGGAGCCAAACAAAATGGACTCGACTCGAATGCCCTCTGATTGATTGCTCACTCTGTATTATGCTGAAATAATTGTCATAATTGGGAAGACTCAACCCTGATCTGATTATTTAACAATTGTATCGAATCTAAACTAATTGTTTAGAGCATTTTCGATCATGTTATTTACAATTTAGGCTCTATTTTAGTTAAAAATTATTTTAGCTAATTATTTTTAAGTAACTACTAAAACCTGAACTGGTATGGTGAGTTGGGCTTGACAAGCTAAGTGTCACACTTTGTGGTGTTGGCGGGCATCTCCCAAGTGGTGGAGGTGTGCGTTACTTGCAAAGGAGCAAGACGAAAAGCATAGCTGGTGCGGACGGGATAGACTCTACGGTAGTTCGTGTGGGAGATCGATGGAACCCCTTCGGAGTTCAGACGTACCGACCCGGTTAAATGCGAGGAATATGCCGCTAGTCTTGGACCTGACGATGAAGATGGGACTTTGCCATCCCTACACAAAATGATCGGGAATTGGAGTCATTCTCCTGATGAGCCCAAGGCAGGGCGAAACCAGTCTATGTATGCCTCAATCGGTATACTTGAAAAAGTATAACTAATTATTATGAAACAAGCAAAGCTTGTATCATTGGCATGTAAGAATACTAGCATCGGTTACCCTATTAGTTTTCCTAAATTTATAGTTTTAAACTACTTTTTGCTTTTCTATACAAATATAAATCAAACTCTATATTATTAAAATAATATTATATATCATTTATTTTAATTAATAATAATTTTTTAATATTTAATATAATGTAAGGACCCGTACCTTGAGTTAGTCGGTTTGCCTCCTGAGTAGAGTTTTTCTAGATTTTGACCTAGTAAATGGACTCCAATGAATTCACGTGCAAAAGGAAAGATGCTTAGAATGGTGTCCTCTATCTACCACGAAGTTTCAGGCCAAATGGACATGTATGTGAGGTGCACGTGATATGGGTCCAATTCACGTGCAAGTGTGGTTGTCTTCTAAATGATGCAAGGAGGCTAGGGGTGAAGTTTGAGAGCATTTGGAGTGCATATGGAGTTGCACGTGAATTGGGGAATTCACGTGCAAATTGGCGTGCAGGCATATTTTTGCATGGTTCCCTTGGTTTTGACATTCTAAGGAACTTTCTCCAAAGGACCATGTTGAAATTCGAGTATTTTGGCCTATATGGGTGCGGAAAGGTGCTAACTTGTGTGATCAAAACTACGTCGTTTTGATCCTGGGTTTCACTTAATCAAAACTACGTCGTTTTGATAGTGGGAGGCCTATATAAGGATGAGGAGACTCCTTGTTCTAGGGTTAGGGGTTTTTCGGCCATTGTGGCCGTCGTGGAGAGAGAGAGAGAGAGAGAGAGAGAGAGAGGGAAAGGGGGGAGAACGCTGGTTCTTGCCGGAGCATCTTGCGTGGGGAGGACGGCATCTAACGCGGGAGCAAGGAGGATCTTCTTTAAGGTAGGGGTTCTGTTTTCTTATGCCTGATCCGGGGTTAGGCCCTGTGGTGAATTACCCGTTGGATATTGTCCTTGTTATCATACTATTTATATGTAAATTCATATAGGTGTGATCTCCTATATGAATGTTGGCCTTCAATGGCGTTGTTTGGATATATGTATATATGCCTGCCAAGTGTTTGACATAAGGCATGTGAGGCCGTGCATGTTATGTGTTTGAGGTAATGCCTGTGAGGCCGTGCATGTTATGTGTTTGAGGTAATGCCTGTGAGGCCACGCACGTCCAGGTATGTTAGATTATGTCCGTGTGGCTGGGTGTATGAGCTTGTGGGTATATGCATGCTAAGTGTTCGATGTTATTCCTGTGTGACTAAGCATACTAAGTGTTTGATGCTATGCTTGTATGGCCATGTGTGCTTGCGTGTTTGCTTGTACACCCGGTGGCCGTGGAAGCCTGGGACTGTTTTGTGGAACCCGGTGGCTTGTGGAAGCCCAGGGGACTATTTTGTGGAACCCGGTGGCTTTGGAAGCCCGGGAGTGTTTATGTACCAGCCCATGTGTTTATGTACCAGCCCATGTATGATTGTGTTTCTTTGTTATAGCCTGTAACTATATCTGGTGGAATAATTGTATCACGACACAGCACTTGTACACAAGGCATGTAGTTATTAGGTGCATGGGATGGGTTGGGGAGACATGATCCCTACTGAGCTGTGGTTGCTCACCCCTCCTACCATGTTGTTTTCTTTACAGGAACCTACAGGCGTTAGGTGGGACCCCAAGGTGGAAGACCTTATCTATTTTATTGTTTATGTTATTTTATTATGGGAACTGTTGTAACCCCAATGGGGATGTATTGAAAAGAAGACTTTGTATTAAAGACTGATTTGGTTTGTGGACTGCTTGATGGACTTTATTTTTTCTTGAATGTGTTGTGAATGTTTAAAATATTCAGTTCTTGGTTTGTAACCTAACCCCTTTGCCCTCCGTGTGGGTAAAAGGGGAGTCACGTACCGGTTTCCTCGGGTTGGAAATCCGGGGCGTGACAATATGGTATCAGAGCATGGTCTAGTTGGCCTAGGGTAGTGGGCGGACTTGGTTATCTTGAGTCCTTTGGAGGAGCCTGGAGGGACATGCCTGATCAACATGGTCCTCTTTGAGCCTCCAAGGTGTACTTAGGGTAGTCCGGTCTTGTGGTAGGATTTGCATGCATTGGCATTAGGGCACTAGTTGCATTTGTTGTCATGTGTGAAGGATGTGCATAACATGATTATGTGTGAACTGTGCAACTCGAATATTCTTGGAATGCCTTGGGTATGACTACAATGTGGACTGGGAACTGTGAAATGTGATTGATGCAATGTATGTGTGTAATGTCATGTGTTGGTGAAATTGATCGGTGGGGTAGAGGTAGTGACGCGATAGATTATAAAAAAAATTTGTTCGACGTAGTGCTTCTTACTTCGTGTAGTAAGAATGCCGCCGAGAAGAGTGACACGTGCGTCCGGGGCAATGGGCGATGAGTCATCTGCCCATGAGGGTCCGGGTGCGGGGCCATCCGTTGGGGGACATGCGTTGTTACTGGCACGGCTACAAGAAGGCATCCGGCTGGAGGTACGAGAGCTACGGGAGGGACTCCGGCGGGACGTTCGGGAGGAGGTGCGCCGTGAGATGGCAAAGACAACGGTGGTGCCACCACCACCACCACCGAGGAGAGCGGGCCTCGTGAGCGTGAGAGTTCGGCTGGGTGGTGTACCAACCCGTGTAGAGGATGACGTAGTGACACGGTTCCGAAAGGAACAACCTCCGCGATTTAAGGGGGGGGGAAGATCCTGTGGTAGTTGAGCGGTGGTTGAGGCAGATTGAGCATGTGTTCTCCTTTCTCCTGCCCAGGAAGGAGGATAAGGTGCGACCGGCAATTCGTCGCTGGAGGGGGATGCTTTGGAGTGGTGGACGAGTGTTGCAGGGGAGCCGTGCGGTGCAACTCATGTTTTGGGAGGAATTCTTGCAACTCTTCCATGATGAGTTCTTCCTGGAATCGGTGAGATGGCGAAGAGGGAGGAATTTGGCAGCCTGAAGCAAGGATCAAAGACGGTGCCCGAGTATGAGCGGGAGTTCCGAAGCTTGAGTAGGCTTGCCCCCGAGACAAGTGGCAAAGGAGAATCGAAGGCCCACAAGTTCACTCTGGGTCTTAGGCCAGCCCTTAGGGAGAGGGTGGCGATTCTATGCTTGAGGACCTATCCTGAGGCCGTGGAGACGGCCCGTATAGCCGAGAGAGAGCCGGATGGTGGGAGGCAGGCCCATCGGGGCGCGCCGGTTGCGAGTGGGCCTGATCGAGATGCAGGGTCCAAGAGGCTCAAGACGGAGGAGAGGGATAGCAGTTCTTTTCGCGGTCGGGGGTCGGACATTGGTGAACCCAGGGAGGTCTAGCTTTGGCGGTGGCGAGCAGGGCGGTCCAGCGAGGGGGCCCCCGGCCGGTTGTTACTGCGTGGGGAGCAAGGCCACTTGAGAAAGGAGTGTCCAAAGAGGGACCGGAAATGCCATAGATGTGGACGAGAGGGCCATCTCGAGCCGGGTTTGCCGGAGTGGCAACAGGGGGAGTTAGAGGCATGACACCCGGCACAAGGAGTGATGCCGGTTTTTCGTGCACCAGCGAGAGAGACCAGCTCGTCGGTGGCCGGCTAGTCGGGCAAGATCGAATCGGACCCGACCTCGGGGAGGCCGGAGCGGCAGCAGACCGAAGCGGAGGCGGCCTTGGCGGGAAGCGCCCAGATGAGTGAGCCGACCAGGTGGCACGGGCCAAGGGAGGGTGTTTGCGCTGGAGGCGACATACCCGGAGGAGGCCGAGCTACCACCCCCACCACTGAGGGTGGAGCAGGACCATCGGTGGTTAGAGGTACCCTCTTGATCTCCCGTACATTAGCTTCGTTCTTTTCGATACGGGTGCATCATGTTCGTTTGTTGCTTGAGCTTGTAATAGACGGCTTGGGGTTAGCCTGTGTGGAGGCCACGAGGCCCCTAGTTGTGGAGTCTCCTGGTAGGAGGCATGATTGAAGTACGGCGAGTGTGTCGTGACTGCGTGTTAACCATAGGCGAGGTGGAGTTGAGTTTTGACTTGCATGTGATGCCTTTGAGAACGTTTGACCTAATCTTGGGTATGGATTGGCTTATGGCTTTCCAGGCCAAGATAGATTGTTATCGGCGGCGTGTGACCTTCGTGACACCTGCAGGGACCTCTTGCACCCTGCAGGGGGAGTGGGATTGTGAGGCGAGTCGGGCCGGGCCAGTGTTGGACCAGGTGGGGTGCCATTACCCACAGGTTAGCAGCCCGACCTTTGCCTGAGGAGGGTAAGGTGGAAAGGAGGGTGTGGCCCGCTGTTGTGGACCAATTTCAGGGATGTTTTTCCTGAGCAGTTGAGGAGTTTGCCACCTAAGAGGAGTGTGGAGTTCACCATTGAGTTGGTGCCGGGGACGGGTCCGATTTCCCAGGTAGCGTATCGTATGGGGCCAGCTGAGTTGAGGGAGCTTCAGAGGCAAATCGAGGAGTTGGTGGGTCAGGGGTATATCAGACCGAGTACCTCACCTTGGGGTGCTCCGGTGCTCTTTGCGAAGAAGGCTGATGGTACACTACGTCTCTGCATCGACTACGGGAAGGCCGAATTCGGTGATCGTGAAGAACAAGTACCCATTGCCTCGGATAGATGACCTATTTGACCAATTGAGTGGGGCCCGGTGGTTTTCCAAGATAGATTTACGGTCAGGGTATCACCAGCTCGGGGTTAGGGAGGAGGACATCCCTAAGACGGCTTTTCGGTGCAGGTATGGGCATTATGAGTGGGTAGTGATGCCTTTCGGGCTCACTAATGCGCCAGCGATGTTCATGCATTTGATGAACCAAGTCTTTGCCCCATACTTAGACTCGTTCGTGGTGGTGTTTATCGATGATATCTTGGTGTATTCCAAGACCGAGAAGGAACATGTGGAGCACTTGGCAACAGTGTTGCAAACCTTGAGGGACCAGCACTGTTTGCTAAGTTTAGCAAGTGTGAGTTTTGGCTGCAGGAGGTTCACTTTCTTGGCCATGTGGTGTCACTGAGGGAGTTAGGGTGGACCCAGCCAAGATTGAGGTCGTGGCATCGTGGGCGAGGCCAACCAACGTTTTTGAGATCCGTAGTTTTCTTGGCTTGGCGGGGTACTATCGGCGTTTTGTCGAGGGGTTCTCCCGTTTGGCGGCTCCTATGACGGCGTTGACTAGGAAAGGAGTGAAATTTGAGTGGACGGACAAGTGCCGGCGGGCGTTTGAGACTCTCAAAACCCGTTTGACCACCGCACCGGTGTTGAGGTTACCTCGGGAGGATATTCCGTACGAAGTGTCTTGTGATGCGTCCAGGGTTGGTTTGGGGTGTGTGCTTATGCGGGAGCACGGTGTGGTAGCTTATGGGTCAAGACAGTTGAAGCCTCATGAGCAGAATTATCCTACTCATGACCTTGAGTTAGTTCTTGTCATCTTCGCCCTGAAGAGTTGGCAGCACTACCTCTTGGGGGGAAAAGTTTGTGGTGTTCTCGGATCACAAGAGCCTTCGGTACATCTTTACTCGAAGGACTTGAATTTGAGGCAAAGGAGATGGGTGGAGTATTTGCGGACCTTTGACTTTACTCTTGCCTATACCCCGGGCAAGGGTAATGTTGTGGCCGATGCATTGAGCGAAAAGGGAAAGCCGAGGTGGCCGTGAGAGAGTGGAAGCCGATGGAGCGGTTAGCGACGTTGCAGCTGCAGCCTGTTGTTCGTGATGGTGGGACAGTCCTGAGTCCTTTGGTGGTAGTGCCTGAGTTGTACCGGCGCGTCCGGGAGGAACAACTGGGTGACATTGAGTGCGAGGTTCTCCGTGCCCGTATTGAGGCCGGGGAGCTATCTCGGGGACCGGATAGAGGGTCCCGAGCATGAGTTGTCACTTCAGGGGGCGGTTGGTAGTGGCTTCTTCCCTCAGGGATGAGGTGATGAGGGCGTTTCACCAATCTAGAGTTGCTGTGCATCCAGGGGGTACGAAGATGTATCATGCGCTTCGGGCACATTTTTGGTGGCCTGGAATGAAACGCGATGTAGCCGACTTTGTTTTGCGGTGCCTCACGTGTCGGCAGGTGAAGGTCGAGCATCGGCGGCCGGCGGGCATGTTACGCCCTTGCCCATAGCAGAGTGGAAGTGGGACCATATCGCGATGGATTTTGTGACCGGTCTTCCACCCACCACCGGGAGGAAGGATATGATTTGGGTGATTGTGGATCGACTCACAAAGTCGGCCCATTTCCTGGCTGTTCGTGAGCGGGACTCTATTGGGACCTTGAGTCACTGGTACATGAACGAGATTGTGAGAGCGCATGGCATACCATCATCGGTTGTCTCGACCGGGATTCGCGGTTCACTTCCCGTTTTTGGGCCGGTTTGCAAGAGGCTATGGGGACCAAGCTTCACCTGAGTACAGCCTTTCACCCTGAGACCGACGGTCGACCGAGCGGACGAATCGGACCATGGAGGACATGTTGAGAGCTTGTGTGCTAGATTTTGGGGGTTCGTGGGCAACTCACCTTCCTTTGGTGGAGTTTGCCTACAACAACGATTATCAAGCATCCATTGGGATGGCTCCTTTTGAGGCGTTGTACGGACGGCCGTGTCGGTCACCTTTGTGTTGGACCGAGGTGGGGGAGACAGCTCTCTTGGGACCGCAGTTGGTTCAAGAGGCTACCGAGAAGGTCAAGTTGATTCGTCGGCGTTTGTTGTCGGCTCGAGTCGGCGGCAATCTTATGCGGATCAGCGACGGCGACCTTTGGAGTTTTCTGTTGGTGATCATGTGTTCCTTCGTGTCTCTCCACGTCGTGGACATCGACGGTTTGGGCGAGGTTCCAAGCTATCTCCGCGGTTTATTGGTCCTTTTGAGATTCTCGGATCGTGTAGGGCCTGTGGCCTACCGGTTAGCGTTACCACCACGGCGAGTCGAGTGCACAACGTGTTTCACGTGTCCCGATTGCGAAAGTATCACCCCGACCCCACTCATGTGATTGATTGGGGGAAGTTGGACATTGAGGATGACATGTCCGTCATTGAGGCCCCTATCCGTATCCTGGATCGGCGAGAGAAGCTATTGCGTGGTCGTGCTATTCCTTTGGTTCGCGTCCTGTGGCAACACCGTGGTATTGAGGAGGAGACATGGGAACGTGAGTCCGTGATGCGTGAGCGGCACCCGGACTTGTTCGAGGACGAACAATCTTAAGCGTGGGAGGTGGCTGTTGGCCAAGGGTGTGATGTGTTTTGTGTTTTCTTGTATTAGTTGATATATTTGTATTGTCTTTTAAGGACATGTGTTCTCATTTGTGATGTGCCTTGAGATGTGTATTCGTGCCATGTGGACATGTGTTATGTGCATTATTGTGGTTATGGATTATGGTGGTACTGTTATTGTCTTTGTTGTCTTGTGTGTGGTGTATGACCCTTTTGGGTGTGGTGGCTTGCCGGGTGGCAAATGGGTAGCTCGTGTTTGTTTTCCTTGTATGTCATTTCTTTTCGAGGACGAAAAGTCTTAAGGGGAGGAGAGGATGTAAGGACCCGTACCTTGAGTTAGTCGGTTTGCCTCCTGAGTAGAGTTTTTCTAGATTTTGACCTAGTAAATGGACTCCAATGAATTCACGTGCAAAAGGAAAGATGCTTAGAATGGTGTCCTCTATCTACCACGAAGTTTCAGGCCAAATGGACATGTATGTGAGGTGCACGTGATATGGGTCCAATTCACGTGCAAGTGTGGTTGTCTTCTAAATGATGCAAGGAGGCTAGGGGTGAAGTTTGAGAGCATTTGGAGTGCATATGGAGTTGCACGTGAATTGGGGAATTCACGTGCAAATTGGCGTGCGGGCATATTTTTGCATGGTTCCCTTGGTTTTGACATTCTAAGGAACTTTCTCCAAAGGACCATGTTGAAATTCCGAGTATTTTGGCCTATATGGGTGCGGAAAGGTGCTAACTTGTGTGATCAAAACTACGTCGTTTTGATCCTGGGTTTCACTTAATCAAAACTACGTCGTTTTGATAGTGGGAGGCCTATATAAGGATGAGGAGACTCCTTGTTCTAGGGTTAGGGGTTTTTCGGCCATTGCGGCCGTCGTGGAGAGAGAGAGAGAGAGAGAGCTAGAGAGAGGGAAAGGGGGGAGAACTGGCTGGTTCTTGCTTGGAGCATCTTGCGTGGGGAGGACGGCATCTAACGCGGGAGCAAGAAGGATCTTCTTTAAGGTAGGGGTTCTGTTTTCTTATGCCTGATCCGGGGTTAGGCCCTGTGGTGAATTACCCGTTGGATATTGTCCTTGTTATCATACTATTTATATGTAAATTCATATAGGTGTGATCTCCTATATGAATGTTGGCCTTCAATGGCGTTGTTTGGATATATGTATATATGCCTGCAAGTGTTTGACATAAGGCCTGTGAGGCCGTGCATGTTATGTGTTTGAGGTAATGCCTGTGAGGCCGTGCATGTTATGTGTTTGAGGTAATGCCTGTGAGGCCACGCACGTCCGGTATGTTAGATTATGTCCGTGTGGTGGGTGTATGAGCTTGTGGGTATATGCATGCTAAGTGTTCGATGTTATTCCTGTGTGACTAAGCATACTAAGTGTTTGATGTTATGCCTGTATGGCCATGTGTCTTGCGTGTTTGCTTGTACACCCGGTGGTCATGGAAGCCCGGGGCATTTTTGTGGAACCCGGTGGGTGTGGAAGCCCGGGACTGTTTTGTGGAACCCGGTGGCTGTGGAAGCCCGGGACTGTTTTGTGGAACCCGGTGGCTGTGGAAGCCCGGGACTGTTCTTGAAACCCGGTGGCTGTGGAAGCCCGGGAGTGTTTATGTACCAGCCCATGTGTTTATGTACCAGCCCATGTATGATTGTGTTTGCTGTTATAGCCTGTAACTATATCTGGTGGAATAATTGTATCACGACACAGCACTTGTACACAAGGCATGTAGTTATTAGGTGCATGGGATGGGTTGGGGAGACATGATCCCTACTGAGCTGTGGTTGCTCACCCCTCCTACCATGTTGTTTTCTTTACAGGAACCTACAGGCGTTAGGTGGGACCCCAAGGTGGAAGACCTTATCTATTTTATTGTTTATGTTATTTTATTATGGGAATCTGTTGTAACCCCAATGGGGATGGATTGAAAAGAAGACTTTGTATTAAAGACTGATTTGGTTTGTGGACCGCTTGATGGACTTTATTTTTCTTAAATGTGTTGTGAATGTTTAAAATATTCGGTTCTTGGTTTGTAACCTAACCCCTTTGCCCTCCGTGTGGGTAAAAGGGGAGTCACGTCCTAGGTTTCCTCGGGTTGGAAATCCGGGCGTGACATATAAAATAAAAGTTAATGTTATGAGAAACGTGAAGGAAAGAAATGAGAGAAAATTTTTAAATATAATTTAATAATTATAGGAAGTGAATAGTACTTTCTAATATATTGAGAAATACGGTACAAATACCATAGAAAAAATTAAATATAAAATATCTACTGTGGGAATAATTTTATGACATTTTAACTTTTTTTCTTTAAATTTAAGAAAATGAACTTATATAGGAAATCTAATACTAATGCTCTACGAGCAAAGTGATTATCCTCATATATAACTAATTATTTGTAATGATCTTTATTTGCAATGATAATTAAGTATCATAGTTATTAGAACCGGACCGAACATCGACTCGGCTAAGGCACCGGGTGGTCAGGTCACTGGTTCAACCGTTGGATCAATGGTCGAACCGGTCATATAATTAATAATTATATATAAATATATATTAATAAAAAATAAATATTTTAAACTAACACATTTAAATTATGCTTCTAATATAACATTATTTATTTTTAATATATATTTCTAACATAAATTTAAAAGTTTAGTAACATAAATTTATAATAAAAAAAATTAATAAAATTTGAAAGTATATTAAAGTAAAATATCAATATTAGTCATTAATTTAAATTTTAAATTATATTATAAATTAAATTAAATAATTTTTTATAATTTTTTAAAAACCAACTGATTCCGTAAAAACCGCCAAGTCAAGAGTCAAAAAAATCAGCCGGATCAGTCGGGTTTGCAAAACGATTCAATTAAAAAAATCGGACCAATTAAGTGCCGAGTCACCAATTTACCGATCCATTCGATCGGTTCGCTCCAGCGATGACTATGCTAATTATCATTGGCGTGTGGACGTAAAAGGGCGATTTTCGCAAAAACGGTTTAAATGTGAAAAGAGAAACGAGTGTCGGACAGCGGTCATCAGCAGCCAGGCACAGAGCGGCAGGGGCAGTTGACCTTAAGCCATGACGCAATGTAAAAGAGGAATAAAATATATTGAGGTAGAAATTTTTGTATAATGGCGATGCTTTTTTTGCTGCTTGGAACTTTATTCTAAACGATGCTTCTCTTTTTAACAGTGAAAAAAAGGCTGATGTGCCATATTGCGGTGGGTGTACGAATAACGAATACGAATCATTCGCGGACAGACCACAGGGTCACACCACACATGGGCACAATACCACCTCAGTCCCTAAACGTGGTATGACAGTATTTGAACCATGCTTCTTATATATTCTTTTTATTCTTACTTTTATATTATTTATTTTATTTTAGCTAAAGATAAAATATTTTATTCTTAATTTGAAAGTTATTAAATATACATTCACATTTTGAAAAAGCTTTCCTGTGCTGGCTGGCTCAGACTAATATCATTTCCTATAATATCTTGCGATTCAATTTAGGCGTATGAAACTATAAATCAAACATAAAGCTTACAACCAATGACCAAACAAACAGGAAAACAAAAACTAGTAAGTACGGTGGTTACAAGAGAGCAACAAGCTGAATTTTAGCATTTAAATTAAAATTCAATTAGGAAATAAGAAAAAATTTGAAAACCTGTGAGACGTCAGGTGTTACATTAAACGGAGGCACCAAACGGACATATTAATCTTTCCCCCCATGAGATCACCCAAAGAGGAGAAGGCCAGATTATTTAATCCACAAATTTGGGTTACGGAGCTGAAACTCACACAGTAGATATGGATTCTTCTCAGGTTACTGAGGCTGCTCAGAAGCAAGAAGTTAACGAGGAGAAAGGCTTCTATGATTTTGATTTAAATCAAGATGTCTGCTTTGAGGAGATGGATTATTTTGAGAATCCCAGTACTGCCACAGTTTTTATTGTCTCTGCCTCAAGGCTAGCGGCAACTTCTAGATTGCCCGCAACTCTTTTACAGTTTGTAAGAACTCTTGGATGGAAAGGATCTACGTTAACTAGTGCTTTTCGGCCAGCATCTCCTTTCAAAATCTAAGATGAGGATATGGCTTTTAATTCTGTCGGAAGTAGCAGTTTAAAGCATAGGCATGGTTTTCCTGATTTTGATCTAAACGTGGTTGATGGTGTAGATAATGAAACCATTGATTTAGTGGTAGCGAAACAAAATATCAGCTGTATCACCTGGCTTCCATTCAAGAAAAATCCTCTGGAGAGATAAGCCCAAAAAGATCAGGAAAGCTCAGCTTGGGTTTGAATTTCCATAGATTTACCATCAGACTCCCGACCCACTAATCCGAGTTCGAACCCCACCAAGCACTAAATCGATTCAAAAACGCCAAACACTAGCGAGGCACAATCAAAGCGATACAGATCCGAGTTCAAACCAAATCAAAGTAGCGAGGTTTGCGATTACGCAAAGAGATTACCAAGAAAAATATACCTTTGGAGAGCGGACCGAAGTTGAGGCTCTCACCACCTCCTCGAATTGGCTTCCTCCAAAACCGAACGAAGATCTGCAACCAAATCGAA
Source organism: Taxillus chinensis (assembly GCA_023512835.1). NCBI lineage: Eukaryota > Viridiplantae > Streptophyta > Magnoliopsida > Santalales > Loranthaceae > Taxillus > Taxillus chinensis. The sequence goes on along the minus strand of CM042087.1, from coordinate 22,753,900 downwards.
CGCCATAACCAACCACTCGCACCCGAGCTTTCTCTCTAAATCCAGTCGAGAGAATCGTTGGAGAAGGGAGATGTTTCGTTTGACGCATTAAAATAATAGAAATTCTATATAGCGAGCGATACGGGATTGCTATATCTGTCGAGGCGGGTAGCGAGTTTTGTATCTTAGGAGACGAAGAAATTGAAATAGCTACCGTTTGTATTTGACTCGATAGAGAATCATCCAGAGAGGTTGCAAATGCTCTTAGTTTCTTAGTTTCCTAAATAAGACTAATTGTTTTTCAAAAAACAAAACTCTGGGACACCCAATACAGTATCAAGTATTGTTTTTATCATTAATTCATTATGTTCTGAACCCCTACTCTCTTATATATATATATATATTAAATGGGTATGGTTCTTCATAAGTATCACCACTTTTCACTTCTCAATTTTGCTAATTTGAGCATTAACCCCCGCTTCTTCAAATTTTTTTTTTAAAAAAAAATTAAAACAAATTTTAAATTTTGGATAAAAAATATTTTCAAACTCTAAAATTTAAATAATAAAAATTAAAATTAAAGAGGAAATCTGTTTGAATGATCACTATTAATTATCTGAATATTTTTTTATTATATTTCCTGTAAACTTTTAATGGATTGTAATAAATAAAAAAGATAATAAAATAATAAATAAAAAATAAAAAATTATAATTTAAAAGAATAAATATAAAGATGGAGAATAAGATATGAATAAAATGTATTAAATAATATATTATTTATTTTTTAAAATAGAAATGAAGATTATAAAATTAGTGTAAATGTTGTCATATAAATTAATTTTTTCATTAGAATTTTCCAACATTAAATGGCAGTAGCAAAATAGATTTTTTTTCAAAAAAGAGGAAAAGAAGAAGAGAAACCAACCACACTCAACGTGACAACGTCCTCTACAATACTCATCATCTCAAACACAGAATGGTAGATCCTCACTTCAAACTATGTAACTAAAGGCACACTTAATAACTCTGTATAACAACAAATGCAATAAAAGAGCTTCCTTGAATTAGTAGATAAGACGAACTATTTACCATTTTTTTACTGGTGTAATATCATTTCATTGAGAAAAGTTGCGAGTTCACACCAAGCTGATACATAAAGGTTCACCATTTTTATTTTATTTCTATGATAACGAAGTAAGGACAAAGCCTCCCAATAAAATAAGACATGAGTAACTAGACTTACCCCCCAAAGGGCGGAATATAAAAATTTTAGAGTGAGCTGTGAGGGTACTGCTATGCTACATCTGGATGGAGATGGCAATTTTAGTGAATACATATATATTAAATAAAGGAAAATTTTAACTGCGGGTAAATTGTGCTTGGGTTGATATTAATTAAATTGTGCACCATTTACCTAACCTACAAAGCAGGATGGAAGTGGGCATGAGAGAATAGAGACGGCACCTAATTTAGTGGGGATATATAGAAATGAAAGCTTGGGGAGAGGGCTTCGAATCGAATATTGGAATCGGGTCTCTCTCTCCCCCTCCCACCACCACACTAACCATCTCAACAAATAAAACGGTTCCCTCCAAACATTCTCTCTAAAATATTATATGTATTTCGATAAAAAAACGAATAAATAAATAACGCATAAAACGGAAATTATAAAATCAATCGAAAGGAAGGAACAAAACAAAACCATCACACACTCTCTCTCTCTCACACACACACACACTCACTGTTACTCCAATTCCAAAACCCTAGGCGGAGTCATCGGGCTTTCAATTTCCCGGCGATGCAGCGGGGGCCACGATGACGGTGCCGGCGGCGATGAAATCTCCTCCGAGGACGGTCCGGTTGTTGAATGTAGACATAATCGAAGCCAGGGACCTGCTCCCCAAGGACGGCCAGGGGAGCTCAAGCCCTTATGTGATCGCAGATTTTGACGGCCAGAAGAAGAGGACCTCTACCAAGCACAGGGACTTGAACCCGGTATGGAACGAGACTCTGGAGTTCGTCGTCTCCGATCCGGAGATCCTGGAGTCGGAAGACATCGAGATCGAGGTCTTCACCGACCGGAAGGGGAGCGGCGCCGCCGGCGCCAAGAAGCGGCAGTCCCTGGGTCGAGTGAAGCTTTGTGGCACCCAGTTCGCGAGGCGGGGCGAGGAAGGCCTGGTCTACTTTCCGCTGCAGAAGAAGAGCGTGTTTAGCTGGATTAGGGGCGAGATCGCCCTCAGAATCTACTACTACGACGAAGTCGTGGCGGAGGAGCAGCTCCAGCCCCCGCGCGAGGCCGTTGGGGCAGTTAGGGTTCCGGTTCCGACGGAGGTTTCCCAGCAAGACGAACCGCCACTTCCGCCGGTGATTGTCAGGGAGGATTCCCCTCTTCCGCCGGAGGCAGAGGCGAATCGCACTGCATCGGCGCCGCCGCATGGGGATGGCGGTGGAATCGGGCATTCGAATCCGCCGCAGCCTGAAATAAAGAAGATGCAGGCGGGAAGGGCAGGATGCGGGGGGGGACAGATCCAGGGTCCCGCGAGAGCCGACGGGCGATTTTTACACCCCGAAGGCGATCCCCGGAAAACGCGTCCGCGACCACAAGGGGAGGACTGCGGCGAACGATCTGGTGGATCCGATACACTACCTCTATGTCAGCGTCGTCAAGGCTCGCAATCTGCCGGCAGCCGGGATCCCGTACGCGAAGGTCCAGGCCAACGGCCACTGCCGCAAAACGAAGCCGGCGTGTTACCGCCCCGGATCTCCAGACCCGGAATGGCGCCAGGTTTTTGCCTTCGAACACAGATCCGAAGCTGCGGCCGCCAATCTACAAGTTTCGGTGTGGGACGCGCCTTCGGAGCGCTTCCTTGGAGACGTCGCCGTCGGATTCTCCGACATCCCCGTCCGCGACCCTCCCGACAGCCCTTTGGCCACGCGCTGGCACCCCTCCAGGCCCCCGGCGGCGGAGGGGCAGAGATACAACTGGCATTCTGGATCGGGACCCAGGCGGACGAGGCGTTCCCGGAGTCGTGGAGTACAGACACGGCGAGCGTGGCGCACACGCGGCCCAAGGTCTACCAGTCGCCGAAGCTGTGGTACCTCAGGGTCAAAGTGGTGGAAGCCCAAGATTTGCAGATTAATGCCTCCAGCTACCCGCCACTGGTGAGCCCGGACATTCGCGTGAAAGCGCAGCTAGGGTTTCAGAGCAGACGAACGAGGCCGGGGTCGATAGGCAGCCAAACGACGTCGTCTTCCTCCCTACTCTGGCTGGATGAGTTCTTCTTCGTCGCCAGCGAGCCTCTGGAAGAGCAGCTGATCTTGATCGTCGAGGACTGCACCACCAACGCCGCCGGGATTCTCGGTTACGTCGTTGTCCCACTGGCGTCCATCGAGCAGCGGTTAGATGAGCGCCACGTGGCCTCAAAATGGTTCGGATTGGAAGGTAGCAGTAGCACCGACGGTCCCCGTCGCCCCGGGCCGCCGGCCCCCTCGTCATACTGTGGACGGATTAATCTACTCCTCTGCCTGGAAGGCGGGTATCACGTGCTCGACGAGGCCGCTCACGTGTGCAGCGACTTCCGGCCGACGGCACAACAGCTTTGGCGACCGCCGGTGGGAATATTAGAGGTGGGCATCCTCGGCGCCCGCGGTCTGCTTCCCATGAATACCTCCAGGGGCGGAGGCAAAGGGTCCACCGACGCCTACTGCGTCGCCAAGTACGCCAAAAAATGGGTCCGCACCAAGACCGTCCCCGACAGCTTTGACCCGCGCTGGAACGAGCAGTACACGTGGCAGGTCTATGATCCCTGCACGGTTCTCACCATCGGGGTCTTCGATAACCGGAGCATCCACGCCGTCGCCGACGCTGCTGCCGCCTCCGAGAATCCCCCCGACTGCCGCATCGGGAAGGTTCGTATCCGGATATCGACGCTGGAGAATAACAAGGTTTACCTGAGCTCTTACCCGTTGCTCGTCTTGCTGCGAAATGGGGTGAGGAAAATGGGCGACGTCGAGCTGGCGGTTCGCTTCACCTGCCCGTCCCTGTTGCCCGAGACCTGCGCGATGTACGGGCAGCCGCTGCTGCCGCGAATGCACTACCTCCGGCCGGTGGGGGTGGCGCAGCAGGAGGCGCTGCGCGGGGCCGCGGTCAAACTCGTGGCGGCGTGGCTCGCCAAATCTGAGCCGCCTCTTGGGCCGGAGGTGGTTCGGTTCATGCTGGACGCCGACTCGCACGCCTGGAGTATGCGGAAGAGCAAGGCCAATTGGTTTCGGATCCTGGCGGTTCTCGGGTGGGTCGTGGGTTTGGCCAGGTGGCTGGACGACATCCGACGGTGGAGAAACGCCGTCACCACCGTTCTGGTCCACTTGCTGTATCTGGTTCTGGTTTGGTACCCGGATTTGATTGTCCCGACCGGGTTTTTGTACGTTATCCTGATCGGGGTTTGGTATTACCGGTTCAGGCCCAAGATTCCGTCGGGTATGGATACCAGGCTCTCTTACGCGGAAATGGTGGACCCGGACGAGCTGGACGAAGAGTTCGACACGATGCCCAGTTCCAAACCGCCGGACATTATCCGGGCCCGGTATGATCGGCTCCGAGTTTTGGCGGGTCGGGTACAAAAGGTATTGGGTGATATAGCCACCCAAGGGGAGAGGGTGCAGGCGCTGGTTAGCTGGCGAGACCCACGGGCCACGAGGCTGTTCATAGGGATTTGTTTGCTGCTGACGGTGGCGCTCTACACGGTGCCGCCAAAGATGGTGGCCGTGGCTCTCGGATTCTACTTCCTCCGCCACCCAATGTTCAGAGACCCGATGCCGCCGGCCAGGCTCAACTTTTTTTCGGCGACTTCCTAGCCTGTCGGACCGGTTGTTGTAGTAGACATTAATTAGTGTAGGGGGAGTAGTAGAGAGAGAGGGGGGGAGAGGGGGACGGTGATTGTGTTGTGTTATCAAGGGGGCTCCGGACAACAAAGTACATGGAGGGGAAAGCAACTGTTTTTTTTTTTTCTTTTCATAAAAGGTTGGCTTTGACTGTGACATCCAAATGAGGAGAAAGATAATTTTTTGATTGATTGAGATGGTACAAGAAGAAAGAGCACAGAAAAACAAGCCCTGCCAAGAGTTCGTTAGGCTTGTGAAAAGCAGCAAATCCATATTCAAGGTGGTTAAATATATTGTTACACTCATAAGACCATCCCAGCTACATTAGGTGATTTTGGGGCTGATGCCCGTGCATAGTTTCATTAGAAGATCAGTGCAGAATGCGGCGCAGGAGAATTAGCTACTGCAGATATTATACTTAATCAGCCTCCTAATTCATAGACCAAGATTTTAGCAAACCAGAGGTTAATAACAATTTGACTTCTTTTTTCTTTCAGAATTTCACTATATCGCTCGAGTCTTGGGATTTAAGCACTAAGAGTTCATGAACCGACGAACAAGAACGTGATTTTGAGTTGTCCTAAACATGACAAATTAACATTTACACCTTCAGTTGAGTTCTAGCTTGACCCAACTAGATCACACTTACCAGGACAATGGAGTGAATATTTTATTTTATTTTATTTTAAATTGATATAACTTGACTGGATCAAAATTTAAATTGACGATAAAATCAACTATTACAAAATAAAAAAATTTCACAACATATGCCATTACAACATATGCATCTTTAACTATATGCATCTTTATCTATATACTTTATTAGAATAAAATATAGACGGTAAAAGTGTCTCTAATCCTATCAAGCTATAATGGATAACTAAAGTTAATTTTAGTTTACTACGGTATCATTATAGCTAATGGTATGTTAATAGTACATTAGTTATATTTTTACTTAACTTTTTTTTTCCCAATTATTCTTATCCTCCCACAATCTCAAATCCCTAATCTAATCGTACAATTTGGGCGATCTGTGGAGGGAGAGAGGAGGAAGCACAATGGGGAGGAGAGGAGGAGGGGGGCGCGTGGCATTGGGCTGGAGGAGGGGGCGGGGAGGAGAGGAGAGGAGTGGGGCACACATGACGGGGAGGAAAGGAGAGGAGGCTGCGTTTCGTGGCTCGATTTTGTCGACAATGGTGACAGTGACTATGATGAATCAACGATGATGATGCGGCTTTGCTTCTCACCTAGCATGAGAAGCATCACAATCTCGAGCAACAATGGGTTTATTGACTTGATGAAGATCAAGGTTGTAGCTCGCCACATCTCCTACGAACCCTCTTCCACACATCCTCATCCTTGCCTTCATGTTGCCCTTTGTCTTCATTCTCACTTGCTCTCGTCACCCTCAAAGGCGTCAACAAGTGTTCCTCTTTTGGTAATTCTTATCAAATTTTTTAATTGATGTTTGTGTTTTTTCCTTTATTCCTGGATCTAGGTTTTCATGTTAACCACCTGGGAGGGAGGGAGGGAGGGAGAGAGAGAGAGAGAGAGAGAGCATAGAACTGAATGTGAAATTTTTCTTTATTTACTGACATAGCAGGGTCAGTTAAAGCAAAAGCCCCCATAAAACCTATATTCAAAAACCCACCGATGTGGCCTATAAGTGCAAGGAGAGACCATTAAAATTCATCGTAGAGCCCTTTTTTTTTTTTTTTTTTGCGATGGGGTATATATATAATTCCTAAGATTTATTATGGTATCTATGTCATTGTCATATATTCTCATCATTAGAGCAAATAATTCTAGTTCTTTGTGGTCATTGATCAATCTTGTCTAATTCAATTATGTAAGCCGTACATTTTTTTTTTGTGATTTAAGCCTAATGGTGTCCTTTTTGCTGCTTTGCAGAACTTGTATCTCATAATTTGGTGCACCACTGGTTGGATGGATTCCACATTCTTCAAAGTAATTCAGGCTCACACTTCCTTACTCAACCCATTAGCATTTTCTAGGACAAGAACTAGATTATTTCCCTGCACAATACAAAAGTATGCATACCCAAGTTAATAACAAAGAAAAACGGCCAAATTGTCTTTGGCGTCCAAGTTTGATAAGAAGTAGTACTTCTACCCTAACCTTCTAGTTGAGTTTGGTGGTGGGGGCATAAGACGTTTGGCATTACTAGGATTCATATGGAAGAGGATGCTAGAAAGTTACGCATTCAGGGAAATGGGACTCACTCAGAAGAAAACTATTGCCTTCTTTTACATGCTCTAATGAATCCAGGCTCTTTGTTCTTATGGAATCTTCTAGAGAAATACTTATTGATTTTACTCTTGCTTTTTTAGAATAGATTAACCCATACTAGTTGTTTGGTTTAGTATTGTATTGATTATTTTGGGGGCTTTTTGTTTAGGTTAACTTGAACAAAGCAGGGGTGCCTGTTGGATCAAACTCAGAATTTGGATGATGCAGTTAAAACCCTATGTAATCTGGTTTGAAATCTTCTACGTCTATTCTAAGTTGTTGCAGAAGATAAAACTCTAAATCGGATCTTTACTCGTGAGAGCAAAGCTAAGGACATGATACATAATCCTGATCCGGACCAACGTGAGTGTCGTCAAGCACTTGGTAAATAACCAAGTCCTCATGCGAGTAAGGATTATTCGTGCGGACTAAACACTTAAAGTTACGGACTAAGGAATCCACGTCTTATACTTAAATGGACTGAGTTAAAAAGATGCGGAATAAGAATCCTAGTCTTTATCTCACACGAAGTAAGAGAGAATTGTTGCGGAATAAAAAGCTAAGTCTTCCACTCAAACGGACTAAGGACAAGAAGACACGGAGTAAAGAATCCGAGCCTTTCATTCACGCGGAGTAAGGAAGGACTTGTGCAAAATAAGGACTTAAGTTCTTTGTTTGCACAGACTAAAGATAATTGATGTGGAGTAAGGAATCGAACCTTTTACTCAAGTGGAGTAAGGATGCGCCGATACGGAGTAAGCCATCTAGACCTTTTACTCATGTGGAGTAAGGAACTCAAGCGGAGTAAGGAAGCACGATACGGAGTAAGCCCTCCAAACCTTTCGTTCATATGGAGTAAGAAAGCACCGACACCGAATAAGGATTCTAGTATCAAACCGATACGGAGTAAGCAACCATTGACACGGAGTAAGGATCCAAGCTTCATTAACACAGAGTAAGGAACCTTACAACGGATTAAGAAGACGCTGCTTCACTTTATCAGCTTCGTATTCAAGTTATCAGCTCGTTGTGTCCCGATGTAAGAAAGACCTGTTGAATATCTAAGTTATCTTACACGTGAATCACATGGAGATGTGGACAGAGCCTTAAATGCAATTGGGATCATGCAAAGAAATTCAATGTTTAAAGTCCCAAGATTTTGAGCACCACATCCGCAACAATTAAAGCAAAGACATTTTTCGAGAAGAACTTCAATGCTACGCGGTGCTCGGAAAATCCGGTTCTAAAAATATTTCCCAGGGATGTCTATATATATTAAGATTTGCATATTTTCATTGATGCGCGCGTACATGTACAAGAGCTCTTAGAGATTAATTTGGCTAGTGTGTGTGTTATTGTAAAACAGAGTGCTAGAGAGTTTCAGTAGATCAAAAAGCTGGTCATCAACTTTAGTCTGATATTATTTTGTTATAATTATCTTTTGATAATAAAACAAAATACTTCCACTATTTGGTTATCTTCTGCACTGATTTTATCTTTTAACCAGAAGAGTATTGTGCCAGAGAAGAAGAAGAGTTTTCGATAAGAGCCTATTCACCCCCCACTAGGCTCCCAAGGACTAACAGTGCCTTTGCTTGAGATTGTTTAGAATCTCAAATGAGAACTGGTAATAAATCTGCTGAGCAAGGTGCTTTTGTTTGAGATTATTCTTTGAATGCGTGTCAGTTGTTGGGTTGTGAAGCCACAGTTTCTGGATGTCTCAATGGATATTGAGCTAGTTTTAATAACTATCAAATTTTTAAAAATAATAAAATATTTTATACTTAACTCAAATAGGAAGTATGATTGAAATAGATAATATAAAAGTAGTTCCCTAAAATAGCTTTTAGCTAAAATAGAGAGAATATATAGGGAACATGGTTGAAAAAGCTCTTATATCCATTACATAAAAGCCATACACGCTACTCATTTCACTCCCTTTTGTCTCTTTTGGCTTTAGCATCAAAAACATCAACCTTTACCTCGAGTTTACCTTGTAGAAAATGAATCGTCCACTTCATCATTAGGTTCAAATTTACCTATTCCACATATGGTTTAAATAAGGTTTGTACAAGCCTTAAAACTCGCCATTACTACTATTAGGGACACAAACACGAGAATAACAACCAATGCAAAACCCAAATAGCTCATTGATACGGGAGAATTTTGGTGTAAAAGTTAGAGAGAAGGTGGGAGGCAGTATAATAGATAGAAGTGGGGATTCTAGAAATTGTCACCCTTTATTCAATGCTCTAGCTAAAAAGAGAAGCACAAGGATTTGTTCTATAATGTTTTAAATTTGAATCGATTCAAATCAATCAAAAGGTATAGTTGTTCGAATTATTTTTCTAAATTTCCTTGGCAACATTTCTAAATAAATGAATTTGGTTTCTTGCAATCCTTTGTTAGGTTTGAATTTAATTCTTAAAACTGCAATAGCCAAATTTATTTTAAGTGGAAAGCGTTACATCAGCTTTTGAAGTTTGAATAAAAGGACTTTAGCTATCGAAGAAGAAGTGATGATGATAGAGAAGTCATATTCACGAGAATTTTGAAATATAGCAAACTCTATTAAAAAATTTAGAAGCGAAAGTCGGAGGAATTTACTATTAGAATGTTATTATGGGAACTTTAAAATATAGGTCAAGCTTTGATTTTACAATTTCGTACTCAATGGAAGGCTCGGATCCTTACTCCGTATCAGTAGAGGCTTAGTCCGGATTAATGGAAGGCTCGGATCCTTACTCAGTATTAGCGGAGGCTTAGTCCGGATTAGTGATGTCTCGGATCCTTACTCCGTATCAGTGGAGGCTTAGTCCGAATTAATGGAAGGCTCAGATCCTTACTCCATATCTATTAAGGCTTAGTTCGGATTAGTGATGTCTCGGATCCTTACTCCATATCAGTAGAGGCTTAGTCCGGATCAATGGAAGGCTCGGATCCTTACTCCTTATTAGTGAAGGCCTAGTCCGGATTAGTGATGTCTCAAAGTTGACCACGATGCTCCGGATTTGACTATGATGCTCCGGATTGGGTTTTTTTTTTTTGGCATGCACAGATAAATATTTAAAATAGGGTTAATATGTCCAACCCATACAAACTGGGATCCAACAAACATCGTGGCCGACAACTGATAAACTGAAGGAAAACGAGAGACAGTACAAGGGAAATGTTCTTGTAGCCAGGTGCATAGGAGAGGTAGGAACCCCATGAACTTCCCTGAGCCCTTAGTCCTCAGATAAATAAGAGATCGAATGGTTTCAACTGATATGGCAGGAGTAGGGTCACATCCTTTGAGTACCTGATGAACCAACTCTACAACTGCTCTATCGATGTGGGCTAAAACCCGTGGAAAGATTGTTAACCCATATATGGCTAGTGTAAGTAGCCTATGCATCCCTACTTCTATCGCAGTATGCATTATTTCTTTTATCGTCTCCCACGGAAGATATTCTTGCCCACCATAGCTTGTGATTGCGGGTGAGTCCCAAATGGGCTTTCCCATTATCTCAGTAAAGGCCCTTTGACATGATTTTTTGGGCTCTAGTAAATAAATCTTCATTTTGTTTTCTATCGGGGTATCTAGTAATCTTTTGTATTCTTCTATGATGGGAAAAAGATTTACACCGTTGAAGTTGAAGCATCGCCGTTGAGGTTCCCAAAAAATAGATTGATGCCCCAAGCATATCCTTGTCGACTAGTAGTTCTATCACATGGAGCAAATCTCTAAAATGTTGTATATATGTGCTTTGCCTTTCGCCAGACCATTACCCTGTTATGCCTTGTGGGCTTCTCCTCGTGGAAAATCTCCAAGATGAAGCTGAATGTCCCCAGATGCTTGGGCCACCACTGCGATAGCCTCCTTATCATAAAGGCCTTTTAGGAGATGACTAAAAGTTGTTATGCCTATATGAATATTATGTTATGTATGATGAGATGACATGTTTGGATGATAGTTAAAAACATCAAGGTAATATAGATAAGATAAAAGAATAAACAAACATTATAGCAAATAATTTGTACAAGGAATGACTTAATGACTACAAAACAAAGGTTAACATGACATGGGATAATCAGACAACATGTGGGTTTGATGCCCCTAGTGGGCTTTACTAAACCTATCTTATTCGTTAGTCCCCAAACTTTCTCTATAGAGGGCTCCGTACACCATGGAATTTACCAAAGGGGAGTCTTAAAAGGACGAGCCTTAAAAGAACCACAAGTTCCCCAACATAGTAGCCAGCTATCATCACTAGTTTTCATCTGGGCCCATTTAGGATGGGCTCAACCGAAACCAATGGTGAGAAATAGAGTCGCCACTAATTGTTTTTGGGGTACAGTTTGATACTCTTTACCTTGAGTAGTTAAGATGTGGTCTGCGTTATCATAGAAGAGTTCGGGAGTTGGTTACGTGTAAGGAAGGATTAACATCTCTACAATGCCCTTTCGGTATCTATCTTAGGAGAGGGAGGTTTCTATTTGTTTTTATTACTTTGACTGGGCTAAGGCACTATTGTTTTCCTAAATTTCTACGCTTTTTATTTAGTTAAGTTATTTGTCAAAGTTATGATTAAATTCGATTTACCCTAAGTTGCTAAAGGAGATCTTAAAGGTTTTTTTTTGATTTATTTGTTTGAAGTGGAAAATAAAATCCAATTAAGTTAGGGGTCTACGATTTGAAAAAGAATCCTAGATTTTGGTTTTAAGATTATCCCTTTTTTGTTTTTATTTTGTTTTTAAAATATTTTTATTTTGTTATCTTTTTTTGTTTTGATTTTTTATTTATTTATTATTTTTTTGAAACAAGTGAAACTAAAAACTAACACGTGTGAAAAATAAAAATGCATATTTGTGTTTTCGCTTTTTTCTTTTTGTTGTTATTTTTTTATCATTTTTTGTTTGTTTTTTTAGCTAATGAAAAATTAAAATACATATTAAAATAAATATTAAGTATGTGATTGTAAAATCTATAAATAAATTAAAAACAAAAGCTCACTCGCTTTTTTCATACCTCCTCTTTTGTCACTTGCTTTTTTCTCTCTCCCATTTTTTACTTTACTTGTTTTTACTTGCTATTACATATTACAACTTTACATAAAAATGAAAACAATAAAGAAGAAAAACACAATATAACAATTACAAAAAGTAAAACGAGAATAGGTTAAAACAACGAAATAAAAATATGAACCGACTTTGTCTTTGACTTGGGGCTTCGGTAGCAGCAACATTGGTGGGAAAGCGAGACTTCAAAGACTAGTCAGTTGGAATTGGGATGAAAGTACTCCAAGTACTGCTAGTTAGAATTGCAAATGAACCTGTTTCTCTGTTTTTTTTCTTTTAATTTTTTATTTTGATATTGTTATCGGAAATATAATGAAAAGAAAGGAAAATAGAACTGGGCTTCAGAATTTCTGGGTTTGAGATGAGGGAGAGTGTATATATGGGTGTTGGAAAAAAAACATGGAGACAAGTGGTGAGAAAAGAAAAGAAAGAAAAAGAAAAAGGAATTGGACTGTGTTTTTTTTTTTTTAATGCAGGAGTTGGGCGAATTTTAAAGAGAATGACAAAAAGATTTTTCGTCAAAGAGTTTGTTTGGGTGCTCTCTCTCTCTCTCTCTCTCTCTCTCTCTCTCTCTTGTAAGGGAGAGGACTCCCTTTTAATGTCATTAGATGTAGTATTATTATTGTTGCATTTATTGCTGTATTAATAATGCCAGCATTTTTTATTTTGAAATTTCATCTTTTGTTGGGTGGTCTAATGACCTATGATTGCCTTTTTTGTTTTTGTATAAGCACATGTTACCAATAAACGTTGAAAAGCATCTTTAAAAAATTGCTTGCTAATAAAAACGCATCTCGTGACTACACAGAAAAGAACCCGCACATATAAGACCAAACAGTAAGAGTCAAAGGTCAAAGGGTCAAAGTGTCGGCAGGGTTGAAGTGTCGGAAAGGTCGAAGGTCGGAGGGTTGAAGGTCAAAGGTCTACGGGTTGAAAGATCAAAGGGTCAAAGGTTAGAGAACCGAAGTGTCAATAGGGCTAAAGTGTCGGCAGGATCGAAGATCGAAGGTCTACGGGTTAAAGGATCGAAGGGTTGAAGGTAAACCCATGAAAGGTCGAGGGTCAACCCTCAAAGACTAAAGGTGTAACGACCCATGAGTGGGTGTTAGTCCCACATTGCTTGGTGAGGAGAACAAAGTCCGCCTTATAGGAGGGGACGGATACCTTACCTCACAGGGACGCGTTTTGGGCGAGGCCCAAAGACAAAACCGTGCGGAGCAGGCCATGAGGGCGAGGCCCAAGACTGGTTGGCCAAAGCGGACAAAATTCTTGTGACGGGTATTGTCACGCCCCAATTTCCTTCCACTTGGAAATGAGTAGTGACTGCCCATGCCCGCACCCGAAGGGACAAGGGGTTGGTGCAAGCACCTTAAAAGGACTTCTGGCACGGGTGCTGTCCCAAACCTGCACAACCAGGCTAACATGCCAAGGGGCATGCTCCTGCTCCCAAACCATGCACACAAACACAAATTGAATAACAACATCTCATTTTATTTCATTTCAAAGACTAAATGTTTATTACAACCCGGTCGGGGAAAAAACCCCATATGAAGCCAGGTGTCTTGTTACAAATAAAACCAAACCAAATTCCAAAACATAAAACCACTAGCACAACAAAGGAAATAACATAAAACTCCCAGCCTCAGGGGCCTAGCTCCTCAGCCTTCACCTACCGCCTGCTAAACCCTGCAAAAGAACAGTTTATAGGAGGGGTGAGTAAATCATAGCTCGGTAGGGATCCGGTCTCCCCGGACCCGTCCCGCTCTACAACATGCATGATATGTGTATGCTTGTACTCGTGTCGTGCCTAAGGCTAAAGCGGGAAACATCACCCAGGTAAACACTCTTTACCGAGCCCGCACCTGGAGGGCGAGAGGACACCCCGCCACCACGGCAACATGACATACCACATCCAGGCGAATGTTGCATGGACACCAATGCAACATTTTCCACCCGAGTCGGATATGGTCAACCACCTCCTCGGGCGCCATACCTACTCTCAGGAATGGGTGTAGACTTAGCCCACCGTCGTGAGTGCTACACCGAGACTCAGGACCACGTCCTGGCCAAATCTCAAAGGGGTCCAGCTATTGTGCCTGGCCCATGTCTCAGCTCGGTCTCAAACAGACCAACGAACGGTATAGCATTACATCTCAACATGTAAACTCGGCCAAGCATTTACACTTGATTTCAGATGGACCAACATGGTCGGATACAAGCCACACACATTAGCCTCATAGGCTTAAAATCAAATACAAGTCAAACACAAGACACACCAGTCACGCAGGTATATCATCGACACCCATATACAAGGTCTCACGGGCATTATATTGAATACATGGCATGCGGGCCTCACGGACATTTTATCAAATACATAGTGTGCAGGCCTCACGACATTTCATCAAACACATGGTGGGCATAAACAAACCCAAAAAAATCCTCAGGCCAAATTTAACATCGAATCAACGAACATGCCACTGAAGGCCAACATCCATATAGGAGATCACACCTATATGGATTTACATTATATATATATATATATATATATATATAGGTGAATATCCTAGAACAAGAGGAGAGTTAGGAAGAACATGAATCCCTACCTCGGACTTTTGTCCTAACCTCAACGCTAGACACCTTCCAACGACGCGAACCACCACGGCAAATCGCCCGGAGATCCTCTCTCTCTCTCTCTCTCTCTCTCTCTTGGGGGGAAGAACATGCATCAAAGAAGAACACAAGAACCCTAAACTCAAACTCAAGCCCTCATTATATAGACACTACCCACATCAAAACGACGTAGTTTTGATTAAGTAAATCCCAGGATCAAAACGACGTAGTTTTGATCACATAAGTTAGCACCTTTTCGCACCCATATAGGCCAAAATACTCGGAATTTCAACATGGTCCTTTGGAGAAAGATCATTAGAATGTCAAAACCAAGGGAACCATGCAAAAATATGGCTCCACGCCAATTTGAACGTGAATTCCCCAATTCACGTGCAACTCCAAATGCACTCCAAATGCGCTCAAACTTCACCCCTAGCCTCCTTGCATCATGTAGAAGACAACCACACTTGCACGTGAAATGGACCCATTTCACGTGCACCTCACATACACGTCCATTTGTCCTGAAACTTCGTGGTAGATAGAGGACATCATTCTAAGCATCTTTCCTTTTGCACGTGAATTCATTTGAGCCCATTCACTAGGTCAAAATCTAGAAAAAACTCTACTCATAAGGCGGAACCGTGACTAACTCAAGGTACGGGTCCTTACATCCTCTCCCCCTTAAGACTTTTCGTCCTCGAAAAGAAAAGGTGGAATGAAAGAAAACAATCATAACCAATGCATAGGCCTCTAACACCCTCTAGCACAAATTAATATACAACAAATCACAAATTATTTCACACATTTATACACTCCACATGGTCATGTAGTGATGACTAGTTGGACAAATACCTGATTATGTTGAAGTTTGATGCTTGCCCTCCTCCCCTCCTTCGAGTTGTTCGTCCTCGAACGGATCAGGATAATGAGCACGCATCTCGGTCTCACGTTCCCAGGTCTCTTCCTCCGGCCCTCGGTGTTGCCACAACACCCGAACCAACGGAATAGTCTTACCTCGCAGCTTGCTTCTCGCGCCTATCTACAATACGGATGGGTGCCTCGACAACAGACACATCCTCTCCAAGATCCAGGGTACCCCAATCTAGCACGTGTGTGGGATCTGGATGATATTTCCATGACTGGGGATACATGGAAAACATTATGAACTCTGCTCAAACTAGGTGGTAATGCCAACCTATAAGCAACAGGTCCAACTCTGCTCAAAATCTCGAACGGTCCAATGTACCGAGGGGACAACTTGGACCTAGTCCCAAATCTCTTATGCCCTCTCCGTGGAGAAACACGAAGGAATACGTGGTCTCCCACCAAAAACTCCAACGGTCGGCGTCGGAGATCCGCATAAGACTTCGTCCGCTCGAGTCGTAAGAAGGCGTTGCCGAATCGCTGAACTTTTGCCGTAGCCTCCTGGACCAATTGAGGTCCTAACATAGCTGCCTCTCCGGCTCCTGCCCAACATAATGGAGACCGACACGGTCGGCCATACAATGCCTCAAACGGGGCCATCCCAATCGAAGACCGGTAACCGTTATTATAGGCAAACTCCACCAAGAGGAAGGTGGGAAGCCCATGATCCTCCAAAATCAAGTACACAAGCCCTCAACAAGTCTTCCAATGTTTGTATGGTCCTCTCGGACTGACCATCGGTCTCAGGGATGGAATGCGGTACTCAAATTAAGTCGGGTTCCCAATGCTTCCTGCAGACCTCCCCAAAACCGAGATGTAAACCGCGCATCCCCGTCCGAAACAATAGACAAGGGCACTCCGTGCAAGCGGACAATCTCATCAACATACAACCGGCTTAACGTGCCGATAGAGTCGCGCTCTCGAATTGCCAAGAAATGGGCTGACTTAGTTAAGCGGTCCACTATGACCCAAATCATGTCCTTTCTCCCAAGTGGTAGGAAGTCCCGTCACGAAGTCCATGGTAATATGCTCCCACTTCCACTCGGCTACAGGTAAAGGCCGCAATTGACCAGCAGGTCGTTGGTGCTCTGCCTTCACTTGCCGACAGGTAAGGCACCTGGGAAACAAACTCTGCTACACTCCGTTTCGGCCCCGGCCACCGAGCCGTGCGCGAACGGCATGATACATCTTAGTTCCTCCTGGATGTACAGCCAAACGGGAATGATGAAATTCCCTTAGCACATCCTCACGCAAGGGAGGTGGTACTATCGACGCCCCCAAAATTTCAGCTCATGCTCAACTCCTTCTGTCCGGTCCTCTGACGGCTCTCCGGCCTCTATCCGGGCCCGGATCACCTCACATCCATGTCTCCTAACTGTCCCTCACGGACACGCTGATACAACTCTGGTATCACGGTGAGAGGACACAGGATAGCTCCCTCATTGCTGAAAGCAGGTTGCACCTGAAGCACGCCAACTGCTCCATCATTTTCCATTCTCTCATGGAAACCTCGGCTTTCCCCTTTCTACTTAGCGCATCGGCTACTAAATTTCCCTTCCCAGGCGTGTAGGAGAGCGTGAAGTCAAACATTTGCAGGTACTCTACCCACCTCCGTTGTCGCAAATTTAGGTCTCTCTCGGGTGAAGATATACTTAGGCTTTTGTGGTCGGTATATACCACAAATTTCTCTCCCAACAGGTAATATCGCCAAGACTTCAGGGCAAAAATAATCGCTGCTAACTCCAGGTCGTGTGTTGGGTAGTTTTGCTCATGGGACTTCAGTGTTGCGAGCCATATGCTATGACTTGGCATTCTTGCATCGAACACACCCTGGTCCAACGCGAGACGCATCACAATACACCTCGAATGGCACTCCCTCCTGTGGTAGACTCAACACCGGTGCGGTAGTCGGGCGAGTCTTCAACTCCTCGAATGCTCGGGCACTTGTCCGTCCACTCGAATTTGGCTCCCTTCCGTGTAAGAGCTGTCATGGGCGCCGCCAACCGAGAAAACCCTTCCACAAAACGCCGGTAATACCCTGCCCGGACCCAAGAAACTCCGGATCTCAAAAACATTTGTGGGCCTCTTCCAAGATGCTACGAACTCAATCTTGGTTGGGTCCACTCTAACTCCTTCGACAGATACTACATGCCCAAGAAAATGTACCTCTTGCATCCGAAGTCACACTTGCTAAATTTAGCATACAAGTGATGATCTCGTAGTGCCTGCGCAGCACCACGGCCAGGTGCTCCTCATGCTCGGCTTGGGTTTTGGAGTACACAAGGATGTCGTCAATAAATACCACCACGAAGGAATCCAGGTATGGGGCAAATACCTGATTCATTAGATGCATGAACACAAAGAGTGCGTTTGTGAGCCCAAAAGGCATCATTAACCATTCATAGTGTCCGTATCCGCACCTGAACGCCGTCTTAGGGATGTCTTCGCTCCTGACCCTCAATTGATGATATCCCGAACGCAGATCGATTTTTGAGAACCACCGTGCTCCACTCACTGGTCGAATAAGTCATCAATCCGCGGCAAAGGGTACTTGTTCTTTACCGTTACTTGATTCACTTCCGATAATCAATGCAAAGTCGCAACGAACCATCCGCCTTCTTAGCAAACAAGACCAGTGCACCCCAAGGTGAGGTACTAGGACGGATAAAACCTTTATCTCCCGGTTCCTTTATCCGCTCGAAGCTCCCGCAACTCAGCAGGTCCCATCCGGTATGCTACTTGTGAGATGGGTCCCACCCCTAGCAACGATTCAACCGTGAACTCGATACTTCGTGTGGAGGCAACTCCAACAACTCCCCAGGAAAGACATCTTGGAAATTCTCAACAACATCCTGGCCACACCCTTTTCTCTAAGTTACCTTCCTCCTCAAAGGTTAGGGTGGCAAGCCTATGGGTAATATTGCCCCATAGCTCCCTCGTCGGTCCAGCTCTCCCAGCATTCCTATCCTATTCACCCACTAGGGTACAAGAAGATCCTGGGTGTGTAGTAAATGATACTCGTCACCTATAGCATCCAATCTTAGCCTGAAAGGCCATCAACCATCCATCCCCAGAATCAAACTAAAAGTCCTCATGGGCATTACGTACAAATCAAATGAGAGGTCAACCTCTCCTATCGTAAGCGCACACTCTCGACACATTTGGTGGATCAACTCCACACCTCCCATTGGGGACTCGACCCTCGGAGGTCTATCGGCCTCCACACAATCAAGTCCAAGGCTCTCCACCAAGGACTTAGCAATCGAGGAGCACGAAGCTCCAGGTATCAAACAATGCGGCAATAACGGTGCGAGATATTAGAATAGTACCTCGAACCATCGAAGGTCCAGCTCCACCTTCCTCGGAGGGTGATGGTAAGTCCTCCATTTCAGCTGGTACCGAGGTAAGCGCGAACACTCTGCCTTGGCTTGCCCCGGCGCTAGCCTCACTTGCCTTCCTTTTTGTTCCTGCTGCGAATCCGCCGGGGACGCCCCTCCGATCCTCCTTGTGGTTGCCTCTCCCCCTGTGGCCTAGTGTGACCGGAACCGGCTGACCGGCCTACCACGAATGTGCCGGCTTAGGGGCTGGGGCCTGAAATTGGGTCCCACCCCTGCTCCCTTGTGCTAAGCTTCCAGCTCCCCGATTTCCCCTTCTTTGAAACACACCTTGCCGATGTGTCCCACCTTCCCACAACTATGACACGTCAAGTCTTGCTTGGGGCACTCACGTTTGACGTGCCCCTGACAGCCACAACAGTACACCCGCTTGGGAAGTTCCCAGCGGACTCCCCGTCCTCCAAAGTAACGGGATCCGGGCGGAGCCATTGAAGCTTGGCTCCCATCCTTGGGAAAAGTCCCACTCCCGGGCTCAACCTTCGCCTCTTGGTTTCACCGTGCTTGTCGCGCGCGCTCTGCCCCATCCGCTCCTGGTGAGCCTGTCTTCCCTCCTCTAATCCTCTCTCAACAATCTTGGCGGTGTCCACGACTTCAAAGTAGGTCTTCGGTCGCGAGATCTCCACCCTTTGCTTCAGGCAGGTTTGAGACCCATGGTAAACTTATGGGCCTTCAGGTCCTCCCTTGATATTGCTTCGGAGCAAACCGACTCAGCCCCCGAAAATCTCGCTCATACTCTGCTACCGAGCGTGATCCCTGCTTCAGCCGCCGAACTCCTCCCGCTTCGCCACCGCAATGACTCGGAAAGAACTCCTCATGGAATAGCTAGAGGAACTCATTCCAGGCCATGGTCTCCATGTCCCGGCTTCTTGAGATGCTAAGCCACCATTCCAAGGCTTCCTCTTCCAACTGCCGGACCGCTAGTCTCACTTTGTCTTCCTCCCGGGGTCGAAGAAAGGAGAACACATGCTCGATCTGCTGCAGCTAGTGCTCTGCTCCCTAGAGGTTCGGCTCCTCCCTTGAACCTTGGTGGATGTTCCTTTCGGAACTGCGTCAACACGTCTCCCTCTTCCCGCCTCACCGGCACTTCCCGCCTACACGGAGGTTCCGCCTCACGGGGTGGAGGGGGTGGCACCGCTGTCGTGCCATCATCTCCTGACGCACCTCGTTTAGGATCTCTCCCATGAGGTCCTCACGCATGCCTTGCACGTTCTCACTTAGGGCCCGGACTTGGGCCATGATCCGCTCCAGGGGATCATCGCCCTCTACATGTTGTCCTCTTTCCTCTCCAGCCGCGCCAGGAGATTCATCTTCTACAACTGGAGTAGCTCGGGTTACTCTCCTAGGAGGCATAGTCTACATAATTTAAACCAAACTAGGATCGGCTTCTCTCAAGCTCTACACACCCTCATCCCCATGGGCCATGAGGTACTCAAGCAACGTTTTACATTTAAACACACAGGTAAATCACGAAGCACACAGCAAGGAATTCATAACAACAAGTCTCATAGAAAATCACCGAATTTCACAAAGAACAAAATTTTGTTTTTAGCAACAAGTTTCAAAGAACACAAGATGTCCAATCACAATACTCATACTGAAATTAAACTAGTGCCCTAATGCCAATGCATGTATGCACCCTCAACCCAAATGCAAATGCCCTACTCCTTGGTCTAACTACCCCCGAGTACACCCCGAAAACCAGATAGGACCACGTTGATCGGGCGTGTCCTAGATTGCCTCCTAAGAGTCTCGAAGCGGCCCAGGCCTCCCCACTATCCTAGGTCCACCAGACCATGAACTATCGCTTCGATACTATATTGTCACGCCCCAATTTCCTTCCACTTGGAAATGAGTAGTGATCGCCTATGCCCGCACCCGAAGGGACAAGGGGTTAGTGCAAGCACCTTAAAAGGACTTCTGGCACGGGTGCTGTCCCAAACCTACACAACCAGGCTAACATGCCAAGGGGCATGCTCCTGCTCCCAAACCATGCACACAAACACAAATTGAATAACAACATCTCATTTTATTTCATTTCAAAGACTAAATGTTTATTACAACCCAGTCGGGGAAAAACCCCTATGAAGCCAGGTGTACTGTTACAAATAAAACCAAACCAAATTCCAAAACATAAAACCACTAGCACAACAAAGGAAATAACATAAAACTCCCAGCCTCAGGGGCCTAGCTCCTCAGCCTTCACCTACCGCCTGCTAAACCCTGCAAAAGAACAGTTTATAGGAGGGGTGAGCAAACCATAGCTCAGTAGGGATCCAGTCTCCCTAGACCCGTCCCGCTCTACAACATGCATGATATGTGTATGCTTGTGCTCGTGTCGTGCCTAAGGCTAAAGCGGCAAACATCACCCAAGTAAACACTCTTTACCTGAGCCCGCACTGGAGGGCAGAGGACACCCCGCCACCACGGCGACATGACATACCACATCCAGGCGAATGTTGCATGGACACCAATGCAACATTTTCCACCCGAGTCAGATATGGTCAACCACCTCCTCGGGCGCCATACCTACCCTCAGGAATGGGTGTAGACTTAGCCCACCGTCGTGAGTGCTACACCGAGACTCAGGACCACGTCCTGGCCAAATCTCAAAGGGGTCCAGCTATTGTGCCTGGCCCATGTCTCGGCTTCGGTCTCAAACAGACCAACGAACGAGGTATAGCATTACATCTCAACATGTAAACTCGGACAAAGATTTACACTTGATTTCGGAGGGACCAACATGGTCGGATACAAGCCACACACATCAGCCTCATAGGCTTAAAATCAAATACAAGTTAAACACAGTACACACCAGTCACGCAGGTATATCATCGAACACCCATATACAAGGTCTCACGGGCATTATATTGAATACATGGCATGCGGCCTCACAGACATTTTATCAAATACATAGTGTGCAGGTCTCACGACATTTCATCAAACACATGGTGGGCATAAACAAACCCCAGAAAATCCTCAGGCCAAATTTAACATCGGAATCAACAGAACATGCCATCAAGGCCAACATCCATATAGGAGATCACACCTATATGGATTTACATATATTTATATATATATATATATATATATATATATATATATATATATATATAGGTGAATATCCTAGAACGAGGAGAGTTAGGAAGAACATGAATCCCTACCTCGAGACTTTTGTCCTAACCTCAACGCTAGACACCTTCCAACGACGCGAACCACCACGGCAATCGCCCAGGAGATCCTCTCTCTCTCTCTCTCCGCAAGCAATTACAACAAAGAAGAACACAAGAACCCTAAACTCAAACTCAAGCCCTCATTATATAGACACTACCCACATCAAAACGATGTAGTTTTGATTAAGTAAATCCCAGGATCAAAACGACGTAGTTTTGATCACACAAGTTAGCACCTTTTCGCACCCATATAGGCCAAAATACTCAAATTTCAATATGGTCCTTTGGAGAAAGATCATTAGAATGTCAAAACCAAGGGAACCATGCAAAAATATGGCCGCACGCCAATTTGAACGTGAATTCCCCAATTCACGTGCAACTCCAAATGCACTCCAAATGCACTCAAACTTCACCCCTAGCCTCCTTGCATCATGTAGAAGACAACCACACTTGCACGTGAAATGGACCCATTTCACGTGCACCTCACATACACGTCCATTTGGCCTGAAACTTCGTGGTAGATAGAAGACATCATTCTAAGCATCTTTCCTTTTGCACGTGAATTCATTTGAGCCCATTCACTAAGTCAAAATCTAGAAAAAACTCTACTCGAAGGCAAAACCGTGACTAACTTAAGGTACGGGTCCTTACAAAAGGCTTCGGGGCTTCGAGGCTTTGAGTCTTCAAGGCTTCAAGTTTGTTTTCTTTTTGTTTTTTTTTAACTTTTAATTATCCTTTTACCCTCACCAAAAATACCAAATTGGGACACTTTGTGAGGTTGATTTGGAAAGACCTGTATTCGCCTAAATTAGTGTTTTAGAGAATCTCACATGGTCACATTTTTGCGCCATTTGAGACAATGACTGTCTTTTGACAAGTATGACTTTTTCTGACGAAAAATTATATATATTGGCTATAACTTCTTCATTTTAAGTCAGAATTGAGCAC
This sequence comes from Taxillus chinensis, assembly GCA_023512835.1. Lineage (NCBI taxonomy): Eukaryota > Viridiplantae > Streptophyta > Magnoliopsida > Santalales > Loranthaceae > Taxillus > Taxillus chinensis. The sequence goes on along the minus strand of CM042087.1, from coordinate 22,730,682 downwards.
AGTTAAGTGCGTTAGTCTCCGAATTTCATCCTTTATCACCTAGTATTGGCCTTGGAGTATTTTAGTGTCATGTAGCGGTGGTTTTCATTTTTGGGCTTTTTTGTTCGTGTCATAGTATATCCATCTTGCGCAAATTAGGGTTTAATATCAACTCCAAACAAGGAACTAACTACTTGGTAGCGAAGAATCTTTATGGGCCTGTTAAATTAGATATATGAGATGTGCAGATAAATATAAAATTTACAAAAAGTTAGTATATCTAAACCGGATAAAATGGAATCCAATAGTATGTACATGGTTGTGAGAAAATTAAGTTTAAGTGTCCATCTTTGTCCTTTTATATTGTTCATTTATTAATTTAATAAATATTAAATTACTCAAATTCTTAAAAGTACCCGCTTTGAGGCCCAAAAATCAAAATTAGATTCACTTAAAGTCAAAATTACCTATTTAACAAGTACATCACTCCACTAATATTTGTTTTGAAAAATAATTACTCCATAAGATAAAAATACCGATCCGACCCGCTCTGCCCTGACTCACCTCATCCCGAAGTGTCCCAACCATCGGGTCAGGTCAGGTTCGGATCGAGACTCCGCATATTCGATTCGGATAATATTCAAGTCTAATCCGATCTATTGTCATTCATAGTGGGTCGAGCGAGGGATATTGGGATATTGCAAGTGAAAACAAAAGAAAAAAACCGATGAAAATAGTAATGAGAGATACCTTGATGCTGCTCTTATATGTGGAGATATTAAAGTGTAATTAAGCTCATCTAAGTCATTAATCTTGAAATGTACATTTATAACGAAAATACAAGAAACTGAACTAAATAAGAGGAACTGATTGACCTAAAAATAAGGAAATATATTATTAAATGAAAAGGTGGAGGCTAATAGGTAGTGGGATCGCTCTATGCTTCCAATTATTGGATTGGATTTGTAGGTGGAACAGAAATTAAAATTTGAACAAGAGATCAAAATATTAAACTGACCAAACTATATCATTTAAAAAAGCTTTCCGAGTTTTGATAAAAATTGATGAAGAGGAGAGTAAGATATTAAACCGATAAACGCTGTGTTTTTAATATCTATAACGGACTGAAAGATGGAGGCAACATTATTACATTAATAAACTGTTGGAGTCCAGATGGGTCCAATATCAACCTTTGTTTAAATATTTTTGCAGTAGGATATTATTTGAAATATAAAATCTTGAAGAACCAATTTCACCAATACATATTGTAAGCCTTGCAGCACATAGTGAATGGAGATGGAAATTTGCATAACTAGTTGCTATAAACTCTTGTTTTCGGAAACTCTGTACATAGCTAACAAATTTACCATTCAATACATGCAAAATCTGCATAACTATAGCAATATTGCGATTTTACTGCCATGCCATCAATCATAAATGCTTCAAGACCTCCATTCTGAACAATGAAAATCTCATCTGTGTGTGCCATCGTACAATATCCCATCAAATAAAACAACAAATAATAGGTAATAATAACTTATAGGATCCATTAAATAAACCGTAAATAATCTAAAGCTCAACTTTATTTCTGGTTTTTCGTCGAGTGCAAAGTCTCTACGATGGTTTTGAATATTTTTCCTAATTAAAACAGTGTCATTTGTATAATGCAGCGACACTGTAACGGGAACAAGCTGCCGAGGCACCATGAAAAACGGGTGGGCAAGACAGTAATTTCGCGCAGTGTTTCTAGCATTATCTGTGGTCATGACTGATGAGGCTACCGACAGTGTGATTGGTGGAGGATATGTTCTACCAATGGATTACAGCGAACGTGGCGTCTCTGTTCGCTTTTGGAAGCCTTTGGTTGAGGTTTGAGAATAAAGAAAATTAATCCCGAAACCGATAATATCAGAAAAAAAGGCCCTGCAAATCTTCCAACCATGCAATCATCAATGGCGACACCCAACACAGCAGCTTGTCTTCGAAAATTCCAACAGGGCGGCACCGCCGCCACCTTCTTCTCGAGGCCACGACACCAACCTCGCATCGTTTCCCCTACCAGGAGGGCCTCCTCCTTCACTAGGATTCTAGCCATGGCTCCCAAAAAGAAGGTAGGTACTATAAGTTGGTAATAACGTACATACCCTTTTTGTTTTTTTTTTATCATTGTTTCGGTATTTGTGTGTTTCCAGGTCAACAGATATGATGAGAACTGGAAGAAGGAATGGTACGGAGCGGGGATCTTCGCGGAGGGGAGCGAGGAGGTGGAGGTGGACGTGTACAAGAAGCTGGAGCAGAAGAAGGTTCTGAGCAACCTGGAGAAGGCCGGAATGCTCTCCAAGGCGGAGGAGCTGGGCGTCACCCTGTCGTCGGTTGAGCGCCTAGGCGTCCTTTCCAAGGCAGAGGAGCTCGGCCTACTCAGCCTCGTCGAGAAGGCCGCCGGCTCGTCACCGTCGGCCCTCGCCTCCGCCGCGCTGCCCGTCTTCGCCGCAGCCGTCCTCGTTGTGGTTCTCATCCCGGACGACTCGGCGGCGCTCGTGGCGGTGCAGGTCGTCATTGCTGGCGCGCTCGCCGTCGGGGCAGCCGGACTGTTCGTTGGCTCGGTGGTTCTGAGTGGATTGCAAGAAGCAGATTAATTATTAGTTGGACTTTTCAATTATTTTTTTTTCCAAAATTTTTCCTTGTCTCCAACTATAAACAAAAACTCCTATTCACCCACCCCCACTCTCTCCTCCCCCCCCCCCCCCCCCCTGCCGCGCAACACCAAAAAAAAAAAAAAAAAAAAAAAAGAAAATGAAAATCTGTTCCCCTCGTTTTAATTTAGAATCATAGATTCATAGCATACTATTCTTTTCTCACATCTCTGGTCTTCGTCCCACGTCGATCAGGATTTCATTGCTAATATAATTTAATGTTTGAGTTGTTATGATCGGGCCAAGGCACAAGCCCACCCGCATGTCACAATATTGTCCGCTTTAGGCTCGCCACATCGGCCCGCACGGCTTTAAAACGCGTTGTGACATTTCTAGGCTTGCTCCACCTTATAAACCCCTTGGCCTTCCCCAAATCTTTCCATGTGGGACAATACTTCCCAACAATCTCCCCCTTTGTCACACATCGAACCACATCATAGGACACACCTATGGATCTGAGCTGCCACCATGTGAGACTGTCATGGAATTTTCCTTGCAGCTCCCCCTCAATCCACACCCGATTGAGATCATACTGATTCGATCATCTCAGTGACAGGGTTTGTATTCCAATCCAATACCGCCGCACACCACGGGACACGCCGCTCGACTACACCATGACGAGAAGACTTTCGATATCATGAAATACCTCTTCTCGGGGGCCAACCAGGCTCGATACCACTTGTTATGATCGGGCCAAGGCACAAGCCCACCCGCATGTCACAATATTATCCGCTTTGGGCTCACACATCGGCCCGCACGGCTTTAAAACGCATTGTGACATTTCTAGGCTTGCTCCACCTTATAAACCCCTTGGCCTTCTCCAAATCTTTCCATGTGGGACAATACTTCCCAACATGAGTTAGATGGGAGGAGAATTTAAATAGGATATGGCTAGGAAAGTTAATTTTAAAATGATTAAATTTGTAAGTTTGATCTCAAATTGATTTTAGGGCGGTTCTAAAAGTTTGTATCTAATATTTATAAATGTATGGTGTTTTAATACTTAATTTTAAGTATTTTTTTTTTCAAACACGAAAAACCTGATGTAGGTAGCTTCAAATAAAAACTATCACTATCTTCCATAGCTATATCTTGTGGACATTTTCACCGAATTTGAGCCCAAGCACAACGATCAGATCACCTCCGAGCATCCATTGCGGTGCATATGCATTGTATTCCAAAATTCAATTCGTGCAATTTGTTTCCTTCCTTCTATTTGTTGTATAAACTCAACTTACGTTGGCCTCCTTTTATTTTGAAAAAGTTTTTTTTTCAATATTATTGTGACAGCATGTAATTGAATAACGCATGATTAATATAACAAAGTATTAATAGTATGTCGCAGCTAAAATAATATGCCGGCGTGCGCGATAAGACCGCAACAGTAAATTTTTAAAATTTATTTTTGAGACAACAAGAGTAGAAAAAGGCCGAATGAGCTAGTTAGTCGAAGAAATTAATTAAATTGAATGAGTTTGCCATTCATGGGCTTCCCACTTATTGCCCATGTTAGGCTACTGCCACTCCGGGCTCTCTTGCCAACCCAAGTGCATGAGCTGGTTGGCGGCATTGGCTACAGGTGACGGGTGTTTTAGATATGTATAGTGATGCTACTAAAAAAATAATATAATGAGAATACGATTATAATAGTTCGATCAAATAATTTATATCGTATATTTATTTATTTATTAAAATATTTATTATAGTATTTTTTTTATAATTAAATAAAAATACAATCTTACATGATGTGATTACTTGTGTACATTGTATTTCTTTATTATATATTATGTTCCAATGTTAATTATTTGGACTAGTTTGTCCATATTGTATTTCTTTAAAGAATTATGACTGTCATAATAAAGAATTTTGTCATGAAAACGATCCTAATGAAGAATGAAATTCAAAGAAAGACACAATTAACCGCCTCCAATCCTCGCAAGTCGCAACAAACGTGAAAGTCATGGTAAAAAATTGATCAACGTGAGGTCTCTTCGAACACTACCACAACCTTTTATTTCTGTACTCTTTTCCTATTTTCTTTAAAAAAACGTGTGTATCTTTTTAGTATTGTTATCATCACTATTATTGTTATCGGTGTTATTAATTTTATAATGGTAATAATAATAATTATTATTATCACCTTACCCAGCCCCAAACCTTCTGTAGCTATCATTAACACCTGCGTGCGCCCCGCTGCCGTCGACCACCACCATTCCTAGCGATTCGTCTCGAGCTCCCTCCGCCGATAGCCCTGCACCCAGTTGTTAATCCCTTCCATCGGCCCTCTGCTCCTCACTCTACCGGACAAAGTCGCGCCCAATTGTGCCCTATCTTGGAAGATCTGGGAAGAAATCACCCTTATCCCATGGAATCGGGGGAGGAAGATTGCAAGCCAGATTTCTCGCTTCATCTATCATCATCGGCCATGCCTCTCTTCTCTGGAGCAACATCTATCCATCGCTTCACCAACTTCCCTCCTACAATGGCTATAAAAGGAGACAGAGAGCGTTAAAAATGGGTAGGCTGAGGTTGGGAGTGCACATAATATAGAAGAGGGGCGACTCCACGAATTCACGGACAGAAAAAGAAGATAGTAAAAGAAAAGAGAGACACGAGGAGGAAAGTGGGGCCTCCACGAATTAATAGATATCAAAAAAGAAAAGAAAAGAGAGATAGCAAGAGAAAAGAAAGAGCATACACAAACACAAAGAGAGAACGTTGGAGAAACAGAAGAAGACGGAGAGGGGAGGGGCCGAGTTCAGACACGGGAAAGAGAACATAGAAGGCATAGAGGAAGAGGTGGTGCAAACACGAGTCGAGACCCTCATGTTCTTTTGAGTTTCGATGAATTTATAAAATTTGAGATCGTTCTTAGTGGTGTTCTTCTCTAAACCAGCCTCTGTTTTCTAGTTATTGTTTAATATAATACTCATCTAAATGTTGTTTTGTAATGCATGGTTTTTTCATGAATTACTAACATCGTCTGTTGGCTTATTTCCATATCTTGTCTTATTTTGTTCTCATGATGTTTGTGTTTTTATTTTGGCATGAATAGGTAAATTTGATTACTTTCATAAGATGTCTTGGTGAATTGAAAGAGTGAAGAAGGAATAGGGAAACGATGGTATGAGGAGGACCCTTTTTTTGTTTATTATTGAACATTGCCTTTACGACACACTCAAAATGGAGAAAACACAGCCTGCACGGCACATCCAATAATCACCCATTGCCTCCACTCCCTTTAATAAATTCCAACATTATTATTATTATTTTTTTTGCAATAAAATGAAAGTTCAACGGTTGTCTAACAGCCTATCTATCTGCTGCTATCAAATTGCTTATCTGTCTAGGCTTGTCATCCTTTGAAAATTCATTCGTTTACCTATCTGGGTCTAGTTTGGAAGTTTAGTGGGTTGAGTTTTTTTTATCATCTAGTTTACTTTGATGCAAAATAATGATAGGTAATCCCATGTAAGAGAATGATGCGCAGAGGCATTCATCGACTATCACACTCTCGGTTCCGAATATCACATTTCGGGTTTTCAAACACCGAGGAACACTAACACTCGAAAGATCGAGGATTTAGTGGATGACCACCTGAAAGGGGGCTTCCTCTAGGGTACTATCCCTGAATCCTGTAATATCCCGTTTCGTTCCATGTATAAGCCATCCAAAAAGAACACTCGACATACATAAAAAATACAATACATAATAAATAGGATCACCAGCCCCGAAATATGGTAATTCAATGATGTTTTCAAATGTATTATGAATCTCTATGTCAAGAGTAATACATCCCAAGCCATAAACAAACAAAACAAATAAAGTTACACGAATAAAAGAACGGTGCTCTTGCCCCCTCTCAAGGGGTAATCTCTTAACACTTAATAGAACTTGTAAGAGAGATATTAAAGGTGAATGAGCTAACTATAGCTCAGTAAGAATTAGGTCTCCCTGAACCAACCTAACATCTCAACCTTTACATGTTCAGTGGATTCATGTGCTTGTGTAGTGTAATAATGCATAAACTCATTGTTATAGTTTGTACAACAAACCATATAATTATAACTCATAACAATTAAAACAACATAAGGGGTTTTGTTCACTCTAGGATGCTCTCATGCCCACTCTTGGGTCGCTCCCCTCATTGGAACCCAATGTAGTCGTCCTTCCCTTCTCTCGACCTGCCCCGATCCAACTACACCCTTCTCATGCTCCATGTCTCACTCTGGTCGACCTAAAGTGGTCAATCAGAAACCAACACTTTAGTCGATCTATCTAGTCGACCAAATCTCCTCACGTTGTAGACTTCCTCGAAAGTTCCCCACTGGTTGACTGAATGTAGTTGACCAAAGGTTCATGCTTCAGTCGACCATGTCGAACGTCTTCTTTGTCTCAGCGAGCCTCTCTATCTAGTTTTAGACCTAACTTGGTTCCTAACACTCTAGACAAGATTTTTATGCCACAAACTCCACTTTTTGGCATGTCTCTTACACCTAAACATGTACCATCATCCCCTCAAAACTCAATTTATAAGTGTAATTAGGGTTTTAATACATGAACCTTCCTAGTCAGTTCCAATATTAACTCAAGACAAGGATAGAAACAGAGAGACCATTATTGTACCCCATTCGATCGGGTTAGATCATAACCAAACTCAATAAGGAAGTCTAAAGTGGAGAGTCACTTCTAAAACCTCAAGATGCCCCAAGGCCAACACCAAAGGATAGAGGATGAAATTCGGAGACTAACGCACTTAACTATATTCAATTCCAGCTTAAAATGAGGAAGTTATGGCTAAAATAGTTTTAGTAATAAAAAGTCCAACTTGTAAAAGGACAGTCAATGCCCTTGGTCAAAATCTAGATCATTAAGTCAAATCCGGAATATCAACGTCAAATCCGGAGCATCATGGTCAATCTGAGTTATTCTTTAGCACGGCGTAAGGATCCAAGCCATCCTTGATACGGAATAAGGAGCCTTAGCACGGAGTAAGGATCCGAGCCATCCGCTCATATGGAATAAGGAGCCTTAGCATGAAGTAAAGATCTGAGCCTTCCATTGATCCGGACTAAGCCTCCACTAATATAGAGTAAGGATCTGAGCCTTCTATTGTTCCGGACTAAGCTTTCACTGATACGGAGTAAGGATCCGATTCTTCCATTGATCCGGACTAAGCCTCCACTGATATTGAGTAAGGATCCAAGCCTTCCATTGATCCGGACTAAGCTTCCACTGATATGGAGTAAGGATCCGAGCTAACCTTGAGACGGAGTAAGGATCCGAGCTATTCCTTAACACGGAATAAGGGATTCGAGCCTTCATTGATCCGGATTGCCTTCCCACTCATCCGGATTATCTTCCAATGATCCGGAATACTCCGCATCCGTGATTATCCGAATTCACTATTCCACACGAGTAATAATCCGGATTCCCTTATTTCCGCATCAATGATGATTCAACGATTATCCGAATTCTGCATCAATGATTACTCGAAAATCTCCTTCGTGGTTTTCTGCTTTCCTACCAAGGCGTCTAGATGCATCCAGACTTGAAAAGGAAAAAAATAAATTTGCAATATTTGGAAAAGAAGAAATCTCACTTGCTCATATTATCCTAATCAATTATTTTAAATGGAGTAGTATCGAAAATCAAATAATCCTAATTGATTTAATTGCATGTCTTGGGGGATAAGAAATCCTATTTACCATAATTATTTCAATCAAGGATTAAACGCAAGAAACTATCCTTTAGAAGCCTAGCCTATCAAGCCTATAAATAGGGCGTTTATTTGACAACGAAAGGGCATCAATCAAGGAACGAAGGGAGAGAGCATCATTTGTCCATCATCTATCGATTATTGTCACCTTTGGCTGACCGTGTGAGAAAAAGAGGTTCTTAGGTCGAGCTGACACTTTTCGTGATTTAAGTACTCACGAAAAGTACCTTTGGAGAGCAAGGAGCACACTTTGGCGAAATAACATAAGGATTTTTGAAGAATCATCTTGCACAAATTATCTGAGTTTTCCTTCATTCTTACTTGTTATTAAACCGTTAGTGCTTTTAAATCAAAACTTTTCCATCCTTCATTTTCTAAATAATAAAAATGCAACAAGAACACAAATTACTCATCTTTTCTAGAAAATTAAATCAAAGGCCCAAGTGGACGTGAGGTTGAGCCCTTGATGCTCATACCTTAGATGGTTAGGTCGACTTTGATTTTGGCGGTGTTATTGTTTCAAAACCATTTTATTTTATTTTATTTTTCCGAAAAAAAGAATAACATTGCCACATGAGCCTAAATTTTACATCTTTTTTCTAAAACAAAGATATTTTTTTCTTTTGTTTTTTTTTTTGAAACCTTTTTTTTAAAGGCCTAGATCCTACAATTTTCTTTTCCCTTAAAATATAAAATACAAAAAATGACTTCTTTTTAACTAAAACAAGCAAACATCCATAGATCAAGATTAGGTACCAATTGTGGGTGCTGTAGGGGTATTAATCCTTTACATGTAATCGACTCCCGAACTTTAATCTCTGAACCGTAAACCTTTCTCTTTTTAGGTGCCTAATCATACCTCTAAATTATTTGATGCGACTCTCTTTTTTCTTTTCTCTCATGGTTTGTGTGAGGCTTGTGTAGAGATGACTCTAGGATTAATTAAATGAACCGGCATGGAGTCCTTTCACAAAGCAGTCTCGAGCCCGGACGAAAATGGGTTATGATAGCTAGTGACTCTGCTGGGGACATTGTTGTTGGTCCCTGGGAGCCTAGAGGGGGGTGAATAAGCTCTTATCAAAACTCTTTTTGACTCTTTTGGCACAACACTTATCTGGTTAAAAGATAGAATCAATGCGAAAGACAACCAGATATTGGAAGTATTTTGCTTTATTATTAAAGGATAAGTACAACAAAATAGAAACAGATTAAAGCTTGTAAGGCTTTTCAGTTTGCTGCAGGACACTCTTACACTCTGTTTACAAAAAGACTCACACACTAGCCACTTACAAAACTCACGAACATCAATTCTTCTATAATGTACAAGGTTTACATTATATTTATAACACATTCTTGAGAGATAGTCTTGGAACTTGTTGTTCCGGATTATGTGCACATTGACTGTTCCTTGGAATCCTCTCTGCCATAAGTGCTGCGGATGTAGAGCTCAAGGTCTTGGGTTTGTAAAACATAAGTGCATTTGTGTGTTCCCAAGTTCAGTATAAGTTGTGTCCACATATCCGGATGATCCACGTGTAAGGTGCTTTACGTTCTCAAAGAGTTTGTCTTATATCGAGAAGTAGCGAGCTGGTAACTTTGAATGCGAAGAGATAAGTTTAAGCAGCGTCTTCTTAAATCCGGTGTAAGGTTCTTTACTCCGTGTTAAACTAAGCTCGGATCCTTACTCCGTAACAGTGATTGCTTACTCCGTATCAATTCAGTACTGGAATCCTTATTCCGTGTCAGCGCTTCCTTACTCCATATGAATGAGAAGGTCGGAGTACTTCCTCTGCATCAGTGTTTCCTTACTCCATGAGAGTTCCTTACTCTGCATGAGTGACAGGAACGGATGGCTTACTCCGTATCATGACATCCTTACTCCGCAAGAGTAATAGGTTCGATTCCTTACTCCGCATCTAGTTTCCTTACTCCGTGCGAAATAAAAACTCGGGTCCTTATTCCGTATAAGTCGTTCCTTATTCCACATGTATAGAATACTCCTGGATTTCTTACTCCATGATTCTTTTCTTTAGTCCGCTTGAGTAGAAGACTTAGCCTCTTTTACTCTGAGATAACTGTGACTTACTCCATGCGACTTATAGACTAGGATTCTTACTCCGCATCTATTGACTTAGTCCATTCAAAGTATTAGGCGCAGATTCCTTAGTACGTAGCTTTAAGTCATTAGTCTGCACGTATGATCCTTATTCCGTATGAAGTAAAGACTTGGTTATATACCAAGTATTTGATGACACTCAATCTTGTCTGGATCAGGATTATGTATCCTGTCCTTTGCTTTGCCCTCACGAGTGTGGGTCTGGATTAAGTTCATATCTTCTGTAATAACGTAAAATGAAACAACAAAAGTCTCATATCAATTTACATAAGGTTTTATTTGCATTATCCAAATTCTGGGCTTGGTCCAACAATCTCTCCCAATTATGGATATGCCAAACCCCTTTTAATCCGATCCTGGTAAGCACAACAAAAGATAGTATACGGAAAAGAAACAACTTCCATTTTCATTAAGCAACAACAACTTACAATTTAGCCTTTATATAGAATTTTTAAGGTACATAAGGCTTACTAAACTTGAAGATCATTGTTGCTGCTTTCTCCTTTAGCTCCATTGTCTGCTCCATTGTATAATTGCGGATCTTTGTTCCAGCCCTTATTCACTTGAACGAGCGATTTGATGAAGAAGCGAACAAAGGCTCCGTAGCTATCTCCATCAGGCGTTGTGGTACTTGTTTCTTATTCCGGACCGATGCCTTGACTTTTCATTTGGACCCAGGGGAGTAAGGCCCATTTCTTTATAGAGTCCGGATTGCTTCATTACTTCAGTTAGTCGGAGGCGCAGAGGTTCCCATTGATTCTTTCTTATGTTATTATCCACAACCTGATGAGAATCAATCATCATCAACTACTTCGAGTGAATCATGAAGGCAACCAGCATGAAATGCGGCGACAGAATTCGGTACGGAATGAGGACAGTTGAAAGGTTCTTCCATGGTTTGTTGTCCTCGGCGATTCCGTCGATGAAGGTCCTGGATGAAAGGTACTTTAGGAAGATATCCTTCAGACCAACAAGGCACAATATCAAATATATGTCCGTCCTTGTAGAGGGACGAAACAGCCTCATCTCCATCTTAACTGCTCGAGAGAAGTTCTCTATGTCTTCTATGGTGAATAGGTCCTTCTCGGAACAGAGAGTCTTAATGTCCTTAGGAGAGAAGGGGTATAGGTCAGAAAGACATCTTCTCTCGGCATTGGATGCCGCATACTTAGACATTTCCAAAAAAACACTTCCATCCGCATCAAGTGGATCATGATCCGCATATGATGGGAGGAAGGTGTTAACCGCTGATGGAAAGGTGGAAGGAGGAGCCGCACCGGAGGAGCTAGGCAGAGAGAAATGGGCTGCGTTTGGGAATCGTAACTCCCGGAAGTGGATGTAGTAAAGATGCAAGCCGCTTCTCAAGACACGCAGAGGAATATGCGGGAGGATCGGACACATTCTCCCCCGGTTTGGCGGATCGCCGGGGTGAAGTAGGGGGGACGAGCCATTGTGTGTGCCAAGTTCGTGAAAGAAGTTGACGAGAGAATGAACGGATGAGGCAACGAGATCCATCTTCGCTCGATGGAAGTGGAGGAGTCTCGTTAGGGCGGAGAGGAGTTGGGTGCCAAACGCATCAACCTTGGCGGCGATGGCAAAGATTTGTGCACTCTGGGCTTGGGCGTGGTGGTCTAGCTGAGCGGAGAGCACAACATCGGAGTGGACCATGCCAAACGAGGCACGTCCAAGCGCCAACTCCAGGGCTTTGGAGGACTCCCCCGTAGGAATGGGTGCAGGCGTGTGTTGGGCAGAGTAGTCAGCAGGAGTAGAAGGGGTGTCAGCAGCAGCAACAACAGGGGCATCTGGACCAGCAGAGGCATCTGGAGCAGTAGAGCCACTTTGACCAGAGAGGTCAACGACGGGGATATCGGTGGCAAGAGAGGTAGGCCGGGCCTCAGTAGGAGAAGGAACTCGTGCATCATGAGCTGGGCTGGAGGAAATAGTAAAGGGAACATCCGGAATATGGGCTGGTCTGAGGAAGCCGTGGTCCAGGTTCCAGACGATCATTTCCTCCGGGGAGTGCGTGTGTTTGGCATAAAACACCTTGATGTCGTGGTCAGGGACGGAGGCAGTGCAGGCGAGACTAAAACGGAATCAGAGATCCGTTAAGGTGTTGGTGGGGAGATGGGCAAGGTAATTTCGAGGTTGAGGTAGGGGAGGTAAAGGTGCTTCTGGAGGAGAGAGAGGAACAATTTCCACAGCCGTAGCAATGGTAACATCAACAGCAGCAGCAACAGCAGGGTGAGTCGGTGCGGGGACATCGGCGGGAGTAGACGGCGGAGAGTCGACCTGGATGAGGACTTGGGCGAGAGGGCCCCGTAACCTCGGATGGGTCGGCACGGACGCCTGTCTTGAGAGGCTCGGGAGATGGACGGGGCAGCAACAGACCGAATACGAGAGGACCGGTGAGCCGAGCTATCTTCGGGGGGCATGGGCGTCGGCGGGGTCACCAACCAAACCGCCTGTTGTTCCGATGCGGGCAGGAGGCGGAGAGCAGCGAAGGTTGGCGAGCCGTCATGGTCCCGTCGGGCGTAAGGTGGTGGAGATAGTAGGCCTGGGGGGAAAAGGATAGTGCCGGTTCCATTAAAATGGGACGGACGCAGATGTTGGAATGTAACAACCCATGAGTGGGTGTTAGTCCCACATTGCTTGGTGAGGAGAACAAAGTCCGCCTTATAGGAGGGGACGGATACCTCACCTCACAGGGACGCATTTTGGGCGAGGCCCAAAGACAAAACCGTGCGGAGCAGGCCATGAGGGCAAGGCCCAAGACTGGTTGGCCAAAGCGGACAAAATTCTTGTGACGGGTATGGGCTGGGCTATCCGGATGGTATCAGAGCATGGTCTAGTTGGCCTAGGGTAGTGGGCGGATCTGGTTAACCTGAGTCCTTTGGAGGAACCTGGAGGGACGTGCCTGATCAACACGGTCCTCTCGGAGCCTCTAAGGTGTATTTGGGGTAGTCCGGACTTGAGGTAGGATTTGCATGCATTGGCATTAGGGCACTAGTTGCATTTGTTGTCATGTGTGAAGGATGTGAATAACATGATTATGTGTGAACTGTGCAACTCTGAATATTCTTGGAATGCCTTGGGTATGACTACAATGTGGACTGTGCTGTGTGCAATATTGGTTGATGCAATGGTTAAAATGTGTGTGATGCCATGTACTGCTTGACTTGATAATGGGGTAGAGGTAGTCAACCTGTTAGTAGTCGAACGCGTTCTGACGTTTGTGCTTCTTACTTCATGTAGTAAGAATGCCACCGAGGAGAGTGACGCGTGCGTCCGGGGTAGTGGTCGATGAGTCATCTGCCCATGAGGGCCCGGTGCGGGACGGTCCGTTGGAGGACATGCACTATTGCCTGGCGCAGTGCGAGAAGGCATCCGGTTGGAAGTCCAAGAGCCGAGGGAGGGTATCCGGCAAGAAGTCCGGGAGGAGGTGCGCCGTGAGATGGCGGCACGGCCGGGTGGTGCCACCCCCACCGCCACCACCGGCGGGGAGCTACCCCGGGAGCGTGAGGTTTCTCCGCGTGGTATACCGACTCGTGCAGAGGATGATGTGGTGACACGGTTCCGAAAGGAACAACCTCCACGATTTAAAGGGGGGAGGACCCAGGTGTTAGGCGAGCACTGGCCGAGGCGGATTGAGCATGTGTTTTCCTTTCTCCTACCCCCGGGAGGAGGATAAGGTGAGACCGGCCATTCGGCACTGGAAGGGGATGCTCTGGAGTGGTGGTTGAGTGTCGCGGGAAGCCGTGCGGTGCGGTTCATGCTTTGGGAGGAGTTTCTACGGCTCTTCCATGATGAGTTCTTCCCGGAATCTTTGAGATGGCAGAAGAGAGAGGAATTTGGCGGCCTGAAGCAAGGATCAAAGACGGTGCCCGAGTATGAGCGGGAGTTTCGGAGCTCGAGTAGGTTTGCCCCCGAGACAAGGCAAAGGAGGACCTGAAGGCCCACAAGTTCACTCGGGTCTTAGGCCGGCCCTTAGGCGAGAGGGTGGCGATTCTACGTTTGAGGACCTATCTGCGAGGTTGTTGAGACAAGACGTATAGGCCGAGAGGGAGCCGGAGGATGGGAGGCAGGTCCATCAGGGTCGCCGGTTGCAAGGTGGGTCCGAACGCGATTCGGGGCCCAACAGGCCTAAGACCGAGGAGAGAGATAGCGGTTCCTTCCGCAGCGAGGGACAGACATTGGTTAACCCAGGGAGGTCTAGCTTTGGCGGTGGCAGATAGGGCGGCCCAGGAGGAGGCCTCCCCGTGGCCGTCACCGTTGTGGGGAGCAAGGCCACTTGAGGAAGGAGTGTCCAAAGAGGGACCGGAAATGCCATAGTTGTGGACGAGAGGGCCATCCGAGCCGGGTTTGCCGGAGTGGCAACAGGGGAGTTGGAGGCATGACATCCAGGACAAGGAGTGATGCCGGTTTCCGTGCACCAGCGAGAGAGACCGGCTCGTCGGTGGCCGGCTAGTCAGGCAGGATCGAATCGGACCCGACCCTAGGAGAGGCCGGAGCGGCAACGGATCGGCTGGAGCCGGCCTTGGCGGGAAGCACCCAGTGGAGTGAGCCGACCGGGGGCACGGGCCAAGGGAGGGTGTTTGCGGCTGGAGGCGACGTATCCGGAGGAGGCCGAGCTACCACCCCCACCAGCGAGGGGTGGAGCAGGACCATCGGTGGTTAGAGGTACCCTTTTGATCTCTCGTACATTAGCTACATTAGCTTCGTTCTTTTCGATACGGGTGCATCGTGTTCGTTTGTTGCCGAGCTTGTGATAGATAGCTTGGGGTTAGCTTGTGTGGAGGCAGCGAAGCCCCTAGTTGTTGAGTCTCCAGGTGGGGGGGTATGATTGAGGTGTGGCGTGTTTGCCGTGGATCGTGTGTTAACCATAGGAGAGGTGGAGCCGAGTTTTGACTTGCATGTAATGCCTTTGAGGACGTTTGACCTGATCTTGGGTATGGATTGGCTTATGGCTTTCCAGGCCAAGATAGATCGTTATCGGCGGCGGGTATCCTTCGTGACACCTGCAGGGGACCTCTTGCACCCCGCGGGGGGGAGTGGGACCGTGAGGCGAGTCGGGCCGGGCCAGTGTTGGACCGGTGGGGTGCCATTACCCACAGGTTGGCAGCCCTGACCTTTGCCGAGGAGGGGAAGGTGGAAAAGAGGGTGTGGCCCGCTGTTGTGGACCAATTTCAGGGATGTTTTTCTTGAAGAGTTGAGGAGTTTGCCACCTAAGAGGAGTGTGGAGTTCACCATTGAGTTGGTGCCGGGGACGGGTCCGATTTCCCAAGTAGCGTATCGTATGGGGCCAGTGAGTTGAGGGAACTTCAAGAGGCAAATCGAGGAGTTGGTGGGCCAGGGGTATATCGGACCGAGTACTTCACCTTGGGGTGCTCCGGTGCTCTTTGCTAAGAAGGCTGATGGCACACTTCATCTCTGCATCGACTACGGGAAGTCGAATTCAGTGATCGTGAAGAACAAGTACCCGTTGCCTCGGATAGATGACCTATTTGACCAATTGAGTGGGGCCCAGTGGTTTTCCAAAATAGATTTACGATCGGGGTATCATCGGTTGAGGGTTAGGGAGGGAGACATCCCTAAGACGGCCTTTCGGTACGGTATGGGCACTACGAGTGGATAGTGATGCCTTTTGGGCTCACTAATGCGCCGGCAGTATTTATGCATTTGATGAACCAAGTCTTTGCCCCATACTCGGACTCGTTCGTGGTGGTGTTTATCGACGATATCTTGGTGTATTCCAAGACCGAGAAGGAGCATGTGGAGCACTTGGCAACAGTGTTGCAAACCTTGAGGGACCAGCAATTGTTTGCTAAGTTTAACAAGTGTGAGTTTTGGCTGCAGGAGGTTCACTTTCTTGGCCACGTGGTGTCACCGAGGGAGTTAGGGTGGACCCGGCCAAGATTGAGGCGGTATCATCATGGGAGAGGCCAACCAATGTTTTCGAGATTCGTAGCTTTCTTGGTTTGGCGGTGCTATTATCGCCGTTTTGTAGAGGGGTTCTCCCGCTTGGCGGCTCCTATGAAAGGAGTGAAATTTGAGTGGACAGACAAGTGCCGGCAGGCGTTTGAGACTCTTAAAACCCGTTTGACCACTTGCACTGTGTTGAGGTTGCCTAGGGAGGATATTCCGTATGAGGTATACCGTGATGCGTCCAGGGTTGGTTTGGGGTGTGTGCTTGTGCGGGAGCACGGTGTGGTAGCTTATGGGTCGAGGCGGTGAAGCCTCATGAGCGAAATTATCCTACTCATGACCTTGAGTTAGCGGCTGTCATCTTCGCCCTGAAGAGTTGGCAACACTACCTCTTGGGGGGAAAAGTTTGTGGTGTTCTCGGATCACAAGAGCCTTCAACATCTTTACTCAGAAGGACTTGAATTTGAGGCAAAGGAGATGGGTGGAGTATTTGCAGACCTTTGACTTTACTCTTGCCTATACCCCGGGCAAGGGTAATGTTGTAGCTGACGCGTTGAGCAGGAAAGGGAAAGCTGAGGTGGCCGTGAGAGAGTGGAAGCTGATGGAGCAGTTGGCGATGTTGCGGCTGCAGCCTGTTGTTCGTGATGGTGGGACAATCCTGAGTCCTTTGGTGGTTGTGCCTGAGTTGTACCAGCGCGTCCGAGAGGAACAGCTGGGTGACATCGAGTGTGAGGTTCTCCGTGCCCGTATTGAGGCTGGGGAGCTATCTGAGGACTGGACAGAGGGTCCTGAGCATGAGTTGTCATTTCAGGGGCGGTTGGTAGTAGCTTCTTCCCTCAGGGATGAGGTGATGAGGGAGTTTCACCAATCTAGAGTTCTTTGTGCATCCAGGGGGGTACGAAGATGTACCATGCGCTTCGAGGACATTTTTGGTGGCCTGGGATGAAACGCGATGTGGCTGCCTTTGTTTCGCGGTGCCTCACGTGTCAGCAGGTGAAGGCAGAACATCAGCGGCCGGCGGGCATGTTACAGCCGTTGCCCATAGCGGAGTGGAAGTGGGACCACATCGCGATGGACTTTGTGGATCGGTCTTCCACCCACCACTAGGAGGAAGGATATGATTTGGGTGATTGTGGATCGACTCACAAAGTTGGCCCATTTCCTTGCTTGTTCGCGAGCGGGACTCCATTGGGACCTTGAGTCGGCTATACATAAACGAGATTGTGAGACCGCATGGAGTACCATCATCGGTTGTCTCGACCGGGATTCGCGGTTCACTTCCCGTTTCGGACAGGTTTGCGGCGGCTATGGGGACCAAGCTTCACCTGAGTACAGCCTTTCACCCTGAGACCGACGGTCGACCGAGCGGACGAATCGGACCATGGAGGACATGTTGAGGGCTTGTGTGCTAGATTTTGGGGGTTCGTGGGCAACTCACCTTCCTTTGGTGGAGTTTGCCTACAATAACGCTTATCAGGCATCCATTGGGATGGCTCCTTTTGAGGCGTTGTATGGGCGGCCGTGTCGATCACCTTTGTGTTGGACCGAGGTGGGGGAGACAGCTCTCTTGGGGCCACGGTTGGTTCAAGAGGCTACCGAGAAGGTCAAGTTGATTCGTCGGCGTACGTTGTCGGCTCGAGTCGGCGAAATCTTATGCGGATCGGCGGCGGCGACCTTTGGAGTTTTCTGTTGGTGATCATGTGTTCCTTCGTGTCTCTCAACGTCGTGGACATCGACGGTTTAGGCGAGGTTCCAAGCTATCTCCGCGGTTTATTGGTCCTTTTGAGATTCTGGATCGTGTGGGGCCTGTGGCCTACCGGTTAGCGTTACCACCGCGGCTGAGTCGAGTGCACAACGTGTTTCATGTGTCCCAGTTGCGGAAGTATCACCCTGACCCCACTCATGTCATCGATTGGGGGACATTAGACATTGAGGATGACATGTCCGTTGTTGAGGCCCCTATCCGTATCCTAGATCGGCGAGAGAAGCTTTTGCGTGGTCGTGCTATTCCTTTGGTTCGCGTGCTGTGGCAGCACCGTGTGTCACGGGGTCAGCCTTTATAGCAGCTTAACCCGTGCGGCACCTAGTTCCCACCCGTACGAAGGAACGCTAGGTCAGCCTAACTCGTCGCATTAGGATCGGAACCCATCGATCCGTTGTAAAGCAATTGTGTAGGGAAGCGCTTAGCGGAAGATCGATTTAAACGAAGGCAACAAACGATTGTATTGATTGCTTGAAAGCTTTACAACATCACTCCCCTACATATAGATGTTAACACTTTTCTGGCTATGTCGCCAGGAGACATCATATATGACCGAAATCTAAAATCTCTACAACTTACTCTATAAGCTAAGTACAACACTTTACAAAGGGGAAATACCCCAAAATGGCCTAAGTATGCTAGGATAAGCCTCGGTCCGTGACATTCTCCCCCACCCGATTTCGCAGCGTCCTCGTTGCGTCTTCGGCTTCCTCGAACTCGTCGAACTGCTGGACGTAGCGTTCGGTTTCTTCCCGGTACTCTTCAATTTCTTTGGAGAATTGCCCTAGATCCTCTTCCTTCTCCCAGCTTGCCTCTTCAACCGGCCTGTTCTTCCATTGGACGTAGTACTCCACCCGGCTTGGATCTACGCCCCTTCTTGGCACGACTCTACGAGAGTGGATTTTCTCTATCTCTTTATCGTAGGTCTTGCCCGTTGATGCTGTTGGTGTTCGCACCGCCCGTTGTCCGCTCGTATCTTCCAAGTCTTCGTGGTAAGGCTTGAGCAAACTAACGTGGAACACCGGATGCCTTTGTAAGCTAGTCGGGAGGTCCAATTTGTATGAGACCTTCCCAACTCTCTTAAGTACTTTGAAAGGCCCCTCATATCGGCGCACCAAACCCTTATGCAATTGTCTGAGTGCTTTGGTTTGACGCGGAAGGAGTTTGAGCATCACCATGTCTCCTTCCTGAAATTCCAAGGGCCTCCTTTGTTGATCCGCCCACTTCTTCATCTTCTTCGCCGCTTTGTGCAAGTATGCCCTGGCCAGATCCGTCTGTTCATGCCATCCTTTTGCAAACTTGAACGCCGCGGGGCTCTTTCCAGTGTACCCCCGAGTGATGGAAGTGGGCGTCAATGGTTGCTGCCCAGTTGCGAGTTCGAACGGACTCTCGTTCGTGGATTCGCTCTTCTGCAAGTTATATGAGAATTGGGCTATGTCCAACAACTTGGCCCAATCTCTTTGGTTGGCACTCACGTAGTGCCTCAGATACAGCTCCAGTAAGCCATTGACACGTTCAGTTTGGCCGTCTGTTTGTGGGTGAAAACTTGTTGAAAAGTTTAAGTCTGAACCCATTATCCGGAATAGCTCGGTCCAAAACCGCCCAGTGAATCGTGAGTCCCGATCGCTCACAATTGTCTTTGGAATGCCCCAGTACTTCACCACGTACTTGAAGAATAGTCGGGCCGTGTCGTCTGCCGTGCAGTCCTTCGGAGCTGGAATGAAAACTCCATAC
Organism: Taxillus chinensis; assembly: GCA_023512835.1. Taxonomy (NCBI): domain Eukaryota; kingdom Viridiplantae; phylum Streptophyta; class Magnoliopsida; order Santalales; family Loranthaceae; genus Taxillus; species Taxillus chinensis. The sequence goes on along the minus strand of CM042087.1, from coordinate 22,710,757 downwards.
TTAGAGAATCGGTCGACCACCACAATGATCGTACCGCATCCTTCGGATCTTGGGAGACAAACAATGAAGTCCATCGAAACACTTTCCCAAGGTCTTTCCGGAGTAGGCAAAGGTTCTAACAGTCCCGCCGACTGCCGATTCTCTATCTTGTCTTGTTGGCACACAAGACAAGTCCTCACGTACACTTGGACATCCTCGTAAAGTTGAGGCCAGTAGTAGCTCCTTTCCACCAACGCCAAGGTACGATCGACTCCGGGATGGCCAGCCCACCGCGAGTCGTGACATTCTTTGAGGATGTCTCTCCTCAAACTTCCCCACTTAGGAACGTACACCCGTTCCCCTCGAGTATGGAGCAAGTCATCCCTTAGCCAAAATCGCCGTGTCTTCCCAGCTTTGACGCATTCCACCAAGGACTTGGCTAATGGATCGTGCTCCATTCCTTCCTTCAGTTTGTCCACCAGGGGGAATTGTGGTTGGCTAATGGCTGCGAGTTCCGCCTTTCGACTTAGTGCATCGGCCACCACATTATTTGTGCCCGGTTTGTACTCGAGCACAAAGTCAAATTCCGCTAGAAGTCCTTGCCACCGTGCTTGCTTTGGAGTTAAGTTCCTTTGAGTTAGAAAATAACTCATAGCAATGTTATTCGTCTTCACCACGAACTTGGACCCTAGCAAGTAATGCCTCCACACCCGAAGGCAATGCATAACAGCCGTCATCTCCTTTTCATGCACCGCGTACCTCCGTTCGGTGCCATTAAGTTTTCGGCTCTCATATTCTACGGGATGCCCATCCTGCATTAGAACTCCACCGATGGCAAAGTCTGAAGCATCCGTGTGAACTTCATAAGGCTTTGTATGGTCCGGCAGTGCCATCACCGGTCCGTTTGTCACGGCTTGCTTCAACTTCTCAAATGCCTCTCGGCAAGCATCATCCCACACCCAAGTCTTGTTCTTCTTTAATAGTTCCGTCAAGGGTGCGGCAATGTGGGAATAGCCGCGGATGAATCTTCTATAGTAGTTAACCAAGCCAAGGAAGGAACGCATTTCAGGGACTTTCTTGGGCGTCTCCCATTCCTTGATGGCTAACACTTTCTTGTTATCCATCTTCAACTTGCCACCGCCAATGATGTGACCCAAGAAGGGCACCTCCTTCTTCGCAAAGTCACATTTCTCCTTCTTCACAAAGAGTTGGTTCTCCCTTAAGATTTGGAAAACCCGCCGTAGGTGTGCCTTGTGTTCCTCCAACGTTTTGCTATAGACGACAATGTCGTCAAGGTACACCACGACGAATCTATCCAAGTATGGTTGGAAGATCCGGTTCATCAATGTACAGAATGTGGCAGGGGCGTTTGTGAGGCCAAAGGGCATCACCAAGAACTCGTAAGAGCCATATCTTGTGACGCACGCCATCTTTGCCTCATCACCTTCGGCTATCCGCACTTGCCAATATCCCGACCGCAAGTCTAGCTTTAAGAACCATCTCGCAGCACCAAGTTGATCAAAGAGGTCGGATATAAGTGGGATGGGGTAGCTATTTTTCACCGTTATCTTGTTTAGCGCCCTATAGTCAATGCATAGCCGCATCGACCCATCGTGCTTCTTTTGGAACAACACCGGTGCTCCAAATGGCGCTTTGGATGGCCGAATGAATCCGGCATCCAACAAGTCCTTCAATTGTTTCCGAAGTTCCTCCAACTCCGGTGGTGCCATCCGATAGGGCACCGCAGCAGTAGGCCTTGCACCGGCCTCAAGCTCGATCCTATGGTCCACCTCTCGCTTCGGCGGAAGTTGTTTGGGGAGTTCGGGTGGCATAACATCCCCAAACTCTTTAAGGACCGTCTTCACTTCGGTTGGGGGCTCCTCCCCAACACTTGGTCCTTCTTCCTTCACCATGGCAATGAAGGTTGGCTCCTGTCGCCTAACTCCTTTAGACAGTTGGAGCGCCGAAAGAGACCTCGCCTTGAGCTCTTCCTCCCGCATTACTTTCACCATGCACGTTTTCCCCTCGTCCATGATGCACATTGTGTTGGTGCTAGGAATTGGAATTGCCCGCACCTGGTCAACGAACTCCATCCCCAACACCATGGGATAGTCGTCCATCGACACCACGGAGAGATTCACCTTGCCTCTCCACTCGCCAATACTTAGCTCGACGCTTCGAGCCACGCCATGGATTGGACTGGCACTGGAGTTCACCGCCTTCAGCCAGCCCTTCTCTTCTTTGTAGACTATCCCCAGTCTACGAGCTTCTTCGACCTTGATGAAGTTGTTGGTCGCACCCGTGTCCACCAAGGCCTTAGTTTCAAGGTTGTTGGCCTTAGCGAGCACATACATGCGGCCCTTCGTCATCCGGATGGTGGCACCTCCACCTTCGCCTTGATTGCATTGCGGAGTTGCAAGGAACCAAGTCTTGGATCCCTCGCGTTTCCTCCTTCGTCTTCATTGATCATCGCGGAGAGCTTGGAGCGCTTCGGGCACTCGAACGCCTTGTGAGGGCCTTCACAAAGGAAACAGGGAGATCCTTGGCTTCTCCCCGTCCTTGGAACCATTCACGAAGTGTTTTGGGCGAAAGTCCTTAGACGGTTGGAAGGGTCTCCCTTTTCCTTCACTCCGGTTGTCTCCCCCCACATTTCTCCTTGTGGAACCTGTTCGCCTTGGAAGTCGATGAAGAACTGGTGGTTTTCTCCGGCTTCTTGTATTCGATGAGTGATTCGGCCACCGCCATGGCCGACGCCAGGTCCTGCACATTCCTCCGTGCAACTCCGGCTTCGCCCATTGTTGCAATCCGTCCATGAAGGAAAATAATGAATCTTTCGCGGACATATCCGGGATCTCCAATATTAGCTCGGAAAATTCACGGACGTACTCCCGCACCGTGCCTTTGTGGGTAAGGCGCCGAAGTTTCGCCCGGGACTCGTCTTCTCGCGTTCCGGGGATAGAACCGGGCCTTGATCTCCCGCTTGAAATCGGCCCAATTGTCGATAATGCATAGGCCGCACTCCTTGTCGGCATATCGTCGCCTCCACCACACCATAGCCGAATCGACTAAGTATAGTGGAGCGGTCTTCACCTTCTTTGCCTCGTCGACAATGTTCAAGGCATCGAAGTCTTGCTCCATGGTCCGAGAGGAAGTTGTCTAACTCCCTCGCATTCCTTGACCCAAAGATAGGTCTTAGGCTTTGGCACGTCGATTTTGGAGCTGGAATGGCCGCCAACGCCACCTTGGGTGATCGCCATCTTGCATAGAGACCAATCCGCCTTGATCTCTTTGATTTCCTCTTGCATCGCCAAGATTTGGGACATGAGAGAACCCTTCAAGCCCTCGAATCGAGAGTTCATGTCATCCATGACGGAGTTGAGAAGCCCTTGCATCCTCCCAAAGCTTTCCTCACCCTCCGAGTCCAGCTTTTTGATGCTTTCGGTGTGCTCCTCGACCACCTCCATCCGTTCGGCTAACGCCAACTCCAATTTGGCTAGCCGACTCTCCAGCGGACATGTTTCCCTCGAAACGGACTTATCTCTCCTCCGTTCCTTAGCGTGGTGCTCCTTGTCGCGGCCTTCGTGGTCGCCACCACTAATGACAACAGATCCTCCGTTTGTCATTTTTACACCGTCTCGAAGTTTTGATTGTTCCACCGAACTTTGGCACCAACCGGGCTTTGATACCACTTGTCACGGGGTCAGCCTTTATAGCAGCTTAACCCGTGCGGCACCTAGTTCCCACCCGTACGAAGGAACGCTAGGTCGGCCTAACTCGTCGCATTAGGATCGGAACCCATCGATCCGTTGTAAAGCAATTGTGTAGGGAAGCGCTTAGCGGAAGATCGATTTAAACGAAGGCAACAAACGATTGTATTGATTGCTTGAAAGCTTTACAACATCACTCCCCTATATATAGATGTTAACACTTTTCCTGGCTATGTCGCCAGGAGACATCATATATGACCGAAATCTAAAATCTCTACAACTTACTCTATAAGCTAAGTACAAAACTTTACAAAGGGGAAATACCCCAAAATGGCCTAAGTATGCTAGGATAAGCCTCGGTCCGTGACACGTGGCATTGAGGAGGAGACATGGGAACGTGAGTCCGCGATGCGTGAGCAGTACCCAGACTTGTTCGAGGACGAACAATCTTAAGCGTGGGAGGTGGCTGTTGGCCAAGGGATAGTGATGTGTTTTCTTGTATTAGTTGTGTACGATTTGGTGTATTTGTATTGTCTTTTAGACATGCGTTCTTATTTGTGATGTGTTGAGATGTGTATTTGTGACATGCGGATATGTGTTATATGCATTATTGTGGTTATGGATTATGGTGGTACCTTGTTATGTCTTGTTATGTCTTTGTGCGCGGTGTATGACCCATTTGGGTGTTGTGGCTCGTTGTGTGGCAAATGGGTAGCTTGAGTTTGTTTTCCTCGTATGTCATTTCTTTTCGAGGACAAAAAGTCTTAAGGGGGAGAGGATGTAAGGACCCGTACCTCGAGTTAGTCACAGTTTTGCCTTCTGAGTAGTTTTTCTAGATTTTGACCTAGTGAATGGGCTCAAATGAATTCACGTGCAAAAGGAAAGATGCTTAGAATGATGTCCTCTATCTACCACAGAAGTTTCAGGCCAAACGGACGTGTATGTGAGGTGCACGTGATATGGGTCCATTTCACGTGCAAGTGTGGTTGTCTTCTACATGATACAAGGAGGCTAGGGGTGAAGTTTGAGCGCATTTGGAGTGCATTTGGAGTTGCACGTGAATTGGGGAATTCACGTTCAAATTGGCGTGCAGCCATATTTTTGCATGGTTCCCTTGGTTTTGACATTCTAATGATCTTTCTCCAAAGTACCATGCTGAAATTCTGAGTATTTTGGCCTATATGGGTGCGGCAAGGTGCTAACTTGTGTGATCAAAACTACGTCGTTTTGATGCTGGGATTCACTTAATCAAAACTACGTCGTTTTGATGTTGTGTTGTCTATATAAGGAGGAGAAGCCCCTCTGTTTTAGGGTTAGGGTTTGTTGCTCCACCAGCCGTCGCAGAGAGAGAGAGAGAGAGAGAGGGAAGGAGAGCGTTTGGTGGCTGCCGGAGCGTCTTGCGTGGGTGGTCGGCATCTTGCGTGGAAGCGGGAGCAGGAGAACACACAAGGTAGGGGTTTTGTTCTTCCTAAATCCTCCTCTGTCCTAGGGTTCTAGGGCAGATTATAGAGTTAAACCTGTTTATATATATATGTAATCCATATAGGTGTGATATCCTATATGGATGTTGGCCTTCGATGGCGATTTTAGTGTGTTTCTGGTGTTCGTGTGATGCATGAAAAGTGTTCGATAAAATGCCTGTGTGACATGCCAGTTACATGTTTGAGAAAATGCCTGTGCGGTGGGTTTTATGAGCCTGTGAATTTATGTACACCAATTGTTTGGTTTTATACCTGTGAGGCTTTGCATGCTAAGTGTTTGATGTTACGTCCGTGTGACTAAGTGTGGCTATGTGTGTTGTGTTCTTGGAACCCGGTGGTCGTGGAAGCCCGGGATCGTTCTTGGAACCCGGTGGTCGTGGAAGCCCGGGAGTGTTTATGTACCAGCCCGTGTATGATTGTATTTGCTGCTATAGCCTGTAATTATATCTGGTGGAATAATTGTATCACGACACAGCACTTGTACACAAGTCATGTAGATATTAGGTGCATGGGATGGGTTGGGGAGACATGATCCCTACTGAGCTGTGGTTGCTCACCCCTCCTACCATGTTGTTTTCTTTACAGGAACCTACGGGCGTTAGGTGGGAACACCAAGGTGGAAGTCCTCCTTGTGGCTTGCTCATTATTATTTCGAGTTATGCTTGCTTTTCTTTATGTAACTTTGTAACCCCAGGTGGGGAGATATTGTAATGTGGAGTTCAATGTAATAAAAGTGTGTTTTGAACGTATTTGCTATGTTTGGACTCAATAAATATAAGATTGTTCTCTGAATATAAAGTGTGAGGTGTATGTTGTATTCTAACCCCTCTATCCAACTTGGGTAAAGGGAGGGTCACGTTCCGGTCTCCTCGGGTTGGAAATCCGGGGCGTGACATGGAAGACCATGCTGTGGATCCGTCGAAAAGATTGGTTCTTGGGCCTGTTCTTCAGCAATCGGAACAGGAATGTCCCCCAGTCCATTGGGAGACCTTCAAAGACTCCGTACATGGCTAGCAAAAGGTCATACGGAACAGAGTCTAGAGCAGAGGTGCGAGCCAGAAGACATCGACTTAGTATGGTCGCCATACACCAGTAGCGACCTTGGAAGGACTTCACCTTGTATTCCTTCCCTTTGTAAGTGCAGCCCATGGAAGCTGCCATTTTTTTGGTTCTGGACGTTGAGGTTCACTGGTGGGTAGGTTGAGAGCGGCATGGAGGACGGCGGGGGTGATGATAATGGATTCACCCCGAACATGGGAAAGGATGGAATCGGTGGTGCAGCGGATGCACTGGTAGTACTCAGTGATGTCATCAATGAGAAGATCGATAGGGTTGGAAACCAGATTCAGAATGTGGGAGGCTTCCAAGAGGGGGCGTAGTTCGAAAAACCAAGCTAGAGGATCGGAAATTGCAGGCCAATCGACCAGATGGCCGGGATTTACGCCAGAAAGAGAGAGCTTGGGTGCCATTTCAAGTTAGAGGAGAGGGGTAAGGAATGAGGAAGTTTGGCCTTAGAGATCAGAAGAGCGACTAGGTTTTAGGGATTCGGAAAAGTAAACTCGTGCTGCGTGAAAATCTAGTATATATAAGACCGAGTCCGTGGCTGCCAGCGGATCTTGGGATTAAGCGAGATGAATAGTGATCCGCCTGACAAGCTGATGGCATTTAACTTGAGATGTGAGCGCTTCCGTATTTAAAAATGACGTGGAGGCTGCAGAATCAAGTATGTATGATAGCTATATGCCTTCTTCCGGAAATGTCTTGTCTCGAGACTTGCAATTAAAATAGCCTATCATTATTCCTCTTCAAAAACACGCGATAAGACTTGAGTATTTCAAGAGTCCGGAGGAAATGAACCGATGATTATCCGGATTAAAAAGTAATCCATAGAAGTATATCCGGATGAGCAACAGAGTGTGTAAGAGAGAGTGATTCATTTGCTGGCTTAAAGTCGAAGAAAGATGAAGTACCACAACACTTCAAAGCCGAGACTTCAAGCAAGTTATGTCAGTGAAAATGCAAAGTGAATCGGAACCTGTAGCGGCATGAAGATAAACTAAGAAAAACACGGAGCTAAGACAGGTTGGGATTAGTACAAATATAGACAAATATGAAACGGTAACATAATTTGAACTAATGAAAAAGGCAGAACTCATGCATTGAAGATGAACGTTAGACACATACAAACGAAAGACAAAATCAACGGTACTGAAAAATAAGCATATGTCTGATTAGAAACACATAAGTTCTCATTAGTCAACATAGTGAAACCATCATGCTGAACATTGTAGCCAAGATAAATAAACAATATATGGATTACTCTGATTAAGATTCATGAGTGAGAATGGAAGAAGGAACACATGCCAGATGCTATCAATTGATTATCCGATTAAGATGCACAGTTGAAGAAAGAAAAAACATCTAAACATGCCACAAAGCTGATTCAACAATGTATGTCCAGTCAGATCCGGAAGTGAGAAGTAAGAGGGAGGAGCATCCGAGACATATTGGGGGTTATTACTAAAATAATAAATAAAGCTTTTGCTCCCCCATAGATCGTGCAATCCTCTCAGTGATGAACTCCCCCTCAGATAGACAATCGGGAAAGAGGTCATAAGACATATAAGGGGGGTATTACTTGAGTAGTTAATAAGCATTTTCTCCCCCTTAGATCTTGCAATCCTCTCGATGAAATTTCCAGCTAAAAGATTTAGATTTTGACAAGAATACTGTCTATCCTTTGGGAACTTCACTTCAGAAGCTGAACAGACTTTCACTGTGATTTCATCCATAAATATTCCGAGCTAACCCATTTCATTTCTTCAACTAGACATGTTAATAGGGTAATCAATACGAAACAGCATTGAACATGAGGTGATACATGAAAAGATGAATCATGAAATCTGAAGAAGAGTGGACTCATATAGTGTTAATTATGTCAGCTTAACAACTTTAGTCGGAAAACACAAGCATCCTCCCATTAGAAGATATGGGAAGATAATCAGGACAAATGCATACTACCGACAAGCCTGATCAGCATGAAGTATAGTAGGTGTCTAACTCTCATTAAGAATCATGATGCTTGTCCTGAAGAAAATACTAGGGGAGTGAAAAATTAGAAACTATGCAGACAAATCAAGCATACCTAATTTGAAGAGTAGTTCAGAAAATCTTGCATCTGGTAGGGGCTTGGTGAGTATATCCGCAAGTTGATCATCCGTAGCAACATGTTCAAGAGATATATGCTGTTTGAGAACATGATCTCGGATAAAGTGATACCTGACTTCAATGTGCTTAGTCTTTGGGTGCATAATTGGATTGTTATTGATAGCAATTGCACTGGTATTGTCACAGTACAGTGGAACAGATGTCATGTTGAACCCGAAATGAGTAAGTTGACTTTGCATCCAGAGTAGTTATGCACAGCAACTCCCAGCAGCTATATATTCCGCATCAGCAGTAGAAGTTGATACGGAATTCTGCTTCTTACTGAACCATGAAATCAATCTGCTTCCAAGAAACTGACAAGTACCACTAGTGCTCTTCATGTCGATGCGACACCCGGCAAAATCAGCATTTGAATATCCGAATAAGGAGAAGTTGGACTCCTTTGGGTACCAAAGTCCCAAATTCACTGTCCCTTTTAAATACCGCAATATCCGTTTCACATGTAGCATGTATGACTCTTTGGGATTTGCCTGATATCTTGCGCAAATGCAAGTTACAAACATTATATTCGGGCGACTTGCTGTGAGACACAACAATGAACCAATCATCCCTCTGTATTCAGTCACATTTACTGATTCTCCGTTAAGATCAGGATCAAGTTTGGCACTAACTGACATGGGAGTTTTCACGGGAGTAGAGTTTTGCATCCCAAACTTCTTGATTAAGTCTCGTGTGTACTTTGCTTGGTTGATGAAGATTCCATCCTTCATTTGTTTAACTTCTATCCCAAGGAAATACGTTAATTCTCCCATCATGCTCATTTCAAATTTGCCAGTCATCAACTTCGCAAATTCTTCACAAAGCTTCGGATTTGATGATCCGAAAATGATGTCATCCACATAGATTTGTACGATCAGAGAATGATCTTTTTCTTTTTGTAAAAATAGAGTGGTGTCTATCTTTCCTTTTCTAAAATTGTGTTCAAGTAAGAATTTTGATAGTATATCGTACCAGGCCCTTGGAGATTGCTTCAATCCGTACAAAGCTTTCCTTAGTTTATAAACCATATGTTCAGCCTTGTGTTCAATGAAGTCCGGAGGTTGTTCTACATAAACTTCCTCTTGAAGATCTCCATTCAGAAATGCACTCTTAACGTCCATTTGATAAACTATGAAGTTTTCATCTGAAGCATACGCCAGGAACATGCGGATCGCTTCAAGTCTAGCTACAGGAGCAAAGGTCTCATCATAGTCAATGCCTTCTTCTTGACGATATCCTTTGGCTACTAGTCTGGCTTTGTTCTGGATTACTATTCCATCAGGATCTAATTTGTTCCGGAACACCCATTTAACCCCAATGACTTGTTGCGACCTTGGCCTTGGCACTAATGTCCACACTTCATTCCTCTTGAATTGATTAAGCTTTTCTTGCATAGCTTCTATTTAGTTTGAGTCCTAAAGGGCTTTGTCCACCACCTTTGGCTCTATCTGTGATAGAAAACACGAGTAGAGACACAAATTTGAAGTGGCTGCCCTTGTTCTTACTCCAACAGTAGGATCACCAATCACTTGTTCTGATGGGTGGTTCCGAGTCCACCTATAGTTCTGCGCAAGTGGTGGTGAGTAGTGAATGATTTGAAGCTCTGCTAGATCGGGTGGATCTTGTACATCAGCTGGTTGAGCTTCTTCCAGATCTGTTGTATCCGTATGATGAACAGTTCCGAAGTACTAGGAAGTGCTTCGGCACTTGTTACTTTCAGTATGAATAGGTCCGGAGTTATGGATTTCCATAACAAGTTCTCCGGAGTTAAGTGGAAGTCCTGAGTCCGAGTCTTCTAAAGCATCATCAGTAGCATTTCTTGCTTCACCGGTACTGAGTGATTCATCAGGAATTATAGCAGGTACATGCCTGAACTGAGAATAGTCAATCAAGTCCGTGTGATCCTGCACAATTTGATTTGAAGATCCTACACTTGACCAGTCAAGGTTAGATTTATCAAAATTAACATGGATAGAATCATCAACCGTTAGACGTTTTCTATTGAAAATGCGATAAGCCCTACTGTGCAACGAGTATTCAACAAAGATCCCATCGTCGGATTTTGGCTCAAATTTACTCCGGGCCTCTTTGCCGTTGTTTAACATATAGCAAGCACACCTAAAGGCTTTGAAATGAGATATTGATGGCTTTCTGCCTCTCCACATCTCATAGGGTGTTTTCATGGTAATCTTATTGATAAGAGTTCTGTTCTGAACATAGCATACAATGGACATAGCTTCAGCCCATAGACTGAGAGGAAGTTTGCCCCTGCTAACATGGATCTACGAGCTTCAACTAACGTGCGATTCTTACACTCAGCAACTCCATTTTGTTGTGGAATCCTGGGTGCCGAGAAGTCATGCTGAATGCCCTTATTAGAACAATAGGATCTCATATCTGAAAAATCAAACTCAGTACCATGATCACTCCTGATGCACTTAATGCTCAGTTAAAGAGATCTACAAGATGTTCAAAGGTTTGATCTTTTGATTTAAGGAACATTACCCATGTATACCTAGTGAAGTCATCGATAACCATGAGGGTATATCTCGGACCAGCCAGAGAAGCAATAGAAATGGGACCACAAAGATCCATGTGAAGAAGTTGTAGCGGAGCAGTTATTGAATTAACTGATTTGCTTTTAAAGCTGTGTATGGTCTGCTTGCTGAGTTGGCATTCTCTACAGATAGAGTCTCTGGAGAATTTATGTTTGGGCAAACCATTTACTAAGTTAAGCGATGCTAATTTAGACAAGGTATTAAAATTTAAATGTGCACAACACTTGTGCCATAGCCAACTTTCTTCATCTGATGCTTTAGTGAGGAAGCATACAAGGTCGAAGAATTATTTCTTAAGATCGAAGAATTATTTCTTAAGACCACCGAGTATATGTCCACATCACTTAATCCAGATAACTTGACATCTCCGGTTAAGTTTTCCCTAACTGTGCAGGTGTTGGACATAAAGGAAACAGTAAATCCTTTGTCACATAAATTACTGACACTTAGCAGATTATGCTTCAAACCTTCGACTAGTGCAACTTTAGTGATTGATACACAGCCGTTGGTTAAAGTGCCATACCCCACAGTCCTACCTTTGCTGTTATCTCCATATGATACGGATGGGCCTCATTTGTCAGTAACATCAACGAGCAGAGACTGATCACCCGTCATATGTTCGGAGCATCCACTATCGAGGATCCACTTGCTTTGATTGATCTTTAACTTCAAGTGATCCGACAAGGCAATCCAGGAGATGCTCCTGTAAGACAACAGGTTACACTTTTGGTGCCCCAACTTGTTTCGGGCGGTTAGGAGAAACAACAGTAGGGTCAACAGTTCTGGATTTAACTTTGTTAAAAACTTTAGCTTTCCAGGTTGACTTTATTTTGTTAGTGTCAGCTGCTTCTTTTACTTGGGTTTTCTTGGGAGAGACACTTCTTTGAGATTTAGATTTTGATTTGCTCGAAGAACCCTTTTTGATAAACTGATCTTTATTAATATGGATTTGATTACAAAACCAATTATCAGATAAGCTCCAACATTCATAGTGATAATGACCTATTTCTCTACAGATGGAACAGACACTATGATGCAGAGCATAAACAGGGGATACAAGTTTCTCAGATTTTATAGATTTTCTACTCTGTTCCTTATGGCCTAAACCTTTGCGATTGGGTGACGCGCTTTTGGCCCTAGATGCGCCAGCCTTAGCCTTTCCTTTCTTTCTCGGTGCTACAGTTTCGGCTCTAACTGCAGCAATCTTCCCTTCATCATTAGATACGGGTGCTACTGCTTCGGGAACAGCAGTAGCAGCCTCAGTTCTACAATCATAGACTATAGTGCCACCTGAAATGAAACCATCCAACGGTTTAGACGTACAAACAGGATAAAGGTTGGTTAGTTTCAAAATGAAATCTGGAGGACACTCAGTAGCTTGTGTGGAGGTTGATGGTTCGAAGCCAAGGCGAGGTTTAACTCGGATGTCATCCGGATCGGTCCTAAATGTAGAGGCTATTTCCCCGGATTTTAGCCACTTACGATTTATTTCCTTTTCCTGTTCCAGTTCATTCTCAAGTCTTTTCACAATAACTTTTAGGCCAGTTAGGTTAGTATTTAGCAAATGATTTTCTGCTCTTAGATCATGACACCAAGTCTCTTTACCCCTGAAGTCGGTTATGTCTTTTTCAAGTCTAGCAACCGTAATTTCAAGACATTTGTTCGACTTTCCATATCTTTGTACATTTGAGTAATTATTAGTCTCTCATTCTTTTCATGATCACGTTCGGTAGTAAGAGATTCTAATTTACTCATGAGCTCGAAGATAGAAGGTACCTCGGTATTTGCCATGAGGCAGACGTTCGGCTTAGGAGTTGGCTCATCGTCCGAGGATTCCTCCTCTTCTTCCGAGCCACTTACGTACTTTGTGATGAATGCCTTCCTCTTCTTCTTGCTGTTGTCCGAGGTGGAGTGTTGAGGAGTAACCTTATCACTTTTCTCGGCCATCTTAGATTTGGATTTACAATCCTTGGCCCAGTGACCGGGTTTCCCACGGTTATAGCATTCCTGGGAACTAGACTCCGATCACTCCTTCCTTCGGAATGATGATAAGGAGCCTCTTCTGAATCCTTTTCTGCTTTTCCACAGGAATCGCTCGAAGGATTTGACGAAAAGAGCTATTTCTTCTTCAAGATCGAGTCGAGTTCTCGGACTCTTCCGTATCATCATTCCTCGGTATCTTGAGACATTCTATAGCTTTGAAAGCTACCCCCTTTTCTTTCCGAGATATTTTCTCATCTCGGTCGAGTATTTGAACCTGACCTCATGAGTTCGTAGCTCTCCATATAGTTTTTCAAGGGGAACATACGCCAGTTCTTGTCGGCTTGCATCCGGAGCTACTTGGAGTAGTAGCGATCCGGCGGTGAGCGAAAAAACTTGTCATTGATTTGAGATTGAGAGTAGTGCTCATTGATAGTTTTTAGCTCAAGGATAAGCTTGCTGAATCTCCGATAGATGCTCTCGAGGGATTCACCAGGTTTGACATTGAAACTCTCAAAATTCTGCCTAAGAGTACGGATAACGTTCGCATTTTAGACCGACTTCCCTCATAGAGGATTGTCGGTTTATTCCAAACAGCTTTTGTTGTCGTGTAGAACGGACGTCGGTGAAAGCTACGGAGTCCAAAGATGATGTGACATATGCCAGAGCCTTTTCGCTTGCATACCGCCAGGCTCTTTCATCATGAGTGAGTTCGGCATCGGTATTTGGCCTTCGACTCCATGTTCTTCGATAGTCATCGGAATCGGTATCTCCAGATGAAGACATGGCCACGTGAGATGATCATGGCATACCGTGAACATCTTCATGCGAGGTTTCCACTAGGAGAAAAGCTCAGATGTGAATTTTGGCGGTTTGGTCGAGTAAAACCGAACTCCATGGTTGAGGAGCAGCGCGGCAGCAGCAAGCCGAGGTGGATTGACATTTTCACTACTTCTTTGATTAGGGAGTTAAGGCGAGTGTTGAATAGCACACTGCTTTCTTCGGCCATTAACGAGAGAGAGAAAGAGTGGGATCTCTACTTTGAGAAGGTAGAACTTGCTCGATACCACTTGTTGGTCCTTGGGAGCCTAGAGGGGGGTGAATAGGCTCTTATCGAAACTCTTTTTAACTCTTTTGGCACAACACTTATCTGGTTAAAAGATAGAATCAATGCGAAGACAACCAGATAGTGAAGTATTTTGCTTTATTATCAAAGGATAAGTACAACAAAATAGAAACGATTAAAGCCTGTAAGGCTTTTCGATCTGCTAGACACTTTTACACTCGTTTTACAAAAAGACTTACACACAAGCTTCTTACAAAACTCATGAACATCAATTCTTCTATAATGTACAAGGTTTACATTATATTTATAAGACATTCTTGAGAGACAGTCTTGGAACTTGTTGTTCCGGATTATGTGCACATTGACTATTCCTCGAATCCTCTCTCCATAAGTGCTTGCGGATGTGGAGCTCAAGGTCTTGGGTTTGCAAAACATAAGTGCGTTTGTGTGTTCCCAAGTTTAGTCTAAGTTATGTCGACATATCCTGGATGATCCACGTGTAAGATGCTTTAGGTACTCAAAGAGTTTGTCTTACATCGAGAAGTAGCGAGCTGGTGACTTTGAATGCGAAGAGATAAGTTTAAGCAACGTCTTCTTAAATCCGGTGTAAGGTTCTTTACTCCGTGTTAAACTAAGCTCGGATCCTTACTCCGTAACAGTGATTGCTTACTCCGTATCAATTCGATCTTGGAATCCTTATTCCGTGTCGTCGCTTCCTTACTCCCCTATGAATGAGAAGGTCGGAGTACTTCCTCTCGCATCGGCGCTTCCTTACTCCGTGAGAGTTCCTTCTATCACGAGAAATAAGAAGACTTCCGAACTTCTTTTGAGCAAATTGAGAAAGACTTTGAGCATTTAAAATGAAGAGATGCCATCATTTTGTGCTATCTCATAATAATACCATTGCCGGCCCTCTTAAGCCTACAGGTAAAATTTTCTTTCACATAACCCGATCCGTGGTTCACCCCACACTTGGGGTAGTTATTGGGAGATCAGATTTTTCTTGAGGACCCCTCATGGGTAATGACTGCCCATGCCCGCACCCGAAGGGTCAAGGGTTCGGTGTAAACACCAAAGTGAGGACACCTACCGTGGGTGC
This sequence comes from Taxillus chinensis, assembly GCA_023512835.1. Classification (NCBI taxonomy): domain Eukaryota; kingdom Viridiplantae; phylum Streptophyta; class Magnoliopsida; order Santalales; family Loranthaceae; genus Taxillus; species Taxillus chinensis. The sequence continues at coordinate 22,695,680 of CM042087.1, read as the reverse complement.
TGTCCTATCCCTGTATCACATGTCAACATGCCAAGGGGCATGTACCTGTTTCCATGCCAACCACACCACCACAGTATACATACATACGGTATTCACAACCCAAAACATCAATTACATTGCTCAGAGGTTTCAAGCTCTTTTACAACCCACTAGGGAACAAGCTCCCAATAATAAAACCAGGGTACACAGTTCAAGCAAACAGAATCTCAAATACAACGAAATAACCAAATGTATATATATATAAGGTCATGCAGCCCCAGCGGCCTACCACTCAGCTCTTCCGCCTATCGCCTGCTAGGTCCTGCAAAGAACAGTTCATAGGAGGGGTGAGCACACCACAGCTCAGTAGGGATCAAGTCTCCCCAATCCCGTCCCACTCTAAAACTATGCATGTCAAGTGGATGCATGTGCTCGTGTAGTGACCTAGGCTAAAACAATAATCATCACCCAGTAAACACGCCTCATACCTCTGCCTGCACAGGAGGGCAGAGGACACCCCGCCACCACGGCGACGTGACATGCCACACCAGGAAAATGTGAATCTCATCTCAAGGGGTACAATATAATGACTGTCCCATACTCACTCAATTCCCCGCATTTCGGGGTTCTTATCTCAACTCCCCGCATTTCTGGGGTCCTCAGCATACATATTTCAACATATACAACTCAATAAACATAACCCAACAAACACAGTACAAACATGCAACTCATTTAGCATACAAAAACTCAACTCAGAATGTAAAACAACGAGATAGTCTCGGAACAATCAAATCATTACACATAACATCACCTAACCCCTCATGGTCCCTAAAGTCCACTCATTTCTCACTCTCATAGTCCTGGATCATCAACAACCTTTCAAAGGAAGCTTATCCACCTCAAGGGGAGCCCAAAACAAGGCGCACGTGACAACCTATTGTCACGTGCAGAGGCAAATTAACTCCAAACATCATTCTAACCATCCCAGAAGGTTCAGGGATGATTTTTAGCCAAAAACAAGGTTGCACGTGAAAAGGCCATTTTCACGTGCAGAGGTATTTCAACTCATATGCCTCTAAGGAAGCTCCACCTAAAATTTAGGGCTATTTGGAGCAAGAATGAATCTGCAAGTGAAAAAGGCTTTTTCACGTGCGGGACCCAAAACCTTCCTTTTATCATTCTAATCATTTTTCCCTAAAGAACCAACCTCAAATTCGTCTTAGTTTAGAAGTTATTGAGGTTTTAAGCCCATAAACCGGGTCTAAAACCAACTCTGGCCTCACTCTCATATGATTTCCCAATACCAGAGGCCTTAGCCAAGCCAAATACAGGGTTTTCCCAAAACTTTTCATCTAAATAATCTCAAGACAATGGGTATACAAATGACCCCTAACCCAAAAGTATAAATAATCTCACGCGGAAATTCGAAATTTAGAAAACTCAGACAAAAACCCCAAATCATCCATAGGTTCAAGGTAGAATTTAGAAACTCAATATATATATAAAAGGTCCCTTCTCAACATCCCAGATCATCACATAAATTTTATTCTAGAAATCAGAAGAGAGAGACGGCAATTAGAGAAAAACTTGAAATCCCTACCTCAAGTGTTGCAGAAAAGAATAGGGGAAAAGAATGAAGCGATCTGTATCCCTCGTTGCCTCAACGCCTCCGGCCTCCCATCGTCCGTAGGAGATCCTTGATCGTCGAAACCCCACCACTCGGGGTCGTCTCCCTCTGGATCGTCTCCCTCTCTCTCTCTCTCTCTCTCTCCTGGGCGTGTATGAGTGTGACGGCTGCAGGGGAAGGTAGGGTTTGGTCCCCTTTTCTTTTCCTATTTTATTTCTTTTTATTTTGTTTTTAATAGAAGCCCAAGACCAAATGCAGCCCAATGGTTAAGTAAACCCAAGAAGAAAGGCAAAACAGCCCACTCTCTCTCATATTGGGTTTTTCCCTTGAAGGGAGGCCCAAAGCTCAAAATATAAACCCAGGTAATTTAAAAGGGAATATAAAATTATTTATAAAATCCCAAAAATACCCCTCAGGGCCTCAAATCCCAAATTTAGTCCAAGTACAGTCAAAATTCACCATTTGATGAGCACATCATTGTGCTGATATTCATTTGTTAAAATAAGGTCTCTAACTCAATGCTGTCTCTAAGGCCCCTTAAACACGGGTCCTTACAAAAATAGAATCCTCACTTTGGGTTTATCCTAGTATCCCATTGGGGCATTTCTTTTCAAAGAAAAAAATAGAGCAATTTGCAAAATACCCTATACTGGGGCAATATTGGAAAAAGAAAAAAGAAGTTTCCATACCTTGAGACATTTCTGTATCCTATTCCTGTGTCAAAACATGACAACACAAAGAAAGGTAGTTTCAATTGCGAAAGCCCAATTTGAACAATGGATCAAGTCTAAGACAAGAATAGGTTTGAGCCTCTTATATCATTTCTTTGACAAACCCAAAGCCTTAATCCTGTATTACAGTCCTAACAAAGTCCTCTTAGATTAGATGACAAAGTTATTTCTCAAATGCTCACAAGAGAGTAAAGACAAATACAAAAGCGAACTTGATGTCAACCCAAGAGTGCATCAAGGGTAAAATACAAAGCTATCTACAAGGCAGAAGGAACATTGAAGAAGTCCAAGGCAAGCCCAACAAAATCAAAAGGGCAAGCGTAAATGAAGACCAAGGCTAAGACCTTAGTGTCATCCACCTTGACTTCAAATCATCAGGCTTTCCAAATATATAAGCATCGTAAATTATACTTGTCTCTTCAACTGTACAAGGTCCCTAGAGTTATCAAGGCTTCACCAAAAAGGAAGTCAAGCAAACTAGCTGTTCCATGCGACCATAGTGCAGGCTAAGGCCAAATCCTAGGTAAGTTCGGATGACTTTATAAAAGCATGCTCGTAGAAGCTCTTGCCTTCGCCATGAGAGGGAAACAAGTTGTGACTATATTGTAAATCTATTTTCAAAATCAAAATGATCTTTTGTGAAAATCTTCTCCTAAAAAAATGATTTCAATAAACCTTTTTGAATTGCTTACCCCAATAGGGTCTACTAGTGGTATATCTCATTAAAGGTATTGTACTCGGTAAAGAAAGTGTTGCCAAATCAGTAGAGGAACTCCTCAAATTGGGACAAAAGAGCCTCATCATTTCCCCCTAAAATGTTCCCTAGAAGCATCTATGCCCAAGAAGCAGCTACACCAAAGCAGTTGTGCCCTAAGAGGCTCTTTTCAGAAAATCAACCATGATGGTCAAGTCACTAACTCTGTGATACTAGGACCATCAACTAAAAGCTACCAATTTTGATCCTAGAAGTCATCTCCTTTCGACCCTAGAAGTCATCTCCTTAATGTTCGCCCACTTTGACCACTGACGTCACTTTCCATCAGCCCTAGATGCCACATCCAAATATTCTTAGCATACCCAATATGCAAGTGAAGATCACCTGATTTCTTCTTCCCTAGAAGAAAATCAGTTCACCTTTGGGGGTGCCAACACAAAGTGATAGTGGAGCCTTGATCTCTCACAACAAACATGGAGCTCCTGTCAAGTTTATTTCCCAGCAAGTGAAGCGAACCTCACAATTTAAAAACTAAATTTCATGCATTAATGCATCATTCTCAAAAGAACATGCATTCATGCATCATTCTCAAAAGAATATGCACTCCATGCATCATTAAGATACATCCCCAACATGTTTGTTCTTCTTATTTTCAGGGTTGACACCACATCAGATTGACATGACGACCCATCTTATGATCTGCCCAATGGGTAAGCCTCAGAGGCTCATCCAGAAATGAAAAAGTTTCATCCCCAGTAGATAAACCAATGCATTTCCACCACCAACTTACCGAATCTAAATTCCGAACCAAGAGAGCTCTCAAATGGTCACTTCGTAGAGCGATCTCTTAGAATGAACTCGTAGAGGGAGCCATGAAAGAGTTACCTTTCATTATATTCCATATCCTAGGATGCTAATCAACTTAAAATGTTGCTATATTCGGCCAAAGAAGCCATCTTTCAACCCTAAAAGTTATTCGACCTAAGATTTGACCCTAGATGTCATCCTTTTTCTTTAGCCCTAGAAGCTGTTTGACCCAAAATGTCATAATTAACCCTAGATGTCACCACATTGGCCCAATATGCCATTCTCCAACCCTAGTAGTTGTTCGACCAAAGATATCGTATTTGACCCTAGATGTCATATTTGGCCCAAGAAGCCACCCTCTAGCCCAAGAGCTATTGACCCTAGATGTCATTTTGGCCCTAGACGCTATCTTTAGGTTTTACCCTAGATATCTTTCCTCATCCCTAGACGTAGTTTCCTATCGACCCAAGATGTTGTTTTGGCCCTAGATGCCACATTTAGGTTTGACCCTAGATGTCTTTCCTCAGCCCTAGATGTTGTTTCCTATCGACCCAAGATGTCGTTTTGGCCCTAGATGCCACCTTTAGGTTTGACCCTAGATGTCTTACCTCAGCCTAAGAAGCTATTTTCTATCGACCCAAGATGTCGTTTTGGCCCTAGATGCCACCTTCAGGTTTGACCCTAGATGTCTTACCTCAGCCCTAAAAGCTATTTCCTATCGACCCAAGATGTCATTCTGGCCCTAGATGCCACCTTCAGGTTTGACCCAAGACGTCTTACCTCACCCCTAGAAGTTGTTTCTTAGCGACCCAAGATGTCGTTTTGGCCCTAGATGCCTCCTTCAGGTTCAACCTTAGATGTCTTACCTCAGCCATAGAAGCTGACCATTTTGACCCAGGATGTCATTTTACCGCAAAACCATAAAGGTCACTCTCCTTTTTGACCTAGACTCCATCTCTACCAGACTCAAGATGTCACCTCAACTCTCTTAAGCCCCGAATACAATCTCAATCTCATAGCAATGCCTAGTCTTAAGGAACCAACTCTTATGGAAAAGACCAAGGAGATCTAACCCATCAAAATGGATATCTATTTATCTTTGTAAATCATTTGTATACAAACGATGCACAAAGAGGGGCAGCTGTTGTACCCCATGTTGATCGGGTTAGATTACAGCCAAACTCAACAAGGAAGCCCAAAGCGGAGGGTCACTTCTAGAACCTCAAGATACCCCAAGTCCAACAACAAAGGATAGAGGATGAAATTCGGAGACTAACGCACTTGACCGTGCTCAATTTCAGCTTAAAATGAGGAAGTTATGGCTAAAACAGTTTTGGTAATAAAAAGTCCAACTTGTAAAAGGATAGTCAATGCCCTTGGTCAAAATCTGGATCATCAAGTCAAATCCGAACATCAAGGTCAAATTCGAGCATCATGGTCAATCCTAGTTATTCCTTAACACGGAATAAGGATCCAAGCTATCTTTGCTATGGAATATGGAGCCTTAGTACGGAGTAAGGATTTGAGCCATCCACTCATCTGGAATAAGGAGCCTTAGCACGGAGTAAGGATCCGAGCCTTTCATTAATCTGGACTAAGCCTCCACTGATACGGAGTAAGGATCCGAGCCTTCCATTAAGCCTCACTAATACGGAGTAAGGATCCGAGCTTTCCATTGGTCCTTAACTAAAAGAAGTAAACATCCATAGATCAAGACTAGGTACCAATTGTGGGCGCTGTAGGGGTGCTAATCCTTTCTTACACGTAACCGACTCCCGAACCTTAATCTTTGAACCGTAGACCTTTTTCTTTTTAGGTGCCTAATCACACCTCTAAATTGTTTGGTGGCGACTCTGTTTTTTTCTATTCTTTCAGGGATTGTGCGAGCCTTGTGTAGGGATGACTCTAGGATCAATTAAATGAACCGGCATGGAGTCCTCTCACAAAGCCAGTTTCAAGCCCAGACGAAAACGAGTTATGACAACTGATCGACAATTTGCAAGTGTACAAATCGTACCAAGTAATAAAGTGGATATTTAAGTCCGGTTTGTCGAACCCAAGGGAAGGATGAAGAAATTAGAAATTTTTACTAGCTTATGTAGAGATTTTGATTGAAAATATATACAACAGAGCTGAATTTAAAACAAGTTGATTAAATGAATGTGAGAAATGGAAATAAGCTTTTTCGAGTAGAGATAAGTTCGATTGATAAAGGTGATTAGAGTTAGGATATCATTTGATGTATTTTTCTCAAGATTATGTCTTAGTTCAGTCTAATTCTTTCCTTGTGATAATATTTAATACCCAACCTCTAATGCATGAATTAGCCTTTTCCAAGTGTAGTAATTCTGTGTACACCCTAGCATGGGGGATGGGTGACCCTTTAAGATTTGGGTTGTTTAGTCTAGAGCTAGCATTACGCCCACTCTTAACTTGGTATCTTAGGTTTACACTCGCTGCCGCATGCCATGCAACCCCTAGTTTGAGTATCTTGATTTTTCCAAGACTTATGCTTTATTTTTCAATCCTTCACATAAATACCTAATATGCTAAAGTGAAATGGCCAGAATCCATTTTATATTTAAATCCAAGATATTCAATAAACATTCACAAGGTGAAGAAGATTAAACTAAAACATTACAATTTAATTTATTACATTAAACTTTATCCTAACCCCAATCAAGAGTTTTTAAGCTTCCGTAATATGTTTGAAGACAATAGAATTACAAAACATGAATTAAAAAATACCCAAAGAAAAGTTTGCCTATTCAGACCAAGAAATTCCAAGGTTGATCTTGTTTTCCCAGAGAAATTGTCTTCAAACTCCAAGAGATGTCCCAAACCTTCTTCACTCTCTCTTTCACTACTCTAGATGAGGAATGGAATTGTAGAATGGAAGAGAATTGGATGATAATTGATTGGATGCTTTACAATGAAGGATCAGCTCCCCTTTTATAGCGTCCCAAGATGAATTTAAATTTCCATTTATTTCTTATAAATTCTCCAAATAATTAGCCCCTCTTAAATCTCATGTAACTCCCTTATGTTTGATTTTGAAAATGAGATAAATCCCTCTCGTAAATCCCATAAAGACCTCAATCCAAATGCAGAGCACCAATTTGAATATGAATTTCTTTAATTAATTCTTCTTTGACTTGAATGTTTGGTGCCCGTCGTTTGATCAAATGACTTCGGTCCAGAAAGGAATAAGTATGCTGCAAAAATAATGGTTCCTCGCTGAAATTTGGGCTTTGGTCGGGTGAAGAAGGCTTCACCCGACCACCATGTGATGTCGTCAAAATTCACCCGACCAGAAGGAAGTTCTGTTCCTTGATGCTTGGAGAGTCCGAATATGCAAAATAAGCTTCACCCAACCACCTCCAAACAACCTCGGATTTCACCTGACAAGAAGGCAATAATCTTCGTTGAGGCTCGAAAAAGCTATCCCTGAAATATGGGCTTCACTCGACCTGGTCGGGTGGAGGTCCTTCACCCGACCTTCACCTGACCAACATGAATTTTGGTTGTCGTGAATTTTAGGTCCTTGGGATTCTTTCTTCCTTCTGTAAATTTGGTGAATTCTTCCTTGATTTTTGGATTACTGTCAAAATTTAGCAAAAATACCACAACAACTACAAAAAATCCTCTTTTCCGAGTTAGGGCATGAAAATGTGATATTGTAACTCTTTTAGGCAATAAATGAAGTAAAAGGCTATGAATTTGTACCCAAAATGGCCCTAAAAGGGGGGTATAAATCCCCCCGATCATCTCCTTCACACCGGAACCTTGCTCGTCTCAAGCAAGAATATAAATAAATGCTCAATCAAACAAGTGAAAAATAAGAAAAGGAAAAATCACAAATGAGATAATGGTCAGCAAAAAATCACATGTGACATAGGAAAGTGTATTGCATGATTGATAGGTCTGCCCAAAACACTTTGCATTGCGTTCTTATACTTAGTCCAACAATTATATACAATCCTGACCAATACTAAGGAACAACCAAGTTAAACAAGTTAAAAGTATAACAAGCAAATCTATGAAGTCCTCACAATGGAAATAAAGCGGCCTCACTCAAGTGTAAGTCTCACACCACTCGTGTAAGGACCCGTACCTTGAGTTAGTCGGTTTGCCTCCTGAGTAGAGTTTTTCTAGATTTTGACCTAGTAAATGGACTCCAATGAATTCACGTGCAAAAGGAAAGATGCTTAGAATGATGTCCTCTATCTACCACGAAGTTTCAGGCCAAATGGACATGTATGTGAGGTGCACGTGATATGGGTCCAATTCACGTGCAAGTGTGGTTGTCTTCTAAATGATGCAAGGAGGCTAGGGGTGAAGTTTGAGAGCATTTGGAGTTCATATGGAGTTGCACGTGAATTGGGAATTCACGTTCAAATTGGCGTGCAAGCATATTTTTGCATGGTTCCCTTGGTTTTGACATTCTAAGGAACTTTCTCCAAAGGACCATATTGAAATTCCGAGTATTGTGGCCTATATGGGTGCGGAAAGGTGCTAACCTGTGTGATCAAAACTACGTCGTTCGATCCTGGGTTTTACTTAATCAAAACTACGTCGTTTTGATAGTGGGAGGCCTATATAAGGATGAGGAGACTCCTTGTTCTAGGGTTAGGGGTTTTTCGGCCATTGCGGCCGTCGTGGAGAGAGAGAGAGCTAGAGAGAGGGAAAGGGGGAGAAGCTGCCTGGTTCTTCCGGAGCATCTTGCGGGGGGAGGACGGCATCTAACGCGGGAGCAAGGAGGATCTTCTTTAAGGTAGGGGTTCTATTTTCTTATACCTGATCCGGGGTTAGGCCCTGTGGTGAATCACCCATTGGAAATTGTCCTTGTTATCATACTATTTATATGTAAATTCATATAGGTGTGATCTCCTATATGAATGTTGGCCTTCAATGGCGTGTTGTTTGGATATATGTATATATGCCGAAGTGTTTGAAATTATGCCTGTGAAGTTGTGCATGTTATGTGTTTGAGGTAATGCCTGTGAGAGGCCGTGCATGTTATGTGTTTGAGGTAATGCCTGTGAGGCCACGCATGTCAAGTGTGTTAGACTATGTCCGTAGTAGGCTGGTTTATGAGCTTGTGGATATGCATGCTAAGTGTTCGATGTTATTCCTGTGTGATTAAGCATACTAAGTGTTTGATGTTATGCCTGTATGGCCATGTGTGCTGCGTGTTCGCTTGTACACCCGGTGGTCGTGGAAGCCCGGGGACTGTTTTGTGGAACCCGGTGGCTGTGGAAGCCCGGGACTATTTTGTGGAACCCGGTGGCGGTGGAAGCCCGGGACTGTTTTGTGGAACCCGGTGGTTTGGAAGCCCGGGACTATTTTGTGGAACCCGGTGGCCGTGGAAGCCCAGGGACATTTTTGTGGAACCCGGTGGTCGTGGAAGCCCGGGATCGTTCTTGAAACCCGGTGGGTGTGGAAGCCTGGGAGTGTTTATGTACCAGCCCATGTATGATTGTGTTTCTTGTTATAGCCTGTAACTATATCTGGTGGAATAATTGTATCACGACACGAACACTTGTACACAAGGCATGTAGATATTAGGTGCATGGGATGGGTTGGGGAGACATGATCCCTACTTGAGCGTGGTTGCTCACCCCTCCTACCATGTTGTTTTCTTTACGGGAACCTACGGGCGTTAGGTGGGACCCCAAGGTGGAAGACCTTATTTATTTTATTGTTTATGTTATTTCATTATGGGAACTGATGTAACCCCAATGGGGATGGATTGAAAAGAAGACTTTGTATTAAAGACTGATTTGGTTTGTGGACTGCTTGATGGACTTTATTTTTCTTGAATGTGTTGTGAATGTTTAAAATGTTCGGTTCTTGGTTTGTATCCTAACCCCTTTGCCCTCCGTGTGGGTAAAAAGGGAGTCACGTACCGGTTTCCTCGGGTTGGAAATCCGGGGCGTGACAATATGGTATCGAGCATGGTCTAGTTGGCCTAGGGTAGTGGGCGGACTTGGTTATCTTGAGTCCTTTGGAGGAGCCTGGAGGGACATGCCTGATCAACATGGTCCTCTTTGAGCCTCCAAGGTGTACTTAGGGTAGTCCAGTCTTGTGGTAGGATTTGCATGCATTGGCATTAGGGCACTAGTTGCATTTGTTGTCATGTGTGAAGGATGTGCATAACATGATCATGTGTGAACTGTGCAACTCTGAATATTCTTGGAATGCCTTGGGTATGACTACAATGTGGACTGTGCTGTGTGCAATATTGATTGATGCAATGGTTAAAATGTGTGTAATGCCATGTACGGCTTGACTTGATAATGAGGTAGAGGTAGTCAACTTGTTAGTAGTCAAACGCGTTCGACGTTTGTGCATCTTACTTCATGTAGTAAGAATGCCACCGAGGAGAGTGACACGTGCGTCCGGGCAATGGGCGATGAGTCATCTGCCCATGAGGGTCCGGGTGCGGGGCCATCCGTTGGGGGGCATGCGTTGTTATTGGCACGGCTACAAGAAGGCATCCGGCTGGAGGTACGAGAGCTACGGGAGGGACTCCGGCGGACGTTCGGGAGGAGGTGCGCCGTGAGATGGCGGCAGACAACAGGTGGTGCCACCACCACCACCACCAGTAGGAGAGCCGCCTCGTGAGCGTGAGAGTTCGCCGGGTGGTGTACCGACCCGTGCAGAGGATGACGTGGTGACACGGTTCCGAAAGGAACAACCTCCGCGATTTAAGGGGGGAGAAGATCCTGTGGTAGGCGAGCGATGGTTGAGGCAAATTGAGCATGTGTTCTCCTTTCTCCTGCCCTGGGAGGAGGATAAGGTGCGACCGGCAATTCGGGCACTGGAGGGGGATGCTTTGGAGTGGTGGACGAGTGTAGCGGGGAGCCGTGCGGTGCAACTCATGTTTTGGGAGGAATTCTTGCAACTCTTCCATGATGAGTTCTTCCCGGAATCGGTGAGATGGCAGAAGAGGGAGGAATTTGGCAGCCTGAAGCAAGGATCAAAGACGGTGCCCGAGTATGAGCGGGAGTTCCGGAGCTCGAGTAGGTTTGCCCCCGAGACAAGTGGCAAAGGAGGACCTAAAGGCCCACAAGTTCACTGGGTCTTAGGCCAGCCCTTAGGGAAAGGGTGGCGATTCTATGCTTGAGGACCTATCGTCGAGGCCGTGGAGACGGCCCGTATAGCCGAGAGAGAGCCGGATGGTGGGAGGCAGGCCCATCCGGGTCGCCGATTGCGAGTGGGCCTGATCGAGATGCAGGGTCCAAGAGGCTCAAGACGGAGGAGAGGGATAGCGGTTCCTTCCGCAGCAGGGGACAGACATTGGTGAACCCAGGGGAGGTCTAACTTTGGCGGTGGCAGACGGGCGGTCCAACAGGGGGTCTCCCCGGCTGGTTGTTACTGGTTGTGGGGAGCAAGGCCACTTGAGAAAGGAGTGTCCAAAGAGGGACCGAAAATGCCATAGATGTGGACGAGAGGGCCATCCGAGCCGGGTTTGCCAGGAGTGGCAACAGGGGAGTTGGAGGCATGACATCTAGCACAAGGAGTGATGCCAGGTTTTCGTGCACCAGCAGAGAGACCAGCTCGTCGGTGGCCGGCTAGTCGGCAGGATCGAATCGGACCCGACCTCGGGGGAGGCCGGAGCGGCGACGGACCGAAGGCTGAGGCGCCTTGGCGGGAAGCGCCCAGGTGAGTGAGCCGACCGGTGGCACGGGCCAAGGGAGGGTGTTTGCGCTGGAGGCGACGTACCCGGAGGAGGCCGAGCTACCACCCCCACCACCGAGGGCGGAGCAGGACCATCGGTGGTTAGAGGTACCCTCTTGATCTCCCGTACCTTAGCTTCGTTCTTTTCGATACGGGTGCATCATGTTCGTTTGTTCTTGAGCTTGTAATAGACGGCTTGGGGTTAGCTTGTGTGGAGGCCGCGAGGCCCCTAGTTGTGGAGTCTCCAGGTGAGAGGCATGATTGAGGTACGGCGAGTGTGTCGTGACCGTGTGTTAACCATAGGCGAGGTGGAGCCGAGTTTTGACTTGCATGTGATGCCTTTGAGAACGTTTGACCCGATCTTGGGTATGGATTGGCTTATGGCTTTCCAGGCCAAGATAGATTGTTATCGGCGGCGTGTGACCTTCATGACACCCTGCAGGGACCTCTTGCACCCTGCAGGGGGAGTGGGATTGTGAGGCGAGTCGGGCCGGGCCGGTGTTGGACCAGTGGGGTGCCATTACCCACAGGTTAGCAACCCTGACCTTTGCCGAGGAGGGTAAGGTGGAAAAGAGGGTGTGGCCCGTTGTTGTGGACTAATTTCAGGATGTTTTTCCTGAGCGGTTGAGGAGTTTGCCACCTAAGAGGAGTGTGGAGTTCACCATTGAGTTGGTGCCAGGGGACGGGTCCGATTTCCCAAGTAGCGTATCGTATGGGGCCAGCTGAGTTGAGGGAGCTTCGAGAGGCAAATCGAGGAGTTGGTGGGTCAGGGGTATATCGGACCGAGTACCTCACCTTGGGGTGCCCCGGTGCTCTTTGCTAAGAAGGTTGATGGCACGCTTCGTCTCTGCATCGACTACGGAAGCCGAATTCGGTGACCGTGAAGAACAAGTACCCGTTGCCTCGGATAGATGACCTGTTTGACCAATTGAGTGGGGCCCGGTGGTTTTCCAAAATAGATTTACGGTCGGGGTATCACCAGCTCAGGGTTAGGGAGGAGGACATCCCTAAGACGGCTTTTCGGTGCGGTATGGGCATTATGAGTGGGTAGTGATGCCTTTCGGGCTCACTAATGCGCCAACAAGTGTTCATGCATTTGATGAACCAAGTCTTTGCCCCATACTTAGACTCGTTCATGGTGGTGTTTATCGACGATATCTTGGTGTATTCCAAGACCGAGAGGGAGCATGTGGAGCACTTGGCAACAATGTTGCAAACCTTGAGGGACCAGCGACTATTTGCTAAGTTTAGCAAGTGTGAGTTTTGGCTACAGGAGGTTCACTTTCTTGGCCATGTGGTGTCACTTGAGGGAGTTAGGGTGGACCCGGCCAAGATTGAGGCCGTGGCATCGTGGGCGAGGCCAACCAACGTTTTTGAGATCCGTAGTTTTCTTGGCTTGGCGGGGTACTATCGTCATTTTGTCGAGGGGTTCTCCCGTTTGGCGGCGCCTATGACGACGTTGACTCGGAAGGGCGTGAAGTTTGATTGGATCGACAAGTGCCGGCGGGCGTTTGAGACTCTCAAAACCCGTTTGACCACCGCACCGGTGTTGAGGTTACCTCGGGAGGATATTCCATATGAAGTGTCCTGTGATGCGTCCAGGGTTGGTTTGGGGTGTGTGCTTATGCGGGAGCACGGTGTGGTAGCTTATGGGTCGAGGCAGTGAAGCCTCATGAGCAGAATTATCCTACTCATGATCCGGAGTTAGCGGCCGTTATCTTCGCCCTGAAGAGTTGGCAGCACTACCTCTTGGGGGAAAAGTTTGTGGTGTTCTCGGATCACAAGAGCCTTCGTACATCTTTACTCGAAGGACTTGAATTTGAGGCAAAGGAGATGGGTGGAGTATTTGCAGACCTTTGACTTTACTCTTGCCTATACCCCGGGCAAGGGTAATGTTGTGGCCGACGCGTTGAGCCGAAAAGGGAAAGCCGAGGTGGCCGTGAGAGAGTGGAAGTTGATGGAGCGGTTGGCGATGTTGCAACCTAGCCTGTTGTTCGTGATGGTGGGACAGCCCGAGTCCTTTGGTGGTAGTGCCTGAGTTGTACCGGCGCGTCCCGGGAGGAACAACTGGGTGACATTGAGTGCGAGGTTCTCCGTGCCCGTATTGAGGCCGGGGAGCTATCTGGGGACCGGACGGAGGGTCCCGAGCATGAGTTGTCGTTTCAGGGGCGGTTGGTAGTAGCTTCTTCCCTCGGGGGATGAGGTGATGAGGGAGTTTCACCAATCTAGAGTTGCTGTGCATCCAGGGGGTACGAAGATGTACCATGGGCTTCGGGGGCATTTTTGGTGGCCTGGGATGAAACGCGATGTAGCTGCCTTTGTTTCGCGGTGCCTCACGTGTCGGCAGGTGAAGGCCGAGCATCGGCGGCCGGCGGGCATGTTACGCCCTTGCCCATAGCAGAGTGGAAGTGGGACCATATCGCGATGGATTTTGTGGATGGTCTTCCACCCACCACCGGGAGGAAGGATATGATTTGGGTGATTGTGGATCGACTCACAAAGTCGGCCCATTTCCTTGCTGTGTTCGCGAGCGGGACTCCATTGGGACCTTGAGTCGGCTATACATGAACGAGATTGTGAGACCGCATGGAGTACCATCATCGGTTGTCTCGACCGGGATTCGAGGTTCACTTCCCGTTTCTGGGCAGGTTTGCAGGAGGCTATGGGGACCAAGCTTCATTTGAGTACAGCCTTTCACCCCGAGACCGACGGCCGACCGAGAGGACGAATCGGACGTTGGAGGACATGTTACGGGCCTGTGTGTTAGATTTCGGGGGTTCGTGGGCAACTCACCTTCCTTTGGTGGAGTTTGCCTACAACAACGATTATCGGGCATCCATTGGGATGGCTCCTTTTGAGGCGTTGTACGGACGGCCGTGTCGGTCACCTTTGTGTTGGACCGAGGTGGGGGAGACAGCTCTCTTGGGGCCACGGTTGGTTCAAGAGGCTACCGAGAAGGTCCAGTTGATTCGTCGGCGTTTGTTGTCGGCTCGAGTCGGCGAAATCTTATGCGGATCAGCGGCGGCGACCTTTGGAGTTTTCTGTTGGTGATCATGTGTTCCTTCGTGTTTCCCCACGTCGTGGACATCGACGGTTTGGGCGAGGTTCCAAGCTATCTCCGCGGTTTATTGGTCCTTTTGAGATTCCGGATCGTGTAGGGCCTGTAGCCTACCTGGTTAGCGTTCCCACCGCGGTGAGTCAAGTGCACAACGTGTTTCACGTGTCCCGATTGCCAGGAAGTATCACCCCGACCCCACTCATGTGATTGATTGGGGGACGTTGGACATTGAGGATGACATGTCCGTCATTGAGGCCCCGATCCGTATCCTAGATCGGCGAGAGAAGCTTTTGCGTGGTCGTGCTATTCCTTTGGTTCGCGTGCTGTGGCAGCACCGTGGCATTGAGGAGGAGACATGGGAACGTGAGTCCGTGATGCGTGAGCAAGCACCCGGACTTGTTCGAGGACGAACAATGTTAAGCGTGGGAGGTGGTCATTGGCCAGGGGATGGATAGTGATGTTTTCTTGTGATGTGTTTTCTTGTATTAGTTGATGTATTTGTATTGTCTTTTAAAGACATGTGTTCTTATTTGTGATGTGCCTTGAGATGTGTATTCGTGCCATGTGGACATGTGTTATGTGCATTATTGTGGTTATGGATTATGGTGGTACTGTTATGTCTTTGTTGTCTTGTGTGTGGTGTATGACCCATTTGGGTGTTGTGGCTCGCCGTGTGGCAAATGGGTAGCTTGTGTTTGTTTTCCTCATATGTCATTTCTTTTCGAGGACGAAAAGTCTTAAGGGGGAGAGGATGTAAGGACCCGTACCTTGAGTTAGTCGGTTTGCCTCCTGAGTAGAGTTTTTCTAGATTTTGACCTAGTAAATGGACTCCAATGAATTCACGTGCAAAAGGAAAGATGCTTAGAATGATGTCCTCTATCTACCACAGAAGTTTCAGGCCAAATGGACATGTATGTGAGGTGCACGTGATATGGGTCCAATTCACGTGCAAGTGTGGTTGTCTTCTAAATGATGCAAGGAGGCTAGGGGTGAAGTTTGAGAGCATTTGGAGTTCATATGGAGTTGCACGTGAATTGGGAATTCACGTTCAAATTGGCGTGCGAGCATATTTTTGCATGGTTCCCTTGGTTTTGACATTCTAAGGAACTTTCTCCAAAGGACCATGTTGAAATTCGAGTATTGTGGCCTATATGGGTGTGGAAAGGTGCTAACTTGTGTGATCAAAACTACGTCGTTTTGATCCTGGGTTTTACTTAATCAAAACTACGTCGTTTTGATAGTGGGAGGCCTATATAAGGATGAGGAGACTCCTTGTTCTAGGGTTAGGGGTTTTTCGGCCATTGCGGCCGTCGTGGAGAGAGAGAGAGAGCTATAGAGAGGGAAAGGGGGAGAACGCTGGTTGTTCGCCGGAGCATCTTGCGGGGGGAGGACGGCATCTAACGCGGGAGCAAGGAGGATCTTCTTTAAGGTAGGGGTTCTGTTTTCTTATACCTGATCCGGGGTTAGGCCCTGTGGTGAATCACCCATTGGAAATTGTCCTTGTTATCATACTATTTATATGTAAATTCATATAGGTGTGATCTCCTATATGAATGTTGGCCTTCAATGGCGTGTTGTTTGGATATATGTATATATGCCTGCCAAGTGTTTGAAATTATGCCTGTGAAGCTGTGCATGTTATGTGTTTGAGGTAATGCCTGTGAGGCTGTGCATGTTATGTGTTTGAGGTAATGCCTGTGAGGCCACGCACGTCAAGTGTGTTAGACTATGTCTATGTAGTTGGGTTTATGAGCTTGTGGATATGCATGCTAAGTGTTCGATGTTATTCTGTGTGACTAAGCATACTAAGTGTTTGATGTTATGCCTGTATGGCCATGTGTGCTGCGTGTTTGCTTGTACACTCGGTGGCCGTGGAAGCCCGGGACTGTTTTGTGGAACCCGGTGGTCGTGGAAGCCTGGGACTATTTTTGTGGAACCCGGTGGCTGTGGAAGCCCGGGATCGTTCTTGAAACCCGGTGGTCGTGGAAGCCCGGGAGTGTTTATGTACCAGCCCATGTATGATTGTGTTTGTTGTTATAGCCTGTAACTATATCCTGGTGGAATAATTGTATCACGACACAACGCACTTGTACACAAGGCATGTAGATATTAGGTGCATGGGATGGGTTGGGGAGACATGATCCCTACTGAGCCGTGGTTGCTCACCCCTCCTACCATGTTGTTTTCTTTACAGGAACCTACAAGGCGTTAGGTGGGACCCCAAGGTGGAAGACCTAATTTATTTTATTGTTTATGTTATTTCATTATGGGAACCGATGTAACCCCAATGGGGATGGATTGAAAAGAAGACTTTGTATTAAAGACCGATTTGGTTTGTGGACGCTTGATGGACTTTATTTTTCTTGAATGTGTTGTGAATGTTTAAAATGTTCGGTTCTTGGTTTGTATCCTAACCCCTTTGCCCTCCGTGTGGGTAAAAAGGGGAGTCACGTACCGGTTTCCTCGGTTTGGAAATCCGGGGCGTGACAACTCGCTTTCAATACCTCTAAGGGTTTTCAGACCTTAAGTATGTACAAGCAGTCCTCTTATGGTGACACAACAAGTCTTACCGCAAACCATAGCCTTTGCTATATGCCACCGTGAGAGGTGAATTACCCAAATGATGCTCAACCCTAAAAGATGTGACTTAGAAATTCATCATGCACAAAATAAAAGTGGCACAAAATATGGGGTGTACTGTATTATTTGGTACAACAATTGTCACTATTGTTTTCCTCTTCCATTTTTTTGTTTTTTTCTTTTCTTCGCATGTTTTTATTTTTGTCACAGTTTTTTTTGTTTTTTGTTTTTTTTTCAAATGAAGTAGAGCCAATACTGAAGAGCATCAACTAGGCTACCCACATCACAGTAACATGTGACTCTAGCCTATCTTAGCTAGCACAAACCAATCACCATAAGTGGGTCAAATATGCACTTGCCCAAGCTTATTAACCAAGAGATAAAATCACTCATAAAAGGAAAATTATGATGATAGACTGTTTCTCTCTAAACACACAACTCCAAGGATTTTAGCAAGCTTTTGCATTTAAATATGAAAAACCTAGTACGAACCCAAATGCTGGCTCATGCATATAATGATATCATTCCAAGCATAGAGAAAATAATTTAAAGAGTCTGAGCATAACTACCAATACACACAATATACTTCAAGTAGGTACAGGTGCCTCTATCCTAAACCATATGCTATCTCCAATGTCAAGCAAGCATTCATGCAATCAATCAATCATGCAGTGTATATACAAGGGATAAAATAAAAATATGTAATCAATTAAAACAAAAACAATAAAAAGTGTGCAACACTTTTCCCTCCTTCACACTTAAACCAAGGCATGGTCTCCATGCCAAAAATGAGAGGAAAGTAAGGAGAAAAGTACACGGGCTAAGCTGGTCGGCTGAAAAAGTATATAAATTGAGCAACCATTTCCTGAAGTGCATCAGGGGAGAGCTTTAGTGTAGTTGTCAACGTGTCGTTGTGGGCTTGAACACAGGCGCCCATATAAAAACACACAAAAGCTCTACAACTGTTGGTATTTGGCTGCTGAGGAATACCGTGGCGAGGGAAGAGTGGGGGGCGTCGAGCTGGAGGATGCCATCCACTCTGAGAAAAGAAACCAAAGGTGTGGAGAGCATCACTAATGTTGGAGTGAAGTGAGACGGTCACTGGGCTCCGAATGTCGTTCATCTTTTAGTCCTTCCAAATTATTTGTACTGATGGATAAAGTTCCTTTCTGAAAAATTCAAAATCCTACGAAACAAAACACACAAAACAAGACAAAACAAAACACAAAGGTATACTAGGCTGCCTCCTGTGAGAGCTTGTTTAAGGTCCCAACTAGACCATTGTATGAGGATCGTTACCCTGGATCTATTAGTTTTATGACTTCAACTTTGACAACCGCTTGATTGTTTGGATTAAGTCTCCTTTGATGCTCTAAAGTCCTCATCTCTTTGCCCTTTAATTTCACCTTTGGAGCTTCCTAAATTGATGGTGGTGGTAAAGGCTTTCCTGGGCCTTGTTCTTCGAATTTTTGTCTCCATGTGAAAGGCTCAGCTTTTGGTGCCTTCTCCTCAATAGCCACTTCCTCATAGCTTACATATGATGGACCTACCATAGCTATATCCAAAGGTTTTTAAATATTATAATATGGTTACTTACCATATTTTCCACGAAGTCCACCCTGTATCCTTGCGCAGAGTTATCCGAATGCGTTATACTTTAAACACATTAAACTCTATCTTCTCATCACCAATGTTTAGAGTCATTTATCCTCCCTTCACATCGATGATGGCTCCAGCTGTTGCAAGGAAACATCATCCCAAAATCAGAGGCATAGCTTCGGCCTCATCCATATCTAGAGCAATAAAGTCCACCGGGATTATTAAATTTCTGACTTGTAAAGGAGCATTCTCCAAAATCCCGACAGGATGCTTGATTGACTTGTTTGCCAACTGGAGTGTGATGGATATTGGTCATAATTCCACAAGTCCTAATCTCTTGCACATTGAATAGGGAATCAAGCTTACACTTGCACCAAGGTCGCAAAGGGCATTGTCGAAAGAGAGATCGCTGATGATGCAAGGAATAGAGAAACTAGCCGGATCAATTAGCTTAGGTGGAAGATTCTGTTGAATTATCGCACTGCAGCTTGTTCGAGAGTGCCATGGTAGCATGTTCCTCTAGTGCTCTTTTGTTTCCCACAATTTCCTTTAAACATTTTGCATATGATGGCATTGTTGCAAGAATATCGGCAAAAGGAATTGTTACCTTCAGTTGTTTGAAGATATCCATGAATTTGTTGAACTGTTCATCCTTCTTCCACTTCATTTCTCTTTGAGGGAATGGTATAGGTGGAACGTACGGCTTGAGCTCCTTCTTTCGTGGTTGCTCTTCAATTTCTTGAGCCTCCTTGGACTTATCTTCTCCAAGCTCTTTGTCCTTGGCAGGCTCTTTAGTTTCTTGAACCTCCTTTGGTTGATTTTGATCTTTGTTCTGCTTTGGTTCCATATAAGGTTCTTATTGTTGAAGTTCCTTGCCGCCTCTCAATGTTACTACATTGCAGTATTCTCGGGGGTTGGGCTTCGAGTGGCTTGGAAGTTCTCCAGGATTTCATTTAGTAATAGCCTTAACAATTTGTGAAAGTTGAGTTTCTATCCTCTTGCCTTGGCTTTCAGCTCTATCCATTCTTGTGCTAATCTCCTGGATTTTGTCATTCGTGACATTGGCGACCTCCTAACTATCTTTTTGCTCTGGTTGACTCCTTTCTTTGTTATTCTTGGTGGTCGGAAGTTCTGTCCACTAGCTCGGCCTTGATTGTTGTTAGACTATTGTTGATCACCCACCTAAAATTGGGGTAATTTCTCCAGCCTGGATTGTAAGTGTTGGAGTAAGGATTGTTCTGAATGAAGTTAACTTGATCCTTACTCTCCATCGGATTACTGAATTAACATACCTCACTCTCCATCGGATTACTGAATTAACAGATGTTCAGAGGGCAAGTTGTTGGTGAATGTGCTCCTCCGCACTCTAAACAATTGGAGCTTATGTTTGCCATAGGCTTGGCTACCAGCTTCTCTACTTGGCAAGTAAGTGCATCTAATCTGGAATTGAGTAGAGTGCTTTCTTCTACTTCATAAGCTCCAGGTTTGTTGGGAACTCTCCTCTTCCTTGTTCCCACAAAGAAATTCTTTGTCATATCTTCAATAAGAGTAGTGGCCTTTTGAATGCTCTCTTCATAAGAGTTCCTCCAGCAGCTGCATTAAGGAGATTCTGGTCTTCTTGGCTTAATGCATAGAAAAATATTTCCAATAGGAACCCTTTGTTAAGCCCATGGTTTGGGCACCTACTCTGCAAATTTTTAAAACACTCCCATGCTTCTCTGATGTTCTCTCCCGTTCCTTGAGAGAAAGAGGTAATCTGACTCCTTAACTTGGAGAGTTTCCCTGGAGGGAAGTATTATGATAAGAATTCCTGTGCACAATCTCCCCAGTTGGTGAAGTAATGGTCCGAAAAGGAGTTGAACCATTGTAGTGCATTGTCTCGGAGGGACCATGGAAACATTTCCAGTCTGATGGTATCTTCGGGCACCCCCTGCTTCCTGATCGTTCAGCAGATTTGATTGAATCTAGATAAATGGGTGTACGGATCCTCAGTGGGTAGCCCGCCAAATCTGTGCTGAGTCACTAGGTTGATTAATTGAGGAGAGAAGTCGAAGTTCACCTTGGTGATCTCAGGTGAGTCTATAGGATTGTGTATGTGCCTAGCATCGGGAGTAACATATTCCCGGACAAGTCTATTGTCCATGTAATCTTCATCCATGATTGGCCTTGGTTAAGGTCAAGATTCTACCACTTCTTCGTGGAATAGTAGGTCTAATCCATCCAACCTTTCTCCTTCAGGTGTTCAGGGTAGCTCCTGGTTTGAGTTTGCCATCCTTTGCTCAAATACTTCCTTAAGTTGTCGCACTCGAGCTCAGAATGATTTCTCCAGTTCAGGATCGAAGGGAATGTCAATGCTCTTTGACCTTCGACTCATAAACCCAGCTATTGTCACTTGCAAACACAATATCAAAGAATATCCAAAACACAGTTGTTAAATTTGAAGCTAGAAAAGAATTTCCTATTCTATCATTGCCTTCCGCGGCAACGGCGCCAAAAACTTGATAGGCAATTTGCAAGTATACAAATCGTGACAAGTAATAAAGTGGACATTTAAGTCCGGTTTGTCGAACCCAAGGGAAGGATGAAGAAATTGGAAATTTTTACTAACTTATGAAGAGATTTTGATTAAAAATATATAAAACAAAGCTGAATTTAAAACAAATTGATTAAATGAATGCGAGAAATGGAAATAAGCTTTTTCGAGTAGAGATAAGTTCAATTGATAAAGGCGATTGAGTTAGGATTTCATTTGATGTATTTTTCCCAAGATTATGTCTTAGGTTTACACTCATTGCCGCATGTCATGCAACCCCTAGTTTGAGTATCTTGATTTTTCCAGTACTTATGCTTCATTTTCTAATCCTTCACATAAATACCTAATATGCTAAAATGAAATGGCTAGAATCCACTTTATATTTAAATCCAAGATATTCAATAAACATTCACAAGGTGAAGAAGATTAAACTAAAACATTACAATTTAATTTATTACATTAAACTTCATCCTAACCCCAATCAAGGGTTTTTAAGCTTTCGTAATATGTTTGAAGACAATAGAATTACAAAACATGAATTAAGAATACCCAAAGAAAAGCTTGCCTATTCAGACCAAGAAATTCCAAGGTTGATCTTGTTTTCCTAGCAGATTGTCTTCAAACTCCAAGAGATATCCCAAACCTTCTTCACTCTCTCTTTCTCTACTCTAGATGAGGAATGGAATTGTAGAATGGAAGAGAATTGGATGATAATTGATTGGATGCTTTACAATTAAGGATCAACTCCCCTTTTATAGCCTCCCAAGATGAATTTGAATTTCCATTTATTTCTTATAAATTTTCCAAATAATTAGCCCCTCTTAAATCTCATGTAACTCCCTTATGTTTGATTTTGAAAATGAGATAAATCCCTCTTTTAAATCCCATAAAGACCTCAATCCAAATGCGAGCACCAATTTGAATATGAATTTCTTTAATTAATTTTTCTTTGACTTGAATGTTTGGTGCCCGTCGTTTGATCAAATGACTTCGCTCCAGAAGGGAATAAGTATGCTTGCAAGAATAAGGGGTTCATCACTGAAATTCGTGCTTTCGTCGGGTGAAGAAGGCTTCACCCGACCACCATGTGATGTTGTCAAAATTCACCCGACCAGAAGGAAGTTCTGTTCCTTGATGCTTGGAGAGTCCGAATATGCAAAATAAGCGTCACCCGTAGGGGAGCAACGTAGCCCCTGTCATCACCCGTTTTTGACCGGGCTCGTTGCTGGCTTTTGTGAAAAGACTCCATGCTAGTTCATTCCATTGATCCTAGAGTCATCCCTGCACAAGGCTCGCACAAACCATTAAAGAAAAGAAAAACACAGAGTCGCCACCAAACAAATTAAAGGTGTGATTAGGCTAGAAAAAGAAAGGGTCTATGGTTCCAGAAAATTAGGTTCGGGAGTCGGTTACGTGTGGGGAAGGAAAAAAAACTCTTGCACCTCCACAACGCCCACAATTGGTACCTAGTCTTGATCTATGGGTGTTTGTTTGCTTTATTATTTATTCAAAAAAAGAGTTTTTTTTTGTATTTTTAATTTTAAGAAAAAGAAAGATTTTAGGATCTAGGTCTTAAAACCACAAAAAAGGAGATTTTAATAAAATAAAAAAGGGACATTCTAATTTTAGAAAAAGAATGTGGGATCTAGGCCCATGTGACAATGTTGCATTTTTATAAGAAAACAAAAGTAATTTTCCTTTTTTAGAAAAGAAAACAAAAATAATTTGAATTCAAATAAGAAAATACTACCACAATTAATATTGGCCCAGGCAGACTAGGATATGAGTGTCTAGGGCTCAACCCTCATGACCGCCCAGGCCTTGTTTAAATTTTCTAGAAAAGATTTAAGTTTTTGTGTTTTTACATTTTATTATTTTTTGAAAATAATAAAGGAAGAAAAAAAAGAGATGCAAGATGTTTGTTTTTTGTATTTTCGTTTTTCTACTTTAGAGAGATGAGGAAAAAAGAAAAAAAGAGCAATTTTTGGGTTTTATGTTTGAAAACGGGCGGGGAAAAAAAAGTAGAGAACCTGAAAGAATGAATAATGCAGTTTGAGCTCCTTTTACCTTCAAGTAACGCTTTCTGAAAACACAAAGGTTAGAAAAAAGAAACCTTTCCAATCTCGACCTTCTCCCATGAAGTACAATGATTCTAGGCACTTTACTCTTTGAAAATGAGTATATATCTCTTTGAAAATTCCCAGGATACTCTCTTTATCCCTCTCTGATTTTTATCTCTAAGAAATGCGACCAAAAATTCCTCTTTCTGAATAATCTGCTCGATACGTGATAATCCTCCGATACTTGATAATTCATTCGATATTTGATAATTCCTCTCGATACTTGATAATTCCTCCTGATACTTGATAATTCCCTCTGATACTTGATAATTGATGCCTGATGTTCCCACTAGATGGCCTATTTATAGGTATTTTAGGGGAAGTATCCGTTGGTGCATTAATTGCACTCTTTATAATTTCCAAAGAGTCAATTGCAGTGTCCCGAGGGCTTAATTATGGTTTCCTATTCCCATGTTTTGAAAAAGAAAGTCCCGATGCCTAAAAATAAATAAATCACTTGGGATTATTTATTTCTATGCTGTATCTGGACGCCTTGGTGGGTAAGGGCTGGATAAATCTATAGAGTATTAATGCCGTTGGGAATTAATGGTTATGCAGTCCCTAGGGGTCAACTGTGATATCCCGAGGAATTTAATTACAGAGGCTCCCTGTCCCTATGCTTAAAAATGGAGTCCCCAAGATGCTGATCGCAATTAATGCATTAAAAGGATTTTTCTGGATTTTTCTGAGTCCCGATGCTTTAAAGCTCTTTCCAGACCTTGTGGAAGAGTTATTTTGGAGTTTTTTCGAATTATTTAGGTGATTTCCGGACCAATGGGTCCTTATTCCGCTTCAGCAGGTCCTTATTCAGCACCAGTGGGCTTAGCCCGGATTTGACCAAGTTTGACCATCGGATTTGGCTTATTCCGCATCAATAGGCTTATTCCACATCAATGGTCCTTATTCAGCATCAGTGAGCCCTTATTTAGCACCAATGAGTCCTTATTCAACACCAGTGAGTCCTTATTTAGCATTAGTGGGTCCTTATTCAGCACCAGTGAGTCCTTATTTAACATCAATGGGTTTAGCCCGGATTTGTCAGCGCTAATTTCCTTACTCCATATCAGTGCTAATTCCTTACTCCATGTGAATGGTTAGCTAGGATTTCTTACTCCAGATTTGACCAAGTTTAACCGCCGGATCTAGGCTTATTCCAGACTAGTGGGCTTAGCCCGGATTTGACCAAGTTTGACCACCGGATTTGGGCTTAGTACGGATTTGACCATGTTTAACCACCGGATTTGGGCTTAGTCCGCATCAACGGGCTTAGCCCTGATTTGACCAAGTTTGACCGCCGGATTTGGGCTTAGTTCGGATTTGACCAAGTTTGACCACCGGATTTGGGTTTCCCCAAAAATTTCCGTGTGTGGGCTTACCACCGGATTTGGGCTTAGTACGGATTTGACCATGTTTGACCACCGGATTTGGACTTAGTCCGCATCAACGGGCTTAGCCCGGATTTGACCAAGTTTGACCACCGGATTTGGGCTTATTCTGGATTTGACCAAGTTTAACCATCGGATTTGGGTTTCCCCAAAAAATTCCGTGTGTGGGCTTGGTCGCCACGTGGCGCTTCTACTTAGGCTTCCTTAGGCCTCTCTTGTTCTCACTTGCTGTGTAAGGAGAGTGTCTTTGTATATATACTGGGCGAAGTAGAAGCAAAACGGCAATGTGGGACAAACATGCATATGAAGAACCAAAATTCGTGAAAAATTGACAGATTTATGGGGCAACTTCAAAAATTCATAACTTTCTCCACAGAGCTCGGACTAGGACCAAATTGGTCTTGTTTTGCTCGAAATCCTGTTATCTATCTTATGAAAGTAAAATCACTCCAAAAGGAGCATCCATTTAGGAGAAAAATGGGAAATACTGCTCAGAGGTACATGATAAAGTGAGCATTCTGCCCATCCGATTCAAAAATTCATAGTTAATTGCACAGAACTCGGATTACCCTCAAACAAGTTGGAGATGATATATAAAGATGTTATCTAACTAATGAAATTGACTATATTCAGATCCAATAAGTATTGAGAAAGTTATTGGCAAAATAGTGCACTGCGCACTAGCTGTCTCCCCCAAATTTGTACAAGGTTTGGTTGCCAACATTGAAAAATCATAACTAATTGAATACATCCCGGAATATTCTCAAACCAATTGGAAATGATAGATAAAGATGTTATCTAATCAATGCAATTGACTTTGTTGGATTACGACAAGTATCGGGGAAGCTATTAATGAAATAGTGGGCAGCCCACCGGTTGTCCAATTCAACTTGGTACTTTTGTCATAATCATTTCATTTCTCCTCGGAATCAAGTGTGATCAAGTGCGTTGTTCTCCGAATGTCATCCTCTATCACTTAGTGGTCCTTCGCCAAGTACGGTTGCGATCTAACCCGGTCAAAATGGGGTACAACAGCCCCCATTTACCCTTGTAATCTGGTTTATGAATCTATATTGAATATTGCAAACCATTTTGGATTATTTGGAAAACATGTGTTTAAGTTGAATCTGATTTTTTCATGCATGAAATTGGATACCTTAACCCTAGTCTGAGTGGAATTGCTATTTTTAATTTAATAATGTTTAGTGGACCAAACTAATATTGTTAAATTTGTCAATAGCCTTTGATTAATTTGCACACATGGACCAAATGGTGCATAAATCTTAAATTGATTCTCACACGGATTAAGTGGTGTAATGACCCATGTTTTGGGTGTGAGGAGTTAGTCAAAGTTTTGCCTTTTGAGTGGCAATTTTCTAGTTTTTGGGGAACTTCTACTCATGGACTTCACCAAATCATTTTATTTACCAAATAGGAAACTTTTGACTAAAGAGGGCAGCCTAGGGAGGCAGAAATAGAATGCACGTCATATGGGACATTATGACGTGCAAGGTTTTTATTGCATGCCTGCCTTCTACATGATGCAAGGAAGCTTGGGGTAGAATTTCACAGCATTTGGAGCTGTACGTCATATGGGGATATGACGTGCATTATGGCGTGCAGCCATATTTTTGCACCATCACCTTGGTTTTGTGATTCTAATCATGTTTTCCTAAAGGGGCATGTTGGAATTGTGGGTATTTTGTCTTGTGTGGGTGCGGGAAGGTTGTAGAGCTGTTCCATCAAAACTACGTCATTTTGATGTTGTAATGTCTATATAAAGAGGGAGGTCTCTTAGGTTTAGGGTTCTTCATTTGGCTAGCCACCGCAGCCGTCCAGAGAGAGAGAGAGAGAGAGGGGGGGAAGGAGAGCTTTTGGTTGCTGCCGAAGCATCTTGCGTGGGTGGACGGCGTCCAGCGTGGGAACGAGAAGGATTTTCTTTGCGGTAGGGGTTTTGTCTTTTTGTACCCCAATCCGGGGTTAGGCCCTGCGATGGATTAACTGTTGAGTTATAGTGTCGTTGATATATTATATATATGTAAATTCATATAGGTGTGACCTCCTATATGAATGTTGGCCTTCAATGGCATATTATTGTGTTTGATATTAAGCCTATGTGGCTATGCATGTTAGGTATTTGGTTTTAAGCCTGTGTGGCTGGGTTTTTGAGCCTGTGATTGTATGCGTGCTAAGTGTTTGATGTTATGCCTGTGTGACTATGCGGACTATGTGTTTGATGTTATGCCTGAGAGGCCGTGGCAATGTAACCGAATATGTTGGCCTGTGTGGCACTTGAGAGGTCAGGATATGTTAGCCTATGTGGCTAAGCCTGAGAGGTTATGGATATGTTAGCCTATGTGGCTAAGCCTGAGAGGCCAGGATATGTTAGCCTTATGTGGCTAAGCCTGAGAGGTCGTAGATATGTGAGCCTGTGTGGCTATGGTAACGGTTGTACTTGTTTGGTGACTTGTGGATTGATACTCAATTGTGGAATATAACCTATTTTTATCTTATTGTCACTACACGGCACCTGTGCACATTCTCATGTAGATGCTAGGAACATAGGATGAGTTAGGGAGACATGATCCCTACTGAGCTGTGGTTGCTCACCCCTCCTACTATGTTCTGTTTTTCTCAGGGACCTACAGGCGTTAGGTGGGAACACCAATGTGGACAGCAGTTCAGTTTGTGGTTTTGGTTAATGTTATTTGTATTATTATTTTTGAGAGGCTTTGTACCCCAGGGGGAGATATTGTAAAGTGGATTTTATTGTAATAAAGGCATGTGGTTTGGTTGTAAACATTTGTGGTGGTTTGAATATAATAAATATATGATTTTGTCTTCCTGAATATATCTCGTAGAGGTGTATGTTATCCTATGTGGGAATGTTGTATCCTACCCCCTTATCCACCACGTGGGTAAAGGGGGAGTCACAAACCGGTTTCCTCGGGTTGGGAATCCGGGGCGTGCAAGATGGTATCGAGCATGGTCTAGTTGTCCTAGGGTAGTGGGCGGATTGGTTATCTTGAGTCCCTTAGAGGAGCCTGGAGGGACGTGCTTGATCAACATGGTCCTCTTTGAGCCTCTAAGGTGTACTTGGGGTATTCCGGTCTTGTGGTAGGATTTGCATGCAAAAAAGGGTTTGAATTGATATCACTTTAACATAAACAAACCAGAATTGCAAGTGGGATTATGTGGTGAAGTTGTGAACCTAAAATTCTTAAAAAAATTATTATACATCTTACCTCTATCAAGTGTTTTATTGGTTCCTTAATGAGTAGAAAATTAAAATTAAAATTATTTATCAGACATAATATGAGCTTTTCAACCTGGTGATCATTACCTATCATTGTTAATTCATTCCTTATAGGATCGATATTCAGGGTGTAAAATACATCCTCTTTATTACTTGGCCAGTGCACTACTGTAAAACCTATCAATACATCATTTTTAGGTCAGCACTTCTTTCATTATTTGTGTCAACTCTACTTTTGCCACACACCGCAATAATACCATGTCATGATTTCTCTTATACTGAAGCGAACCATTGAGATAATAATTAGATGATGAACTTCGGATATTTCGTTTATCAAACTGAGAGGCCTCTACTGGGTATTCTTGTTTAAGCAAATACTGTCTGATGTCATTGTACCAGGGCTTTTCCTCGGTATTTCCTTCAATCGCCATACAATGTTCAGGAGTATCTTATATGCAAACATCGAAAGATTAAACTTCCAACTTTGTGTCTAAGCAAAGGAGGGAGGCAAGGGCTGCCAACACGTCAGGAATCTGATTGTATTCCGTGGGCATATGCTCAAATGTCATGTCTTCGAACTGCTCAGCAAACTCCTCAACACATTTCTGAGATGGGATTAATTTGTGGTTCCAAATCTCCCATTCTCCCCTTACTTGAAAAATAATAAGCGCAGAATTCCCAAACGTTCGTAATTTTTTTATTCATTTGCTAACTGCTTCTTGAAGTCCCATCACGCAGGCCACATATTCTACTACATTGTTGGTACAGGGAAAGGTTAACTTTGCCACCATCGAAAAATGTTCGCCTTTTGGAGATATCATAATGGCCCCAACGCCGTGCCCTAAGAGGATGGAGGCTCCATCACACCACATTGTCCATATGTCTGATATTTCAGCCATAAGGATGTTGATATGCTCATCTGGAAAGCCAATAGTCGTAGGCTTATGGTCTTCTAGCGCTCTGTCTGCTATGTAATCAGCTATTACACTTCCTTTTTATGGTTTTTTGAGGTACGTAGATGATATCATATTCCGATATAATCAATTGCCATTTGGCGATTCTTCCATAAATGGATGGTTTTTCTAAGAGATATTTGAGTGGATCGTGCTTGGAAATTAGCCATGTAGTATGATAAAGATTGTTCTACCTCAATCAGACAAGGGCACAACACATTTTGTCTAATGGGGTATAGTTTTCCTCACTGATGGTGAATTTTTTGCTTAGATAATAAATGGCTTGCTCCTTCTTGCCTCTAAAATCATGTTGCCCTAAGACACAACCCATTGATGACTCCTAAACAGTCAAGTATAAGATCAGGGGTCTATCTGCATCTGGTGGGACCAAAACAAGTGGACTAGACAGACATCGCTTGATCTTGTCAAAGGCTTCTTGACACTTGTCATTCCAAATTTCTGGGTTATTCTTCCGTAAAGTCTTGAAGATGGGTTCACATGTGGCTGTCAATTGTGAAACGAATCGAGTAATGTAATTCAACCACCCGAGGAATCCTCTGACCTCCTTGATGGTTTACGGTGGGGCCATCTCTTGGATAGCTCAAACTTTATCTAGATCAATTTCCACTCCATTTTGGCTCACGATGAAGCCCAACAATTTTCTTGACATGGCTCCGAAAGTGTATTTTTTGGGGTTCAATTTGAGTTGATATTTTCGTAACCTGTTGAAGAGCTTATAGAGTACTTCAATGTGATCTTCAATGCTTTGCAATTTGGGTATCATGCCATCCACATATACTTCGACTTCCTTATGCATCATGTCATGGAATAGTGTCACCATGGCTCGCTGATAGGTTGCCCTTGCATTCTCCAGACCAAATGGCATCACATTATAATAGAATGTGCCCCAAAGTGTCATAAATGTGGTCCTCTCCTTGTGTTCGGTGGCCATGCGAATCTGATTATAGCCCAAGAATTTATCCATGAATGAGAATAGGGCATGTTTTGTTGTATTATCCACTATGGTATCAATAGGAGGAAGAGGGAAGTTATCTTTCAGACTAACCCAATTCAAATCTCTATAATTGACACACATACAGACCTTACATCCTTTCTTCGGTAATGGTACCACATTGGCTACCCATTCTGGATAGTAGGTGACATTTAAAAAACCAGCGTCCCATTGATTTTTGACTTCTACTTTAATCTTCAATAGCATCTCAGGTCTCATCCTTCTCAACTTCTACTAAACTAGCTTGCATTCTGGCTTCACTGGTATTTTTAGGAACCCACACTTGAGATTTTCTTTGAAGCACTTTATCAGATTTCAGCAATTGTGCACTAGTTAGTGTAGTTCCGCTCAATTTTAAAGTTTCTAGGACTCTTAGAGTTCCTAGGTCTTTTAGCTCTCGCTGAGTTTCTAGGACTTTTAGATGGACTATGTCGATTCTTAAAGGTCTTGCTAGGTGATCTTATCCAACTAGTCATTTTATATTATTGAATAGCATGACTCCAACATTCATAGTAATAATGTCCTAAATCTAAGCAAATGGAACATGCGTTCATACGTGGAGGTGAACTTAGATCAACTTTAATCTTTGGGGTAGTCTTAGGTTATCCCCTTACCTTGGTATCCACATAGCCAAGACCCTTGTGAGGTGATACAACATGTGTTTTGCTCACATCAGTTAAAATGGGTGTTAAAGTGATGGGAACACCTTTAACAACCTCCTCTATAGCTTTTGCAACAGGTGTTGGTATTTGGGGATTAACAATAGATTTCTCTTTATCATTTGAATTGAAAACTGTTGCATTAGGAGATTTAGTAACAGCCTTACTTTAACCACAGTCAATGTTCATTAATCCAGTGGAGACAATGCCATTCAATGGCTTACTTTTGACTGTAGTTTCTTCTTCTTGGTTTTCAGCTTTGAATTTTCAAAAACAAATTCTGAATCTTCAACTTTAGGTTTTCCAAAGCCTAAACCAGGTGTGACTCCTCCAATGTCTAGTGAAGTTCTAAACCTAGCATTTATTTCAGCTGAATTTTGTCACTTTTGGTTTAGACCATTTTCCTTTTGAAGCTTTTCTCTTAGGGACTTAATTTGAGTTGTTAACAGTTAATGTTATTTGTAAGCACATTATTTTCAACTCTAACATTATTGTTTCTATAGTCCTTATCCCTAAGTTTGAACAATAGATTTTGTAGATCATCATTCTTGCGCTGAACATTTTTGATTTCCTCTTCTTTCTTAAGAGACATCTTTGCTATCTCTCTTCTTCCAAAGTTTTCATCTTCAACCTATTTTTTAAGATTAGCAATTTCAGTTTCATATTCATCATGGGTTCTTACCTCATTTGTAGCCATGAAGCAAAGATTGGTTCTTCTCCTTGCTTATCATTAGAGGATTATTCAACTTCCCCTATATCACTATGATAGTTGTTGGCCACCATTGTTTACCATTTGTTCTCCTTTGGATTCAAAGATGTAAATTTCTTCTTTCTATCTTCTTGATTCGCATCCTTTCTCCTTATTGCTTTAGGACATTGTAGGGAGTAGTGGTGTGTTTGCCACATGTATAGCAATAGGAGTCTTCTCTCTTCTTCTTATAATATGACGACTTTCTTGACCTTCTTTTATTGCTCTTGTTGAAAACCTTTTTAAATGTTCATAGCAACAAAGCCATATCTCTTTCATCAAGGCCAGAGTTATTAGTTTCTTGAGAACTTTCTTCCTCTATTTTTAGACAACTCACGTTCATCATAAGTTTTTAACTCACCATATATTGCTACAAGAGTTTTTCTTTCCCATTGAGGATCTGGTTAGATAGTAGTTATCTTCATAATGAATCTGGAAGGAAGTGCTCTCATGAATTTATCCAATATAATTGTGTTGGAGTAGTTTTCTCCAAAAGCTTTCAATTCTCCAAGTAATCTGGTGAATCTGTCATAGATATCATAATATATTCACCAAATTTATGCTGGAAAGTTTTAAACTTTGTACACAACATTCTTATCTTGTTGGCCTACTGAGCTTTATTACCTTCATACAAGACAATAAGTTGCTCCCAAATCTCACTTGTAGTCTCACAATGCTCTACATTAACAAATTCACCCAAATCTCACTTGTAGTCTCACAATGCTCTACATTAACAAATTCACCCAAATCTCACTTGTAGTCTCATCTAGTGAGATATCTTATAGCTTTGTTTGCAGCCTTATATAAATCTTTCTCTTCATTGGATAGCTCTGAGGGATATTTAGGTTTCCAAACTCCTGAATGATCTTTTGTCATAGTCATTGGAGGCTCATTGAACAAATAGGGGTACATCAAATGATCATGAGTGTTCAAAAAGATCCTCATCCTATTTTTCCATTGTTGGAAAAATTCAACTATACACTTTGGAGGTTGAGTGATTGTGAAGTTTGGTGTAACATAATTGTTCTTCTCCTCCTTGTTCTCCTTAAAAAGTTTAACATTCTATGTCGCTTCAAGTTCTGAAGAACTAGGATCAACATATTCTTTTTGCAGTCTTGAGTCAATGCTTTGTTCTCCTTCCATTAAATCTCAATTGATAACTTGCTCTAATACCACTTGTTAGGTCCCTTGAAATTTTAGAGGGAAGTCAATAGACTCCTTACAAGAAATCTTAAATCAAAAACTGTGATTCAGAAAACAAATCTTATAAAATATAAGCAGAAGATAAACAAGATGTTTTCTTGGCGTATAAATGATGTATATTCAATATGAAACTTGATACAGTGATTGTAAAGCTGATTTATAATTAGAGTTTCTTAATCAGTTAATACTCAAAGCACTCAATGATCAAAGACACACAAGTTGTGTTCTTGATCTTCAACTCAAGCTTAAAACAATAAACAACCTAATCTCTTGAACAACTCTCAATCACATATAATTTTAAACATCTCACACTCTCATCTATTTATACACAAAAGCCTATCAGATAAAGAAGGAAAGATATTTGTAAATCATAGAAGTAAATCTTCTCAAATCTTCTAAAATCTTTCCTTATTCTTGATTTTCAAAGGCGCCTTATATAATGACGACTAAACACTCATAACCTAGTGTTTTAGATCTCTTCTTCAAACCTTCTCTTCGAATGACTTCATCAAATGTCTTCTTCGAATGTCTTTATCAAATCTTATATTGAACATGTAGTCTCAACGAACTTAGACAACGTCTTGAAGTCTAACAGTGAATTTTGCTTCGATCTCTTCCCATTGAATTTGTTGATTCTTGATGACTCTTCCGAAGTAGATCAACACTAAGTCTTTCTTCGAGTGAGTTCTTCAAATTTGTTGTTCGGATCAATACTCTCGATGAGAAGTCTTGATGACCTCATGTTATGTTCTTAGTCTCTTCGAATCTCTTCAAGACATGCTTGAGTAAATTATCGTAGCCTTGTAAGCATTGCACTATCCTCAGACAGATTAGCTTTTGAATATATCATCGAATAACTTATAAGGTAACAATATAGATTTGATAAAAGTATCGATGAATCTAACACTTAGTAGATTTAAGCATTGTTAGCTCTGAAGGTTTTACCTAAGCTATAATATATCTCAGTCAACTCAAAGATCTAACAAAAGGTCTTTCACAAATCGCGTCCACTCTTGCTAGAGTATCCAAGGAGTGATATAGAGTTAGCAAAAGGGAACCATAAGAAACGTGTGAGATCCAAGATTTTTAATAAAATAATAAATATTTATTATGTTATTTTATGTTAATTCAATATTTTATTTTCATAATATAAAAATTACTTTTCATAACAAATTACAGTTTAAGAAAATAAGTTTGTTATTAAGTTTTCTAATGAGGTGTTATGTTATTTTACCTAACTATATAATTATTTTCAATCGTTTGTTTAATTATATTAAATAAATAATTTCTTAGATGACATATTGAATCTAAATCAAATAAGATACAACTTTAAATTTATCACATCAAAATTTATTAAAAGTTGTAAAATACAAAAATATTCATTAATACTCCATGGCCAATAGTTATGCTTAGAAAGGAGATTAGCGCAGTTCTGGAAGTCATCTTTAAAAATTTATAACTTTGTTTATGTATCTCCAAACGACTTGATATTTTTACAACATGCTCCAAATTTAGTTATATATCTTTGGTTAAAATTTCATACTCATTGGATCATCCCATTAGGATAAACAATTTAAAAAGTGTACAAAGGTCTAGTAGCATACCCAGAATTTCTAGTCTCACTTCAAAACCCAATAACATTTGATATACAAGTCCAATAGACTTGAAGTTGGTCTCGAAATGTAGATAATTAAGTTAGGAATCAGCCCAATTTTCCTTATTTAATTTAATGAAGAATCTAGAAAGTTATAGTCAAAATAGTAGGTCATGCACCTATGTGACTTTTGTGACCAAAAGAACCTTCAAAGTCAAACAAATCCAAAAAATTCAAAAATGGAGGAAACAAGGGGGCCACATGGTAGATAATAATGGGATAAGAATCAAATGATTTGTAAAGGATAAAATTAGGGAAGAAAATAAGGTATTAAGGACAAAAGTTTCACCTACCACACCTACCACCTACCACCACCCTTGCCCTATATAAGGAGTGTTTTGCCTCCCCTCTTATTGAACAAGTTCCCTCAAGCCATATGATGAAATTCCCTCTATAAACACTCCCTTAAGCCCTCTTAACACCCCAAATACTCTACTCAAACCCTTTTTGTTTTTGGTACTTACCAAGCATCGAAGTTCTACGAAAGGTAATACTCAAGATTTTGAAATTTTGAAGTTACTTATCATTTATTATGTAGATCTATAAGGTTAGTTATACCACCTCATATGTATTTATTACTATATGGTTGGCATTGTCACCTATAAATATATACATACATAATTATTATGGTATTAGAATAGAAAGACAAAAATATTAATTTAATGTTTTGATTTTCAAGGTTTAGGACGCGGAGAACGACAAACGGATCGTAAGGGGTTTTCTCTTCTTCATTCTTACTTTTCACTTCCTCTTTATCTTGTTTTATTTTATGTTTCTTATTCTTCTATTTTTATTTTATTGTTGAGAACATTAGTCTCTTTTTAATCTCTCTCTTGATAATCTATGCTATTGATTGGGGTAGATAATCATTTTTGATATTCATAGTTATCCTAGTTAATCTTGAATATTTTATTGGAATTCTATGATATGCCTCATGTTATGTATGTTAAAGTTGGTATGAGCTCACCCTTTTTATGATTTCTTTTCCAACCCCAAGTAATTAAGGGAATGGTGAAAGTAGGATAAGGAGTCAAGAAGTGCTTGGAAATAAAGTTGTGTGAAATTTTAAAGATTTATTAAGTTCATTTGCTTATGTACTTTGTTATGTAATAATGGGTTAAGAACACTTAGATTCTAAACCCCTAAACCTTAAAGATCTTGGATTGGAATTTGTAATAATTAATGGTTTGTTTGATGAAATAGTTAGAAGTTTGAAATTTATATCAAACTTGTATTTTTAATTTCCGCTAACGCACCCGGTTTGGAGGTCCTGAATTTGGAGGCATTACAAAACCTTCCAAACAATCTTGGTTTCTTTGAACTCATCTTGACAATGCAATGAAGATGTTGCGAGAATCAAATGAGGGAGGATGTCATAACCCGAGCAACATGGTGATGGCGGGTATCTCCCAAGTGGCGCAACCGAGAGGATGTGCGTGCTACTTGACGAGGGGCAAGGCAAAAAGCAAAACTGGTGTAGACGAAAAAGGCTCGAGGCGCTTTTATGCAAGATTGATGGGAGCCCCTTCAGAATTCAGATATACTGACCTAGTTAAATGCGTGGAGCACACCACTAGTCAAGGACTTGACGATGAAGAGGGGATTAGCCATCTCTACATAAATTGATCAAGAACTAGAGCCATTTTCTTGATTAGTCTAAGGTAGGGTGAAACCAATCTATGTGTGTCTCGAACGGTTAGGCTTCCTTGGAGTATCCACTAGGATGATTAAGTGCCGCATAGGTGAAAACCCTAATCGTCACGCCCGGATTTCCAACCCGAGGAAACCGGTACGTGACTCCCCTTTTTACCCACACGGAGGGCAAAGGGGTTAGGATACAAACCAAGAACCGAACATTTTAAACATTCACAACACATTCAAGAAAAATAAAGTCCATCAAGTAGTCCACAAACCAAATCGGCTCTTTAATACAAAGTCTTCTTTTCAATCCATCCCCATTAGGGTTACATCGGTTCCCATAATAAAATAACATAAACAATAAAATAAAAAAAGTCTTCCACCTTGGGGTCCCACCTAACGCCCGTAGGTTCCTGTAAGGAAAACAACATGGTAGGAGGGGTGAGCAACCACGACTCGTAGGGATCATGTCTCCCCAACCCATCCCATGCACCTAATATCTACATGCCTGGTGTACAAGTGCTGTGTCGTGATACAATCATTCCACCAGATATAGTTACAGGCTATAACAGCAAACACAATCATACATGGGCTGGTACATAAACACTCCCGGGCTTCCACAGCCACCGGGTTTCAAGAACAGTCCCGGGCTTCCACAGCCACCGGGTTCCACAAAACAGTCCCGGGCTTCCACAGCCACCGGGTTCCACAAAACAATCCCGGGCTTCCACAGCCACCGGGTTCCACAAAACAGTCCCGGGCTTCCACAGCCACCGGGTTCCACAAAACAGTCCCGGGCTTCCACAGCCACCGGGTGTACAAGCAAACACGCAGCACACATGGCCATACAGGCATCACATCAAACACTTAGTATGCTTAGTCACACAGGAATAACATCGAACACTTAGCATGCATATATTCACCAGCTCATAAACCCAGCCACACAGATATAATCTCACACATAATATGCACAGCTTCACAGGCATAATTTCAAACACATAACATGCACAGCCTCACAGGCATTACCTCAAACACATAACATGCACAGCCTCACAGGCATTATGTCAAACACTTGGCAGGCATATATACATATATCCAAACAACGCCATTGAAGGCCAACATTCATATAGGAGATCACACCTATATGAATTTACATATAAATAGTATGATAACAAGGACAATATCCAACGGGTACTTCACCACAGGGCCTAACCCCGGATCGGGTATAAGAAAACAGAATCCCTACCTCAGGTAAAACGCAACAACACGGCAACAATCGATCCCAAGCCGAACGCCGTCCTCCCCACGCAAGACGCTCCGTAGAACTCCAGCGGCTCTCCTTCCCTCTCTCCCTCTCTCTGCGACGGCCGGTGGAGCAACAAACCCTAAACCTAAAACAAGGGGGCTTCTCCTCCTTATATAGACAACACAACATCAAAACGACGTAGTTTTGATTAAGTGAATCCCAAGATCAAAACGACGTAGTTTTGATTACACAAGTTAGCACCTTTCCGCACCCATATAGGCCAAAATACTCGGAATTTCAACATGGTCCTTTGGAGAAAGTTCCTTAGAATGTCAAAACCAAGGGAACCATGCAAAAATAAGCCTGCACGCCAATTTGCACGCCAATTCCCCAATTGGCGTGCAGCTCCAAATGCACCCAAACTTTACCCCAAGTCTCCTTGCATCTTGTAGAGGCCTGAGAAGCAAAAATATGCTTGCACGTGAAATGGGTGAATTGACGTGCAACTCCAAATGCTCTGAAATTTCTGTGGTAGATAGAGGACCTCATTCTAAGAAACTTTTGTTCTTGCACGCCAATTGTTTGAGGCCATCTACTAGGTCAAAAGTGAGCTCCAAGATCAGCCAAAACAACTTAAAACCGCCTGTAGACGCATAAGCATCTTCCTAGGGCATAAATGTACGCTATCGCTTGACACATGCACCTCCCAAAAGTCCCCTCTTGGGCTCATCTCTTACCTCAAACTTGTGCACCAACATCCAAGGTGTTTGTGATTAACTTCTTACACACGGTTTACACACGGGTCATTACATCTTCTCCCCCCTTAAGACTTTTCGTCCTCGAAAAGAAATGACATACGAGGAAAACAAACACAAGCTACCCATTTGCCACCCCCCTGGCAAGCCACAACACCCAAATGGGTCATACACCGCGCACAAAGACATAACAAAGACATAACAAGGTACCACCATAATCCATAACCACAATAATGCACATAACACATGTCCGCATGGCACGACTACACATCTCAAAGCACATCACAACTAAGCACATGTCTTTAAAAGACAATACAAATACACCAAATCATACACAACTAATACAAGAAAACACATCACAATCCCTTGGCCAACAGCCACCTCCCACTCTTAAGGTTGTTCGTCCTCGAACAACGCTGGGTGTTGCTCACGCATCATGGACTCACATTCCATGTCTCCTCTGCAAGACGTGTCGGCCCCTAAAAAGACAACACACCTTCCAAAACGCACATGCTGATGCACCTCGTACACAACCATTCACATACCCGCGACCGAAGATATCGCACCATAACACACATGAAGGCACGTACCCACGGACCCAATACAACACAAAGACGATGATAGGAAACATATTCTAATCTCACAAACAACCCTTGTTCTCCTCACCTAACACATGTCACAAGTATTCACATGTCACGACAAGATGAGACATATACGCCCATCACCAACACGTTTAACAGATCACATAGGCCACGGAGCAACTCACATCATAAACACCACCACAAGGAACAACTCACAAACAAAACACTACTACACATTTAACGTTCCACTGCCCATTCACCAACATCATACAAACTCATCCGCAGGGAGTGTCCTCACAACCTTCCCACCTTTGGACTTTTCGTCCCCGAAAAGAGAAATCAAGTAGTAAACATCACGAGAAGATCAAAGCAACACATAACACCCAGGAGCACAACCAGAACTAGAGCTTGGCCAATTAGCGTGCTGACAACAACTCATGTGAGCAAATCTGACAACAGTGAGGTCGAGAAACCTCCCATAGAGTCGCTAAGACCCCGACAACCGAACAAGGCCAACACCATAAGCCTATGCATGAAGTATCCATTCGCTAGAATTCATATGA
This sequence comes from Taxillus chinensis, assembly GCA_023512835.1. Classification (NCBI taxonomy): domain Eukaryota; kingdom Viridiplantae; phylum Streptophyta; class Magnoliopsida; order Santalales; family Loranthaceae; genus Taxillus; species Taxillus chinensis. Next base: position 22,656,595 of record CM042087.1, on the reverse strand, counting down.
TTGAACGAGAAGTCACTACATCGACATAGCAGGGTACTCGGCGTTAGACGCCTACGCGTGTCACAATAGGACCAACACTCCACAATGGAAAAATACCTAACAATGACACCACTGGGATTTGATGTCAACGGACACCAACAATTTACAACGCAGCCACACTCCATATGTAGACCTTACCCTGACAACAAACACAAAGAGGTCACAAGGAAACACAAACAAACAAGAGAAAAGCATTATGCAAACCACAATCACAGTCCCACACAGGGATATTACCACAGCAGCACCTGCATCACAGCTGAAACCGCCTCACTCTATAGCGATACACACAACAACGAACCCAACCAATGCCAAAGGGAACTCAAGATGACTTACAATCCAGGACACAACTACAAGCGGATGAAGTTTGCGCTCCACCAGTCGGTCACGATCAACAAGACGCCCCACGGAGTCCAAGGAGTAACTCAAAACAACAAATGCAGGACCATACACAACCACAACAAGACCAAAATCCACCATCCGGCTATCACCTGTCACCGACCGTGAGGATCGACTAAAAGAAGTCTCAGAACCGAACGAACCAGAACACTACACTATAACGCCTCTCGGACACTTCGTGCTAGCATCCTTGATCACGGTTAAATAGGTATCCACTAAGGTCCCACAGCTGCATACTAACCGAGGCGTACACTACGCCCAAGTGTTGACGCCTTTCCGAGTCGGCAAACACCAAACGCAATGAAGCGGAACTTATCCTCCGACATCGGTGAAGTATAACCAACACGGCTCTCTCTCTCGACTAGGAAAAATCCTCCCACCTGCTATAAGACAGTTGATCCCTCTGTGTTGTCATTCACAGGTCACAAGGGAGATCTTTGCCTCTATGACATACTCCACCTCATGGCCTACCAACTCCCCTATACCAACCATCGTGTTCCATCTCGATACACCAACAAAAGTCTCAAATACACCAACACCTTGATGGCGTGAACCATCTCACTTACCGTGTGATACTACACATGAAAGGTTTTCGAGGAGAACAGATATAGATCATCCGCCTACCACCACCGCTCCAAAACATACACCCTTGTGATATCCGCCCGACATAAATCTCTCCCCAGGGAGTAACACTAATACCCTTTTTAAGCAAAAACGCCGACTGACTCATAAATAACACTAATACCCTTTTCCTAGCTTATCAACACTTTAATATTAAACATCACACCAGATAAGGAATAATATGAATAACATCACATCTAACACTTTTCTTCATCCTCACACCACATTTAATATTCTAATACACTACACCTCATCCTTCTCTACGCACATGTCACAACACCCACATGTAGTAACTCTGTTGTATACCTTTACCACGAATGCAATACATACAACAACACAATACCAAATTTCCAGCACATTTGCAACACAAGCAACGGAACACAAGACACCTGACGAGTAGAACGTACCAGCCTTACACCTTCTCTCCTCCTCTAAGCCTACTCCCACAAGATACGAACCGAAGGAATGGCCCTACCACGCAAAAGCACACCCTTAGTCCCTAGAGAAAGATAGCCCGAACAAGGCCTCGCCAAATCTCACCCGCTTACCTCTTTTACCAAGTTGATGCACCGGGCATAACCCTCAAAACCCACTCATAGCCGATAGTTGAGCTCCGGAACACTTCACATTTTACACGTGTGCATCCCCATTTCACAACATGTTCTAAGAACATCACTCATGGTCTTTCACACTCGACAAACACGACACATGGCCACTGCTGACCATCCGAGAACCCGAACACCTATATAGTTACTAGCCAGAACTTGCAACGACCACTCTAGCCAACAAGATAACACTTCAAGGACTCTAAGAGCAGACTATACTAGCTGCGTTTTCCCCTCAACCACAACGCTTGGAAAAGAAAGGTAACCATAGGAATATCCCTTTCAAGTAGTACTCCAACACACACCTCTATCCGTGAAGAACATATTTCTATTAATCGAGGTTGCCAAGGAGGGGTCACACAACAACCCACAAGCCATCACCTCACACCTCAAGCTCTACTAGCTAGCCAGGCCTAAATTTTCTCCCACTAGCAAAAAGGTTGCCTACAAGATTTGGTTACTTTGATTATCCACATGTGCCAAAATTGAATATCACTCACTTATAAAATCAACACCCATATTTTTATTAGTTACTCATTATTCTTCCAGAGTTATAAATATATATCTCCTAATAGGTCACCACCCACATCCATTCGAAATGCTAACCGAAACGGGACACGATAGGGTCCACCCAGCCTCACATAAACCAAGACGAGACTCAACCGACAACCCACCAAAAGGGCACGATACCACCAGTGAATTTCTATCTTGCTCTTCCACTGGCCTCACTAGGTAGTCCTCCTGCCTCCAAATCGGGACTCGGCGTTGAGTTTTACCCCTAGCTCGCCGAGCCAGTCCCCCAGCATCGATCCTGGTCCTACTAAAACAGACCGTACGAAGACGTCCTACTTTTCCACGAGAGGTAACACCGATCGCTTCTTGGCACACTCTCTGTTCCAAGGTCCCGCTGTCCACAACAAGCGTAATCTTTTGAGAAACAGGACTCAAACGGGAGTGTTGAGGGTCGACGGCTCTCGGCGTACCTCGCTCCCGATCGGTTGTCGAATTGCATCCCTCACCTCCTGGAATAATCGAGCTCAAGACGCCAACCTCTCGCCGTGATTAGTCTATCACCTTCGCCTGCAGCTCTCTCACTTGCCTAACCTGGGTCGCGGCCTCCTCTCGTTACCTCAATAGTCGCACGGCTTAAAGTTTCCGAAACATTGGTTAAGCGAAAAGATAGTGCTCCAGATTAACACTAAATGATCCCAACAATCGCAAGACCACTACCGACTAAGCGACTTAAGTTATAAAGACGCATTATTACCACACAAATTTACAAATTTATCAAACAAATCTCACAGACTATACAAATTTACACTCCACCACATTGCTCATAACCTTGTTTATTGCACACCATGCCAAACAAATTTACACTCCATCGGCTTAACACATGCTCAATCCTTCACAGAACACCAACATTATTACATATTTAATTTAATGTATTTATTTATTTATTTATTTCTTTCTTGATTATTATTAACGAGTTCACGAGTTCACAATCTTCACGTTCACAAGTACTCGGTTTCAATACCACAAATTCTTTTCCATGTGTTCATGCTCGAACCATCACAAAATTTCGGAGTTGCACAATTGAAATTTTATCATGTTCAAACCTTTTATCCATGCAATTACACACACCGCACACATTTCAGTTCTCATTAAGCCACATTGCACAAGCATCCATTCCATAAGCACACGGTTCGGTTAAACAAGGTCCTTTCCTTGTAGTCATGCTCAAGGTACTTCAAATAAAATCGAGTTGCACGCTTCTCACCTTATCACATTATTCATATTTTTCTTTTATCACAATTAAAATTTTCACAGGTATCCACACCTTCACATACAACAACCAATGCAACTAGTGCCCTAATGCCAATGCATGCAAATCCTACCACAAGACCGGACTACCCTAAGTACACCTTGGAGGCTCAAAGAGGACCATGTTGATCAGGCATGTCCCTCCAGGCTCCTCCAAAGGACTCAAGATAACCAAGTCCGCCCACTACCCTAGGCCAACTAGACCAGGCTCGATACCATATTGTCACGCCCCGGATTTCCAACCCAAGGAAACCGGTACGTGACTCCCTTTTACCCACACGGAGGGCAAAGGGGTTAGGATACAAACCAAGAACCGAACATTTTAAACATTCACAACACATTCAAGAAAAATAAAGTCCATCAAGTAGTCCACAAACCAAATCAGTCTTTAATACAAAGTCTTCTTTTCAATCCATCCCCATTGGGGTTACATCAGTTCCCATAATAAAATAACATAAACAATAAAATAAAAAAAAGTCTTCCACCTTGGGGTCCCACCTAACGCCTGTAGGTTCCTGTAAGGAAAACAACATGGTAGGAGGGGTGAGCAACCACGGCTCGCTAGGGATCATGTCTCCCCAACCCATCCCATGCACCTAATATCTACATGCCTGGTGTACAAGTGCTTTGTCGTGATACAATCATTCCACCGGATATAGTTACAGGCTATAACAAGAAACACAATCATACATGGGCTGGTACATAAACACTCCCGGGCTTCCACAGCCACCGGGTTTCAAGAACAGTCCCGGGCTTCCACAGCCACCGGGTTCCACAAAACAGTCCCGGGCTTCCACAGCCACCGGGTTCCACAAAACAATCCCGGGCTTCCACAACCACCGGGTTCCACAAAACAGTCCCGGGCTTCCACAACCACCGGGTTCCACAAAACAGTCCCAGGCTTCCACAACCACCGGGTGTACAAGCAAACACGCGAAGACACATGGCCATACAGGCATCACATCAAACACTTAGTATGCTTAGTCACACAGGAATAACATCGAACACTTAGCATGCATATATTCACCAGTCATAAACCCAGCCACACAGATATAATCTCACACATAATATGCACAACTTCACAAGGCATAATTTCAAACACATAACATGCACACCTCACAGGCATTACCTCAAACACATAACATGCACACCCCTCACAGGCATTATGTCAAACACTTCAGGGCATATATACATATATCCAAACAACGCCATTGAAGGCCAACATTCATATAGGAGATCACACCTATATGAATTTACATATAAATAGTATGATAACAAGGACAATATCCAACGGGTACTTCACCACAGGGCCTAACCCCGGATCAGGTATAAGAAAACAGAATCCCTACCTCAGGTAAGACGCAACAACACGGCAACAGTCTGATCCCAAGCCGAACGCCGTCCTCCCCACGCAAGACGCTCCGGCAGAACTCCAGCAGCTCTCCTTCCCTCTCTCCCTCTCTCTGCGACGGCTGGTGGAGCAACAAACCCTAAACCTAAAACAAGGGGCTTCTCCTCCTTATATAGACAACACAACATCAAAACGACGTAGTTTTGATTAAGTGAATCCCAAGCATCAAAACGACGTAGTTTTGATTACACAAGTTAGCACCTTTCCGCACCCATATAGGCCAAAATACTCGAAATTTCAACATGGTCCTTTGGAGAAAGTTCCTTAGAATGTCAAAACCAAGGGAACCATGCAAAAATAAGCCTGCACGCCAATTTGCATGCCAATTCCCCAATTGGCGTGCAGCTCCAAATGCACCCAAACTTTACCCCAAGTCTCCTTGCATCTTGTAGAGGCCTGAGAAGCAAAAATATGCTTGCACGTGAAATGGGTGAATTGACGTGCAGCTCCAAATGCTCTGAAATTTCTGTGGTAGATAGAGGACCTCATTCTAAGAAACTTTTGTTCTTGCACGCCAATTGTTTGAGGCCATCTACTAGGTCAAAAGTGAGCTCCAAGATCAGCCAAAACAAACTTTAAAACCGCCGTAAACGCATAGCATCTTCCTAGGGCATAAATGTACGCTATCGCTTGACACATGCACCTCCCAAAAGTCCCCTCTTGGGCTCATCTCTTACCTCAAACTTGTGCACCAACATCCAAGGTGTTTGTGATTAACTTCTTACACACGGTTTACACACGGGTCATTACACTAACCCTGTAACATTGATTTCACGCCCTGAGCAGCACAGTGCTGGCGGGCGTCTCCCAACTGACACGGCTAAGAGGATGTGTGTGCTACTTGAGGAGGGGTAAGGCGGAAAGCATAACTGGTGTGGACGAGAATGACTCTGGAGCAGTTCATGTAGGAGATTGATGGGAGCCTCTTTAGAGTCAGAGTCCAGATGTGCCGATCTGGTTAAATGCAATGAGCACGCCACTAGTCGGAGACTTGACGATGAAGAGGAGATTTGGTCATCCCTGCACAACCGATCAAGAAATAGAGTCATTCTTCGATGAGCTCAACGCACGGCGAAACCGGTTTACGTATGCCTCAAACGATTAGGCTTACTTAGAGCACCCACCCGAATGACTAAGTGTCGCACGGATGAAAATCCTAATCCCGTGACACATAACTAGTAGTTAGGAAATGAAAACCTATTATAAACAAATAACTAAGGTAAAAGACTAATTTGACCATACTTAATATTAAATACGAATTACAAAAGGAAAAAAAGCCAAAATAGACTCCTTATCGAAGAAGTCATGTTGCTCAACATGCAAAGTGCACGTGGTGGTGGCATATGGCAAATGACATGGGCTGCACGTTGTGCACGAGTGCTCACCATGTGTAGGGCTCCTTCTTTGTTTCCATGCATAAATTCTGCTATTTCGTCTTGGTGTTGGTTCATCATCTTCAATACCTTTCTTTTAACTCTTGATTTTTTTCACATTTTAAATCCAAATTTGTGAATTTCCTCTTATTGTAGCCTTTTTATATCATTTTGGCATATTTTATGAGATAAAACATTAATACTTTAGGTAAGTGATAGTTCATAATTCAATAATTAATATATTAACTATATACATATTATATGTATTGTTATATAAAATATTATCATATTTAATTGAAATATTACAAATATATATGTGTGTGTGTGTGTGTGTGATTAGCATATATTAAATAATATAATATTTAACACCTATATATAAATATAATCTATATAATAATAAATAATGTAGTTATATATATCTCATATGTTTTTTTTTGTTTTTTCTTTACAAATATGCTGAAGTGACTAAATTTATTTGTATTGTCTAAAGTTCCCTCATGAAGGATTTATATGTCGCCTAGAAAATTCTATAATTTGTTTTTATGATTTTTTTTATTGACAATTGGGCTTTAGCCTAAGATTTAAAAAAAGAGAGTTTACAATGACTTTAATTTTCGTCACATTAGGGATTTTATAGTTGACGACTTTTGAAACCATCGCTTAAAACTTGTTTTTCTATAGTGACTTTTATATTAATTATTAATTGAAAATAAAATTTAGTTTAGTTTAGTATGTTTAGGTTTTTTATTCAGTCTTTTAATATTTTTAGTTTTTGGGTTTTATTTATTTATTTTAGTTTAATTTAGGTTTAATATAGTTTTTTTAAGTTTTAACTTTGTTTGGTTTAGATTTATTTTTTTTATCTTCTAATTTAGTTTTTTTAAATTTTAATTTTAATTTTTTAGTTCTTTTTAATTTATTATTTATAGTTTTTAGAATATATATATATATATATAAGTCCTGATTTGGAGTCGAATCTGATGATTTGAATATTTGACATGTCGGCATGCGGATCATAAATGATATTTTTTGTTTTCTTACATACAAAGTATTAGCCAGGTGGGATTATGATACATCGATCTCGGCTGCCAATTTAGATAAAATCATTTTGCTAAGTTTCATCAATCTATATGTGTGTGTATGTGGAGTGTGCATGTGCGTGCAGAGCTGACCTCAAGATTTAGGGAATTGAAGATGATCATTAAAATGAAACCCTTATATCTTATGCATTTTAAGATAATAATAATAATAATAATATCTACATATTAAACTATCAATTATTATTCTTATTACTTTACTATAATTTTAAAAATAATATAAAATTTAAAAGCATATATTCTTATTGAAATTATAAATTAAAAGAAAACATACCAATAAAAAATAGTTTATTGTCTTCATTAATAAGTAATTCTATATATTCTTATAGAAATCATTGTCTTCATTAATAAGTAGAATAAAAACTGTAAAATTTTTATTTCATCTTCTTCTACAACCGAAAAAAGATAAATCACAAAATAAAAGAAATAGAGATTTAAAATATTAAATATTTATTTTGCTAAATTACCTTAAGAAACATCATTCTCGACAAAAACAGTGCATCAATTAAGTTCATTTGTTCTTCTTTCTGCTACAAAATTACTAATTACGTCTGTATAATTAATAGCTTTCGTCGAATAACTTTCAATAGACACTATAGCTAGTTTATTCAATCCATCTTGTGACATTATTGACCGAAGATAAGATATGACAAATTTCAACTTAGAGAAGCTTTTTTCTCTAGAGAAGACTGTGACACATATTTAAAACATAATTTTACAAAACAGGTATTAAGATATATCCATAACATGAACAAAACTAAAAGTTATAAAACCCCAACAATCAGCTCAGACAGGTAGACACGGTAATAGACTCACACAACAAACCTAGACCCAGTAACTAAATTCATTCTATTATACGTAAATAACCTAAGTAAGATTGACAATGAAAAACTAAACAAGTGAATTGTAAAGCCAGAGCCTAAGAATATGAGGTTTGAAAGTTAGATCACATGATGTTTGGATTTGGATCAGGCTTGTCACGCCCCGAATTTCCAACCCGAGGAAATCGGTTCGTGACTCCCCTTTACCCACGCTATGGATAAGAGGTTGAAGTGAAATAACTCCGGACAGGGTCACAACCCACATCAGAAATTCACCAAGGCAAAACAAATGACTTTATTAGATTTGAAACACGTCAATCAAAGCAAGCATGCCTTTATTACATTATTACAATTTAGTCTTCTTTACAACATCTCCCCACTGGGTTACAAGGCCTCACAAAAATAACATAATACAAATAACATTAAACAAGCCACAAAATAGAACTGTCTTCCACCTTGGTGTTCCCACCTAACGCCTGTAGGTTCCTGAAAGAAAACACATTACAGTAGGAGGGGTGAGCAACCACAGCTCAGTAGGGATTATGTCTCCCCAACCCATCCCATGCTCCTAGCATCTACATGAGGACGTACACAAGTGCAGTGTCGTGGCAATAAGATATAAGCAAATTATAATCCAGTCAAGCGCTAACACATAAGTCACAGAACAAGAACAACCTTTGCCACAACCATACAAGGCTAATGTATCCATAGCCACACATGTTAACATAAACAGTCCCGGGCTTCCACAATACACAGGTTAACATAAACAGTCCCAGGCTTCCACGACCACCGAGTTCCAAAACAGTCCTGGGCTTCCACAGCCACCGGATTCCAAAACGTTCCCGAGGCTTCCACAGCCACCAGGTTCTAAAACAGTCCCGGGCTTCCACAGCCACCGGGTTCCAAAACAGTCCCGGGCTTCCACAGCCGCCAGGTTCCAAAACAGTCCCGGGCTTCCACAGCCACCGAGTTCCAAAACAGTCCCAGGCTTCCACAGCCGCCGGGTTCCAAAACAGTTCAGGGCTTCCACAGCCATCGAGTTCCAAAACAGTCCCGGGCTTTCACAGCCGTCGGGTTCCAAGCAAACACACAACACACTTAGCCACACAGGCAAAACATCAAACACTAAACATGCATAGCCTCACAAGCATAACATCGAACACATAGCGTGCACACATTCACAGGCTCACAAACTCAGCCACACAAGCATAAAATCGAACACCTAGCATGCATAGCCACATAGGCATAAAAACAAACACCTAGCATGCGTAATCCCAAGCAAAATGCGCCATTGAAGGCCAACATCCATATAGGAGATCACACCTATATAGATTTACATATAGATATATAACTAAATAGCCACGGAATGCTTACCACAAGGCCAAAACCCAGGGATAGGTTCAAGGAGGAACAGAACCCCTACCTCCTGGAAGATCCTCCCACGCTAGATGCTGTTCTACCCACGCTAGACACTCCAGGGCAACCAGGAGCTCTCCTTCTCTCTCTCTCTCTCTCTCACGACAATGCAGGTGGCTAACCAAATGAAGAACCCTAAACATAAGAGACCTCCACCTCTTTATATAGACACCTCATCATCAAAACGACGTCATTTTGATTAAGTGAATCTCAGCATCAAAACGATGTAGTTTTGATAGAACATGCTACAACCTTCCCGCATCCACACAAGACAAAATACCCATAATTCCAACATGCCCCTTTAGGAAAAGATGATTAGAATCACAAAACCAAGGTGATAGTGTAAAAACATGGCTGCACGCCATAATGCACGTCATATCCCCATATGACGTGCAGCTCCAAATGATGTGAAATTCTACCCCAAGCTTTCTTGCATCATGTAGAAGGCAGGCATGCAATAAAAACCTTGCATGTCATAATGCCCCATATTACGTGCACTCTATTTCTGCCTCCCTAGGCTGCCCTCTTTCGTCAAAAGTTCCCTATTTGATAAATAAAATTATTTGGCTGAAGTCCATGAGTAGAAGTTCCCAAAAAACTAGAAAATTGTCACTCAAAAGGCAAAACTGTGACTAACTCCACACATCCCAAAACACAGGTCATTACATCTTCTCCCTCTTAAGACTTTTCATCATCGAAAAGAAACATGCAAGGAAAAACAAACACAAGCTACCTATTTGCCAAACGGCAAGCCACGACACCCAAATGGGTCATATATCGCATAAAGCATATAACAGGACATACGTCCGCAAACACACAAGGTACTACCACAATTCATAACCACATGCATCACAATGCATAAAATACATATTCGCATCACAAATCATTTATGTAAAATTTTATAGCAATCTAACAGTTAATTTTTTGGACAAATTAAATTAGAAAAATTAACAGATAAATTAATTTATTTTAATTTATTTATCTTTTAATTTTTTAATTTAATTAGTGTGAAAATTAACTATTAAATTGTCATGATCCTCACTATATATGATTATTTAATATAATAATTAAGTTTTTAAATAAATAGTACGAGAATGTCAAACTTAAACCATTAAATAGTAATCAAATCCGAATCAAAATTTGGACTCCGATATGCATGCTTAATTTAGACTTTATAAAATATGGTTTAATTAAAATCCATTCGTTCAAAACAAAATTCCGGAAGTGGGACTGGCATTTCCCCCCTATTTTACATGGAAGGATATCACAGTCACAGCACACAGCACACTTCCCGTATCCTCTGTCCACTTATAATATAACCCCATCTAGGGCCTTATCTCCAGAGAAAATATAATACCGCTCTTTCGCTCACACACTCTACTTCCCTCCTTCCCTCCCCTCCCCTCCCCTCCAGATCATCTCTCTCTCTCTCTATCTCTCCTGTTCTACAAAAAGCCTCTTTCACTGTAATTCACTCATCGTCTTCTTCTGAGGGATGGGGGTGAGCAGCCGCTGTTCCCACACTTCCCACATCACCGAGATCATCATCACCAGCTTCTTCCGCCACAAGCTCTAAAATCACCACCCAAAATTTCGAAAACCACGCCACGCATATGACAACACCAGCAACAAGAGTAACAAGAGTCGAGAGAAGCACGAGCTCGTGAGATCTCTGTTTTTTTTCCTTTTTTTCTTTCAGACCGTTGACACCACCCGGGTTATTTGTATGCAACGGTCATATGGCAGGAGGGACGGTGTACGGCGCGTCGAATTTTACTGCCTTGCTTCACAACCATCAGAGAATTCCCTGCTCTTCCGAGCCTCCTGATGCTCTGCTTTTTTTCCGGCTCATCTCCTTCCTTTCTCGGTCATCCTCGTTTCTCTGTCTCTCCTTCACTCCTTTCTTCTTATTTATATATTTATTTGTTTATTTTATTTGTTATTGAATCCTTTATTTATGTATTCGCTTCGCGTGATTCTAGTTGTCTGTCTGGGATTGTGATTATTTACTTTATTTTCTGTATTATGGTTTTCGAGTTTGATGGTTTTTTTTAAATTTTCTTCCGCTTTTCTTGTAGATCCATTTGATTCTTTAATTTTCCTGTAATTTGATGTTTGAGTAGTTTGTTAACTGTAGTTCTTGTTTTGATGTAGTTGTTTTAGTGCACCAATTCTTTTTTATTATTATATGCGAGTAGTTAAATTATAGATTCGAAGAGACTCAAGGAAATGGGAATATATAATCAAATTGTGCGCAATATTTTCATGATTTAAGCCAAACAATAACGAAGGATCCACCAAAGCTACGCTGTTGATGAACATGTTCTTGCTATGTGAAAATTTAACTGCCTTACGCAGTTGATCTTCACTATATGCTATTTTGTGAGAAATTTTGTAACATTTTTGTGTGGCCTTCCTGCTTTAGGTGGAAGGTCCATGTTGAGCTTTGAAGACGTCGATGCAGGGCACAGATCAGAGAGGTCAATCTTCGGTCCTTTTGATCTAGCCGATCACAGAGATGATGACCTGGTGGATGAATGCTTCCATCAACCTGAGAAGAAGAGGCGGCTTTCTTTGGACCAAGTCCACTTCCTTGAGAAGAGTTTTGAGGTGGAGAACAAACTAGAGCCCGAGAGGAAGGTCCAGCTTGCGAAGAAACTTGGCCTACAACCACGCCAAGTTGCGATATGGTTTCAAAATCGCAGGGCTCGTTGGAAGACCAAACAGCTGGAGAGGGATTACGAGGTGCTGCAAGAGAGCTATAATAGGCTCAAGGCTAACTATGACAGCCTCCATGAGGAGAAGGAAAAGCTGAAAACTGAGGTATGTTGGGCATCTGATCTGCCTGTAGAGTTGACTCATGGGTTGCCATGTTTTATGTATTTATAGCCCCCCCCTGAAAACACTATCTGATGGTTGAATTGGTTGCAGGTTCTCTCCCTCACAGACAAGCTACTCAATGAGAAAGATAAGGGGGGACCCAAACTCAGATATGTCGAAGAAACGCAACATTCCTGACTCCACATCGGAGGATGATGAAGGATCCAAAGTCTCAAATGTAGTTTGCAAGCAAGAGGAACTCTGTTCCGCAAAGAGTGATGTACTTGATTCGGAGAGCCGGCACGGCACTGATGCTGATCACTCGCCTCTCGCAGAACCTGGCGATTCCTCCAATGCATATGAACCTGATCAGTCCGATCTTTCGCAAGACGAAGAGGGTGACTTCAGTAGGAGCCTGCTCCCTACATACATCTTTCCTAAAGCTGAAGATGCTGATTACCCCTACACGCCAGCAACAAATTCTTGTAACTTTGGTTTCCCAGTCGATGATCAACATGCCTTCTGGCCCTGGTCTTAAATGAGAAGTTGTATGCATATATAAAATATTCGTCCTTGCTCTCCCTCAGTTCTGCCGTGCTAGTGACTATATAGATAAATAAGTGATCTAAGTGGTGGCAATCTTGGTCAGATGTGGGTGATGGGTCCTTGGTTCAAGTTGGAAATGGAGGCTTTAGGCTCCATGTGTAATATTGTTGAAGCTCATGTTCTGCAGTGTTTTTTTTTTGGTTCGCCATGTAAGTAAATAATAGTGTTGTATCTTTTGTTGGCAGTGGGATTGTCATTACTCAATAGTCAATAGCGTATTCTTAATAATACTGGTCTTAATATTCATAAGAACAAAAGGGTTCAGGCAAGCAGCTTTGAATTATTCTTCCTAAATGATAGACTAAAATCTTTTCTTTGGCTCAAAATGGCATTGGATTTGGTTAGCAATGCATTTATGGAAAGTGTGTAGCTTTTCCCCGTACCACAAGTAACCTTTGTTGATTAGTAGCATTATAGTCTGTTAGCCAACACAGGTTGTAGGCTGTTCCTTGCAAGAATGGCAAACTATAGACCCCATTTTTTTCTTGCTTGCTTCGTCGTCTTTATGGCGTGTTCAAGTTGAATGCTACGTTCATATAGGCATATGAAGACATTTTGTAGGCACATATAGACTTTGCTTATCAAAAGCAATAAAGTTCTGAGTTTTTCTGTAGAGACCATTTTGTGGGTGGACATAAGTTGGAAGTGCTTTCGTGGCTGTCAATCTCTTCCAACTTCCAAATTCGTGCCCTTTGAGTCAGTCTCCCCAATTTTTATTCACTTTTTAGCATCAATCAATAAAGTCTTATCAATAAAGTCTTCAACAGATTTTTAAATTTAAAAAAGAAAAAGAAAAAAAGAAAACAGGAAAACGAGAGAGAAAATGTATAAAGTAACTAGAATGAGGTGGCTGGCATTTCCTTTCATATTATATGATATGTGTCAGTATCAGGCTTATTTATAATAATTGGTTGGACGATTAGAAGAACAACACGTGCAATGGTTAGCCTTCACGAAGCTACAATAAAAAATGAGCACTAGAAATGGGGAGGAAAGAAGCCTCCAACTGTACAACGTGAATGCGATGTTTAATAAATTATATGTGCACCTCGTCCATGTCTTGTGACTGTTCGGCTCCCGAAATAACGACGCTGGCCTTCGGCATAAGCTATTACCTTCTGCTTGCTAACGCAGGAAAGATATGGGAAAGGATTGACGGGGTTTTTTCTTGGTTGCGTAGAAAAATTTAAATTCTGTCTAAAATTATTTTGAAATTCATATGTAATTTTCATAGCAAGTTGACATAAATTTAGACCAAAAATTAACAGTACCAAGTGAATATTGCTTTTTGGTTTGATAATAAAGTAATAATTATAAAATTTTTTAATATTATATTATAAAATATTTTTTTTCTTATTTTTTATATCCACCAGCTGCACTCATTTTTTATCTTTTTTTTTTCTATTCATTTTTTTTTCTACCTCTTTTTCATCTCTTTTCTTTCTACCCTTTTTCTATAGCTTACCAACTTAAGGAGTCTCAAAATCACTGCATCAATCAATTTACTTCTAGTCGCATAATTTTCTTTTCTTGTGGTACGTACGGGATTGAAATTTAGAATCTCAACTCTCAAATTTATTTTTGCAAAGAAATTAATAAATAATTATGATGTTCATTAGCTATCCATTCAAGATGTAGTTCATTTAAACTTCAAGTTGTTTCAACATAAGTTGGTTATTCATGTCACCGTAGGAAGGAATAATGTAAGAAGCACACACAATTAGTAATGGCAATGAAACAGGACAGGATCCAAATAGTGGATGATCTAAACTTGTTTCGGGTGGGTTTAAATGGGATGAAACCAAAGAACACAATGGATTGTGATGGGACGGCACCAAAAAATGCAATGGGTCGGGCCATGATTGTCATCCGTAATTGTAATGACATATAATTATAATAAAGTTTTCTTCAATTTATATTACAACTAGGGTTTGCGACTTTAGGTAAACTATATTTAGAGTACAATCGTTGATCTTGTTTTCTTATTTTCTCTTATTTTGCATTGCGTTAGTTAGTATCAAAGCAACGTATTTCTTGCAAAGATGTTGCTGAGTCCAAACCTGGTATCACTTGATTTCGTCTGAATTCCTATGCTTGGACCTAGAGGACATTAGTGGTCTTAGAATCATCATTATTATAGGCTTATGGCGGTGAAAAATTTTAAGTTATTTAGAGTTGCCACCACTTAAATGAGCTAAGTTAAATCACTTAAAATATAGTTTGCGTCCAACATTGGGTTTGGGAGTCGAGAACGTGTAGGAAATAATTATCACCCACACAATTCCCTAAATTGATACCTACCTTAGAAGAGAAGGGTTTATACATGTTTTAGTTTGGTTTAAAAAATTATGTTGCATATGAGACTAATGAGTTCTAAAAATGGACAATTTCTACTCGAAGGGTAGTGAGTAGTGTTATCACTTCCCTCCAGATTTTATTAAAGTTTTTTCTAAAAACTTGGAATGTGAGACCTAAGTCCCTTATGGCAAAACTTCTGAAAAGGTTTTAACATGCTATTGATTAGGGTGATCTGAATATTGCTGATGATATCTCTATTGTTGAGGTTCCTGTTTGGGTATTGGACAGGTGAGAAAAGCTTTTGCGAGGCAAAGCTATCCCTTTGGTTCGTGTCTTGTGGAGACACCGTGGCATCGAGGAGAAGACATGGGAATGTGAGGCGGAGATGCAAGAGCATTAACCCGAGTTGTTCGAGGACGAACAATCCTTCATGAGGGAGGTGGCGAGAGCCTTATATGATATGTGTATGTTGTGCTTCTTGTGTTTACCGTTTTATTGTAATGTATGGTTGTGTTAAACATATATGATATGTCTTATGTGATGTGGTATTATGTGCATATGTGATATGCGATGTTTTGAACTGTGTTGAATGCGGGTTTGTGTTACATGTATGAGATATGTGGGTTCGTGTTTGTGTGGCGCATATGTGATATGTGAGTTTCTTTGTGAGTTCATGCTTTTGCTTTTCTTGTGGGGTTGTTTGTGCCTGTTTCGGCTTGTTGTGAGCTGTGAGCTGTGGTATACCCATGTGATGTGTGACTTATGCGTGGTATGTTTGTGAGTTTTACTATTATCTGCGGATCTTGAGCTTGGATTTTGTGATGGATTTGTTGAGTTTGAGTGTGACTTTGTGTTGTTGTGTGGCGCTTATGTTTCGTTTCGGGGACGAAAAGTCTTTAAGGGGGAGAGGATGTAATGACCCATGTTTGGGGTTCTGGGAGTTAACCATGTGATGGAGTGCACATCGAGAGATGTCAATATCATGAGTACAATGACTTAGGCGTCGAATAAAGAGTTTTGATTGTGAGTGGGCCTAAATTGGAGTCGGAGATGTAATGACCCATGTTTGGGGTTCTGGGAGATAGTCATGTGATGAAATACACATCGAGGGATGTGAATATTAATACGACAATATAAGCATCAGATAAAGAGTTTTAATTATGAGTGGGCCCAATTTGGAGTAAGAGCCCCGAAAGGATAATTTTGGGATTTTTGTATTGTGGTCGGGTAACTTTGTATTCGAGGTATTATTTGAAAAAAAATAGATATCGATGCCGTGATGTACACGTTAAACGAAGCATTTTGACCGTAATTGAGCCTGATTTGGAGTCCAATTGGCATTCGGGCCTGTGAGGGTAATTTGGATATTTGTAGAAATAAAAAGGAGGTATAAATAGAGAAAAGAGGGGAGGAACCCTTATCTTGCTTTTGTGGTGTGTGAGACGTGAAGAGAGAAGATAGCGTAGAGAGAGAGAGTTGGAGGAAGAACCAAGAGCTAAGGGGATTGGACGATCCTGGGCTCAAATCGCCCAAATTTGAGGTAGAGATTCATTCTTTTTACTTTTATATTGTTGATGTTGCTTGATTATGCTTACTAGACATGGAACTAAACCCCAAATTTGTGGAATTTGGATGGGAACCCTAAGGTTTGGGGCAAACCCACTTTTAGGTTAAATCTGGTGATTTTGGTGCATAATATGTGATGAAAACCTAATATGTAGTATATGGTATGAGTTATATGAGGTTATGAAGGGTTTTGGGTGTTACTAGGTTGAATTCAGATGAGGAATAGGTTAAAAATGATGAGGAACAGTAACCTTGGTGGAACTGTGCGGTCGGGGGACTCGAGGAGTCCAAATAAATGAACAAGAAAATTAGGGGATATGTGTGGTTGAGGACTCGAGGAGTCTGTGGCTAATGACTATTCCGGACTAGAAGTCAATCTGGATCAGCGGAAGCTTATTCCGTGCTAAGGAGCGCTCGGATGCCTTACTCCATATCATGGAGCTTAGTCCGGAGGATTGGAAGTCTCAGATGTCTTAGTTCGTGCTAGTGGATGCTCGGATCCCTTATTCTGGATTAGTGATGATCCAGATTTGACCAGGATGATCCGGATCAGTGTGATGTTTCGGATTAGTGTGATGTTCCGGATTAGTGTGATGTTCCAAATCAGTGTGATGTTTCGGATTAGTGTGATGTTTTGGATCAGTGTGATGGAATACACATCGACGATGCGCTTGATGTGTACAATTGCACTTTGGGGACTCGACGTGGTCGACTTGGTGGGGTCTAATAGAGTTTCCAGTGAGACTGCGAGGCTACCTTGATAAGCTTGGGAGGCTACTGTTAAGGGCCTGGGAGGCAAGATTTGTTAACCTGAGATGTAATGTACCTGAGAGGTAATATAAAATATTATACCTGAGAGGCAATGCTGTGCTCAAGGGGCAATACTATGTTTGAGAGGCCATAGTAGGCCTGAGAGACAATACCATGCCTAGGAGGCAATACGCTGCTTAAGAGACAATACGATGCCTGAGAGGTCATACTGTTCCTGATAGAAAATACTTGTGTATAAGAGGTAAGACGAAGCCTAGTGAGGCCGTGTGACGAAACCATCGTGGTTGGTTTAATGCTATGGCTTGGGGTCATGAGGGCTAAGGTGTGGAAGGGGCGGTGAGGGTGGTTGGCATTGTGAGAGCCTCATGGTATGTTGACTGCTATGGTTGTGGTTAGTTTATATATAATACGTGTATTGTTGGATCAAGCCCAGAATTTGGATAATGCTGATAAAGCCCTATATAATTTGATTTGAGACCTTTGTTGTTTTATCTTAAGTTATTGTAGAAGATATGACCTTCATCCGGATCTACACTCGTGTGAGCAAAGCTAAGGACGAGATATGTAATCTTGATTCAGGTGAGAATGAGTGTCGTCAAACACTTGGTATATAACCAAGTCTTTACCTCATACGGAATAAGGATCATTCGTGCGGAGTAAGAACCTAAAAGATGTGGACTAAGAAATCTGCACCTAATACTTCAAACGGACTAAGTCAAAAAGATGCGAAGTAAGAATCTTAGTCTACAAAGTCACACGGAATAAGAGAGTCGTCACGAAGTTGAAAAGTTAAGTCTTCCTCTCAACCGGACTAAAGTATAGAAAACACGGAGTAAGGAATCCGAGTCTTCCATACATGCGGAGTAAGGAAGTACTTCTACGAAATAAGGACTTGAGTCTTTATTAGATGCGGAGTAAGGAAACTAGATGTGGAGTAAGGAATCCAAATCACTCACTCATGTGGAGTAAGGATGTACTAATACGGAGTAAGCCATCCGTTCTTTTAACTCATGCGGAGTAAGGAAACTAGTTGCGGAGTTAGGAAGCGCTTACTGACGAACGGGTATTTCGTGAGTGAAACCCAAGTGAGGGTTAAGCTACTGTCGTTTAAATCCCTTCTCAAAATATTAATTCCCTTAACTAATGCTAAATAGAATAGCGACAAGAAAGGGGTCGATCCCAAAGAGATTACCAAGTTATCTAGCTTTAACTCAAATCACCAAATTAATCTTGCTTAAAACAATGTCTTGGCAAAAATGAATTCTTTTTATAACTAAAGATCTAATTTTTATTTGGTTTTCTGAATAAACAAAGAAAGCAAATTGATTTTAGGATTAAGATTGCAAGGATTAAAGGCATCTAGGATCACAATTTCACCTCCCTATGTTATCTCTACTTGGTTCATGGTATTAAGGTTGTCCGATTGAAAACATGCTAAACATAAGCCAAGGACAACAAATGGTCATTGAGGTCCTTTTAAGAGTTGTATGCCAGAATGGTCATCTAAACACACAAACATGCAAAGCCAATAAATCATACTTGCAAAAGGATAATGATCACACCAATTACAAATAAGTTATGAATCTCAATCTGCCCCAGACTAGGGCTAAGAATACCAAGGTGTACATCCAAAGATAGAAATTAAGAACAGATTCATAAAACATGCAAAACTCAATCATCCAAACCCAATATTCATAAACACAGCAAAACAACAAGGGGGCTACATTGCTTCCCTAGATTATAAGAACTACTCACGCATGATTACAAGCAAAACCATAGCTGTCACGCCCCCAAATTCCAGGAAACCCGGAACTAGGAACATGACTTCCCCTTGCCCGCACCCGATAGGTCAAGGGGTTGGTGACTAGCACCAATAGAGACTACACCGCGGGTGCTGTCTCAAATATGCAACCCTGTACAGTCATACATCAAGGGTAATCCTGTACTTTCCCATACATCATCATGCATACAATAAGTCAAACAGTCATACAGACATCACATCACAAACAGTATGCAAATATAACTGTTCACGGACTCATGTCCGGGATACAAACGTAAGACAATACACAATAAAGAATACAGTACTGTATCATACATCAGAGTAGTGGGCACGTCCTCCTGGAAGAAAGTCCTCCACTAGTCTCGGGTCACACCTGAAAAGGGTAAACAACAAGTAGGGGTGAGCGACAAGCTTAGTAGGTGACCCCAAAACTCCACATCATGCAACACATATAAGTCTATACTATATGCTCAGTGTACTCGTGCACCGTGTAGTGTGCACAATCATCAGGACTCAGCCTGCAAACAAACATCAGGACAACTTGTCCACGATCCTCCATGGGATCCCAGCTCAGGGCACTCAGCCGTAGCTCCACGAGCTCAACGGCTCAACTCAGGCCTTAGCCTGTCCACAGCGCAATATGCCCGGCCACAGTCGCCACACAGGCCTGCCATCGGTGCATATGCGTACCACATCAACCACATAGCACCATCGGTGCATCACGGTGAGAACCCAAATAAGTCACGGAGTCCATGCCCCAATACCTCACACCAACATACTAACATTAGTATGGCATGTCATTCTCAACATTTCCTTTGGAACTATAGCCAGTCTTCACAAGTAAATCCTCAATCCTTGAATTATGAAGGAAGTACCCATAGCAGCTATTTTCTTGAAATTAAAAGTCCCGTCATTGGATTCCCATATCATAAATAAGATAATCTGATTTTTGGGAATTTTTCTGAGATGTTTAACCCCACTTTCCAAAAATTCACCACTACGAACTTTTGGGTTTTTCCGAGATTTTACACTAAATCCCAATTTTCACATTTTGAAAGAGTGGGAATTAATTTTTCTAGTATTTTTCTTTGAATCCAAATGGAGGGTATTTCGTTATTTACATTGTAACTTACGTATATTACTTAAAATGTGGAGAGGCATAATGGTTTACAATGTAAATGTCCAGTGCAGTGCAGTTGCACTGCTGCGGATTTGATGCTACGGATTTGATGCTGCGGACTGATGCTACGGGCTGATGCTACTGATCCGGACTACTGATCCGGACTAACTATTCCGGACTACTGATCTGGATTAACTCCTCCGGACTACTGATTCAGACTAACTCCTCCAGACTACTGATCCGGACTAACTCCTCCGGACTACTGATCCGGACTAACTCCTCCGGACTACTGATCCGGACTAACTACTCCGGACTACTGATCCGGACTAACTACTCCGGACTACTGATCCGGACTACGAAGCTGCTGACTCCATAACTGCTGACTACGAAGCTGCTGACTCTATAGCTGCTGACTCCATAGCTGCTGACTACGAACTTCGACCCTGCAGTTCGCCCAAGGTACTGTTCATCGTCATTTTTGGCCTATTCTTCATCTAGAAGCAACCCAGTGACCCCCAGACACTCATAAACACATGTTTTACGCAATAAACTGCAATATTTACCTGAAAATGCGTCCTAAACGCCTCTAATTCGCACGATAATAGCAGAAATACACACAAATCATATATTCATCTAGATCTAAATCTAGACCTCCATGGTTGACTTCTCAACCCTCATAAAATACACACTCATACAACCACAGATCACATATTCAAGGATAGGATCGAGATAAGACAGTTAAGGACACCTACTTGGAAGATTATTTGAGATCCACGAGCTCCAATCGCCCCAAAATCGCCAAGAAAGCTCTTCACGCTTTTCACCTTCTCTCTCTCTCTCTCTTGCTCAAACACGCACGCACCAATAATTGGCAATTAAAGAGATAAGGCAGTTCTTAATTATATATATACTGTTGCCAATAATTGGCCTCCCAGCAATAATTGACCCGAACGCAATAATTGACCTCCCGAGGTCACGAACTCCAAATTGAGTCAAATTACTGTCAAAACGCTTGAAATGACGAGCACAACACTGTTCAGATATTATCACACTCAAATGACTACTCAAACGCAAAGTCAACCAATAAACCCCAAAAAGTCAACAATCGGGTCAAACCGGGCCCCGACTCAAACCGGGCCCAAGTACAGTCAAAATGCTCACATCGACGGCTACACTACCGTCCAGGATAGTTACATTCCCATAGAATGACTATCTCTCAAAACTACCCAAATACGAGTCTTTACATCCTCCCCACCTTAGGACTTTTCGTCCTCGAAAATAAAACACAAGCCTAAAAGACATAGCAAAATCCAAGCTCAAGCACCGCACAACAACAAGACACAAAATATGATCATCAACATGATCACCAACCACACAGTGCAATGCAACTCCCAACAAGCCAAAAAGGCTCACACGATGCCAGGATGCCAACAATCAACAAGCTACACAATATCTCAAACAACATATGAAAAACAAATGCATAAAACATAACTCATACCTCGGGGAAGGTCCTCACATCCTCCCCACCTCGGGATCGATCGTCCTCGAACAGCTCAGGATGAAGAACCTGCATCCTGGCTCTCTTTCTCCCAAGTCTGCTCCTCCATGCCTCGGTGTCGCCATAACACCCGAACTAGTGGGATCGTCTTGCCTCGCAAGACCTGGTCCCGCCTATCCAAAATCTCGTGCCGGCATCTCAACAACGGCACCATCATCGCCCAAGTCTATCTCGCGATAGTCCAACACATGGGAAGGATCAGGGTGATACCGCCTCAACTGAGACACATGAAACATATCATGTACTCGCGCCAACTCTGGTGGCAAAGCCAATCGGTAAGCCACTGCGCCCACGGTGGCAACAATCTCAAACGGCCCCACAAAACGAGGGGAAAGTTTGGATCCATGTCCAAACCTTCGATGCCCTCGACGTGGTGAAACCCGCAAAAATACACGGTCCCCCACCTCAAACCGCAAAGGTCGACGCCTCGGTCCGCGTAGGACTTCCGCCTACTCTGCGCTGTCAACATGCACTGCCGAATCGGTTGCACTATCTCTGTGGTCTCTCGAACCATATCGGGACCGAGAACTGTTGTCTCTCCCGTCTGTGCCCAACACAAGGGTGATCTACAAGGCCGCCCATACAACGCTTCCTACGGAGCCATCCCAATCGTGGCCTGATAACTGTTGTTGTAAGAGAACTCCACCAAAGGAAGGTGAGTCTCCCAACAACCTCCAAAATCTAGGACACAGGCACGCAACATATCCTCGAGCGTCTGAATCGTCCGCTCCGACCGACCATCCGTCTCAGGGATGAAAGGCCGTATCGAGGTTCACCCTAGTACCCAAGGCTCGCTACAATCTGTCTCCAAAACGAGAGGTGAACCTCGCATCCCGGTCGATACAATAGACAATGGGACTCCATGCAACAAAGACAATAACATCAATATACCTCTGTCCCAAAGTCCTCACTGGGTCTGTCTCTCGAATCGGAATAAAATGTGCCGATTTGGTCAACCGGTCGACAACTACCCATATCGTGTCGTGTCCCCTGGAACGAGGAAGTCCAGTGACAAAATCCATGGTCACGTGGTCCCATTTCCACTCGCACCGGCAATGATCGCAACTCACCAAGTGATCTCGGGTGCTTCGCCTTGACCTGGCGACAGGTCAAACACCTCCTCACAAAATCAGCAACGGCCTTCTTCAGGCCTGGCCACCAAAACTGCCTCCTCACGGCATGGTACATCTTGGTCCCACCAGGATGTACAGCTAACCTCGACTGGTGAAATTCCCGAAGAACCTCCTCCTGAAGAGAAGTGGGAACTATCAGGCGACCCCTATACCTCAATATATGCTCAGCATCCTCAGTCCAATCAGAAGTGGCTTGCCCAGTCTGAATCCTGTCTCTGATGACCTCACAATCAATGTCCCCCAGTGATCCTCTATGATCCTGCGCCGTAACTCAGGGACTGCGACAACAACACCGAGGGTCCCTCGCCCCTCACCTGGTCACCATTTGCAACCTCATCGCTGCCAACTGACCCATCATCTCCCATTCTTTAATGGCACAATGGGCCACCACGGCCCTGCTCTTCCTACTCAGAGCATCTGCCACCACATTACCCTTCCCAGGGGTGTACATCATATCAAACTCAAACTGCTGCAGGTACTCCACCCACCGCCTCTGCCTAAGGTTCAGGTCTCGCTGAGAAAAGATATACTGCAAGCTCTTGTGGTCCGTATACACCACAAATTTCTCCCCAAGGAGATAATGCTTGCCGACTCTTTAAAGCAAAGATCACCGCAACCAACTCCAAATCATGCGTGGGATAGTTACGCTCATGTGGTCTTAATCGCCTAGATCCATAAGCAATCACCTGCCGAGTCTGCATCAACATACAACCAAGTCCCACCCTAGAAGCATCACAATACACCTCGAAAGGCACACCCACCTGTGGAAGAATCAAGATAGGTGCTGAGGTCAATCGTGTCTTCGGCTCCATGAAAGCACTCTCACAAGCCTCAGACCAAACAAAAGGAACTCCCTTCCTGGTCAGGTGTGTCATAGGAGATGCCAACCTGGAAAAATCCTCCACGAACCTCCGATAATAGCCTGCCAAACCAAGGAAGCTACGAATCTCAAACACATTCGTGGGCCTCTTCCACGTCATAACCGCCTCGATCTTCTCAGGATCCAGGTGTGATACCCTCCGAAGATACCACATGCCCCAAGAAGTGCACTGTTGCAACCGGAAGTCACATTTTGTGAACTTCGCGTACAACCGATGCTCCCTCAAGGTCTCAACACAACCCGCAAATGCTCCTCATGCTCCCTCTTGGTCGCTGAATAGACCAAAATATCGTCGATGAACACCACAACGAACATATCTAAATATAGAGCAAAGACCTAGTTCATCAATCCCATAAACACTGCTGGAGCATTCGTGAGCCTAAACGGCATCACAAGCCACTCATAGTGCCCATAACGACAACTGAACGCGGTCTTAGGGATATCTGCCTCCCTAACCCTCAACTGATGGTATCCAGATCTCAAGTCTATCTTGGAAAACCATCTCGCACTGCGAAACTGATCGAACAAGTCATCGATCCTGGGCAATGGATACCTGTTCTTCACAATCACCTGGTTCAGCTTCCGGTAGTCTATACACAGCCGAAGTGAACCATCCGCCTTCTTGGCAAACAACACTGGAGCGCCCCACGGTGAGCTACTCCGCCTGATAAAGCCTCGTGCCAGTAAATCATCTATCTGCCTCTTGAGCTCTCTAAGCTCAGTCGGTGCCATCCTGTAGGCCGCTAACCTGATCGGTGTTGTCCCTGGTAACAACTCGATCGAAAACTCTACCTCCTTCATAGGTGGCAAACTGACCAAGTCCTCGGGAAACACATCCGGGAACTAATCTACAATGGGTGGCAAAATAGCCTTCCCCTCTCTCCTCCTGTCAACCAACGTCAAGCTGGCTAACTGGTGAGTCACATCACCCCACCCATGCTTCAAAGGTCCCAACCTGCATGCCTCCTCGGTCCACTCACCCACAAAGACACCCCGCGTGCCCTCTGGTGTGAGGAACGTCACACGCCGTCGAAAACAATCAATCTTGGCCTTCACGGAGACCAACCAATCCATACCCAGGATAACATCAAAATCATCTAACTCCATGATATACAAATCACACAACAGGTTAACACCCCCAAGTGTTACCTGACAAGCACGACAGATACTTTCAAGTATCACAAGTCCACCCAAAAGTGAAGCAACCATCAGAGACTGACTAACTGTCTCCTGGTCTAACTCTAACCTAATCACCGTAGCATACGAAATAAAAGAATGGGTAGCACCAGTATCAATCAAAACTGAACAGATAGTATGAGAAATGATAATGGTACCTCTCACCACTGAAGGTCCTGCTCCTACCTCGTCCACTGGTGGAACCTCCGCTTCTCTGTTGGTAAGGGCAAACGTCCTCCCTCGTGGCCCACTGCCACTAGCCTAGCCCATTGGGGCCTTGCCCCGCTGATCAACATGACCCTGTGCCTCCCACCGAGGCGCGCACCGACGGTCGCATCTGCATGCTCTGTGCCGGCGCACCGACCTCCGAGACGGAGCCCCACTCCTCTATCCCTGCTCTCTCGGACGAGGGCCTACACTCATGGTCGAGCTAAGGGTAACACATTCCCTAGCTCCATGCCCTACTTTCCCGCATCGGAAACAGGTCATCTTTTTCCTTGGGCGGTCTCTCGAGACATGCCCAGTCAAACCACAACTCCAACAGTACCTGGCCTCCTGTTGGCCGAACTCTCACGGGGTCCCACCGCCCGACTGGAAACCCTCGCACCTGCCTCCTCTCGGGCCGAGCAAAGACCGCTATCCCCACTCTGCCTCTTCTTGCTCGGACCTGCCGAACCGCCCGGCCTCTGGGCTCTCGCCTGATCCTGACCTCGCTCAATAATGAGCGCATTGTCGACCGCCTCCCGGTAGCTGGTCAACTGCATCGGTTCCAGCTGTCTTTTCAAAGATGGCCTCAAGCCCTGAATGAAGTCCTGCGTCTTCCGGCCTTCCTTTTCCCAAGCCTCAAGAGCAAACCGCCCTAAATCTGTGAAGGCTTGCACATACTCACCCATCGTCTGGCTACCCTGCTGAAGCTCGTAATACTCTCTCCGTCGGGCATACTGTATCGAGCTGGGAAAATACTCCCCAAAGAAGCGCTCAACAAACTCTCTCCAACTCATCTGACTGCCATGGACAGCTCTAGTGGATTCCCACCACCTGCGTGGGATACCCAACAGATAGTGCGTCGCCACACGCACTCTCTCCTCATCTGGCACCCCGATCATATCAAAGATATCCTCTGTCCACCTAATCCAGTCCTCGGCTACCTCTGGCCGCGAACCATCCTCAAAAGTCCTGGGTGCATGTTCCAAAAACTGTGCAGCCCAGTCCACTCCTCGTCGTGCTGGCTCTATCACGACCTCCTGCTGGTGCACATCCTGCACCACCCTCGCCTCTCGCTCGCTGAGGCCGTGGTGGCTGCCGAGGCTGCTGTTGCCTCTTCAACTTATCCACCTCTCTAGCCATATCCCTCATTGAGCCCTGCATACCCTGCATGGCCTCCTGCAACTGGAATCAACACTGCGTCAAATCAGGTCCCACAACGGGAGCTGATGACTTTTGTTGCGGGCTCTGCTGCCCCTGGTGCCCCGACTCTATCGTGGGCTCCTCTGCCGGACCCTGGCCTCGGACAACCCTCCTCGGTGGTGCCATCACACTGGCCACAACAACAAACAATCAAACAATCAATACTAGCACTGCTAGCACAAACAATCATCAAAGGCACAACCGACTTATAGGTTCTCACCACACGACCCGTAGGTCCATACCATGCATATAGCATCGTGTCACCCCTCAGGGTACACCACATGACCCGTAGGTCCACAACCATGCATATAGCATCGTGTCACCCCTCAGGGTACACCACAATCAAGTCCTGGCTCTCACGGCCACGTGCCATCCTGGCACCAAATGCAATCATATCACACACAAAGACAATCTAGTGCCCTATATGCACACAATCATACCACTAGCAATACACCCCATCCCCATGTATGCTCCTAGGATGAGCTAACTAACACCACAATAACCTAGAATACATGTAAGGACTGCGTTGATCAGGCGCCCTCCCTACAGTTTTCCAAGTCACATGGAATCAATTTACCACCCCTCACTAACCTAGGTCCACTAGACCATGCTCTGATACCAACTTGTCACGCCCCCAAATTCCAGGAAACCCAGAACTAGGAACATGACTTCCCCTTGCCCGCACCCGATAGGTCAAGGGGTTGGTGACTAGCACCAATAGAGACTACACCGCGGGTGCTGTCTCAAATATGCAACCCTGTACAGTCATACATCAAGGGTAATCCTGTACTTTCCCATACATCATCATGCATATAATATGTCAGGCCCCCAAATTCCAGGAAACCCAGAACTAGGAACATGACTTCCCCTTGCCCGCACCCGATAGGTCAAGGGGTTGGTGACTACCACCAATAGAGACTACACCGCGGGTGCTGTCTCAAATATGAAACCCTGTACAGTCATACATCAAGGGTAATCCTGTACTTTCCCATACATCATCATGCATACAATAAGTCAAACAGTCATATAGACATCACATCACAAACAGTATGCAAATATAACTGTTCACGGACTCATGTCCGGGATACAAATGTAAGACAATACACACTACAGAATACAGTACTGTATCATACATCAGAGTAGTGGGCACGTCCTCCTGGAAGAAAGTCCTCCACTAGTCTTGGGTCACACCTGAAAAGGGTAAACAACAAGTAGGGGTGAGCGACAAGCTCGAGAGGTGACCCCAAAACTCCACATCATGCAACACATATAAGTCTATATTATATGCTCAGTGTACTCATGCACCGTGTAGTGTGCACAATCATCAGGACTCAGCCTGCAAACAAACATCAGGACAACTTGTCCACGATCCTCCATGGGATCCCAGCTCAGGGCACTCAGCCCTAGCTCCACGAGCTCAACGGCTCAACTCAGGCCTTAGCCTTGTCCACGGGCTGATATGCCCGGCCACAGCCGCCACACGGGCCTGCCATCGGTGCATTTGCCTTGCCACGTCAACCACATAGCACCATCGGTGCATCACGGTGAGAACCCAAATAAGTCACGGAGTCCATGCCCCAATACCTCACACCAACATACTAACATTAGTATGGCATGTCATTCTCAACATTTCCTTTAGAACTGAGCGCTCTTCACAAGTAAATCCTCAATCCTTGATTTATGAAGGAAGTACCCATAGCAGCCTATTTTCTTGAAATCAAAAGTCCCAGGCATTGGGTTCTCATATCATAAATAAGATAATCTGATTTTTGGGGATTTTTCCGAGATGTCTAACCCCACTTTCCAAAAATTCACCACTACGAACTTTTGAGTTTTTCCGAGATTTTATACTAATTCCCAATTTTCACATTTTGAAAGAGTGGGAATTAATTTTTTTAGTATTTTTCTTTGAATCCAAATGGGGGGTATTTTGTTATTTACATTGTAACTTAAGTATGTCCGGTGCGGTGCGGTTGCCGTTCATTGCGGATCATCACTTGGATTTGATGCTACGGATTTGATGCTGCGGACTGATGCTACGGACTGATGCTACTGATCCGGACTACTGATCCGGACTAACTATTCCGGGGTACTAATCCAGATTAACTCCTCCAGACTACTGATCCGGACTAACTCCTCCGGACTACAGATCCGGACTAACTCCTCCGGACTACTGATCCGGACTAACTCCTCCGGACTACTGATCCGGACTATGAAGTCTGCGACTCCATAGTCACCGACTCTATAGCTGCGACTCCATAGCGTTGACTACGAACTTCGACCCTGCGTTCGCCCAGGTCTTGTTCATCGTCGTTTTTGGCCTTGTTCTTCGTGCTGGAAGCAACCCAGGTGACCCCCCAGACACTCATAAACACATGTTTTACGCAATAAATTGCAATATTTACCTGAAAACGCGTCCTAAATGCCTCTAATTTGCACGATAATAGCGAAATACACACAAATCATATATTCATCTAGATCCAAATCTAGACCTCCATGGTTGACTTCTCAACCCTCATAAAATACACACTCATACAACCACAGATCACATATTCAACGATAGGATCGAGATAAGACAGTTAAGGACACCTACCCAGGAAGATTATTTGCGATCCACGAGCTCCAATCGCCCCAAAATTGCCAAGAAAGCTCTTCACGCTCTTCCTTCTCTCTCTCTCTCTCTCTCTCTCTCTCTCTTGCTCAAACACGCACGCACCAATAATTGGCAATTAAAGAGATAAGGCAGTTCTTAATTATATATATCTGTTGCCAATAATTGACCTGAACGCAATAATTGACCTCCCGAGGTCACGAACTCCAAATTGAGTCAAATTATCGCAAAACGCTCGAAATGACGAGCACAACACTGTTCAGATATTATTACACCCAAAAGACCGCCTAAATGCAAAGTCAACCAATAAACCCTGAAAAGTCAACAATTGGGTCAAATGGGGCCCCGACTCGAAATTGGGCCCAAGTACGGTCAAAAAGCTCACATCAACGGCTACACTACCGTCTAGATAGTTACATTCCCATAGAATGACTATCTCTCAAAACTACCCAAATACGAGTCTTTACAATAGCAGTAAAGCTAAACATCTTCTTCTAATCCACGCGCGCAACAAGGCTTCAAATCCAGGCTCCTAAATCCGTGACGGCTGCGACGGCTTCTCTCCTAGGTCAAGGAGCGCCTCCAAATCGTGAAGCCTCTCTCTCTAAAAACGTGTAGGGGGTCTAGGATGTCTAGCAGGGGGGCATGGAGGCTTTATTTATAGAGGTTGGATGGGCTTTGAGGTGTGTACCCTAGCCTATCTATCAAAACGACATAGTTTTGATAAGTGACACTTCAAACTTTAAAATCTCTATCTTCCATCCACAATTTGGACATGGGGCCTTCAGGGAACAAATGATCAGCATGGAAAAACGATAGGATCGGTCCAAAAATATCTTTGCACGCCAATTTGCACGTGATATGGTGAATTCACGTGCAGCTCCAAATCAGCTCAAACTTCTTCCCAAGCTTCCTTGCATCCTGTAGAGGCCTGAGAAGCAAAAATATGCTTGCACGTGAAATGGGTGAATTCACGTGTAGATCCAAATGCTCTGAAATTTCTGTGGTAGGTAGAGGACATCATTCTAAGCAACTTTTGTTCTTGCACGCCAATTGTTTGAGGCCATCTACTATGTCAAAAGTGAGCTCCAAAATCTGCCAAAACAACCTTAAAAACGCATGTATTTGCAAATAGCATCTTCCTAGGGGTTAGAGCAAATATATATGTTATATGAAGCAATAAGGCTCTAATCATGCTCTTAAACATCCTAAATAAACACTAGAATAACGGCATAAAATGCACGTTATCAAATACACCACACTTGAACCATTGCTTGTCCTCAAGCAAAAACATATAAGCATGCAAAAATAAAATAAACACACAACAAACGAAAGAAAAATAAAATAACAATCAAGGAGAATCATGGTTTTCTAAGAATGCAACTCTATCATGATGAAATGGGATCACGCTGCGGAGGCGAAGCTACGGATCATCTGCGCGATCCGGACTAACTACTCCAGGACTTCCGATCCGGACTAACGCTCCCGGCATCTTGCTCCGAACTAATCGCTCCGGACTATCGCCGGACTATCGCTCCGGACTACTGATCCGGACTAACTACTCCGGACTAACTGCTCTGGATTATTGATCCGGACTAACGAAGCTGCTGACTCCACACCTGCTGACTACGAACTTCGACACTGCAGTCCGCCCAGTGTACTGTTCATCATCGTTTTGGCCTAACTTCGTCTGGAATCAACCTAGCAATCCCCAGGCACTCATAAACACGCGTTTTACTAAACAGAGTACAAAATTACGTACCCAAACTGATATAAATCAGTTCTTAACCACAGATTTTATGCTAAATCATCAAATCTAACCCCAAAATTGGGTTTCCCCCAAAACTTAGGGTTCATACTCAAATTCATAATTCATGATAAATTCACGCATATTCCATGACAGAATCGAGATAGGAGGTTCAAGGATACCTACCTGGAAGATTATTTGCGATCCACGAGCTCCAATCGCCCCAAAATCGCCAAGTGAAGCTCTTCGCCTTCTCTTTTTCTCTCTTTTGCTCAAACACGCACGCACCAAGCAAAAATAAAGGGATAATGCAGTTTCTTAATTATTTATACTGCTGCCAATAATTGGCCTCCCAGCAATAATTGATCTCCCCAACGCAATAATTGACCTCCCGAGGTCACGAACTCCAAATTGAGTCAACTTATCGCAAAACGCTCGAAATGATGAGCACAACACTAAACAGATATTATTACACCCAAAAGAATGCCCAAACGCAAAGTCAACCAATAAACCCTGAAAAGTCAACAATCGGGTCAAACGGGACCCCGACTCGGAATCGGGCCCAAGTACAGTCAAAATGCTCACATTGGCGATTACACTACCGTCCAGATAGTTGCATTCCCATAGAATGGCTATCTCTCAAAACTACCCAAATACGAGTCTTTACATCCTCCCCACCTTAGGACTTTTCGTCCTCGAAAATAAAACACATGCCCAAAGGACATAGCAAAATTCAAGCTCAAGCACCGCACAACTACAAGACACAAACACATGATCACCAACCACACAGGTGCAATGCAACTCACAACAGGCCAAAAAGGCTCACACAATGCCAGGATACCAACAATCAACAAGCTACACAATATCTCAAACAACATATGCAAAACAAATGCATAAAACATAACTCATACCTCAGGGAAGGTCCTCACACTACAATTGCGGGAAACCTTGTCATTGGGCCAAGGACTGTAGATCCAAACCCAAGATGGCCGACAAGGATGACAAGGTTAAACCCCGACGCTCCACCTCAGACAACAGTAAAATGAAGAGGAAGGCGTTCGTCTCAAAATACAACAGTGGTTCGGAAGAAGAAGAGGAATCTTCAGACGACGAACCAACGGAAAAGGCGAACGCCTGCCTCATGGCAAACGCTGAGGTACCTTCTATCTCTGAGCTCTTGAGTAAATTAGAATCTCTTACTAAGGAACGCGATGATGAAAAGAATGAGAGATTAATAATTACTCAAATGTATCAAAATATGAGTGGTCAGACTAAATGCCTAGAACTTACTATTTTTAAACTTGAAAAGGACATAGTCGACTACCGAAGCAGGGAGGTTTGGTATCACGACCTAAGAGCTGAAAATCACTTGCTGAATACCAACCTCACAGGCATGAATATTAATCTTAAAAGTCTCGACATTGAACTTGAGAAGGAAAAGGAAATAAATCGTAAATGGCTAAAATCCGGAGAAATAGCCTCTACATTTAGAACTGATCCTGACAATATCCGAGTCAAACCTGGCCTAGGATCCGAATCCACTTCCACTGCTCCAACTACTGAGTGCCCTCTGGACTACACTCCAAAACTAACCAACCTATATCCTGTTAGTACATCTAAACCGTTGGATGGTTTTATTTCGGGGTACCGTAGTTTATGATTGTGGAAGAGAGGTCATTCTGCTAATCCCGAAGTAGTAGCACCCATACCAAACGATGAAGGGAAGGTTCTTGTAGTTAAAGCCGAAACTACGGACCCAGAAACAAAGAAAAGGCAAAGGTTGACACTTCTAGGGCCAAGAACGCGTCACCCGTTCGCAGAGGATTAGGCCATAGGGAACAGAGTAGGAAACCTGTTAAGCCAAAGAAACCTGTATTCTCCGTTGTAACTCCACTTCTTAGTGTCTGTTCGATATGTTGTGAAATAGGTCACTACCATTATGAATGTTGGAGTCTATCTGATGACTGGTTATATAATAACTTCTCAATCAATAAAAATCAGGTTGTCAAAAAGGGTTCTTCTCGGAAATCTAAATCTAAAACTCCTCGGAGCATCTCTCCTAAGAAAACCCAAGTTAAAGAAGCAACTAATACGAAAAAAACTAAGTCAACCTGGAAAGTTAAAGTTCCGTACAACGTAAAATCCGGAATAGTTGACACTGGTGTTGCCTCTCCTAACCGCCCGAAACAAGTTTGGGCACCAAAAGTGTAATCTGTTGTCTTGCAGGAGCATCTATGGAATTCACTGCCATCTCACTTGAGGTCAAAGATCAATCAAAGCAAGTGGATACTCGATGGCGGATGCTCCAGACATATGACGGGTGATAAGTCTCTGCTCGTGGATGTAACTGACAAACGAGGCCCATCCGTAACATATGGTGACAACAGTAAAGGTAAGACTGTGGGGTATGGCACTTTAATTAATGGTTGTGTATCAATTACTAAGGTTGCATTAGTCGAAGGTTTGAAGCATAATCTGCTGAGTGTCAGTAATTTATGTGATAAAGGATTCACAGTTTTCTTTTTGTCAAACACCTGCACAGTTAGAGATAACTTATGCAGAGATATTAAGTTATCCGAATCAAGAGATGGGGACATATATTCTGTGGTCTTGAGAAACAATTCTTCTGACCCTATATGCTTCCTCACTAAAGCATCAGATGAAGATAGTTGGCTATGGCACAAGCGATGCGCACATTTAAACTTCAAGACTTTGTCTAAATTAGCATCACTTGATCTTGCATGTTGTTTCTTTTCGAGGACGAAAAGTCTTAAGGGGGAGAGGATGTAATGACCCGTGTTTTGGGTAGAACAAGCTGGAACGAAGATGAACAATACCTTGGGCGAACGCTTGGGTCGAAAGGTGGAAGACCCGAAGATTTGGGTCGTAGGGTCGAAGACCGATGGTCGAAGTTCGAAGGTTTGAGGGTCGAAAGTTAGATCTTCGAGATAGATCTTCGAGGCCGCGTTTCCAGCTAATCTTCGAAGGAGTGTTTCTACGAGTCTTCGTGGCTTGGTTGTTAGAGAGTGTAATGAGCTCAAGTGGGAGCGTGTAGAGGCTGCGTGTGACAATGACCATGTTCGGATTGTGGGTATTTTGTCCTGTGTGGAAGCGAGTGGTTAGTTCATATTTTATTTATCAAAACTACGTTGTTTTGATGGTGTGTTTCATTTATCAAAACTACGTCGTTTTGATGGTGTGTTTTATTTATCAAAACTATGTCGTTTTGATGGTGGGATTTCATTTATCAAAACTACGTCGTTTTGATGGTGAGATTTCATTTATCAAAACTACGTCGTTTTGATAAGTGAGGTCTATATAAAGAGGAGCTCTCTTTATTTTAGGTTTAGGGTTTTTTGTTGTCGGCCGCCGCGGCCGTCACAGAGAGAGAGAGAGAGGGAGATTGAGAGAGAGGGCTCCGGTTCGTGGCTGTCGTTGTCATTCCCGTGGTTGGACGGCATTAAGCGTGGAGGCAAGAGCGTGGAGGATCTTTGAGGTAGGGGTTCTGTCTTTCCTGGTATGTTCCGGGTTAGGCCTTGTGGATATTTTGTAAAGTTTCCATTGTTATTGCTATAATACTTACACGTAAATTCATATAGGTGTGATCTCCTATATGAATGTTGGCCTTCAATGGTGATTTTGGTGTGTTTCTGTGTTCGTGTGATGCATGAAAAGTGTTCGATAAAATGCCTGTGTGACATGCCTGCTACATGTTTGAGAAAATGCCTGTGCGGGCCGGGTTTATGAGTCCGTGAATTTATGCGGACGAATTGCTTGGTTTTATACCTGTGAGGCTTTGCATGCTAAGTGTTCGATGTTATGTCTGTGTGACTAAGTGTGGCTATGTGTGCTTGTGTTCTTGGAACCCGGTGGCCATGGAAGCTCGGGACTGTTCTTGGAACCCGGTGGCAGTGGAAGCCTGGGGCCGTTCTTGGAACCCGGTGGCGTGGAAGCCCGGGACTGTTCTTGGAACCCGGTGGGCGTGGAAGCCCTGGAGTGTTTATGTACCAGCCCGTGTATGATTGTATTTGCTGTTATAGCCGGTAATTATATCTGGTAGAATAATTGTAGCACGACACGAAGACTTGTACACAAGGCATGTAGATATTAGGTGCATGGGATGGGTTGGGGAGACATGATCCCTACTGAGCTGTGGTTGCTCACCCCTCCTACCATGTTGTTTTCTTTACGGGAACCTACGGGCGTTAGGTGGGAACACCAAGGTGGAAGTCCTCCTTGTGGCTTGCTCATCATTATTTTGGGTTGTCTTGCTTTTCTTTTTGTAACTTTGTAACCCCAGGTGGGGAGATTGTAATGTGGAGTTCAATGTAATAAAAGTGTGTTTTGAACGTATTTGCTATGTTTGGACTCAATAAATGTAAGGTTGTTCTCTGAATATAAAACGTGAGGTGTACGTTGTATTCTAACCCCTTTATCCAACTTGGGTAAAGGGAGGGTCACGTTCCGGTCTCCTCGGGTTGGAAATCCGGGCGTGACAGGGTCACCGCTTCGGATGCTTCGATGCTCCGGATACCCCTTCGTTGCTGCTGCTGATACTCTTGCGGACTCCTCGCCCAACGCACTCCTGCTCCTGTTCATGCGGGGGAGTCCTCCAAAGCTCCGGAGTTGGTCCTTGGGTGTGCCTCTTTTGGCACGGTCCACTCCGACGCTGTGCTTTCCGCCCAGCTGGACCGACACGCCCAAGCTCAAAGCGCCCAAATTTCCACCATCGCTGCCAAGGTTGATGCCCTCGGCACCCAACTCCTCTCCGCTCTCACTGACTCCTTCACTTCAATGGAGCAGAAAATGGATCTCGTCGCCTCGTCCGTCCATTCATTGTCTACCTCCTTCACGGACCTGGCGCACATGATGGCTCGTCCTCCCGTTGCTTCCCGGCGATCTGCCAAACCGGGGGAGAAAGTGTCATCCGATCCGTCTGCTCCTTTTGCACCACAACCATCTACTCGGACTGAGAAGCGGCCTGCCTCTTCAGTGCTTCAGGGAGTTCAAATTCCCAAACGAAGCCGCTTCTCTCAGCCAAGCTCCTCCACTGCAGCTCCAGCTCCTCCTCCATCCTCCTCATCCGCAGCCAACACATTCCTCCCATCATATGCGGCGTTTGACCCTTCTGATGCGGATGGAAGTGTTCACAAAGCAATGAAGTCCTATGCAGCGTCTTCTGCTGAGAGAAGATGTCTTTTTGAAATGTACCCTTTCTCCCCGGACGACATTCAGACTCTTTGTTTGGAGAAAGGACTCTTTACTACAGAAGACATTGACAACTTCTCGAGGGCTGCTAAAATGGAGATGAGGCGTTTTATCTCTATACAAGGACGGGCACTTGTTTGAAGTTCCGCCGTCTTGGAATGAAGGCTATCTTCCCAGGTGTGGATCTAATTCAGTCCTTCATCGATGGAACTGCTGAGGATAGCAAGCCATGGAAAACTCTCTCAACTATCCTCATTCCGTACCGGATCATGACGCCACACTTCATGATGGCTATCTTCATGATTCAGTCCAAGCAAATGATTCTCATTGACTCTCATTAGATAGTGGAGCACTTTGTAAGAAAGAATCAATGGGAACCACTGTGTCTCAGGTTGAATGCATCACACCCTTGGGTCCAACTGAGAAGCTGAAGGCGATATTCCGGGGCAAGAAGCAAGTGCCACAACAGCCGGATGGAGATAGGCACGGGGCCTTTGTCTGTTACTTCATCAAGTCCTTTTTGACTGTGGACAAATCGTGGAGCCAACACACTACTTATACGATGAAGCAGACAATGGAGCTTAGAGAGAAGGCAGCAACTATGATCTTCAAGTATAGTAAGCCTTATGTACCTTAGTGAAAATCTTGTATTAAGGCTGAATTGTACTTAGTTGCTGTTAAATGAAATTGGTTGTGATGTATATTCTGTATGTTATCTTTTTGCACTGCTTACCAGATCAGATTACAAAGGGTTTGGGCATATCCATAATTGGGGGAGATTGTTGGATCAAACCCAGAATTTGGATAATGCTGATAAAACCTTATGTAATTTGATCTGAGATCTCTTGTGTTTATTTGATCGTTGCAGAAGATATGTTATTAATCCGAAGATACACTCGTGAGAGCAAAGCTAAGGACAGGATACATAATCCTGATCCGGACAAGAGTGAGTGTCGTCAAACACTTGGTAAATAACCAAGTCACCAATACATACGGAACAAGGAACATTCGTGCGGACTAAGTCAAATTGACGCTAAGTAAGAGTCTTCGTTTACAAGGTCGCACGAAGTAAAAGAAGACATGGAGTAAGGCATTCGAGTCTTCCATACACGCGGAGTAAGGAAGTACAAATGCGGAATAAGCACCCGAGTCTTTATTAGACACGGAGTAAGGAAATTAGATGCGGAGTAAGGAATCCGGACAACTTACTCATACGGAGTAAGGAAGCGCTAGTACGGAGTAAGGACTTCGATCCTTTAAGACTTGCCCGGAGTAAGGAACTTACATACGGAGTAAGGAACTTACATACGGAGTAAGGAACTTACATACGGAGTAAGGAATTTACATACGGAGTAAGGAACTTACATGCGGAGTAAGGAAGCACTGATACGGAATAAGTCATCCAACCCTTTAAGACTCGCCCGGAGTAAGGAACTTACATACGGAGTAAGGAATTTACATACGGAGTAAGGAACTTACATGCGGAGTGAGGAAGCGCTGGCACGGACTAAGGATTCCAGTACCAAATAGATACGGAGTAAGCAATCACTGACACAGAGTAAGGTTCCGAGCTTCATTAGCTACGGAGTAAGGAAAATTACACCGGACCAAGAAGATACTGCTTCAACTCAACCGCATTTAAAGTTATCAGCTCGCGGTGTCCCGATGTAAGACAAACTCGTTGAGAACCTGAAGAATCTTACACGTGGATCATCCGGATATGTGGACACAACCTTAATTGTATTTGGGAACTCACAAACGCACTTATACTCTTCAAACCCAAGATCTTGAGCTCCACAAACCGCAGCAGTCAAGGCAGAGAGATTACCGAGGGATAGTTAGTGCTGAACGCATTCCGGAACTACAAGTTCCAAGGTTGTCTCTTAGGAATGTTTTGTATAAATATTCATACTTGTACATTTATGAAAAATGAGCGCGCATGTGCATTTGTAAGCAAAGATTAACCCTGTGTATGCACAAGCGTTTTTGGGAGATAGAATTTGGCTAGTGTGTGAGTTCATTTGTAAACGAGTGTAAGAGAGTCTTGCTTCTATTTTGTTGTATTTATCTTGTGATAATAAAACAAAATACTTCCACTATCTGGTTATCTTCCGTAGTGATTCTATCACTTAACTAGATAAGTGTTTGTGTCTTAAGAGAAAGAAAGGAGTTTCGATAAGAGCCTATTCACCCCCCTCTAGGCTCCAAGGGACCATCAACTTCATTGAATATTAAGTAAGGCCCCTTGTTTCAGCAAAAGGCATGACTACAGGGCGAGAGAATGCTTATTATTAAGTAATGCCTCTCTAATATGTCTCGGATGTTCCGCCCTATAACTCTTACTCATAAAGTTGATTGGACTTGCATTGTTGAATTGGCATTGTGGATTGTTTGGCTGATATCTTCCTCTTCCTAGCATTTTAGGCATGACAGTCAGTTGTAACATCATACATCATGTGCTCTTCTTTCCATTTTCACTCATACATTCTCCGATGGATGACGTCATATAAATCTAATTAAATCTTTGCTCTCATTCTTAGTATAAAGGATTGGCTATGTTGACCTATTGGATTTATGTGTTAATTATCTCACACATACATTGATTTCAGTATGATGGCTTTCACTTCTTATGTATGTGTCTAGCACTTAACTTCTTATGCATAAGTTCTGTTTCTCCTTAGTTTGGATTGTCTGTTATTCTCCTATATTGTTTATCCGGACTAACCCGAACTTGACGAGACTTGCACTTCAAAGCATCTATTTGTTAAGTCACAGGTTCAGATTCTCTTTGCAATTCATTGCTCTATCTTGTCTAATGTCTCGGATTTATGAGGTGTTGTGGTACTTCACACTTTCTCGACATCAAAACAGCAAAGGAATCATCTCTACTCAGCACTCTGTTTGTACGGATACAGTTAGTCAGTCTCATCCGGATGTTCTTTATACGGATTATCCTTTTACGGATGAAAGTCGGTTTAATTCCTCCTGACTCTTGGAATTCTCAATTCGCGATAAACCAAGTAATTATCTTACATCGCTTATTTTTGAGGAGGGATAATGATGGTTCATTTAATGCACGCCTCGAGCCCGATAATTTTTTCAAAAATCCGGAAGTATGCCTACAACTGTCATCTTTGAATGGTTAGCACAGCCGCCACGTCATAGGTCTATTCGACGGCGCTAATCCATCACTTCTAATGACATAAGGAAGTCGAGTGACTCACTGTTCATTTCGCTTAAACTCGAGACCCACTTGCTTCCACAGAAAGGATCCTATTTATACTGCACCATCAGTGTCGACCGAGGTTATCACTACCAACTCTCAAAACCCTAAACCCTCGCCGCACCTTTTCCTGCAAAGATCTTCACTCCTTCTCCTTCAATCTTCACTCTCAATGGCATCCCAAGCTCTCTATGGTGTTGTTCCTGGCCATCTCGTCGATTGCTCCGGAATCTCTGATCCTCCAGCATGGCTCCAAGAGGTTCGCCAGCTACTCAAGCACAGCAACCTCTTTACGCTTGTCTCCGTCCCGGCCGACCTTCTAGTGTCGGACGTCCTGGCCTTCTATTAGCACTCTACCTCCACTGAGGAGTATATCTTTTTTGTGGTTCGAGGGGAACCTATCAAGATCACACCTCAGGTGATCCGGGACGTCTTCAACCTTCCTGCCGGCGATGACATCCGGCCAAACATTGCTACCATGGCTGCTTCCATGGGGTGTCCTAATAAGGTGAAGGAGTACAAAATGAAGTCTTTCCATGGTCCTCACCGCTGTATGGCCACCATACTCAGCCGGTGTCTTCTGGCTCGCTCCACCACTCTCGACTCGGTTCTGTATGATCTCCTGCTGGTGATGTACGCGATTTTTGAGTCACTGCCACTTGACTGGGGCAACTTTCTCTTCTGGGTGATGCGGAATGGGAAATGTAACTTGTCCTTCGAACGGATTCTGTCCCAAATTTTTCGGCATCTTCACCCCGCGCACTTCCAGAGTGAACTGGTGATTCCCTACCCGGCGTCCTACTACTTCCGCCATCTTACTTCCGACGGGACCCTCACCGTTCGCCGCCCTCCAGTCTCCCGTGCCCTCGCTACTGCTTCAGAACAGCAAGCTAGTTCCATTGGTGAACCCGTTGCAAGCTCGGGTCACGAAGTCAGTTCTGCTCCCCAGTCCGTCCACTCCCGTATCCGGTTCGTTGCCGCTCTGGCCCGATCCCGCAGTTCGTTGCACAGCGTTTGGGCTGACCCGTCTACTGCTGCAGGGCAATCTCAGCCGCAGGGCCCTCTCAGCCGCACTTCCTTGAGGTTACCACCTCCACCTATCCTGCTGATGTCCCCGCCTCTCTTTGCTGCTCCCCGATCTTTCGCTCCCGCACCTATCTCTCGTCGGTGCCGCTGTTGCTGCGCTCTCCGGCCCTCCCATCCTCTCCTGTGGAAGCCTCTCCCGCTCACTCTCCGGACCTCTAGGACTACCTCCACCATCTTCCCACCGACCCTCTGAATGATGTTGGGGGGCTGGGCCTCGCCATTCCGGCCGATATCCCAAGCCTCCCCTGGGTGTTTTACGCTCAACACACCCAGGACGCCTGGAGGAAATGCTTGCCTTGAACCGTACCACGGCTTTGTAACGCCGTCGCTCCTTCAGCTGCACCTCCTACCTGCCTCTTCCGGCCCTGCCCATGACGCACGGACCCTGTCCCGGAGGTGGTCCCTCTTATCCTCGAATATCCCTCCCATTGACCTCTCCGGTCAGGGGTGGGCTGCCCCCGCTACCTGTACAACCACCATCCTCTCTGTCGCCGCCGACTCCCTCGCCCTCTTCATGCGGGTGAGTCCTCAAAAGCTCCCGCCTTTGGTCTTGGGCGCACCTCTTTTGCCACGATTTTATCCGAGGCTGCTTTCTCCGCCTAACTCGATCGCTGGGGGCTTCTGGGGACGGGCGGCTTCGGACCCGGACCCGCATGTCCGGGCCATGGGTGCCGAGCTTCTGTCCCTTCTCCTTTACCTCTCTCTCGATGGATCGAGCTTGAGCGGGCTCACCACGTCCTTCTCTAACTTGTCTCCTCCATTGCCAACTTAACGCAAGTCGTGGCCGGTCCCTCCCGCTCTCGCCGATCGCCAAACCGGGGAGAAATCTCTAATCCTTCCCCTCCCTTCACCTGGCGTTGCCTCTCGCAAACGGTCGCACCTGGTCTTCCTCCAGGCCTTCCGGTGCCTAAACGCAGCGTTTCTCCACCGGCCCGACCAGCTCTCCCACTCCTGCTGCTCATCCGGTGCCATCTCCTTCCTCCCATCATACGCGGAATTGCGCATCCGATGATGCTGATGGGAGCCTTCTTGCCGGCCAAGGCCTATGCCTCCTCCTCCGCGGAGCGCCGATGT
Source organism: Taxillus chinensis (assembly GCA_023512835.1). Classification (NCBI taxonomy): domain Eukaryota; kingdom Viridiplantae; phylum Streptophyta; class Magnoliopsida; order Santalales; family Loranthaceae; genus Taxillus; species Taxillus chinensis. The sequence goes on along the minus strand of CM042087.1, from coordinate 22,614,931 downwards.
GTGTCCGCCTCGTCCCCCTTCGCACCTCAAGACATCCGGACCATACCGTCCGAGGAGGGACAATTTTCCACCGACGACATCGACAACTATCCTCTGGCGATAAAGATGGAGTTGAAGCTATTCCCCTCTTTACTTGAGGAAGGCCTTGATTTTGATGTTCTTCCTTGCTGGGTTGAAAATCAGTTTCCTTCTGTGGACGTTATTCTATCCTACATCTATGGCACAGCAGAGAACAACCGACGATGGACCTCTCTGTCCATCATTTTCATCCCTTTCCGGGTCGACTCCCCACATTTCATGCTGACTGTTTTTCTGATCAAAGAGAAGAAAATCTTGCTTCTGGATTCTCATCAACTTGTTGACCGTCAGATTAGAAAGAATCAGATGCGGAGTCTCGTTCGAACCTTGTCTGATGCAATCAGACAAAGTTCTCTCTACGAAGACTTGGATTTACCGCCTCTTGGTCAGGATGAAGTACTTATAGGGACGATCCGGAATAAGAAGAATGTGCCCCAGCAACCCGATGGAAACAGTTGTGGAGCCTTTGTCTGCTACTTCCTGAAATTTGTTATCTTCTTTGATGATAACTGGAAAAATGTCATCGAGTTCACCAAGAAGCAGACAATGGCACTATGAGAGCATGCAGCAAGGATGATCTTTAAATATAGTAAGCCGTATGTATCATAATTTATATCTGTACTGAGGCTTAATGTATTCCTGCTGCAACCTAGTGGAATTGTTCTCTTCAATCCTTACCTCTGTGTTATTTCTTGCTGCCTTACCGGATTAGATTACAAAGGGTTTGGCATATTCATATTGGGGGAGATTGTTGGATCAAACCTAGAATTTAGATAATGCGGAACAAACCCTATGTAATTTGACTCGAGATGTTTCATGTTTACTATTAAGTCTGTGCAGATGAATTAACTCTAATTCGAACCTACTCGTGTGAGAACAAAGCTAAGGACAAGATACATAATCCTGATCTGGATCATCATGAGTATCGTCATTCACTTGGTACATAACCGAGTCTTCATCCGGAGTAAGGACGTTTCGTGAGGACTAAAGACTTGACAAAACGACTTGAGGAACCCGTGTCTAACTCTCAATTTGACTAAGTCAATTGATACGGAATAAGATTCCAAGTCTATCACTCGCATGGAATAAGAGAGACTTGTTGCGGAGAGAGAATCGATATTGTCACTCCACTGGACTAAAGAAAAAGAAGACACGGACTGAGAAATCCGAGTCTCATTCGAACGGAGCAAGAACAATTATTGCGGAGTAAGGACAACAAATGCGGAATAAGGAATCCGACCTATTACTCATGCGGAGTAAGGATTCATTGATGCGGAGTAAGCATTCAGTACCTACTTTATGCGGAGTAAGGAAGCGCTGACACGGAACAAGGATTCCAGGACTTCATTCACACGGAGTAAGCAACCATTGACACAGAGTAAGGATCCGAGCTTCACTGATATGGAGTAAGGAACCTTATGACGGACTAAGAAGACGCTACTTCTTCCTTTCCAAGCCGCTTTTATTGCAATCAGCTCGCTTCATCCCGATGTAAAACAAACCCGTTGAAAACTTAAATTCTTACACGTGGATCACGCGGAGATGTGGACGCGGTCTCAAATGCAATTGGAATCAAGCAAAAAATTCATTACAACTTATGCTTCCAATATTTCGAGCTCCACATCCGCAGCAGTTAAAGCTTCAGCATTTTCCGATAAAGAACTTCAATGCTTCACACTGCTCGGAAAATGCAGTTCCAAGATAGATTCCTAGGATGTCTATATATACCTAAAGCAATGTAAAATATAGAGGTGCGCTTACTAAAACTCAAATACTAACAAGCGAGTATCGTGTGAAAGAGCATATACAGAGATCTACAGCCAAGTGTGTGTAACCATAACAGAGTGTTGAGTTGTAATTAGCTAAAGCGCTGTTTTGCTTCGTTGTAATTATCTTCAGATAATAAAGCAACATACTTCCACTACTTGGTTAATCTTTCGCACTGATTTTATCCGTTTAACTAGAGTGAGTGTCTAGCCATATAGAGAGAGAGAGCAAGAATTTTCAAAGAGCCTATTCACCCCCCTCTAGGCTCTCCGGGACCAACATTGAGGCTGTTACTGCAGTTCCTGAAACAGTAGCACCCGTATCTAATGATGAAGGGAAGGTTGCTACAGTTAAAGCCGAAACTATAGCACCCAGAAAGAAAGGAAAGGCTAAGGCTGGCGCATCTAGGGCCAAGAGCGCGTCACCCAATCGCAAAGGATTAGGCCATAGGAAACAGAGTAGAAAATCTATTAAACCTGGGAAACCTGTATGCCCCATTACCACTGTCACGCCCCAATTTTCTTTCACTTGGAAATGGGTAATGATCGCCCATGCCCGCACCCAAAGGGTCAAGGGGTTGGTGCAAGCACCTAAAAGAAAAGGGACTTGACATGGGTGCTGTCCCAAACTTGTACAACCAGGCTACATGCCACGGGGCATGCTTCTGCTCCCAAACCATGCATACAACCACAAATTAAATGATAATCATATCTCAATTTATTACATTTCAAAGGGGCTCAAAGTCTATTACAATTCAGTTGGGAAAAAACTCCCATCAAACCATAATATATTCTGTTTACAAACAATCCAAACCATAAAAGCACAATTCCACAAAAACAATGAAATTAATAAAATCTTCAGCCTTAGTAGCCTACCACCACACCCTTCTTTCACTTACCGCCGCTAGACCTGCCGCAAAAGAATAATTTATAGGAGGGGTGAGCAAACCATAGCTCCAGCGGGTTCCGGTCTCCCCTGACCCGTCCCACTCTACAATATGCATGACAAGTGTATGCTTATGCTCGTGTTGTGCCTAAAGCTAAACAACACACATCACCCAGTAACACACCATTTACCTGTGCCCACACTGGAGGGCAGAGGACACCCCGCCACCACGGCGACATGACATACCACATCCAGGCGAATGTTGCATGGTCACCAATGCAACATTTTCCACCCGAGTCGATATGGCCATCAACTCCTCGGATGCCATACCTACCCTCAGGAATGGGTGCGGACTTAGCCCACCGTCGTGAGTGCTACACCGAGACTCAGGACCGCAGTCCTGGCCAAATCTCAAAGGGGGTCCAGTGGTTGTGCCTGGCCCATAAGTCATCTCATCCCACAAGTGTTTGGGTACTCATTCTCAAATACAAGTTCACAGCAGGATCTCAAAGAAATACATTTCAAGTACATCTCAAGAAAACACGGCTCAAACGCAAGTGTAACTCGAGAATGCAACTCAGGCATACATCTCAACTCAGTACAAAGTAACTCAGAGAGCACAACTCAAATATATCAATGCAACTCAGCAAGCATAACTCAGATATATCAATGTAAATCAACAGTGCATTCAGCTCACACTGTGTAACAACATTCACTAACATTCACAATTTACAGTTCTACCAACATAGGTGTTTTTGAGCTATTTTGGCAAATTTTAAGACAAATTCAACTCATGCTCGTTACCCAAATCACTCTATTTTTCACACAAGGGACTTCTGGCTAAATGGGGCAGCCAAAAGAAGCAAAATGAAGGGTGCACGTCATATAGGCCATATGGCGTGTAGGGGTATTTTTGGCTCCCTACATTCTACACACCTCAGGGATGTTCGGGGTAAATTTTTAGGGCAATTGGACCTTTACGCCAATTGGGGATATGGCGTGCAAATTGGCGTGCAGCCATGTTTTTTGCATAGTTTTCTTTGTTTTGCTATTCTAAAGACTTCTCTCTAAAGAACCCACCTCCAATTCCGGTTAGTTTGTAAATTATTAGGCGTTAAACCTAGGATACAAGGCCTATTTTCAATTCCAGCCTCTACACTCATGCTTAACCACCCATCCAAACAAACCCAGGTCATCCAAATCAATTTTCCCGCAGATATCTATTGAAAATCTCACAATAAACCAACACGCGCTTATATATATAGGTATATACCCAGCATCACATCCATGACAGGTAAAAATACAGAATTTTGTGAGAGAGTTTCAAGGGTTGATCAAGAAATCCCTACCTCAAGAATTTGGGAATACAACAGATCATTGTATCCTAGCTACCTCGACGCCTTCGGTCTCCCGTCGTCAGCAGGAACCTCAGATCGTCGGCCTTGGATCGTCTCCCTCCCTCTCTGGCCATCTCTCCCTCTTTCTGGATCTCTCTCTCTCTCTCTCTCTCTCTCTCTCTCTCTCTCTCTCTCCCTGACGGCTGCTAGGGTTTGCAAATGAGAAATCCCCTAATTTTTTAACCCCTTTTTTTATATATTTTCCCACATAATCAAAATGATGTAGTTTTGATTAATTAAAAGCCCAGCATCTAAAAGCCCAAAGGCCAAGGTTTTCTAACCCATCTCTTAAGCTCAATAGCCCAATTCATTAAGCCCAACAAATATTTAAAATAAATCCCTCAAATAAATATTATTTATGATATGTGAAATTCCCAAAATACCCCTCAGGGCCTCGAACTCCAACTTGAGCCCAAGTATAGTCAAAATTCTCCATTTGACTAACACCTCACTGTTCTGATGTTCATTCTCTAAGACAAGGTCTCTTACTTAAGGCTAACTCCAAGAACTCCTCAAACACGGGTCCTTACAACCACTCTGCATCATAGTATCTGTTCCATTTGTAGAGAAATAGGTCATTGTCACTATGAATGCTGGAGCTTATCTGATAGCTGGCTTTGTAATCAAAATCATATTAATAAAGATCAGTTTATCAAGAAGGGTTCTTCGAGCAAATTAAAATCTAAATCTCAAAGGAGTGTGTCTCCCAAGAAAACCCAAGTAAAAGAAGCAGCTGAAACTAACAAATTAAAGTCAACCTGAAAGCTAAAATTCCTAACAAAGTTAAATCCGGAACTGTTGACACTACTGCTGTTTTTACTAACCGCCTGAAACAAGTTTGGGCACCAAAAGTGTAAACTGTTGTCTTTCAGGAGCATCTCTGGAATGCATTGCCGGATCACTTGAAGTTAAAGATCAATCAAAGCAAGTGGATCCTCGATAGTGGATGCTCCAGACATATGACGGGTGATCAGACTCTGCTTGTTGAAGTTAATGATAAACGAGGTCCATCCGTATCATATGGTGACAACAGCAAAGGTAAGACTGTCGGGTATGGCACTTTAACCAACAGTTGTGTATCAATCACTAGAGTTGCACTAGTTGAAGGTTTGAAGCATAATTTACTAAGTGTCAGTAATTTATGTGACAAAGGATTTACTGTTTCCTTTATGTCCAACACTTGTACAATGAGGGAAAACTTATCCGGAGATGTTAAGTTATATGTGTTGGATCAAACCCAGAATTTGGATAATGCTGATAAAGCCTTATGTAATTTGATCTGAGATCTTTTGTGTTTATTTGATCATTGCAGAAGATATGTTATTAATCCAGAGATGCACTCGTGAGAACAAAGCTAAGGACAGGATACATAATCCTGATCCGGACGAGAGTGAGTGTCGTCAAACACTTGGTAAATAACCAAGTAACAAATACATACGGAATAAGGAACAATCCTACGGACTAAGAACTTAAAGGATAAGTGCGGAGTAAGGAACCTACATGCGGAGTAAGGAAATTACATACGGAGTAAGGAACTTACATACGGAGTAAGGAAATTACATACGGAGTAAGGAACTTACATGCGGAGTAAGAAAGCGCTGACACGGAATAAGTTATCAGACTTTTCAAGACTCGCCCGGAGTAAGGAACTTACATACGGAGTAAGGAAATTACATACGGAGTAAGGAAATTACATACGGAGTAAGGAACTTACATGCGGAGTAAGGAAGCGCTGACACGGACTAAGGATTCCAGAACTAAATAGATACGGAGTAAGCAACCATTGACACGGAGTAAGGTTCCGAGCTTCGTTTGCTACGGAGTAAGGAAAATTACACCGGACCAAGAAGACACTGCTCCAACTAAACCGCATTTAAAGTTATCAGCTCGTGGTGTCCCGATGTAAGACGAATGTATTGAGAACCTGAAGAATCTTACACGTGGATCATCCGGATATGTGGACACAACCTTAATTGCATCTCGGAACTCACAGAGACACTTATACTCTTCAAATCCAAGATCTTGAGCTCCACAATCCGCAGCAGTCAAGGCAGAGAGATTACCGAGGGATAGTTAGTGCGGAACGCATTCCGGAACTACAAGTTCCAAGGTTGTCTCTTAGGAATGTTTTGTATAAATATTCATACTTGTAAAGAGGAGCTTAATGATCTTAAGAGATAGAACTTGGCTAGTGTGTGAGTTCATTTGTAAACAGAGTGTAAGAGAGTTTTGCTTCTATTTTGTTGTATTCATCTTGTGATAATAAAACAAAATACTTCCACTATCTGGTTATCTTCCGCAGTGATTCTTTCACTTAAACTAGATAAGTGTTTGTGTCTTGAGAGAAAGGAAAGAGTTTGAATAAGAGCCTATTCACCCCCCCCCTTTAGGCTCCAAGGGTGTCACGCCCCGGATTTCCAACCCGAGGAGACCGGAACGTGACCCTCCCTTTATCCGGGTTTGGACAAAGGGGTAGAATACAATATGCACTTCACATTTCTTTTCGAAACCAAAATCATATAATTATTTAATTGAAACCACATGCCTTTATTATATTTCAAACTTCATTACAATATCTCCCCACCTGGGGTTACAATACCTCAACAAAATTACATAATGCAATATAACACAAAACAAAGCCACAAAATGGAACTCTTCCACCTTGGTGTTCCCACCTAACGCCTGTAGGTTCCTGCAAGAAAGCACACCATAGTAGGAGGGGTGAGCATCCACGACTCAGTTAGGGATCATGTCTCCCCAACCCATCCCATGCTCCTAGCATCTACATGCCATGTGTACAAGTGCGGTGTCGTGTTACAATAATTTCAACAGACATAATAACAACCACATCAACAATTACAATCGCCACCGCCACACAAAGCTAACACATTAACACAAGTGATTTAACCGCCTCTTCAGGCCAAGTTATTTAACCGCCTCTTCAGGCCAAGTGATTTAACCGCCTCTTCAGGCCAAGTGATTTAACCGCCTCTTCAGGCCAAGTTTCCACAGCCTCCCAGGCTAACACAAAACGGTCCCGGGCTTCCACAGCCACCGGGTGTACAAGCAACCACACAGCACATAAGACCATACAGGCATAACATCGAACACTTAATATGCTTAGTCACACAGGAATAACGTCGAACACTTAGCATGCATATATTCACAAGCTCACAAACCCAGCACACGGACATTATTTCAAACACATAATATGCATAGCCTCTCAGGTATAAAACCAAACACTTGGTGTGCACCCGTTCACAAGTGCACAATCCCAGCCATTCAGGCCACAGAGCAAACACCAAGACACATACATACCCTAAATCACAAGTTCAGCCACACAGGCATAATACCAAACACGTAATGGGCATATACACACAACTATATTCACACAGGCTTTTCATCAAACATATAGCATATAGACCACAGAACCACACTAAAATGCCACTGAAGGCCAACATCCATATAGGAGATCACACCTATATGGATTACATATGTATATATAAACAGATACGACCCAGAATCCGCCCTAGGACCCTAGGACGAGAGGAGGGATTAGGAAGAAACAGAACCCCTACCTTAAAGCGGATCTTCCTTGCTCCCGCGCCAAACGCCGTCCTCCCCACGCAAGATGCTCCAGGCGACGAACCAAAGAACTCCCCTTCCCTCTCTCTCTCTAGCTCTCTCTCTCTCTCGGGGCAAAGAACTGCAAAGAAAGGAACACAAGAACCCTAAACTCAAACTCAAGCCCTCCTTATATAGACACCATCCACATCAAAACGACGTAGTTTTGATTAAGTAAACCCAGGGATCAAAACGACGTAGTTTTGATCACACAAGTTAGCACCTTTCCGCACCCATATAGGCCAAAATACTCAGAATTGCAACATGGTCCTTTGGAGAAAGATCATTAGAATGACAAAACCAAGGGAACCATGCAAAAATACACCTGGCACGCCAATTTGCACGCCAATTCCCCAATTGGCGTGCAGCTCCAAATGCACTCAAACTTCACCACAAGTCTCCTTGCATCTTATAGAGGCCTGAGGAGCAAAAATATGCTTGCACGTGAAATGGGTGAATTCACGTTCAGCTCCAAATGCTCTGAAATTTCTGTGGTAGATAGAGGACCTCATTCTAAGAAACTTTGTTCTTGCACGCCAATTGTTTGAGGCCATCTACTAGGTCAAAAGTGAGCTCCAAGATCAGCCAAAACAGTAAAACCGCCTGAAAACGCATAAGATCTTCCTAGGGCATAAATGTACGCTATCGCTTGGCACATGCACCTCTCAAAAGTCCCCTCTTGGGCTCATCTCTTACCTTAAACTTGTGTACCAACATCCAAGGTGTTTGTGGTTAACTCCTTACACACGGGTTACACACGGGTCATTACATCCTCTCCCCCTTAAGACTTTTCGTCCTCGAAAAGAAATGACATACGAGGAAAACAAACACAAGTTACCCATTTGCCGAAAAGAAATGACATACGAGGAAAACAAACACAAGTTACCCATTTGCCACACGGCGAGCTACAACACCCAAATGGGTCATACACCGCGCACCGCACATAACAAAGACATAACAAGGTACCACCATAATCCATAACCACATGCACCACAATACCGCATACAACACATATCCGCATGTCACAAATACACATCACAAATATGAACACATGTCCAAAAGACAATACAAATACACCAACCAACAGCCACCCCGCCACCCTTAAGATTGTTCGGTCCTCGAACAACGTCAGGGGTTGCTCACGCAACGAAGGTTCCGCGTTTCCATATTTCCTCCATAGGACGTGTCGTCCGCGAAAAGACAATACACTTTCCATAATGCACATGCTGATGCACATCGTCCACAACCATTCACATACCCGCGAATGAAGATATCACACAATAACACACATGAAGGCACGTACCCACGGACCCAATACAACACAAGATGATAAGGAAACACATATTCTAATCTCACCAACAACCCTTGTTCTCCTCACCTAACACATGTCACAAGTATTCACGTCACGACGGTGTACGACATATACGCCCACCCTCAACACGTACGTTTAACAAATCACATAAGTCACATACCAACTCACATCATAAACACCACTACAAGGAACAAGGCATAAACAAAACACTACTACACGTTTAACGTTCCACTGCCTGATCGCCAATACCATACAAACGCAGCCGTTGGGAGTTTCCTCACACCCGTCCCACCTTTAGACTTTTCGTCCCCGAAAAGGGAAACCAAATAGTACACAACGCGATAAGATCAAAGAAACACATAAGGCGGTCGTTACCACAAATGTTGGAGATGCCAACTCGCGGCACGATGGGACCAACACTCCACAACGTAAAATACCCAACAATTGGGATTTGAAGTCAACGCAGCCGCAGCCCATAGGTAGACCTCACCCTAACAAAGAAGCACAATGAGGTCACAATGAAACACAAACAAATAGGATAGCATTATGCAAACCACAATCACATTCCCACACAGGGAGCTCACCTCGGCGACGACCATCATCATCTGCGAAAACCACCTCACTCAAGCAAGGAACATTGAAACCCCACCAACACCAATGGTGACGCAGAACGGAGTACAAGCCTAGACACGAAACACGAGAATGGAGTGTGCCCTTAACCACTCGGTCGCAGCCAACCCTGGCGCCCAACGGAGTCCAAGGATGCACTAAAAACAAGAAATGCAGACCACACACACAACCATGGTAAGACCAAAACCCACTATCGGGCTATCACTAGTCACCGACTTTGAGAATCGACCTCCTTGATCACGGTCAAACAGAGATCCGCCAAGGTCCCACACAGCCTTCACAACTGAGGCTTACCGTACAGCCCAAGAGATAATGCCTTACCAAGTCAGCAGACGGACCACGCGATAGGAATTCCTTGACGCCGAGTAGCTGTGAACAACATAGTCCTCCCCACACCGAAAACTCTCCTATCTCGCAACCCGACCACAATGGAATCCTCTATGTCACACGCACAGGTCACAAGAAAATCCCTTGCCTCCAAGACATACTCCACCTCATGGCCCACCAACTCCACTATATCAACTATTACGTTTTATCTCGACACACCAGCAAAACACTCAAATGGACCAAGAAATACTCAGGCTCTAGCCGCAGCTTAATATGGTGACTGCAATTCCTCCGGGTAGGCCTAAGAAACGAGACATGTAAACTCCTTATTCAGGACATTCACGTAGCTCCCAAACACACCAACACTTTGATGGCGCGGACCATCTCACTTGCCGCATCAAAACACACACGAAAGACTTTCAAGAAGAACATATGTAGCATGAGGACCCCATGATAGCCGCAGGACACAAGTCTCCCCCAAAGGGGTAGCACTAATATCCCTTACAAACAAAACTCACATCTGACTCCATTCAATGAATCACAACTCATCAATACTTTCACACTTTAACTGAGCATGCCATCACACGTGACAAGGAATAGCATCAACATTACACATAACACTCCTCTTCATCCCACACCACACCTAATATGCGCAGGCATCACCTCCTACTCCTCTGCATATAAATGCCACGAGACCCACACATAAGAACTTTGCTATACCCCTTTACACATATGTAACACACACAACAAAACAAGGCGACCACAACACACGAAATAAACTATCACGTAGAACACATGTAAGAGAGGACATACTAGCCCCCACCTCCTCGCCTCTTTTAAGCCTATTACCCACACGACATGGATTAACGGAATGGTCCTACCACCAGGAGTACATCCTCAACCCCTCGGAAGGTGTCTCCCAATTTTGAGGAAAAACCCAAACAAGGCCTGCCCAATCTCACTCGCTTGCCTGCTTGACCGATTGGGTTCACTTGGGCACGATCCTATAAACTTACTCATAACCTAGTTCCAGAACTCATCACATTTTTATACATACGCAAACCCATTTCACCACATATCCTATGAACATTACCCAAGGTCTTTCACACACCACCAGCATGACACGTGGTCAATGCTTGGCCACCCAAGAATTTGCGGCCATTTCCATAGGACACCCATAAGAATCTTAAAACCACATACCACTCTCGCCAATTAATTTAAATCTCAATGACTCAAGGAGTGGGTTATACTAGTGGCAATTTCTTCCCTCAACCGTGACACTTGGAAAGGTTACCAAAAGAGCATCCTTCTTAGGTAGCACATCTACACAAACCTCACCTCTACTCACATGAAAACACATTTCTATTACTCAAGGTTGCCACCGCGGGTCACACACTACCCACAAGCCACTAACTCATGCCTCCAGCTTCCTAGGCTAGCTAGGCCAGGAGGTAATCTCACCTATGCTAGAGTATTAGGGGTAACACAAGAACATTTATTACTCACCAACTCTTTCCAATAACTGTTTATAACCATTAGTCATTTATTAGTCTTTTGGTATCATATATATATATTATTATTATTATTATTATTTTTTTTTTATTTTACTCATTTATTCTCTAGTAGGTCCCCAACTACGTCCATCCAAAATGGTAACTCAAACGACCTTCTAAGCCTCACCTAACATAAAACAGTGGCTCAAGAGCCCACCCAGTAAAATACCCCTCTACACAAGTGTCTTAATTAAATTGCTAGAAACGCAACAATCAAAGGTTCACCCAGCCTCACCTAATCCTGCACGAGACTCAACCGATCACTATCATTAAAGGAATATGATACCACCACTAAACGAAATCTTAACACGCGAGAATCAAAATCGTACCCTTGACTAAGGAAAGTTCGCCATGCTCTCCTCCTAGTCTCACTTGAATTTTGCTTTATCCCTAGCTCGTTGAGCCGGTCTTCTAGCACCATGACTTGTTTTACCAAAACAGTGTCGGGAGATGTCCTACTTTCCAATGTCTCGGTTGTCCACTTGCAAGAACAACCCCTTTGGGAAACCGGTCTCTACCTCTTGAGCCCCTTTCTGCTGATCAGGACAACTATGCTTCAATTAATCTTCACCCAAGATCCCCCCCGATGATGTGGGGTTGATAGCTCTCGACGTACCTCGCTCTTAATCGGTTGTCGAATCTCATCCCTCAACTCTTAAATTACCAGGCTTAAGATGCCAACCTCTCGCCATGATTATATCATTACTTACATCCTGCGGCCTCTCCCACTTGCCCAGCTGGGGGGGGGCGGGCTTCTTTGCTACCTCAATCGTCGTACCGGTCACAATTTTCGGAGACATTGGCTCCACGAAAAGGCAGCGCTCTAGGTTATCACTCCATAATCTCAACAATCGCGAGACCACTACCGACTAAGCGGCTTAAGCTATAACACGCATTATTACCACACAAGTCTATAGGTTCACATTTAACAGATTATACCAATTTTACATTCCATTGCATTGCTCATAACCACGCTTATTTCACACAGGCACCAAGCAAATCACATGCTCAACCATTCACAGAACACCAAACAAATCATATTTATTTTTTTTTTTTTTTTTTTTTTTTAACAGTCACAAGCCTCAAGTTTCCAAGCACACGGTTTCACTTCCACAATTTCTTTTCCATGTTTCCATGCTCAAATCATCACAAAATTTCAGAGTTGCACAATTGAAACTTTATCATGTTCAAACCCTTTATCCATGCAATTACACACACCGCACACATTTCAGGTTCTCATTAAACCACATTGCACAAGCATCCATTCCACAAGCACACAGTCCAACTAAACAAGGACCTTTCCTTGTAGTCATGCTCAAGGTACTTCAAATAAAATCGAGTTGCACAATTCACGCCTTATCACATTATTCATATTTTCTTTTATCACAATTTTTTTTTTTTTTTTGGTATTCACACCTTCACATACAACAACCAATGCAACTAGTGCCCTAATGCCAATGCATGCAAATCCTACCACAAGACTAGACTACCCCAAGTACACCTTGGAGGCTCCAAGAGGACCGTGTTGATCAGGCACGTCCCTCCAGGCTCCTCCAAAGGACCCAAGATAACCAAGTCCGCCCACTACCCTAGGCCAACTAGACCATGCTCGATACCATAATGTCACGCCCCGGATTTCCAACCCGAGGAGACCGGAACGTGACCCTCCCTTTATCCGGGTTTGGACAAAGGGGTAGAATACAATATGCACTTCACATTTCTTTTCGAAACCAAAATCATATAATTATTTAATTGAAACCACATGCCTTTATTATATTTCAAACTTCATTACAATATCTCCCCACCTGGGGTTACAATACCTCAACAAAATTACATAATGCAATATAACACAAAACAAAGCCACAAAATGGAACTCTTCCACCTTGGTGTTCCCACCTAACGCCTGTAGGTTCCTGCAAGAAAGCACACCATAGTAGGAGGGGTGAGCATCCACACTCGGTAGGGATCATGTCTCCCCAACCCATCCCATGCTCCTAGCATCTACATGCCATGTGTACAAGTGCGGTGTCGTGTTACAATAATTTCAACAGACATAATAACAACCACATCAACAATTACAATCGCCACCGCCACACAAAGCTAACACATTAACACAAGTGATTTAACCGCCTCTTCAGGCCAAGTTATTTAACCGCCTCTTCAGGCCAAGTGATTTAACCGCCTCTTCAGGCCAAGTGATTTAACCGCCTCTTCAGGCCAAGTTTCCACAGCCTCCCAGGCTAACACAAAACGGTCCCGGGCTTCCACGGCCACCGGGTGTACAAGCAACCACACAAAGACATAAGACCATACAGGCATAACATCGAACACTTAATATGCTTAGTCACACAGGAATAACGTCGAACACTTAGCATGCATATATTCACAGGCTCACAAACCCGACCACACAGACATTATTTCAAACACATAATATGCATAGCCTCTCAGGTATAAAACCAAACACTTGGTGTGCACCCGTTCACAAGTGCACAATCCCAACCATTCAGGCCACAGAGCAAACACCCAGACACATACATACCCTAAATCACAAGTTCGGCCACACAGGCATAATACCAAACACGTAATGGGCATATACACACAACTATATTCACACAAGCTTTTCATCAAACATATAGCATATAGGGCACGGAACCACACTAAAATGCCACTTGAAGGCCAACATCCATATAGGAGATCACACCTATATGGATTACATATGTATATATAAACAGATACGACCAGAATCCGCCCTAGGACCCTAGGACAGAGGAGGGATTAGGAAGAAACAGAACCCCTACCTTAAAGCAGATCTTCCTTGCTCCCGCGCCAAACGCCGTCCTCCCCACGCAAGATGCTCCAGGCAAAGAACCAGGAACTCCCCTTCCCTCTCTCTCTCTAGCTCTCTCTCTCTCTCGGGCGCCGAAGCACAAAGGAACACAAGAACCCTAAACTCAAACTCAAGCCCTCCTTATATAGACACCATCCACATCAAAACGACGTAGTTTTGATTAAGTAAACCCAGGATCAAAACGACGTAGTTTTGATCACACAAGTTAGCACCTTTCCGCACCCATATAGGCCAAAATACTCGAATTGCAACATGGTCCTTTGGAGAAAGATCATTAGAATGACAAAACCAAGGGAACCATGCAAAAATACACCGCACGCCAATTTACACGCCAATTCCCCAATTGGCGTGCAGCTCCAAATGCACTCAAACTTCACCACAAGTCTCCTTGCATCTTGTAGAGGCCTGAGGAGCAAAAATATGCTTGCACGTGAAATGGGTGAATTCACGTTCAGCTCCAAATGCTCTAAAATTTCTGTGGTAGATAGAGGACCTCATTCTAAGAAACTTTTGTTCTTGCACGCCAATTGTTTGAGGCCATCTACTAGGTCAAAAGTGAGCTCCAAGATCAGCCAAAACAACGTAAAACCGCCTGAAACGCATAACATCTTCCTAGGGCATAAATGTACGCTATCGCTTGGCACATGCACCTCTCAAAAGTCCCCTCTTGGGCTCATCTCTTACCTTAAACTTGTGTACCAACATCCAAGGTGTTTGTGGTTAACTCCTTACACACGGGTTACACACGGGTCATTACAAAGGGACCATCAAGTGGTATCGAGCAAGTTCTACTTTGTTCTAAGTAGAGATCCCACTCTTTCAATCTCAGAAATGGCCGAAGAAAGCAGTATGCTCTTCAACACTCGCCTTAACTCCGGAGGTGCACAGGAGCCCATCCCGAATCGAAGCAGCAGTGAAAATGTTGACCCACCTCAACCTGCTGCTGCCGCCGCTCCTCAACCACGGAGTTCTGGTTTTACTTTAACGAAACCGCCCAAATTCACACCTGAGCTTTTCTCCCAGTGAAAAGCTCGCATGAAGATGTTTATGGTATGCCATGATCATCTTATGTGGCCATGTCTTCATCAGGAGATTCCAATTCCGATGAATATCGGAGAACATGGAGTTAGGAGGCCAAAGACAGATGCTGAACTTACCAACGATGAAAGAGCCTGGCAGTGCGCTAGTGAAAAGGCTCGGCTTATGTTACATCGTCTTTGGATTCCGAGGCTTTCCACGGACGTCCAGGGCTGCACGACAAAGAAAAGTCGTTTGGGACAAACCGACAATCCTCTATGAGGGGAGTCGGTCCCGGATACGAATGTGATCTGCACTCTCGGTAACTTTGAGAGTTTTAATCATAAACCGGGCGAATCACTTGAAAGCATCTATCGGAGATTCGGCAAGCTCATTCTTGAGCTGAAGACTGTCAATGAGCATTATTCTCAATCCTAGATTAATGACAAGTTCTTTCGCTCCTTGCCGGATCGCTACTACTCCAAACAACTCCAGATGCAATCGACAAAAACCGCGGTATGTTCCCCTTCAAGAACTCGTATGGAGAGCGCGGACTCACGAAGTCAAGTTTAAGTACTCGACAGAGATGAGAAAATAGCTCGGAAAGAAAAGGGGGTAGCTCTCAAAGCTACGGAATGTCTAAACATATCGAGGAATGATGATACGGACGTATCCGACAATTCCGATTCGACGAGGAGGAGGAGATAGCCCTTCTTGTCAAATCCTTTGAGCGATTCCTACGAAAAAGCGAGAAAAGGGTTCGAAGACGCTCATCATCATCGTTCCAAAGGAAGGAGCGACCGGAGTCCAGTTCCCAGGCTGTTTAACCGTGGGAAAACCGGTCACCGGGCCAAGGAATGCGGGTTCAAAACAAAGGTGGCCGAGAAAAGTGACAAGGTAACTCCTCGCCGCTCCACCTCGGATAACGGCAAGAGCAAGAGGAAGGCGCTCGTGACAAAATACATGAGTGGCTCGGAAGAAGAGGAGGAATCCTCGGATGATGAGCCGACCACTAAGCCGAACGTCCGCCTCATGGCAAATACTGAGGTACCTTCTATCTCTCGAGCTCCTGAGTAAATTAGAATCTCTTACTACTGCATGTAATCATGAAAAGAATGAGAGACTAATAATTACTCAAATGTACAAAGATATGGAAAGTCAGAATAAACGTCTTGAATTTACTATTAATAGACTCGAAAAGGACGTCACCGACTTGGAGGAAAAGAAGCTTGGTATCATGATCTAAGAGCTGAAAATCATTTGTTAAATACCAATCTTTTAGGCCTAAAAGTTATAGTAAAAAGACTCGAAAATGAACTGGAACAGGAAAAGGAAATAAATCGTAAGTGGCTAAAATCCGGGAAATAGCCTCTACCTTTAGGGCTCGATCCCGACGACATCCGAGTCAAACCTGGCCTAGGTTCCGAACCATCAACTTCCATAGCTCAAGCTACTGAGTGTCCTCCGGATTGCACTCTTAAACTAACCAACTTATATCCTGTTAGTACATCTAAACCGTTGGATGGTTTCATTTCAGGTGGCACCATAGTTTATGATCGTGGAGCAGAGGTCATTCTTGCACTTCCCGAACCAGTAGCACCCGTAACTAAAGATGAAGGGAAGGCTGCTGCAGATTAAAGCCAAAACGTAGCACCCAAAAAGAAAGACAAGGCTAAGGCTGACGCATTTAGGGCCAAGAGCGCGTCACTCAAACGTAATGGATTAGGCCACAGGGAACAAAGTAGAAAATCTGTAAAATCTAAGAGACCTGTATCCCCTGTTTGTACTTCACATTATAGTGTCTGTTCCATCTGTAGGGAAATGGGTGATTATCACTATGAATGTTGGAGTCTATCTGATAGCTGGCTTTGTAATCAATTTCAATCCAATAAAGATCAGTTTTATAAAAGGGGTTCTTCGAGCAAAACAAAATCTAAATCTAAAAGGAGTGTCTCTCCCAAGAAAACCCAAATAAAAGAAGTAGCTGAAACTAACAAGTTAATGTTAACTTGGAAAGCTAAGAGTCCTAGCAAAATCAAATCCGTAAATGTTGACAATCTCGTTTGCTCTCTCTAACCGCCCGAGACAAGTTTGGGCACCAAAAGTGTAAACTGTTGTCTTTCAGGAGCATCTCTGGAATGCATTGCCGGATCACTTGAAGTTAAAGATCAATAAAAGCAAGTGGATCCTTGATAGTGGATGCTCCGGACATATGACGGGTGATCAGACTCGCTTGTAGAAGTTAATGATAAACAAGGTCCATCCGTTTCATATGGCGACAACAACAAAGGTAAGACTGTCGGGTATGGCACTTTAACTAACGGCCGTGTATCAATCACTAAAGTTGAACTAGTCGAAGGTTTAAAGCATAATTTGCTAAGTGTCAGTAAGCTATGTGACAAAGGATTTACTGTTTCCTTTTTGTCCAACACCTGTACAGTAAGAGAAAACTTATCCGGAGATGTTAAATTATCCGGATCAAGAGATGGGGACATATACTCAGTGGTCTTAAGAAATAATTCTTTTGACCTTGTATGCTTCCTCACAAAAGCAACAGATGAAGATAGTTGGTTATGGCACAAGCGATGCGCACATTTAAACTTTAAGACTTTGTCTAAATTAGCGTCACTTGATCTTGTCACTGGTCTACCCAAACTCAAGTTCTCCAGAGACACTCTCTGTCGAGAATGCCAACTTGGTAAACGGACCAAACACGGCTTTAAGAGCAAATCGGTTAACTCAATAACTGCTCCTCTACAACTTCTTCATATGGACCTCTGTGGTCCTATATCTGTTTCATCACTAGCTAGTGCGAGATATACCCTTGTAGTTATCGATGATTTCACCAGATACACATGGGTGATGTTCCTGAAATCAAAGGATCAAACTTTTGAACATCTTGTAGATCTCTTCAACTGGATAAGCAACTCACAAGGACTGAGCATTAAATGCATCAGGAGTGATCATGGTACAGAATTTGATTTTTCAAAAATGAGATCATATTGTTCTGAACAGGGCATACAAGATGACTTCTCTGCTCCCGAACCCCACAACAAAATGGGGTAGCCGAGCACAAGAATCGAACTTTAGTTGAAGCTGGTAGATCCATGTTAGCAGGGGCAACGCTTCCTCTCGGCCTATGGGTCAAGTTGTGTCCACGCCCGCTATGTTCGAACCGAACTCTAATAAATAAATCTACCATGAAAACACCCTATGAGATGTGGAGAGGACGAAAACCTTCAATTTCACATTTCGAGCTTTTGGGTGTACTTGCTATATACTTGATCAATGGCAAAGAGACCCGGAATAAATTTGAACCAAAAATCGATGATGGGATTTTTGTCGGGTACTCACTACATAGCAAGGCTTATCGGGTCTTCAATAGAAAACTTTTTAAAGTTGAAGAATCTATCCATGTGACCTTTAATGAAGCTAATCTCGTTTGGTCAAAAGTCGGTTCTTCAAATTCCAATATGCAGGTCATGGACAGCAACGTCGATTACTCGAAGTTTATGAATATTCCTGTTACATATCCTGACCAACCACGTGGCATCAGCAAAACACAACGAAATTGTATGGATGATGCTACGGATAACTCTGACTCCAGACTACCATTTAGCTCCGGACATACTCCTACGGATACACAAAATTCCGGAGCACCTTCAAGTCCGTCCGGACTAGTTAACACTGGAAGAAACAGTGTTGAAGAACCAACTAGTTCATCCGTACCTCTCAATACGGAAATATCTACTCCGGACGAAGCTCAACCAGTCGATACAACTGAACCACAAAATCTGGAAGAGCTTCAAATTGTTCAAGATCAACCAACACATGCACAGAATTATAGATGGACCCGAAACCATCCCTCAGATCAAGTGATTGGTGATCCTACTGTTGGTGTAAGAACAAGAGCAGCCACCTCCAACATGAGTCTTTACTCGTGTTTTCTATCTCAAATAGAACCAAAGGTGGTAGATGAAGCTCTTCAAGATTCAAATTGGATAGAAGCCATGCAAGAAGAGCTGAATCAATTTAAGAGAAATAATGTGTGGACCTTAGTACCAAGGCCTAAGTCTCAACAAGTCATTGGCGTTAAATGGGTGTGCCAGGAACAAGCTTGATACGGATGGAATAGTAATCCGGAACAAAGCCGGACTGGTAGCCAAAGGATATCGTCAAGAAGAAGGAATAGATTATGATGAAACCTTTGCTTCGGTCGCAAGACTTGAGGCAATCCGAATGTTTCTGGCGTATGCTTCATATGAAAACTTCATAGTTTATCAAATGGACGTCAAGAGCGCATTCTGAATGGAGACCTTCAAGAGGAGGTGTATGTTGAACAACCTCCCGGCTTCATTGAACCTAAGGTAGGACACCTTGTCTACAAACTTCAGAAGCACTATATGGTTTGAAGCAAGCTCCAAGAGCCTGGTACGACACACTTGTCGAATTCCTTCTTGCTCATAACTTCCAAAAAGGGAAGATAGACACCACCCTATTTTTACGAAAAGAGAAAGGACATACTCGATCGTACAAATATACGTGGATGATATCATTTTCGGATCAACGAATCCGAAGCTTTGTGAAGAGTTTGCTAAGTTGATGACAGGCAAGTTTGAAATGAGCATGATGGGAGAACTGTCCTACTTCCTTGGAATTGAAGTCAAACAATTAAAGGAAGGAATCTTCATTAATCAGGCTAAGTACACTCGCGATCTTATTAAGAAGTTTGGTATGGAAGGTTCATCTCCCGTCAAAACTCCCATGCTTGTCAGTGCCAAGTTAGATCCGGATGTGGACGGCATATCAGTAAATGTGACTGACTACAGAGGGATGATCGGATCCTTGCTGTATCTTACAGCAAGTCGCCCAGACATTATGTTTGCAACTTGCATTTGTGCACGATACCAGGCGAATCCCAAGGAGTCACATATGCTTCATGTAAAACGGATATTAAGGTATCTCAAAGGGACGATGAATTTAGGACTCGGTACCCAAAGGAGTCCAACTTCACCTTATCCGGGTACTCTGATGCCGACTTCGCTGGATGTCGCATCGACAGGAAAAGCACAAGCGGTACGTGTCAGTTTCTTGGAAATAGATTGATCTCATGGTTCAGTAAGAAGCAGAATTCCGTATCAACCTCTACTGCTGAGGCGGAATATATAGCTCCCGGAAGTTGCTGCGCACAGCTACTTTGGATGCAAAGTCAACTTACTGACTACGGATTCGACATGTTCTTTATTCCACTTTATTGTGACAACACTAGTGCAATTGCCATCAGCAACAATCCTGTCATGCATCCTAAGACGAAGCACATTGAGGTCAGGTATCACTTCATACGCGATCATGTTCTCAAAAAGCATATTTCACTGGAACATGTTGCCACTGAAGATCAATTAGCAGATATACTTACAAAGCCCCTACCTGATGCGAGGTTTTTTGAACTACTCTTCCGATTAGGTATGCTCAACTTCTCTGCATAGCTTCTCATTTGAATTACCCAACAGTATATTTACTCACAGACCATGCATTGTACGTTTATTGAAAGTAGTAGAAACTCACTGACTGTATTGCTGATCATACTTACTGTTTAACGGTTTCATGTTTCTGATATTAATCTCAACCTCATAATGGGAGGATGCTTGCGTTTCCGATCAAGTCGTTTAAAGCTAACAAAATTACAGTTTATATGATTTACCTCTTTCGGGTTCATGATCTTAACTTCCATTAATCACCACATGACAAAAGCATGTTCATTTAGATTACTCTATTAACATGCATAGTTGAAGAATTGAAATGGGCTAGCTTGGAATGCCTGGTGGATGAATACTCAAACGCATCTGATCAACCAAGTATAGTTTTCTAATAAGATAGACAGGCTTTGAACTACAAATCGGAACGGTCAACCGAGAGGATTGCACAATCTACGGGGGAGAAAATACTTTATATATTATTCAGTAATACCCCCCGTATATGTCTCATGACCTCTTTCCTGACTGTCTATCTGAGGGGGAGCTTTTCATTGAGAGGATTCAATGATCTACGGGGGAGCAGCAATGAACCCCTAATATGTCTCGGATTCTCCCTCCTCTAAACTTTTACTTCCGGATCTGACTGGACATGCTGTTTTAAATCAGAAAAGTGGCATGTTTGGATGTATTTTCTTCTTCAACCATGCATTTTAATCGACTAATTATCTGCTTTCTTTTGACATGTGTTCGCTTTATCATTGCTCACTCATGAATCCTAATGTAGCCAAATCATATGATCTTTAATTAATCTTAGCTACGTTGTTTAGCAAGACGGTTTCGCTATGTTGACCTATATGAACCTGTGTATTGCTATCTGACATATGCCCTGATTCAGTAATATTGATCACTTTCACGTTGCATACGTCTACTACATTCTTAGCTATGCATGAGTTCTGTTTCTCATTGGTTCGGATTATGTTGTTTTTCACTGATTTTCATCTCTAATTCGTACTAATCCTTGCCTGTTAAGCTTTTGTATTTTCAGTATATCTTTATTTAGCTACAGGTTCAAATTTTCTTTGCAACCGTATTGATAAATCCAGTCCATAGTCTCGGATTTGAAGTGTTGTGGTACTTCTCTTCTCTTCGACTTTTTGACTGCAAAGGAATCTACTCTACTCTCTCACCAAACTCTGTTTACGACGGACAAGGTCTATTATTCATCCGGATACTCTTTCACGAATATTATTAACTCCGGATGAGTGTCGGCTCTTACCTCCGGACTCCTGACATTGTTCAATTGTGACAATCCACGTATACTCATATGTCGCATGCTTTTGAGGAGGAATAATGATGATTCATTAAATGCATATCTCGGGTTGCACACACACTTCTCTGGATGGCAACCAGTTGTAATCTCTACTTGGTCATGCGGTCTCCACGACGTCGTTTTATTCGGAGACGCATCGATATCCAGACTAATGACATCAGCATGTCACGCGGGTCCCTATCTCACTCGCACATTCCTAAACCCGCTGACAATTGCGGCCTCGGTCTTATATGTTCTGATCATTCCTGCGAAGCACGAGTATTGCTCATTTCAAATCCCTAAACCTCTCGTTGCTTCTTCTACTGTCAAGACCTCACCTTTCCTCTTTTCCTTCCCATCAAATCTGCAATGGCACCCAAATCTCTCTTTCCGGCGTTAATCCTGGCCATCTAGTTGATTGGAATGTTGTTTCCGATCCTCCGGATTGGTTTTTCCAGCTTCGCCCTCTTCTTGAAGCCTCGCACATACTCAGCCTGGTCTCCAATCCCGTCGATCTTCTTATCGATGACATTCTTGAGTATTACCAACGGATTCGCTGCACCACCGATTCCATAACCTCTTATGTCCGCGGTGAATCCATCATCATCACTCCGGCTGTTCTCCGCGTGCTCTCCACCTACCTCTTGGTGAACCACGGCGCCCGGATGCCAATCCAATGGCGGCTTCATGGGTTGCACGCACAAGGGGAAGGAATACAAGGTGAAATCCTTCCAGGGTCGCTATCGATGTATGGCGACTATTCTAAGTCGATGCCTACTGGCTCACACATCAGCCCTGGACTCAGTTCCGTACGATCTTTTCCTGGCCATGTACGGCGTTTTTGAAGGTCTTCCGATGGATTGGGGGATGTTCTTATTTCGTTTGCTGCAGAATGGTTCCAAAAACCATTCCTTCGGGCGCATCCTCAGCATTGTCTTCCGGCATCTACGTCCGGACCATTTCGCCCGATTTGATGCTGTCTCGTTTCCCTCGGCTTATTACCTTCGTCACCTTACGCCGGACGGGAACATGACCGCTCGCCGACCCATTGTAGCTCTCCGCGTTCTCCCTGCCTCGGAACAACAAGGTAGCTCGTTGGTGACCCCTCCGACGGCCAAGCCCACGAGGTCGGTTCGCACACGATCCTCCCGGATTCGGTCCGTTGCTTTGCGCCCTCCCACTCACGGGCCTCCCGCCCAAGCGTCCGTGCTGAACCGTCCGAGGTTGCGGGGCCCTCTCAGCGCAGTGCGTCTAAAGCTGTTTCCTCCGCCCCCTCTGCTGCTGATGTCCCCACTCCCTCCACATCCGCTCTAGCTGCTGCGGTTGATACCGTTGTTGTCGCGCCACCACCGATGTCCCGGCCGCTTCTCCAGGAAGCCCCTTTGCCTCCTCTACCTCAACCCCGAGATTACCTTGACCATCTCTCCGCCATCACCTTAACGGACCTTTGGCTCCGTTTCAGCCTAGCCCACACCTCCTCCATTCCTGACACCGATCTCCGGGTGTTTTACACACGCAATACCCAATCCCCGGAGACCATGATCATCTGGAATCTGGACCATGGCTTTCTTACGCTGGTTGCCATTCCCGATGTGTCGTTCCCTACACCCTCCGGCCCAGTCCCTGCTACCCGAAGTCCTTCTCCTCCTAAGGCTGGACCCTCTTCTCCTGCCGCCGCGATTCCCGTGGTTGACCTGTCTGGTCAAAGCGGGTCTCTTGCTCCGGATGCCTCCAATGCTCCGGATGCCTTCGATGCTCCGGATGCCTCGATGCTCCGGATGCTCCTGCTGCTGCTAATACTCCTGCGGACTCCTCCGCCCACCGCACTCCTGCTCCTGTTCATGCGGGGGAGTCCTCCAAAGCTCCGGAGTTAGTACTTGGGCGTGCCTCTTTTGGCACGGTCCACTCCGATCTTGTGCTTTCCGCTCACTGGACCGACATGCCCACGCTCAAAGCACCCAAATTTCCGCCATCGCCGCCAAAGTTGATGCCCTCGGCGCCCAACTCCTTTCCGCTCTCATTGACTCCTCCACTTCCATGGAGCAGAAAATGGATCTTGTCGCCACCTCCGTCCATTCACCGTCTCACTTCCTTCGCGGATCCTGGCGCATACGATGGCTCGTCCTCCTGTTGCTTCCCGGCGATCCGCCAAACCGGGGGAGAGAGTGTCATTTGATCCGTCTACTCCTTCCGCCCCACAACCATCTACTCGGACCGAGAAGCGGCCTGCCACTTCGGTGCATTTCAGGGAGTTCAAATTCCCAAACGAAGCCGCTTCTCTCAACCAAGCTCCTCTCTTGCACCTCTAGCTCCTCCTCCATTCTCCTCATCCCAGCTGATACCTTCCTCCCATCCTATGCGGAGTTTGACCCGTCCGATGCGGATGGAAGCTTGCGCAAGGCAATGAAATCTTATGTTGCATCTTCTCTGAGAGAAGATGTCTTTCCGAAATGTACCCTTTCTCTCCGGACGACATTCGGACTCTTTGTTCGGAGAAAGGACTCTTTACTACGAGAAGACATTGACAACTTCTCGAGAGATCAGCCTAAAATGGAGATGAGGTCTGTTTCCATCTCTTTACGAAGATGGGCACTTGTTTGAAGTTCTGCCATGTTGGAAGGAAGGCTATCTTCCCAGGTGTGGAGTTAATTCGGACTTTCATCGACCAGGAACTGCGAGGATAGTAAGCCATGGAAAACTCTCTCAACCATCCTCATTCCGTACCGGATCATGTCGCCACACTTCATGATGGTCGTCTTCATGATTCGGTCCAAGCAGATGATTCTCATTGATTCTCATCGGATTGTGGAGCACTTCGTTAGGAAGAATCAATGGGAACCTCCGTGTCTCAAGCTAACCGAAGCCGTGAAGAAAGCCGGATTATATGAAGAGATGGGTATCACACCCCTGCGTCCGATCGAGAAACTCAAGGCGACATTCCGGGGCAAGAAGAAAGTGCCACAACAACCGGATGGAGATAGGCAAGGAGCCTTTGTCTGTCACTTCATCAAGTCGTTCTTAATCGTGGACAAACATTGGAGCCAACACTCCACATTTACGATGAAGCAGACAATGGAGCTAAGAGAGAAGGCAACAACTATGATCTTCAAGTATAGTAAGCCTTATGTACCTTAGTGAAAAACTTGTATTAAGGCTGAATTGTATTTAGTTGCTGATTAATGAAATTGGTTGTGTTGCGTATTCTGTATGTTATTCTTTTGCATTGCTTACCAGATCAGATTACAAAGGGTTTGGGCATATCCATAATTGGGGGAGATTGTTGGATCAAACCCAGAATTTGGATAATGCTGATAAAGCCTTATGTAATTTGATCTCGAGATCTTTTGTGTTTATTTGATCATTGCAGAAGATATGTTATTAATCCAAGAGATGCACTCGTGAGAACAAAGCTAAGGACAGGATACATAATCCTGATCCGGACGAGAGTGAGTGTCGTCAAACACTTGGTAAATAACCAAGTAACAAATACATACGGAATAAGGAACAATCCTACGGACTAAGAACTTAAAGGATAAGTGCGGAGTAAGGAACCTACATGCGGAGTAAGGAAATTACATACGGAGTAAGGAACTTACATACGGAGTAAGGAAATTACATACGGAGTAAGGAACTTACATGCGTAGTAAGGAAGCGCCGACACGGACTAAGGATTCCGAACTAAATAGATACGGAGTAAGCAACCATTGACACGGAGTAAGGTTCCGAGCTTCGTTTGCTACGGAGTAAGGAAAATTACACCGGACCAAGAAGACACCTGCTCCAACTAAACCGCATTTAAAGTTATCGGCTCGTGGTGTCCCGATGTAAGACGAATGTATTGAGAACCTGAAGAATCTTACACGTGGATCATCCGGATATGTGGACACAACCTTAATTGCATCTCGGAACTCACAGAGACACTTATACTCTTCAAATCCAAGATCTTGAGCTCCACAATCCGCAGCAGTCAAGGCAGAGAGATTACCGAGGGATAGTTAGTGCGGAACGCATTCCAGAACTACAAGTTCCAAGGTTGTCTCTTAGGAATGTTTTGTATAAATATTCATACTTGTAAAGAGGAGCTTAATGATCTTAAGAGATAGAACTTGGCTAGTGTGTGAGTTTATTTGTAAACAGAGTGTAAGAGAGTTTTGCTTCTATTTTGTTGTATTCATCTTGTGATAATAAAACAAAATACTTCTACTATCTGGTTATCTTCCGCAGTGATTCTTTCACTTAAACTAGATAAGTGTTTGTGTCTTGAGAGAAAGGAAAGAGTTTGAATAAGAGCCTATTCACCCCCCCCTTTAGGCTCCAAGGGACCATCAGTCTGGATCAAGAGATGGGGACACATATTCTGTGGTCTTAAGAAATAATTCTTCTGACCTTGTATGCTTCCTCACTACAGCGTCGGATGAAGATAGTTGGCTATTGCACAAGCGTTGCGCACATTTAAATTTTAAGACCTTATCTAAGTTAGCATCGCTTGATCTGGTCACTGGTCTGCCTAAACACAAATACTCCAGAGATACTCTTTGTCGAGAATGTCAACTTGGCAAACAGACCAAACATAGTTTTAAGAGCAAAACAGTTAATTCAATAACTGCTCCTCTATAACTTCTTCATATGGACCTCTGCGGTCCCATTTCTGTTCCTTCACTAGCTGGTGCGAGATATACCCTTGTGGTTATCGATGATTTCACTAGGTACACATGGTTGATGTTCTTAAAATCTAAGGATTAAACTTTCGAGCATCTTATAGATCTTTTCAATTGGATAAGCAACTCACAAGGACTGTGCATTAAATGCATCAGGAGTGATCATGGTACAGAATTTGATTTTTCAGATATGAGGTCATATTATTCTGAATAGGGCATTCAGTATGACTTCTCTGCGCCCAGAACTCCACAACAAAATGGGGTAGTTGAGCGCAAGAATCACACTTTAGTCGAGGGTGGTAGATCTATGTTAGCAGGGGCTAAGCTTCCTCTCAGTCTATGGGCCGAAGCTGTGTCCACTGCCTGCTATGTTCAGAACAGAACTCTAATAAATAAGTTTACCATGAAGACACCCTATGAGATGTGGAGAGGACGAAAGCCCTCGATTTCACATTTCAGAGCTTTTTGGTGTACTTGCTATATATTGAATAACGGCAAAGAACCCCGGAATAAATTTGAACCAAAATATGATGATAGGATCTTTGTCGGGTACTCACTACATAGCAAGGCTTATCGAGTCTTCAATAGAAAACTTTTTAAAGTTGAAGAATCTATCCATGTGACCTTTGATGAAGCTAACCTGGATTGGTCAAAAGTTGGTCCTTCAAGTTCAAATGTACAGGATCAGGTTGACAACATCGACTATTCAAAGTTTATGAATGCTCCTGTTACACATACTGACCAACCACGTGGCACCAGCGAAGCACGAAGAAATGATATGGATGATACTATAGATGAATCAGACTATGTGGACTTCCATTTAACTCTGGACATATTCTTTCAGCTATCCAAAATTCCGGAGTACCTTCAAGTCCCTCCGGACCAATTAACACTGAAAGCAACAGTGTCGAAGAACCACCTAGTTCTTCCGAACCTGCTAATACAGAAACATCTGGTCCAGAAGAAGCTCCACCAGCGGATATACCTAAACCACCTAATCTGGAAAAGCTTCAAATTATACAAGATCAACCATCATATGCACAGAATTATAGGTGGACTCGAAACTACCCTGTAGAACAAGTGATTGGTGATCCTACTGTTGGTGTAAGAACAAGAGCAGCCACCTCCAACATTTGTCTTTACTCATGTTTTCTATCTCAAATTGAACCAAAGGTGGTAATTGAAGCTCTTCAGGATTTGAACTGGATAGAAGCCATGCAAGAAGAGCTGAATCAATTTAAGAGAAATGATGTGTGGACTCTAGTACCAAGGCCTAAGTACCAACAAGTAATTGGAGTTAAATGGGTGTTCCAGAACAAGCTTGATACGGATGGAATAGTAATCCGGAACAAAGCCAAACTGGTAGTGTAAGGATCCGTGTTTTGAGTTAGTCGCAGTCTTGTCTTCTGAATGGGAACTTTCTAGATTTTAGACCTAGTAGATGGCCTCAAACAATTGGCATACAAGAACAAAAGTTGCTTAGAATGAGGTCCTCTACCTACCACAAAAAGTTCAGAGCATTTGGAGCTGCACGTGAATTCACCCATTTCACGTGCAAGCATATTTTTGCTTCTCAGGCCTCTACAAGATGCAAAGACATTTGGGGTAAAGTTTGAGTGCATTTGGAGCTGCACGCCAATTGGGGAATTGGCGTGCAAATTGGCGTGCAGACTTATTTTTGCATGGTTACCTTGGTTTTGTCATTTTAATGATTTTTCCCTAAAGGACCATGTTGAAATTGTGAGTATTTTGCCCTGTATAGAAGCGGGAAGGTGGTAATTTGCGTGATCAAAACTACGTCGTTTTGATCCTGGGTTTCACTAAATCAAAACTACGTCGTTTTGATGTGTGTGGTGTCTATATAATGGTGTTGAGGCTTAGGTTTAGGGTTTAGGGTATCTGTTTCTTTGTTGCAACCGCCGCAGAGAGAGAGAGAGAGAGAGGGGGGGGGGGAACCTTCGGATCTTGGCCGTAGAGGTTCGCGTGGGTGGTCGGTGTATCGTAGAGGCTAGAGCAGAGGACATTTGCAAGGTAGGGACTCCGTTCTTCTCAGTTTTTCTCTGTCCTAGGGTATCTGTCCTATATATGCTTATATATATATATGTAAATCCATATAGGTGTGATCTCCTATATGGATGTTGGCCTTCAATGGCATATTGGTTGATTTGATGCTTGGGAGTGGACTGGAAATCGTTGGGTTGTCCATGTCCACTAGGTGTTTGATAAAATGTTTGTGTGGCTACGCTCACTACGTGTTTGATAATATTTTTGTGTGACTGTTGTGTGTTGCGTGTTTGGTTTTAAGCCTGTGAGGCTGGTAGTTGTTGTTTGTAATCGACCATGTTGGCCGTGTGAACCTTGTTTGTGATATACTCTGTTGAGCAACACTGCTGTTTTGCATTAAGTTGAGATGTGTTACTAAGCCGTATTTTTTTTGTAGCTGATTATATTGTTGTTTGAGATTGATCACCCAAATGTGATGGGATTGAGCTGAGATTTGGCCAGGACTGCGGTCCTGAGTCTCGGTGTAGCACTCATGACGGTGGGCTAAGTCTACACCCATTCCTGAGGGTAGGTATGGCGCTCGAGGAGGTGGTTGACCATACCTGACTCGGGTGGAAAATGTTGCATTGGTGTCCATGCAACATTCGCCTAGATGTGGTATGTCATGTCGCCGTGGTGGCGGGGTGTCCTCTCGCCCTCCAGGTGTGGGCTCAGGTAAAAGGTGTGTTACTGCGTGGTGTTTGTTGCTTTAGCTTTAGGCATGACACGAGCACAAGCATACACTTGTCATGCATATTGTTGAGTGGGACGGGTCTGGGAGACCTGGATCCCTACTTGAGCTATGGTTTGCTCACCCTTCCCATAAACTTGTTCTTTTGTAGGATTTGGCGGCGGTAGGTGAAAGGGCTGGAGGATAGGCCACTGAGGCTGAAGACTATGTTGGTTTTCATTGCGTTGTTATGGATTTCTATGTTATGTGTGATTATTTGTAAACAGTATAGGGGTTTAAATGGGAACTTTCCCCATTGAGTTGTATTGAACTTTGAGACCTTTTAAATGTAATGAACTGGGTTGTGGTTGTTATTTAATTATTGTTTGTGTGCTTGGTTTGGGAGCAGGAGCATGCCCTTGGCATGTTAGCCTGGTTGTACAGGTTTGGGACAGCACCTGTGTCATAAGTCCTTTTAGGTGCTTGCACCAACCCCTTGACCCTTCGGGTGCGGGCATGGGCAGTCACTACCCGTTTCCAAGTGAAAGGAAATTGGGGTGTGACAATATGGTATCAAAGCGATAGTTGATGGTCTAGTGGACCTAGGGTAGTGGGGAGGGATGACTGCTTTTGAGACCCTTGGGAGGCAGTGTAGGACACGCCTGATCACCGTGGTTCTATCTGGTTTTCTGGGGTGTACTCAGGGGCAGTTAGACCAAGGAGTAGGACATTTGCATTTGGGTTGGTATGCATACATGCATTGGCATTAGGGCACTAGTTTAATTTTAATATGAGTATTGTGATTTGACATTGAAATTTGTTGCTGTGAAATTCTGTGATTTCCTGTGAGACTTGTTGCTATGGATTGTTATTATGAATCGCTGCTGTGCAATTTTGTGATTTACCTGTATGTTTACATGAAAAACGTTGCTTGAGTACCTCATGGCCCATGGGGATGAGGGTGTATAGAGCTGAGATGCTGACACTAGTTCTGTTTAAAATAGGTAGACTATGCCTCCTAGGAGAGTAACCCGAGCTACCCCAACTGTAGAGGATGAATCTTCGCACGTGCCGGATAGGAGAGAGAGCAGCGAGTAGAGGGCGATGATCCCCTTGGAGCGGATCATGGCCCAAGTCAGGGCCTTAAGTGAGAATGTTCAGGGAATGCGTGAGGATCTCAGGGGGGAGATCCTAAACGAGGTACGTCGGGAGATGATGGCACGACAGCCAGTGCCACCCTCTCCACCCCGTGAGGCAGGACCGTCGCGTAGGCAGGAAGTGCCGGTGAGGCGAGATGAGGACGATGTGGTGACGCGGTTCCGAAAGGAACACCCACCAAGGTTCAAGGGAGGAGCTGAACCTCTAGGAGCAGAGCATTGGGCTGCGGCGGATCGAACATGTATTCTCCTTCCTCCGACCCCAGGAGGAAGATAAGGTGAGGCTGGCGGTCCGACGGTTGGAGAAGGAGGCATTGGAGTGGTGGCTTAGCATTTCAGGAAGCCGAGACATGGAGACCATGTCCTGGAATGAGTTCCTCCGGTTGTTTCATGAGGAGTTCTTCCCGCAGTCGGCTGCGGTGGCGAAACGGGAAGAGTTCAGCAGTCTTAAGCAGGGATCGCGTACGGTGGTAGAGTATGAGCGAGATTTTCGAGGGCTGAGTCGGTTTGCCCTAGAAGCAATCTCAAGGGAGGACTTGAAGGCCCATAAGTTTACCATGGGACTCAAACTTGCCCTAAAGCAAAGAGTAGAGATGTTGCGATCGAAGACTTATGCTGAAGTCGTGGACACAGCAAAGATTGTGGAGAGAGGATTAGAAGAAGGAAGACAGGCTCACCAGGAGCGGCTGGGACAGAGTATGCGCGACAAACAGGGGGAAACCAAGAGGTAGAGGATTGAGCCTGGGAGTGGGACTCTTCCCAAGGACAGGAGCCAAGCTTCAATGGCCCCACCCAGATCCCGTTACTTTGGAGGACAGGGAGGTTCTGCTGGGAACTTCCCAAGCGGGTGTACCTGTTGTGGACAGGCAGGGCACGTCAAACGTGAGTGCCCCAAACAACACTTGAAGTGTCATAGCTGTGGGAAGATAGGACACATCAGTAAGGTGTGTTTCAGCAGGGGAAGTAGCCGGGGAGCGGGAAGTTTTGCACAAGGAAGCAGGGGTGAGACCCCATTTCAAGCCCCAGCTCCGAAGCCAGCACATTCGTGGCAAGCCAGTCAGGCTGGTTCCAGTCACACTAGACCACAGGGGGAGAGGCAACCACAAGGAGGTTCGGAGGGGCGTCCCAGTGGACTCCAAGCAGGAACCAAAGGAAAGGCGAGCGAGGCCAGTGGTGGGGCAAGCCAAGGCAGAGTGTTTGCGCTTACCTCAGCACCAGCAGAGATGGAGGATTTACCATTACCCTCCGAGGAAGGTGGAGTTGGGCCTTCTATAGTTCGAGGTACTATTTTAATATCTCGCACTGTTGTTGCGGCATTGTTTGATACCGGAGCCTCGTGCTCCTTGATTGCTAAGTCCTTGGTTGAGAGCCTTGGACATGATTGTGTGGAGGCTGATAGACCTCTGAGGGTCGAGTCACCAATGAGAGGTGTGGAGTCGATCCACCGAGTGTGTCGTGAGTGTGCGCTTACGATAGGTGATGTTGAACTCTCTTTCGATCTATACATGATGCCAATGAGGACCTTTAGTTTGATTTTGGGGATGGACTGGTTGATGGCCTTTCAGGCTAAGATTGATTGTTATAGACGACGAGTGACGTTTACTTCACCCACAGGATCCTCCTGTACCTTAGTGGGTGAATGGGATAGGAATGCTGGGAGAGCTGGACTGATGAGGGAGCTATGGGGCAATATTACCCACAGACTTGCCACTCTAACCTTTGAGGAGGGAGGTAACGTGGAGAAAAGGGTGTGGCCGGATGTTGCTGAGAATTTCCAGGATGTTTTTCCTTGGGAGTTGTTGGAGTTGCCTCCGAACAGAAGTATCGAGTTCACGATTGAACTTCTGCCAGGGGTAGGACCCATTTCACAAGTGGCATACCGGATGGGACCTGCCGAGTTGCGGGAGCTTCAAAAGCAAATAAAGGAGCTTGGAGATAAAGGTTTTATCTGCCCTAGTACCTCACCTTGGGGTGCACCAGTTTTGTTTGCTAAGAAGGCAGATGGTTCGTTGTGGCTTTGTATTGACTACCGGAAGTTAAATCAAGTGACGGTAAAGAACAAATACCCTTTACCGTGGATCGATGATCTACTTGATCAGTTGAGTGGAGCACGATGGTTCTCAAAGATTGATCTGCGTTCGGGATATCATCAATTGAGGGTCCGGAGTGAGGACATTCCTAAGACAGCATTCAGGTGCAGATACGGCCACTATGAGTGGTTAGTGATGCCTTTTGGGCTCACAAACACACCAGCAGTGTTCATGCATCTGATGAATCAGGTATTTGCCCCATACCTAGATTCCTTCGTGGTGGTATTTATTGACGACATCCTCGTGTACTCTAAAACCCGAGCTGAGCATGAGGAGCACCTGACCGTGGTGTTGCAGACACTACGAGATCATCAATTGTATGCTAAATTTAGCAAGTGCGACTTCTGGATGCAAGAGGTGCATTTTCTTGGGCATGTAATATCTACCGAAGGAGTTGGAGTGGACCCAACCAAGATTGAGTCCGTATCATCTTGGAAGAGGCCCGCAAATGTTTTTGAGATCCGCAGTTTCTTGGGTCTGGCAGGGTATTACCGGCATTTCGTGGAAGGGTTTTCTCGGTTGGCGGCGCCCATGACAGCCCTTACGTGGAAGGGGGCCAAATTCGAGTGGACGGACAAGTGTCAACAAGCTTTTGAAGAATTGAAGACTTGTCTGACAACTGCACCGGTGTTGAGTCTACCACAGGAGGGGGTGCCATTTGAAGTGTATTGCGATGCGTCTCGCGTTGGACTAGGGTGTGTCCTGATGCAGGAGCACAAAGTCATAGCATATGGCTCGCGACAGCTGAAGTCCCATGAGCAAAATTATCCAACGCACGACCTGGAGTTAGCAGCGGTTATTTTTGCCCTAAAGTCTTGGCGACATTACCTGTTGGGGGAGAAATTCGTGGTATACACTGACCATAAAAGCCTACAGTATATCTTCACCCAGAGGGACCTAAATTTGAGACAGCGGAGATGGGTAGAGTACCTGCAAATGTTTGACTTCACGCTCTCCTACACGCCTAGGAAAGGGAATTTAATTGCCGATGCGCTAAGTAGAAAGGGAAAGGCTGAGGTTTCCATGAGAGAATGAAAAATGATGGAACAGTTAGCAGTGCTTCAGGTACAGCCTGATTTTCGCGGTGGGAAAGCAATCATGTGTCCTATCACTGTGATACCAGAGTTATATCAACGTGTCCGTGATGGACAGTTGGGGGATGTGGACTGTGAAGTGATCCGGGCCCAGATAGAGGCCGGAGAGTTGTCAGAAGACTGGACAAAAGGAGTTGAACATGAGTTGAAATTTCGGGGGCGTCTGATAGTACCGCCTCCCATGCGTGAGGATGTGCTAAGGGAGTTTCATCATTCCCGTTTGGCTGTGCACCCAGGAGGCACAAAAATGTATCATGCCGTTCAAGCACAGTTCTGGTGGCCGGGACTGAAGCGGAGTGTAGCAGAGTTTGTTTCCAGGTGCCTTACTTGTCAACAAGTGAAGGCGGAGCATCAACGACCGGATGGTCATTTGCAGCCTTTGCCTGTAGCTGAGTGGAAGTGGGAGCATATTACCATGGACTTTGTGACAGGACTTCCTACCACTTCCGAGCAGAAGGATATGATTTGGGTCATCGTAGACCGATTAACTAAATCGGCCCATTTCTTGGCAATTCGGGAGCGAGACCCTATCGGCACATTAAGATAGCTGTATGTTGATGCGATTGTCCGATTGCACGGAGTGCCCTTGTCTATTGTTTCAGACAGGGATGCGCAGTTTACATCTCGGTTTCGGGGAGGTTTGCAAGAAGCCTTGGGAACACGACTTAATTTGAGTACTGCTTTCCATCCTGAAACTGATGGTCAGTCAGAGAGGATGATTCAAACATTGGAAGACTTGTTGAGAGCTTGTGTACTAGATTTTGGAGGATCATGGGCTTCTCACCTTCCTCTGGTGGAGTTTGCCTATAATAACAGCTACCAGTCCTCTATTGGGATGGCCCCGTTTGAGGCATTGTATGGTCGCCCATGTCGGTCTCCACTATGTTGGGCAGAAGTTGGAGAGGCAACTATGTTAGGACCTCAATTGGTCCAGGAGGCTACGGCAAAGGTACAACTGATTAGGCAACGCCTTCTTACAGCTCAGAGCCGGCAAAAGTCTTATGCGGATCGCCGACGCCGACTATTGGAGTTTGTAGTAGGAGACCACGTATTCCTTCGTGTTTCTCCACGGAGAGGGCATAAGAGATTTGGAAAAGGGTCCAAGTTATCTCCACGATACATTGGACCGTTTGAGATTTTGAGCAGAGTTGGACCTGTTGCTTATAGGTTGGCATTACCACCTAGTTTGAGCAGAGTTCATGATGTTTTCCATATATCCCAGTTGTGGAAATATCATCCCGATCCCACACATGTGTTGGATTGGAGTACTCTGGATCTTGCGGCAGATGTGTCAGTTGTTGAGGCACCCATCCGTATTTTGGACAGGCGCGAGAAACAGCTGTGAGGTAAGATTATTCCGTTGGTTCGGGTGTTGTGGAAACATTGAGGGATGGAGGAAGAGACTTGGGAATGCGAGGCTGAGATGCGTGCTCACTACCCTGATTTGTTCGAGGACGAACAACCTTGACGGGGGGGGGGGGGAAAGGCAAACATCAACATAATCAGGTATTTGCCCAACTGGTTAGGTGACCTGAGAGTATTTCTTTTATGTGTATCATGCAGGGTGTATTAATTTGTGTAACAACCCTGACGGTTGTTATTGCTGTTTCCTTCCATGCTACATTTTCTTTTCGAGGACGAAAAGTCTTAAGGGGGAGAGGATGTAAGGACCCGTGTTTTGAGTTAGTCGCAGTCTTGTCTTCTGAATGGGAACTTTCTAGATTTTGGACCTAGTAGATGGCCTCAAACAATTGTCGTGCAAGAACAAAAGTTGCTTAGAATGACGTCCTCTACCTACCACAGAAATTTCAGAGCATTTGGAGCTGCACGTGAATTCACCCATTTCACGTGCAAGCATATTTTTGCTTCTCAGGCCTCTACAAGATGCAAGGAGGTTTGGGGTAAAGTTTGAGTGCATTTGGAGCTGCACGCCAATTGGGGAATTGGCGTGCAAATTGGCGTGCAGACTTATTTTTCCATGGTTACCTTGGTTTTGTCATTTTAATGATTTTTCCTTAAAGGACCATGTTGAAATTATGAGTATTTTGCTCTGTATGGAAGCGGGAAGGTGGTAGTTTGCGTGATCAAAACTACGTCGTTTTGATCCTGGGTTTCACTAAATCAAAACTACGTCGTTTTGATGTGTGTGGTGTCTATATAATGGTGTTGAGGCTTAGGTTTAGGGTTTTCTGTTTGCTGTTGCAGCCGCCGCAGAGAGAGAGAGAGAGAGAGAGAGTGAGGGAACCTTCGGATCTTGGCCGTAGAGGTTCGCGTGGGTGGTCGGTGTATCGTAGAGGCTAGAGCAGAGGACGTTTGCAAGGTAGGGACTCCGTTCTTCTCAGTTTTTCTCTGTCCTAGGGTATCTGTCCTATACATGGTTATATATATATGTAAATCCATATAGGTGTGATATCCTATATGGATGTTGGCCTTCAATGGCATATTGGTTGATTTGATGCTTGGGAGTGGACTGGAAATTGTTGGGTTGTCCATGTCCACTAGGTGTTTGATAAAATGTTTGTGTGGCTACGCTCACTACGTGTTTGATAATATTTTTGTGTGACTGTTGTGTGTTGCGTGTTTGGTTTTAAGCCTGTGAGGCTGGTAGTTGTTGTTTGTAATCGACCATGTTGGCCGTGTGAACCTTGTTTGTGATATACTCTGTTGAGCAACACTACTGTTTTGCATTAAGTTGAGATGTGTTACTAAGCCGTATTTTTTTTGTAGCTGATTATATTGTTGTTTGAGATTGATCACCCAAATGTGATGGGATTGAGCTGAGTTATGGGCCAGGCATGATAGCTGGACCCCTTGAGATTTGGCCAGGACTGCGGTCCTGAGTCTCGGTGTAGCACTCACGACAGTGGGCTAAGTCTACACCCATTCCTGAGGGTAGGTATGGCGCCCGAGGAGGTGGTTGACCATACCTGACTCGGGTGGAAAATGTTGCATTGGTGTCCATGCAACATTCGCCTGGATGTGGTATGTCATGTCGCCGTGGTGGCGGGGTGTCCTCTGCCCTCCAGTGTGGGCTCAGGTAAAAGGTGTGTTACTGGGTGGTGTTTGCTGCTTTAGCTTTAGGCACGACACGAGCACAAGCATACACTTGTCATGCATATTGTTGAGTGGGACGGGTCCGGGGAGACCGGATCCCTCCTGAGATATGGTTTGCTCACCCTTCCCATAAACTGTTCTTTTGCAGGATTTGGCAGGCGGTAGGTGAAAGGGCTGGAGGATAGGCCACTGAGGCTGAAGACTATGTTGGTTTTCATTGCTTTGTTATGGATTTCTATGTTATGTGTGATTATTTGTAAACAGTATAGGGGTTTAAATGGGAACTTTCCCCATTGAGTTGTATTGAACTTTGAGACCTTTTAAATGTAATGAACTGGGTTGTGGTTGTTATTTAATTATTGTTTGTGTGCTTGGTTTGGGAGCAAGAGCATGCCCGTGGCATGTTAGCCTGGTTGTACAGGTTTGGGACAGCACCCGTGTCATAAGTCCTTTTAGGTGCTTGCACCAACCCCTTGACCCTTCGGGTGCGGGCATGGGCAGTCACTACCCGTTTCCAAGTGAAAGGAAATTGGGGTGTGACAGGTAGCCAAAGGATATCGTCAAGAAGAAGAAATAGACTATGACGAGACTTTTGCTCCAGTAGCAAGACTTGAGGCAATCAGAATGTTTCTGGCGTATGCTTCATATGAGAACTTCATAGTTTATCAAATGGACGTCAAAAGCGCATTTCTGAATGGAGATCTTTAAGAGGAGGTGTATGTTGAACAACCTCCCGGTTTCATTGAACCCAAGGCTGGACATCTAGTTTACAAGCTACGGAAAGCCTTGTACGGTTTGAAGCAAGCTCCAAGAGCCTGGTACGACACACTATCAGAATTCTTACTTGCTCACAACTTCCAAAAAGGGAAGATAGACACCACTTTATTCCTACGAAAAGAGAAAGGACATAGTCTAATCGTAAAGATATATGTGGATGATATCATTTTCGGATCATCAAATCCGAAACTTTGTGAAGAGTTTGCAAAGTTGATGACTGATAAGTTCGAGATGAGCATGATGGGAGAACTGTTCTACTTCCTTGGAATAGAAGTCAAACAATTGAAGGAAGAGATCTTTATTAACCAAGCTAAGTACACACGTGACTTAGTCAAGAAGTTTGGTATGGAAGGTTCATCTCCCGTCAAGACTCCTATGCCAGTCAGTGCCAAGCTAGATCCTGATGTTGAAGGCAAATCAGTAAATGTGACTGAGTACAAAGGGATGATAGGATCGTTGCTGTACCTTACAGCAAGTTGCCCGGACATTATGTTTGCAACTTGCATCTGTGCAAGATGTCAAGCGAATCCCAAAGAGTCACATATGCTTCATGTCAAACGGATATTGAGGTATCTCAAAGGGACTGTGAATTTGGGACTCTGGTATCCAAAGGAGTCCAACTTCACCTTATCCGGATATTCTGATGCTGACTTCGCTTGGTGTCGCATTGACAGAAAGAGCACTAGTGGTACGTGTCAATTTCTTGGAAATAGACTGATTTCTTGGTTCAGTAAGAAGCAAAATTCCGTATTAACCTCCACTGTTGAAGATGAATATATAGCTCATGGGAGTTGCTGCGCTCAGCTTCTCTGGATGCAAAGTCAACTTACTGACTACGCTTTCAACATGATGTCTATTCCACTCTACTGCGACAACACCAGTGCCATTGCTATAAGCAACAATCCTGTCATGCACCCAAAGACTAAGCACATCGAGGTAAGGTATCACTTCATTCGCGATCATGTTCTCAAAAAGCACATATCTTTGGAACATGTTGCTACTAAAGATCAACTGGCAGACATACTTACAAAACCCCTACCTGATGCAAGATTCTCTGAACTACTCCTAAAATTAGGTATGCTTGACTTTTCTGCATAGCTTCTAATTTAGTTTATCCAACAGTATTGTTTTTCAGAATATGCATTGTATTTCATTTTGACAGTAAATGACATATACTGAACTTAATGTTGATCACTCTTACTGATTAATTTGCATCATGCTTCTGATTTTAACCTCATATTTCATTGCGGGAGGATGCTTTCATTTCTCGACTGAAGCCGTTAAAGCCAACATAATTAAAACGTATGTGAATAACCTCTTTAGGATTTCATGATTTTAATCTCCACTCATCACCACGCGACGAATGCTGTTTCATATTGATTGCTCTATTAACTTGTATGGTTGAAGAAATGAAATGGGTTAGCTCGGAATGCTTGGTGATGGTACTCACAGTCGCAGTCTGATTAGCTCCTGAAGTGTAGTTTCCTAATGGGTAAACAGTGTTGTTTCAAGATCTAAATTCTTTAATAGGTAATGCCATCGAAAGGATGGCATGATCTACGGGGGAGAAAATGCTTTATTTATTATTCAAGTAATACCCCCCGTATATGTCTCGTGACCTCTTTCCTGGCTGTCTATCTGTGGGGGAGTCTATCACTGAGAGGATCGCATGATCTAAGGGGGAGCAACCTTGGTAATAATCCCCTAATATGTCTCGGATGCTCTTTCCTCTAAACTTTCACTTTTGGATCTAACTGGACATGCATTATTGAATTAGAATTGTGGCATGCAAGGATGTTTTTCTTCCTTCAACCGTGCATTTTAATCGGATAATCATTTGCTTGCTTTGACATGTGTTCATTTTTCCATTTTCACTCATGAATCCTAATTTGGCAAAATCATATGATTTTTTTAATTATCTTAGCTACGCCGTTTAGCAAGAAGGTTTTGCTATGTTGACCAATATGAACTTGTGTGTTTATTATCTGACATATGCCTTGTTTCAGTACCACTGGTCATTCTTTTGTCTGTATGTGTCTATTACATTCATTTTCAATGCATTAAGTTCTGTTTCTCATTAGTTCAGATTCAGTTGCTCTACAATAGACTATATCCTCATATCCGTACTAATTCCTACCTGTTAAGCTTGTGTTCTTTTAGTTTATTTTCGTGAAGCTACAGGTCTCTTTGCACCTTTATCGATATATCTTGTCTATAGTCTTGGATTTGAAGTGTTGTGGTACTTCTCTTCTCTTCGACTTCACGACAGCAAAGGAATCTACTTCTCTTTTACCACACTCTGTTTCTCCGGACACGGTCTACTTTTCATCCGGATGATCTTATCTCGGATATCGTTTACTCCGGATGATCATCGGTTCATTCCTCCGGACTCTTGGAACTCTGAAATCGCGATAAATCATGTTTTATTATATATTGCGTGCTTTTGAGGAGGAATAATGATTGTCCATTAAATGCATGTCTCGGGATGCACACACTTCCCAAAGAAGGCAAACATCTGTTATAATTCCCTGGTCATGCCATCTCCACGTCATTTCTATATCCGGAGGCGCGCCGCTCTCAAGACTCATGACATCAGCATGTCAAGCGGGTCACTGTTCCACTCGCTTAATCCCTAGACCCGCTTCCATTCACGGACTCGGTCTTATATATCATGGACATTCCTGCGCAGCGCGAGTTGTACATTTTCCAAATCCCTAAAACCCTCGTCGCTCCTTCAATCCCCAAGACCTCGCCTCCTTCTCCTCTCAATCTTCCCTCAAATGGCACCCAAAACTTCTCTTTCCAGCGTCAATCCCAGCCATCTGGTTGATCGGCGCGCTATCTCCGATCCTCCAGCTTGGTTTTTGGAACTTCGCCCACTCCTGGAAGCATCTCACATCCTAAACCTGATCTCCAATCCTGTCAATCTTCTTATTGAAGACATTCTTGAGTTCTACCAAAGGATCCGCTGCACCACCGACTCCATTATCTCCTACGTCCGCGGTGAATCCATATTGATCACCCCTGCCGTTCTCCGTGCTGCCCTCAATCTACCTCCTGGTGATCCTCAACGCCCGGATGCTGAGACCATGGTTGCTTCCATGGGTTGCTCCTATAAAGGGAAGGAGTACAAAATGAAGTCTTTCCAAGGTCGCTACCACTGTATGGCGACCATACTGAGCCGATGCCTCTTGGCTCGTACCACTGCTCTGGACTGCGTCCCGTACAACCTTCTCTTGGCTATATACGAAGTCTTTGAGGGTCTCCCGATGGACTGGGGGACATTCTTGTTCTGACTGCTGAAGAACGGCCCAAAGAACCATTCTTTTGGGTGGATACTCAGCACTGTCTTCCGGCATCTACATCCGGATCATTTTGCCCGTTATGATGCTACTCCTTTCCCTCAAGGTCATTATCTTTGCCACCTTACACCTGATGGGAACATGACGGTCCACCGTCCCTCTGCTGCTCTCCGCCTTCTTCCTGCCTCGGAACAACAAGGCAGCTCGGTTGGTGACCCCTCCGACAGCCGTGCCCCCGACGTCAGCTCTGCTCACCGGTCCTCCCGGATTCGGTCCGTCGCTCCTCCTTCCATCTCTCGAGCCTCCCAGCACAGCGTCCGTGCCAACCGTTCTGAGGTTGCGGGACCTTCTCAGCCCAGTTTACCTAAGGCTGTTTCCCCAGCTCCTTCTGCTGTCGATGTTCCCACTCCCTCTACTTCTGCTGTTGCTGCCGCAGTTGATATCGCCGTTGCCACTGCCGTCGCTGATGTCCTAGAATCTCTTTCGGAAGCTCCCTTGCCTCCTCTCCCTTAACCCCAAGACTACCTAGACCATCTCTCCGCCGACACCTTAACGGACCTATGGTTCCGTTTTAGCCTTGCCTGCACTGCCTCCATCCCCGACAACGAAATCAAGGTGTTTTATGCCAAACATACCCGCACCCCAGAGGATATGATCGTCTAGAATCTGGACCATGGATTTTTTATGCTTGCTTATATTTCGGACGTTCCCTTCACTGTCTCCTCCACAATGGCCCATGACGCACGGGTTCCCTCCCTTGCTGAGGCTTGGTCCACCTCTCTTGTAGATGCCATCCCTGTCATTGACCTCTCTGGTCATAGTGGCTCTACTGCTCTGGAAGCTTCTGATGCTCCGGATGCCACCTCTGCTGCTGCTGCTGACGTCCCTTCCACTCCCGCTGACTCCTCTGCCCAGCGCACACCTGCACCTATTCCTGCCGGGGAGTCCTCTAAAGCTCCGGAGTTAGCGCTTGGACATGCCTCATTTGGCACGGTTCACTCCGATGTTGTGTTATCTGCTCAGCTGGACCGTCACGCCCAAGCCCAAACTGCCATAATTTCCGCCATCGCCTCTAAGGTTGATGTCATCGGTGCCTAACTCCTCTCCGCCTTAACCGACTCTTCCACCTCCATCGAGCAAAAGATGGACCTTGTTGCCTCGTCCGTCCATTCCCTGTCCACTTCTTTTGCGGACTTGGCTCATATGATGGCTCATCCTGCTCCCGTATCTCGCCGATCTGCCAAACCGGGGGAGAAAGTGTCATCTGATCTTCCTGCACCTTCCCCATCTCGTGCTGAAAAGCGGTTTGCCTCCTCACTGCTTCGGGGAGTTACCATCCCCAAATGCAGCCGCTTCTCTCAGCCCAACTGCTCTAGTGCAGCTCCTCCTTCAACCACTCCATCTGCAGCGGCTGACACCTTTCTCTCATCATACACGGATCTTGATCCCCTTGATGAGGATGGAAGTGTTTTTAATGCTATGGCAAGGTATACCGTGTCAAATGCTGAGAGAAGATGTCTATCTGAGTTGTACCCCTTCTCTCCTCAAGACAGGTCTGCTCACCACAGAAGACATAGATAACTTCTCTCGAGCAGTTAAGATGGAGATGAGGCTGTTTTTGTCCTTGTACAAGGACAGGCACATGTTTGATATCTTGCCTTGTTGGAATGAAGGGTATCTTCCAGGCTTAGTTGATATTCAGACCTTCATCAACGGAACTGCTGAGGATAGCACTCCCTGGAAGACTCTTCAATCTATTCTTATTCCGTACCGGGTCATGACGCCGCATTTCATGCTGGTTGTCTTTATGATTCCGTCCAAGCAGCTGATCCTAATTGATTCCCATCAACTTGTGGAGCAAAATATTAGAAGGAATCAATTTGAGCCACTGCGTATTCATTTGATGGAAGCTGTAAAGCAATCGGGGCTTTATGAAGAAAGAGGCCTGACTCCGTTGGGTCCAACTGAAAAGCTGAAGGCGACAGTCCGGGGCAAGAAGCTAGTGCCACAACAGCCTGATGGAGATAGCTGCGGACCCTTTGTCTGTTTCTTTATCAAATCTATTGTCAAGGTGGATAAAAATTGGAACAGCATCCAAGCTTACACAATGGAGCAGACAATGGAGCTTAGAGAGAAGGCTGCAACGATGATCTTCAAGTATAGTAAGCCTTATGTACCTTAATGAAAATTTTGTATAAAGGCTGAATTATACTTTATTGCTGATCAATGAAAATGGGTGTAATTTCTTTTCTATTTGTTATCTCTTTGCGTTGCTTACCAGATCAGATTACAAAGGGTTTGGGCAAATCCATAATTGGGGGAGATTGTTGGATCAAGCCTTGAATTTGGATAATGCTGATAAAGCCCTATGTAATTTGATTTGAGACCTTTGTTGTTTTATCTTAAGTTATTGCAGAAGATATGACCTTCATCCGGATCTACACTCGTGTGAGCAAAGCTAAGGATGGGATATATAATCCTGATCCAGGTGAGAATGAGTGTCGTCAAACACTTGGTATATAACCAAGTCTTTACCTCATACGGAATAAGGATCATTCATCCGGAGTAAGAAGCTAAAAGCTGCGGACTAAGAAATCCGCACCTAATACTTCAAACAGACTAAGTTAAAAAGATGCGGAGTAAGAATCTTAGTCTACAAAGTCGCACGGAATGAGAGAGTCATCACGAAGTTGAAAAGTTAAGTCTTCCTCTCAACCAGACTAAAGTACAGAAGACACAGAGTAAGGAATCCGTGTCTTCCATATATGCGGAGTAAGGAAGTATTTCTACGGAATAAGGACTTGAGTCTTTATTAGATGCGGAGTAAGAAAACTAGATGCGGAGTAAGGAAACTAGATGCGGAGTAAGGAATCCGAATCACTCACTCATGCGGAGTAAGGATGTGCTGATACGGAGTAAGCCATTCATTCCCTTAACTCATGCGGAGTAAGGAAACTAGTTGCGGAGTAAGGAAGCGCTTACACGGAACAAGGATTCCAGCTCCCAATTGATACGGAGTAAGCAATCAGTATTACAGAG
Source organism: Taxillus chinensis (assembly GCA_023512835.1). Lineage (NCBI taxonomy): Eukaryota > Viridiplantae > Streptophyta > Magnoliopsida > Santalales > Loranthaceae > Taxillus > Taxillus chinensis. The sequence continues at coordinate 22,570,826 of CM042087.1, read as the reverse complement.
TAAGGATCCGAGCTTAATTTAAGCACGGAGTAAGGAACCTTACACCGGATTCAAGAAGACGCTACTTCAACTTATCTCTTCATAATCAAAGTCATCAGCTCACTATTTCCCGATGTAAGACAAACTTGTTGAGAACTTAAAGCATCTTACACGTGGATCATCCGGATATGTGGACACAACTTTAACTATACTTGGGAACTTACAAAGACTCTTATGCGTTGCAAACTCAAGATCTTGAAGACCACATCCGCAGCAATTAAGGCAGAGAGATTTTCCGAGAGACAGTAAATGGGCACAATATCCGGAACAACAAGTTCCAAGGTTGTCTCTTGTGGATATCACTATAAATAGCAACACTTGTATATTTATAGTAGGTGTGCACAAGTGAAAGGATATAGTTTTGTGTATGTACTAAAAGCTCATAGAGATCATAGAGGCTAGCGTGTGTGTACCTCCTGTAAACAGAGTGTTAAAGAGTTGCTAAGTAGTTCTAAAAGCTTTCAAGCTTTAGTCTGCTTCAATTTTATTGTATTTATCATTCTGATAATAAAACAAAATACTTTCACTATCTGGTTATCTTCCGCATTGATTCTATCTCTTAACCAGATAAGTGTTGTGCTAAAGAGAAAGAAAAGAGTTTCGATTAAAGCCTATTTACCCCCCCCCCCCCCCCTCTAGGTTCCAAGGGACCAACAATTGTGATATGCTATGCTCGCTTGAATAGATGTTTAGGAGATCTATGTTGTCATCATTGGTTTTCGTCCGGGCCCATTTGAGGTGGGTTCAAACTAAACCAATGGTGAGAAATTTAGAGTCCCCACCAACTATTTTTGAGATACAGTTGGATACCCTCTACCTTGAGTACTAAAAAATGTGGTCTACGTCATCAGAGAAGGGTTTGGGAGTTGGTTATGTGTAGGGAAGGATTAGCACCCCTACAGCGCCCTTTCGGTATCTATTTTCGGAGGAAGATGTTTTCTATTTATTGTCACTGCCGTGAATGGGTTGAGTTTCCTAGAAAGTCTATGATTTTTATTTAGCTAAGTTATTTGTTAAAGTTATGGTTAAAATTGATTTACCCTAAATTGCTAAAGGGAATCCTAAAAGTTCTGTTTTGCTTTTTGTTTGAAGTGAAAAATGAAATCCTAAGATTTTTTTGTTTTTTTTTTGTTTTTGTTTTTGTGTTTGTTTTTGTTTTTTTTATTTGTTTATTTTTTTTGAAGTGGAAAGTGAAATCCCAAGGTTTTGTTTTTTTTTGTTTTTATATATATTTTGTTTACATTGGAGTCCTAAAAATTAAAATGTTTTTTAGTTCTTGGTTGGAAAACATTTTTTCGTTTTGTTTTGAAAATGTATTTTTGCTTTGTTCTAATACCATTTTTTTTGTTTTTTGGAAAGGAACATATGTTATGAATTAACATAAAATAAATATTTGTTTTTTTTGTTTTTTTTTCTTAGCTAATGAAAATTTAATAACAAATCAAGTATAAATATTGCGTGTGTGTGATAGTGACTCCCCCCCCCCCCCCCCCCAAATAAACATTCACTCTTTTTACATATTACAACTTGAATGAGATGGAGAAAATAACAATGAAATAAGGAAAACAAGAAATGAAACAGCTAAACGAAATTAACAGCAAGGGAAAAAATACAATCACAACACAAAAGCTAAGAATATATTATGATAACAAAACTAATAATAACAATAATAATGAAGTCGACTTTGGCTTTGGATTGGGACTCTGGCAGTGGCAACGTTAGTGGGAGGGCGAGTCTACAAAGACTGGTTGATTGGACTTGGGCCGGAGGTTGAACATTGCTGGCTGGAGCTGCAAATAAAGATGTGTCTCTCTTTTTGTTTAGCTATCTTTTATTTTTGATTTTTTGGTTTTGGTATTGTTGCTAAAAAGAAAAGAAAACAGAACTGGGGGAATGAAAATGGTGTTTCAGAATTTCTGGATTTGAAATGGGGGAGAGTGTATGTATGAGTGTTGGAGAGTGAGGAGAGAAGTGGGGAGAAAAAGAAAGAAAAAGAGAAAAAGGAATTGGACTGTGTATTTTTTTTGAATGCAGGAGTTGGGCAAATTTGAGAGAATAGCAGCAATTTTTTTTCGTCTGAGAGTTCCCTTTTTCGTTGGAGAGGCTATTGGTTTTAAAAAGGTTTGGTCGCATTGCATTGATTGCAGCATTTAATGCTGTATTATTAATCCCAGTATTTTTATTTCCAGATTCCATGCCTTGTCGGATAGATTGTCGACCTATGATTGCCTTTTTGTTTCTATGTGAGCACATGTCACACACAAGCGTTGAAAAGCATCTGCACAGCTAATCCTATGAATATTGGCTCACCCGTGAATATTGCCAAACAGCGAAGGTCAAAGGTAGGTGGAGGCTCAGATCTAGATCAAAGGGAAGACTCGGATCCCTATTCCGTATCAATGGAAGCTTAGTCTGGATCAATGGAAGGCTCGGATCCTTATTCTGTATCAGTGGAAGCCTTAGTCTGGATTAATATTGGCTCGGATTCTTATTCCGTATCAGTGGAGGCTTAGTCCGGATGAATGGAAGGCTCAGATCCTTATTCCGTATTATTGGAGGCCTTAGTCCGAATCAATGTTGTTGGTCCCTAGAAGCCTAGACGGGGGTGAATAGGCTTTTATCGAAACTCTTTTCTAACTCTGGCGCAACACTAATACTGGTTAAGAGATAAGATCAACGCGGAAGATAACCAGATAGTGGAAGTATTTTGTTTTATTATCAAATGACAATTACAACAAAATAGAGCAAATTAAAGCTTGTAAAGCTTTTCGATCTACTGTAACACTCTCTAACACTTTGTTTACAAATAACTCATACACTAGCCAATATGATCTCTATTTTAGCTGTTGTACATGTATGCACGTATCTTGTATTTTATTACACCTCGCACACTCATATAAAATATACAAGTGTTACTATTTATAACCATCCATGAAAAACATCGTTGGAACTTGTTCTTCCGAGCAACGTGCAGCATTGACTGTTCCTCGGAAATCTCTTTGCCTTGATTGCTGCGGATGTGGAGTTCAAGATCTTGGGTTTGTAATGCATAAGTGTCTTTGTGAGTTCCCAAGTGCAGTTAAAGTTATATCCACATATCCGTGTGATCCACATGTAACATGCTTTATGTTATCAATGAGTTTGTCTTATATCGGGACACAGCGAGCTGGCTACTTTGAATGCGAAGATGATAAGTTGAAGCAGCATCTTCTTAATCCGTCGTAAAGTTCCTTACTCCGTGTTAATGAAGCTCAGATCCTTACTCCGTATCATTGGTTGCTTACTCCGTGTCAGTTTGATACTGGAATCCTTATTTTGTGTCAGCGCTTCCTTACTCCGTATGAGAGAGAAGTCCGGAGAGCTTACTCCGTATCAGTGCTTCCTTACTCCGCATGAGGTAAAAGGTCGGATGACTTACTCCGTATCAGCGCATCCTTACTCCGCATGAGTAAAAGGTTTGGATTCCTTACTCCGCATCTATTTTCCTTACTTCGTGCGAATAAGGTCTTGGGTCCTTATTCCACACAAGTCATTCCTTACTTCGCATGTATGGAAGACTTGAATTCCTTACTCCGTGTCTTCTTGTCCTTAGTTCGCTCGAGTGGAAGAGTTAGCTTTTTATTCCGCGATGACTTTGTCTTACTCCGTGCGAGATGTAGACTAGGATTCTTATTCCGCATCTATTTGACTTAATTCGTTTAAACTCTAAGACACGGAATCCTTAGTCCGTAGCTTTAAGTGTTTAGTCCGCACGAATGGTCCTTATTCCGTATGAAGTGAAGACTTGGTTATTTACAAAGTGTTTGACGAAACTCACTCTTGTCCGGATCAGGATTATATATCCTGTCGTCAGCTTTGCTCTCACGAGTGAAGGTGTAGATTAAGATCATATCTTCTGCAATGACTTAAGATAAAACATGCAATGTCTCAAATCAAATTACATAGGGTTTTATCCGCATCATCCAAATTTTGGGCTTGATCCAACAAATGTTGGCTCGGATCCTTATTCCGTATCAGTGGAGGCCTTAGTCCAGATCAATGTTGGCTTGGATCCTTATTCCGTATAAGTGGAGGCCTTAGTTTGGATCAATGTTGGCTCGAATCCTTACTCCGTGTCAGTGGAAGCTTAGTCCAGACTAGTGATATCCCGGATCCTTACTTCGTGTCAGTGGAAGCTTCGTCTGGACTAGTGATGTCCCGATTTGATCACGATATAGGATTTGATTACTTTTTTTATCTTTTAATTACCTTTTACCCCCACCAAAAATCTTGCGTCAATGAACTTTTGATTGTTTGAAGATCTGTATTCGCCTAAATATTCATTTGGAGAATCTACGCATGGTCCACATTTCAACGTCCTTTGACCAGGGGCATTGATAATCTTTTGCCAAGTTTGACTTTTTAGAAGCGAAAATTATTTTAAAACTATAACTTCTTCTTTTTACGCCGAAGATTGAAGCTCCGGTCAAGTGCGTTGATTTCCAAATTTCATCCTTTATTACAGTGTTGGTCTTGTAGCACTTTGAGGGCTTATAGCTGAGGTTATCAATTTTGGGCTTCCCTATTTGTGTAAATGTATCCATGCTGTGCAAATTGAGGCTAACATCAACTCCAAACCATTCCATGAAGTAGTGGAAAATCTTTATGAACACAATTGACAAGGGTATATGACATGGGTAGAAAGGCATATATAAAATGAGATTAGTATGTCCAACCAGGAACAAAATAGGGTCCAACATATGTAATGATGGGACTCTTAGAGTCCATGTGAGATGTCAATTGTGCATAGTGGAATATTGAGTGGTTGAGTTTGGTGAGTTGTGCTCGATGCGGATGTACAATGCCCATCGTCTGATTTTAATAGGGCCTTTGGGGTGGTGGCCAAACCAATAATACTGAGAAATTTAGGTAAGTCACCAACTATTTTTAGGAGTGGATGATTGCCACTATACTTTAAGTAGTTTAAGGTGTGGTTTGATTGTTGAGAGAAGGGTTCGGGAGTTGGTTATGTGTAGGGATGGATTAGAACCCCTACGGTGCCCTTTACGGTATTTATTTTAGAGGAGGAGAGTATCTATTTATTTTCCTTGTTTTGATTGGATTAAGGCATATGGTTTTCTTTAAAAGTTATGCTTTTTATGCTTAGCTAGGTTATTTGTCAACGTCATGGTTAAAATTGATTTACCCTAGATTTCTAAATAAAATCCTAAAGGTTTTGTTTTTCTTTTTGTTTGAAGTGGAAAATGAAATCCTGAGTTTTGCTTTCATTTTTTATTTTTGATTTTTTGATTTTTGATTTTTGTTTTTAGTATAGAAAACATTTTTTTCCTTGTTTTTTTGTTGTGTTAAAAATGTTTTGTTGTTTTGTTGCTTTTTTTGTCCCTTGTTTGTGTTTAAAACTCCTTTTTTTGTTTTTGGTTTTTTATTTTTGAGAAAATTGAACCAAAATCGCAGGTTAAATATTAAAAATGCTTATTTGTTTTTTTTGGTTTTCGTGACTATGACTACATGCATACATATCAAAATAAATGTAGTGAGTGATTTTTGATATCCACAAAATAATATCAAAATAAAGCTACCCTTTTTTCTTTTTTTCTTCTCATTCATTTCCCCCTCTCTTAAATAATAACTTTTTTGTTTGTTTTTGTTTTGTTTTATTACTCTTTACCTATTCTAACCTTAACTATAATAATTACTTTCTTTATAAAAAGAAAATACAGTAAAATACAACATATCTATTACTTTGTCTAAAGAAAAAAACAAGAAAATACTAAGGCACATCAAGTATAATTATAAATAAGCTGAAAATAGTACATAAACAATTGAAATTAACTAAACCGAGCTTTGGGACTTTAACACACAGTTCCGTTTGAACTATCCTATCACCATTGCACGTCAACTGCTCACCCAAATCACACCAAATTCCGGGTAGCACAAAGTACAAAATCAATTTAGATTTCTAGTAGGCTACCAATGGTATGTTGGAGATGAAGGAAGTAGATGAGCGATTTTTTTTTGGTTTTGGGTAAAAACGCTGAGAGAGAGGGAGGATGTATTTTTCAATTGTAATGCGAGAGAGTTTTTGGTTTTGGGCAAGAGAACCATAAAGAAAGGAATGGGGGACCTTTTTGTTTTTTGGGAAATGAAGCTCGTAAGGGAAAGAGAGTATGGGTAAGATTTTTTGATTTTTGGGAAAGTGCTCATGCCCGAGTTCCAACCCGAGGAGACCGGAGCATTGACCCCTCCGCTACCGGGTTGGATAAAGGGGTAGGATACAACATACACTTCACATTTTATTTTGAGACAAAATCTTTAGTTAATGAAATTGAACCATGCCTTTATTATGTTAAACTTCATTACAAAATCTCCCCGCTAGAATAAGGCCCTCATGAAATTACATAACACAAATTACATAATATAAAACAATACAAATGGGGGCTCCTCCACCTAGGTGTTCACCTATGCTGTAGGTTCATATGAAAACACACCTGATGAGAGGGTGAGTAACCACGGCTACAGTGGGGATCATGTCTCCCCGACCCACATCCCATGCTCTAGCATCTACATGACATGTGTGCGAGTGCGGTGTCGTGATACATTCCATGAGATATACTCAAACCACGAAACAAATTCAATCATTTCTACATTCACACCGGCTAACACTTTAGCCTGAAATGATTTAACCGCCTCTTGAGGCCAATGATTCAAGTGATGATTTAACTAGCCTCTTCGGGCCAATGATTCAAGTGATTTAACCGCCTCTTCAGGCCAATGATTCAAGTGATTTAACCACCTCTTCGAGGCCAATGATTGAACCGCACTCTGGAGTAATGGTTTAACCGCCTCTACCAAGGCATAGTTTCCACAGCCTCACGAGGCTAACACAACAAGATCTGGGCTTCACCGGCCACCAGAGTGTCTGGCTCGTCTACCTTAAACACAAAGCCCTGCTGGAGCTGTATCTTCTATGTCTTAGTCCATAGGAATAACGTCGAACAACGCATGCGTATATTCACGAGCTGACTAAACCTAGCCACACGGATATTATTTGAAACCATGATGTGCATAGCCTCCCCGGCATTATTTCAAACACGTTATCGAGCATACGAGCATATTTTGCAGGCATTTTATCGAGCACTAGCATTCCAAACCACCCAACATCGAGATCACCAAAAGCAATCGAAAGCCAACATTCATTATAGGAGGTCTTGTTATATGAATTTACATAAAATAATATAATGCTGACAATAAAACTAGAAACCCTCTGCAGGGCATAACCCAGAACAGACCAGGTGAGACAGAACCCCACCTTGGACATCCTCGGGCTCTTGCTTCCACGCTGGACGTTGTCGCCCCCACGCACGACGCTCGGATAACAGTGACTCTCTTATTTCTATATATATATATATATATATATATATATCTATCTCTCTTGTCTCTCTCAATGCTGATCTGAAAGAACCATAACCCTAGACCAAGGAGTCTCCCAAATCCTTATATAGACCTCCCGTTATCAAAGGAATGGTTTGGATTAAGTGGCTCCCGGATCAAAACTGACGTGGTTATGATTACACAAGCTACTACCTTCTCGCTTCACACGCCAAAATATCTGCAATTCCAACATGGTCCTGTGGGGAAAGATGGTTAGACGATAAATACCAAGGTAACCATGCAAAAATAGTCGTAACAATTTGAATGTCAATTCCCCGATTGGTGTCTTAAATCATCACTCTAATTCACCCCAAACCTCCTTGCATCTTATAGAGGTGTGAAGCAAAAATATATGCTGCACATGAAATGGGTGAATTCACGTGGAGCTCCCAATGCTCTGAAATTTAAGTGGTAGGACCTCATTCTAAGAAACTTTTTTTTCTTTGCACGCAATTGTTTGGGGCCGTATACCTATCAAAGTGAGCTCCAAGATCAGCCAGAGCATTAAAACGCACGTATACGCATAGCGTCTTCCTAGGGCATAAAGGGGCGTTATCACTTGTCCGCATAACTCCCCAAAGTCCCTCTTGGGGCAATCTCTTACCTCAAGCTGTTGCAACATCCAAGGTGTTTGTGGTTAACTTTACACCGCGGATTAAATCCTCTCCCCCTTAGGCTTTTAGATCCTCGAAAAGAAAATGACATCTGAGGAAAACAAACACAAGCTACCCATTTGCCACACGGCGACCCACAACACCCAAATGGGTCATTCACCGCACATTGTACACAATAACACATAGCATAGTGCCACCGGGATCCCGTAACCCATGCATCACAATCTAGGCAAACCATCCACATGTCACAAATACCCATCACAAGCACTTCATTACACATTCAATATAAATTAAAGTCAAAAGTCGAAAGGAAATCCAAATACACCGCCAACGACCACCCCTCCACCCTTAGAGTGTTCGTACCCGAGCAACTGCGGGGGTTGCTCCGCACGTCATGGATTCGCGTTTCCATATTTCTCCATAGGACGTGTCGTCCTCGAAAAACAATACACTTTACATAATGCAGTCTTTGATGCACATAGATCCTTAACCATTCACATACTGCGACCGAAGATATCACACAATAACACACATGAAGGCAACGTGCCCACAGACTCGATGCGTCACGACGTGATAGGGAAACACATATTCTAAACTCACAAACAATCCTTGTTCTCCTCACCTAAAACATGTCACAGTATTCACGTATCACGACGATTGTACGACATATCGCCCTCCGACACGTACGTTTAACAAATCACATAGGTCACGGGACCAACTCCATCATAAACACCCTACAAGGAACAAAGCACAAACAAAACTCTCTACACGTTTAACGTTCCACGCCGCTCGTGACACCATACAAACTGATCCGCGAGGGTTTCCTCACAACACTTCCCACCTTTGGACTTTTCGTCCCGGAAAAGAGAACCAAGTACGAAACATCACGGGAAGATTAAAGCAACACATAACACCCATGAGCATAACTAGAACTAGAGCTTGGCCAATTAGGCGCGCCAACAACTCACGTGAGCCAAGTCGACAGCGGTGAGGTTGAGAAACCTCCCATAGATTCGCTAAGACCCCGACAATCGAACAAGGCCAACACCATCAGCTAAGCGTCCCAAAAGAAGCAACACTCCCAATTAAAGGTACCCCAATAGTTACCCACCACTAAGATTTGATGCAACGGACACTAACAATTTACCACGTGACCACACCCCAGATGTAGGCAGCGCCACTACGCCAAGCACCATGAGGTCACAATGAAATCCAACCAACACAATGATGGCCCTCCTGACTTACAATCCAGGACACGGTATACTAGGATGAAGTTTCCATTCGATTCTGATCGGCATGATGCCCAGTGAGTCGGGGATGACAAATTCGGGGGCCATACACGCCACGACAAGACCAGCTTGTCGGGCTAACACCGGCACTAATGTTGAGAATCTACAAAGAATCCCTTGAACCAGAATGTCACATAAATAACACCTCCCTAACTATGGTCGGATAGGGATCCACCAAGGCCCCACGTCCTTCAGTGAGGCTTATGTTCTGACCAGTGATAACGCCTTACTCGATTGGACATTCCATGCGACGGGAATTCTTTGACGCGAGGGTGAGTGGCCAAAAACGTGTTCTCTCGACCCCGGAAAAGTCTCCTACCTGAAGCATGACAATAACGAATCTCGGTGTCACCACTCATAGGTCCCAAAGGAATCCTTTGCCTCCGGGACATACTCCACCTTATGGCCCAGCGACCCTGCTATACCAACCGTCACGTCTATCTCGGCACACCGACAAAACACTCCAAGCCGACCAAGAAATGCTCGGGCTCACAGCCTCGGCTAATGTGGTTCTTTGCCATTCCTCAGGGTGGCGCGGGGAAACAAGACATGCACGCGATTCGGGACCTTCAGTTCCCAAACACACCAACACCTTGATAGCGTGAACCGTCTCACTTACCGCGTGATGCATACTGAAAGGTTTTCAAGAGCACAAATGTGGGTAAATCAGCTGACCGACCTTCTTCTAAAACATGCACCTTTGTGACATCCGCCCGACATAAATCGCTCCCCAGGGAGTAGCACTGATACCCCTTCCAAGCAGAAGCGCAAGCCCAGCTCGATTGAGGATCAAGCAGCCCCCTTTTTCTCAACTTACCAACGGTTTAATAACACCGGACAAGGAAGAACATAAACAATCATCACTTAACACTCTTCCTCATCCTCGCTCCCGATTCTTATACCAATACACCATGCCTCGTCCTTCTCTGCGCATATGTGTCGCAACACCCACACGTAAGAACTTCTTTATATACCTCTGCCACTTATGCGGTATATCCTGACAACACAATGCCACATTTTCGCATTCTCCAACACATGCAACGAAACATAAGACTCTGACGAGTAGAACGTACCAATTTTTTTTTTTTTACACCTTCTCCTCAAGATCTGAGACCAAAGGAATGGCCCTACCATACAAAAGCACACCCGCAGCCCCTAGAGAAATGTTTTCCAAATGTGGGTAAAGAGCCCGAACAAGGCCTGCCAAATCTCACTTGCTTACCTCTTTTTACCAATTGGATGCATCGGGCACGACCCTTGGAAACCCACTCACAGACGATAGTTGAGCTCCGGAACACTTCACATTTTACGGTGTGCATCACATTGCCTGACATGTTCCAAGAACATCACTCATGGTCTTTCACACTCGACGGACTGACACATAGCCTCTGCTGACCAGTCGAGAACCCGATACCCCTATATGTTGCTTGCCGGAACATGCAGCGACCACTCTAGCCAACAAGATAACACTTCAAGGACTCTGAAGCAGGCTATACTAGCTGTTTTCCCCTCAACCACAACGCTTGGAAAAGAAAGGTAACCATAGGAATATCCCTTTCAAGTGTACTCGACACATACCTCTGTCCGACTTAGGACATATTTCTACTTAATCAAGGTTGCCAAGGAGGTGTCACACAATAATCCACAAGCCATCACTTCACACCTCAAGCTCTCTTAGCTAGCCAATCTAAATTTCCTCCCCCTTTGGCAAAAGGTAGCCTACAAGATTTTGGTTACTTCGATTATCGACACGTGCCAAGGTTGAATACCACTCACGTACAAAATCAACACCCATATATATTCATTAGTTACTTATTATTCTTCTAGCATTATAAATCTATATTTATTCTTTTTACTTATTTATTTCCTAACGGGTCTCAGCCACATCCATTCGAAATCTTGACTCAAATGTGACATGATAAAGTCCACCTGCCTCACATAACTAGTACGAGACTCAGCCGACAACCCACCAAAGGGGCACGATACCACCATTGAAGTTCCGTCTTGCTCTTCTACGGGCCTCACTAGCTAGTCCTCGACGCGTCACTCCGGTCCTGCCAAAATAGGCGTACGAAGACGTCCTACTTTTCCACGAGGCGACACCGATACTACTTCTTGGCACACTCTCTTTTCCAATGTCCCGGTTGTCCCCGGGAAGCACAACCCTTAGGGAAACGGGAATCAAATGGAAGTGTTGAGGGTTGACCCCCAACATGAAACTCGTGACCATTCTCAACTTGCACCCTTTGCCTCTTAAGTCCTTCCGCTGATTGGGAAAATGTGGCTTCCGTTGATCCGCACCCAAACTCCCTCGATGATATGGGTTGACCGGCTCTTGGCGTACCTCGCTCCTAATCGGTCGTCGTGAATCGATCCCTCGTCGCTTGGATGATCGGGTTAAAGATGCCAACCTGACCGTGATTAGTTTATCACCTTCGGCTGCGGCTCTCTCACTTGCCCAGCCTGAGTTGCGGCCTCTCTTTACCTCCAGCGGTCGTACGGTTTATAATTCTCGAAACATTGGCTATGCGAAAAGGTAGCGCTCTAGATTAACACTAAGCGATCTCAACAATTGCGAGATCCTACCGACTATTGCTGGCTTAAGCTATAACAGCATCCTTGTGTACACAAGTCCATAGGTTCACATTTCTGGACTATACCAATTTTTTTTTTTTTACATTTCATTGCATTGTTCATAACCACGCTCATGTCACACAATACCAAACAAATCACATGCTCAACCATTCACGAACACCAACATTATTGTACATTTAATTTAATTTATTATTATTATTAATAATTTTTTTTTTGTTAACGATTCACAAGCCTCAAGTTTCCAAGCACACGGTTTCAATTCCACAATTTCTTTTCCTTGCTTTCATGTTCAAATTACCACAAAAGATCGAGTTGCCTGATTAACACTTTATCACGTTATTCATGCATTCCTACCACATATACGAGCTTAATCACGGTTCCCACACGATCACACATGAGCAACATATGTAACTAGTGCCCTAATGCCAATGCATACAAATCCTACCACAAGGCTGGACTACCCCAAGTACACCTTGGAGGCTCCAAGAGGACCCCGTGTTGATCGGGCACGTCCCTCCGAGCTCCTCCAAAGGACCCAAGATAACTGAGTCCCTTACCCTAGGCCGACTAGACCATGCTCACGATACCATATTGTCACGCCCCGGTTTTCCAACCCGAGGAGACCGGAACGTGACCCTCCCTTTACCGGGTTTGGATAAAGGGGTAGGATACAACAAACGCTTCACATTTTATTTTAGAGACCAAAATCACATAATTATTAAATTCGAACCACATGCCTTTATTATGTTTCAAACTTCATTACAAAATCTCCTCCCTTGGGGTTCCAAGGCCTCAACGAAATTACATAACACAAATTACATAACATAAAACAAAGCCCACCAAACGGAACTCCTCCACTCTAGGTGTTCCCACTAACGCCCGTGGGTTCTGCAAGAAAACACACCACGGTAGGAGGGGTGAGCAACCACGGCTCGGAGGGATCATGTCTCCCCAACCCGTCCCATGCTCCTAGCATCTACATGACATGTGTACGAGTGTGGTGTCGTGATACATTCCAACGGATATAATAACAAACCACCAGCAAATACAATCATTTCTACATTCACACGGGCTAACACTTTAACCACAAGTGATTTAACCGCCTCTTCGGGCCAATGATTCAAGTGATTTAACCGCCTCTTCGGGCCAATGATTCAAGTGATTTAACCCTAGCCATGATTCAAGTGATTTAACCGCCTCTTCGGGCCAATGATTTAACCGCCTCTCGGGCAAATAGTTTAACCGCCTCTCGAGGCATAGTTTCCATGACCTCACGGCTAACACAAAACAGTCCCGGGCTTCCACGGCCATGGGTGTACAAGCAAACACGCGACACGTAAGGCCGTACAGGCATAACATCAAACACTTAATATGCTTAGTGACACGAGAATAACGTCGAACACTTAGCATGCGTATATTCACGAAGCTCACAAACCCAGCCACCCGGATATTATTTCAAACACATAATATGCATAGCCTCGCGAGGCATTATTTACACGTTACGAGCCACCCGGATTATCGGACACTTAACATGCACTAACCACCCAACCTCGGAGATCACACCAAAACGCCCTGAAGGCCAACATTCATATAGGAGGTCACACCTATATGAATTTACATATAAATAATATAACAATAACAATAGAAACTCGAGAAACCCTCTGCCAGGGGCTTTAACCCCGGAACGGACCGGGTGAGACAGAACCCCTACCTTGAAAAACGTCCTCCGGCTCTTGCTTCCACGCTAGACGTTGTCTTCCCCACGCACGGCAGCTCCGGTAGCAAGCCGACTCGCCTTCTCCTTCCTTCTCTCTCTCTCTCTCTCTCTCTCTCTCTCTCTCTCTCTCTCTCTCTCTCTCTCTGCGACGGTGAAAAGAACCACTAACCTAGAACAAGGAGTCTCCTCATCCTTATATAGACCTCCCATTATCAAAACGACGTAGTTTTGATTAAGTGAAACCCAGGATCAAAATGACGTAGTTTTGATTACATAGCTACCACCTTCTCGCTTCCATACACGCCAAAATATCCTGAATTCCAACATGGTCCTTTGGGAAAAGATGATTAGAACGGCAAAACCAAGGTAACCATGCAAAAATATGCCTGCACGCCAATTTGAACGCCAATTCCCCAATTGGCGTGCAGCTCCAAATGCACTCAAACTTCACGCCAAGCCTCCTTGTATCTTGTAGAGGTCTAGGAAGCAAAAATATGCTTGCACGTGAAATGGGTGAATTCACGTGCAGCTCAAATGCTCTGAAATTTCTGTGGTAGGTAGAGGACCTCATTCTAAGAAACTTTTGTTCTTGCACACCAATTGTTTGAGGCCATCTACCCTATCAAAAGTGAGCTCCAAGATCAGCCAGACATTTTAAACCGCTTTGTATACGCATAGCATCTTCCTAGGGCATAAAGGTACGTTATCACTTGTCACATGCACCTCCCAAAAGTCCCCTCTTGGTCTCATCTCTTACCTCAAACTTGTGCACCAACATCCAAGGTGTTTGTGGTTAACTTCTTACACACGGGTCATTACAGAAAGGGAGAGAGTTTGGGGCGAAAATAAGGGTGTTTTTTCTTTGGGCGTAAGTTTTTGGGCGTCGTCTCCTTTGTGCGAGGGGATGGACCCCTTTTTAATGCCTTTGGACGTAGTATCATTATTGCTGCATTTATTGATATATTATTCATGCTAACACTTTTTATTTTCGGATTCCATCTTATGTTGGGTGGACTAACGACCTATGATTCTTTGTTGGATCCCATTTTGTCCGGGTTGGACATACTAACCATTTGTACATTTTATATCTATCTTCCCATGCCATGTATCTCATTGAACAGGTCCATAAAGCTCCCCCACTATCAAGGAGTCAGTCCCAGGTTTGGAGTCGATGTTAAACCCCGATATGGATACGTTATGACAAGAATAGGGAAGCCCAAAATTGAGAACCTCTGTTGCAAGCCCCTAAAGTGCCCCAAGACCAACACCAAGTGATAGAGGATAAAATGTGGAGATTAACGCAATTGACGGAGTTCAATTCCAATGTAAAACGAAGAAGTTGTGGCCAAAACAATTTTCGTCGGGAAAAGTCAAACTTACCAAAAGACGGTCAATGCCCCTGGTCAAAGGGCCCGAAACGTGACCATGCAAGATTCTCCAAAATGACTATTCGGGCGAATATGGAGCTTCCCAAACAATCTCCCAAAGTTCGTCCGTTTTGGCATTTTTTGTCGGGAAGTAAAAAGGTAATTAAAAGATAAAATAAAAAAATAAAAAAATAAAAAAAAGATCATCAAAGTCAAATTTGGAACATCATAGTCAAGTTCGGATTATCATGGTCAAATTCGGAACATAAAGTCAAATCCGAATATCACGATTTGGACTAAGGGCTTCACGTCTGAGTAAGGATCAGAGCCAACATTGACCCGAACTAAGGCCTCTACGATATGAAATAAGGATCCAAGCCAACATTGATCCGGACTAAGGCCTCCACTCGATACGGAATGAGGATCCGAGCCTTCCATTGATCCGGATTAAGCTTCCACTGATACGAAGAAGGATGCGAGCCATCCCTTTGATCCGATTTGAGCCCCACCTATTAATAATATTAGCAAACAACGGTAGTGTCACATCACAGGCAAACAAGCGCTCATCGGGAAAGGAAGCTTGAATCTCAATCTCTTTATTATCCCCTTCTCTTAATTCTAAATGAGAAAGGTGATTAGCAACCCCATTAGTGAACCCTTCATGTCCCCGATTTCCAAATCAAATTCTTGTAAAGAGCAAGACCCAACGAATTAAATGCGACTTAGCATCCTTAACTTCCAAATAAATACCGAATGGCGGCATGATAAGTATAGACAATAACTTTAGAGCCAACATATAAGGTCTAAATTTTTTTCAAGCAAATAGCATAACTAATAGTTCCTTTTCGGTTTGGTGTAATCCTATTGAGCCTCGATCAAAGTCTTATTAGCATAATAAATGACCCTAAACACCTATCTTTTCATTGCCCTAAAAATAACTCCTACAACATAATCATAGCATCAAGCATTAATTCAAAAGATAATGTCCAATACGGTGTAGCAATTACAAGAGCAAGAGGTGAGCTTCTCTTTAAGAATTTTAAATATTATCATGAATTCATGAGTAAATTGGAGCAAGAATATCCTTTTCGACGAAAGTACTCAAAGGTTTAGCAATCGAGAGAAATTCTTAATAAACCTTGGTAAAATCCAACATGTCCTCAAAAACTTCGGACACCCTTTACATTACTTAGAGGTGGCAATCTTTCGTGTGACGATATTTTGGCTGCAGTCCACCTCCAACCCAACAATAAAGATTTTATGGCCCACCACAATTCCTTCTTGGACCATAAAATGGAACTTCTCCCAGTTAAGGACTAAGTGCTTTTCTTCATATCTTTTTAAAACAATAAGTAAATTATTTAAACATTTATCAAAAGATTACTCATGGAAGATAGCCATCATGTGCTGCAAGAATGTAATCGGTGCGTTATAGAGTCCAAAGGGCATCCTCTTGAAAGCATATGTGCCAAATGGACATGTGAATGTTGTCTTTCCTGATCGCCTAAAGCAATGGCTATTTGATTGTATCTGAATAGCCATCCGAGAAACAATAATGAGAAAACCCATCCAAATGATCTAACATCTGATCAATGAAGGGTAAGGGAAAATGAACCTTCCTCGTGGTTGTATTCAATTTCCTATAATCAATGCATATCCTCCAACCAGTAACTGTCTTAGAAGGAATCAACTCATTTTTCTCATTCTTCACCACTGTCATCCCCCCTTTTTTAGGGACAACATGAACAGGACTAACGTACTAGCTATTTGATATAGCATAAATAATGCCATTATCCAGCCATTTAAGCACCTCTTTACGTACAACCTCTTTCATTGTTGATTAAGTCTTGACTGGTGCTCTACTAATGGCCAGAAATTATCTTCATCGGTATTTTATGTATACACACATTTGGACTTATCCCCTTAACATCATCTAAAGTCCAACCTAGTGCTCTTTTATGAGCCCCCAAAACCTCTAATAATTTGCCCTTCTCCACCACAAAAAGCCTTGTAATTCCGATAATAGGATAGGCACTAGTTTTATCTAAAAATTCATACCTTAGATGCTTTAGCAATTGCTTCAATTCTGGAGGAGCTAGTACTAATGTTTTCTCGGTAACAAATAATTTAGCCACATCTTCCTGTAGTGGCTCTTGACAACAATCGCTTGCTATTAGATCAAATTGGCTAAGTTGCTAGTTTATATTTTCTATGATTACTTCTTGAAAAAACTCAATTATGCGATTGTTTACAAAATCTAGCCAATAACAACTCGCTATATCTTCTTGTGGATGTTTAATGGACTAAGCCATGTGGAACACTACTACCTTTTCATCCATGTGAATAGTAAGAGCTCTACGTAGACATTTGTCAAAACACGTCCTGTCCTAAAAATGGTCGACCAAGGATGAGCTGTATTCCAGGTCCTCTTCCATATTTAGCACAACAAAATCAACCATGAATATAAACTTGTCTACCTTGACAAGTACATCTTCCAAAATCCCTCTGGAACCCTAGTCGAACAATATGCTAGCTATAATGAGGTAGAAGTGGGATTCATACCTTGCAAACCCAACCTTTGATAAATCACTAATGGCGTAAGATTAATTTTGGAGCCCAAATCACAAAGAGCTCTCTCATATCTAGAGCCTCCTATTATATAAGGTAATGTAAAGCTCCCTAGATCTGATAATTTTGGCGACAATTTCTACTATTGTGCAGATGACCTTTGGATGGGTAAGCGCCACCAATTCATGATCTTCATGTCATCTTTTAGTTGAGAATATATCCTTCAAAATTTTCGTATATTGAGGCATCTGCTCCAAAGCCTCTATCAATAGGATATTGATCTCCGATTTCTTAAATTGGTCCACAAACTTGAGTATTTTTCATTTATTTCTTTTTCTGTAACTGTTGGGATATGGACTAGGTGCAGGAACAAGTAGAGGCTTCCCAGCAAATTTTATACCTGGAGCACTACAGTGGCAGAATATATAGCGAAGCGCTTCGGACGCACTTTCGGGTGATCTGGATGAAGGCTTGACTCGAGAGACTTGACTAGAGGAGTTGTAGGCCTAACCATGATAAATTGTGACAATCGAGTGCCATAAATTTGAGTAAGAATAGTTTTCATCGCTCGGTGTAAGCACATCAACATCAAATATCATTTTTTGAAAGAAAAAGTGGAGAGGAACATTGTTTAATTGGACGTTGTAGTCGGCAAGCAACAAATAGTTGACATATTTACTAAGCCTCTTGTCCATGCGATTGTTTGAGCTTGACATCGAGCTAATCTCGGTGTGTATCCCTCTCATTGAGGGAGTAGCATTACCATGGATACCCTCCAACTTCTGTGAGAACCCCTAGTTCTTTAGAGTAATATCTACTTTGTAGAGGATTTGTTGTGGTGAACCCTGTTTCAATTCTTTGGAATTGTTGTCAAAGGGGAGAGATGTCCTAGAAAGGGGGAGTTAACCTTCTATCATGGGAGTTTCTTCTAGGGGGAGAACTATCCTTTGACTGAGGAAGGTCTGCAGTGAAGTAGAGTGCAAGATTAATGTTTCATGTCATATATAGGAGAAGTGTGTGTATGATTACACCCCAAGAAATTGTTTTTGCACGAGGTCTAATGTGATATTGAAGGATATTTTCCGATTGTAGTCTATATCCTATAGTTCAACAGGCTTCAGCAGAGTTGAACTCATTATGTGAAGGAAATGACAAAGTGGCAAGATGTCAAAAATGTCAAAGTGGAGAGACAAGTAGTTGCCACTAATTCCAAAGGGGGAGATTGTTATTCCCAATGTGAGTTGTTGAGAGTTGGCATAGTTGATTGTGTTGTCATTGTTGTCAACCATAGTACTTGTTGTCAACCTTAAATGAAGATAGTGGTAGATATCTATTCAAGACCAAATTGTACCATATAAAAGAGGAGGTCCAGAGAAGTGGATATCATCCCAACGGTGATAGTTCCTCCGAGTCGTGCACATAAAATGGTAGAGAAATTCAGAAATTTTTAGCTCCAAATCATACCAAATGTCACCAATGGATAGACAACTTCATGCTCTACAAGTTTGCTTTTGACCTCGAGTCATTTTGAGCTCTGTACATAAAGTTATGGGCCATATACATGTGAACGGTTGACAGTTCATCCAACCGTGCACACATAATTAGAGGGACGTGTAGACATTTTGAGCTCCAAATTGCACCAAATTTTACGCATGGATAGAGAGCTTCAAGATCTATAAGTTTGCTTTCGACCTCGAGTCATTACCGAGCTCTGTCAAAAGGTTATGAGTCATATACATCTCAACGGCTAAGGGTGCATCTAGCTATCTGAGACTTTTTGAGATCCAAATGGCACCAAACGTTACCAATAGATAGAGGGCTTCAATATCTATAACTTTACTTTTGACCACAAGTGATTTTGAGCACTGTATAAAAGTTATGGGCAATCTACTTATACAAGATGTGCAAACATAATCATGGGGACGTCAAACATTTTTAGCTCCAAATTTCACCATATTTCACCGAGTAGATAGAGGACTTCAATATCTACAACTTTGCTTTTAACCTCAAGTGAATTTCAAAACTATAGAAGAAGTTATGGTCAAAATACCAACATTAGCACATGCGGATCAAAGTTCACCAGATTAATGGGTGAGATTTGTTGACTTGGGTGAGCTTGATCCAATGGCTCGGACTATTTCACTTAAATGAGCTTCATCTAATGGCTAAGATAAAGTAGATAAAGAGATCAATGATTGAGGCTTGACTGCTCCGATTAGGTTAACATCCTAATTAAGTTGGTAATCCAATGGTTGGGATCAATAGAGTGAAATCAATGGCCAGGTTTGATAGAGGATGATGTAGGGTTTTCATCTAACATATCAAGGGTTGTGGAGGTTGTGATAGTGACAAAAAAAGAGAAGAGGCAGAGAGAGGAAGAGATATCAAAGATTAGAGAAAAGAGAGGTGGAGCTCTTAAGCGTTCTGAGAAATCATCTTGAGACAAGCTTATTGATTGTGACATCAAAGAGAAGATCACAAACCAGTCTATTGAAGTACTCACGATCGAGAGAACAAGGAACCTTAGACTATCGGTATTGAAACTTACTGTGAGTTAGTATTGTTCTCTTCTATTCATTCTTATTATTATTGTTGTAAAAACTAAAACCAGTGAGGTTTGGTTGTTATTGAAATTGGGTAGTGAACCCTAAAATCTGTAAGGTGGTGAACCTTGAATTACAGTGTGCTATTCAAAATTGCTAGTGGAGATTCTGTGATCAGCTAATTGTTGGTCACGCCGTGGACGTAGCTCTACTCATTGTAGGGTGAACCACGTAATTGCTATGTGCCTTGTCTTTGTTGTTTCTTTTTATTTGGCATACAAACATAGAATTTGGAATTGGCTAAAGTGATCATCATGGGTAAAAAAGAAAAGAGTAAAAATTATATTGATACACTCATTCACCCCCCTCTCAGTGCGTGTCTGGGAATTTCATGGTTGGTGGAAAGAGTCGAGACGATGGCGCACAAGGAAGGGTTTGTTGCGACGTAGGAACCACTCTTAGAGCAATAACATGGTCATGGGCACGAGGAGCTGCGCACTCTAGTGCCACCGAAATGTGGGAAGTCCAAGATGACGCTCAAGGACCCCATGGAAGCTCGGATTTCGATACTAGAAGGGAGTCTCGCCGTCATGAACTCTGTGGTTGGGGAACTCAGCGATTAAGTCGACAACTTTATTGCGGAAAATATGTAAATTGCTAAGGCTACTAAGGTCATGATCCCTGAACGCAGCTAATCGTTTGAGGGGTAAATGGAGGCTCTTAGTGAAAATCTGGCTGACATGCGAAAATACGTGGAAAGTGAGATCCACGACATCCGTAGGGAGATGGAAACATTCGACGACATAGTTCGCAACTAGTGGTAAATACTAGGTCGAGTGTTACAAGCGGCGTACATAGACCCGTGTTGAAATTCCCCAAACCTGCAATGTACAATGGTACACGCCTGCCATTGCGGTGGAAAATTTCATATTCGGCCTAGAATAATATTTCGAGCCCATGGGTGTTGTCGACAATGTGGCCCGGATTAGCAACGGCTTGATATTCTTTCGGGATGCCACCCAATTGTGGTAGAGGCGGAAGCATGCGAAGCGAGAGAAGGGGGTTTGCATAATCGATATGTGGGATCGGTTTAAGATCAAACTACGTAAGCACTTAATCCCACACAATGTGGAGACTTTTAGGGGAAGGCTGCGTCAACTACGACAGATGGGTAGTGTTCCCGAGTACATCAAGGAGTTCACTACTCTAACGCTTGGAAATTGACAATATGTCCGATTCCAATTTCCATTTTTACTTCAAGGACGGCTTGAACAAATAGTCGAGAGTAGAACTTGTTGGATCAAGCCCAGAATTTGGATGATGTAGATAAAACCCTATGTAATTTGATCTGAGACTTTGGTTGTTTTATCTTAAGTTGTTGTAGAAGATATGATCTTAATACGGACCTACACTCGTGAGAGCAAAGCTAAGGACATGATACATAATCTGATCCGAACAAGAGTGAGTGTCGTCAAAACACTTGGTAAATAACGAAGTCTCTCATTCATATGGAATAAGGATCGTTCGTGCGGACTAAACACTTAATGCTGCAGCTAAGGAAAGCTGCGCCTAACACCTTAAATGGATCAAGTCAAATTGATGCGGAGTAAGAATCCTAGTCTACAAGTTGCATGGAGTAAGACATAGTTATCGCGGAGTAAAAGGCTAAGTCTTCCACTCAAGTGGACTAAGGAAAGGAAGACACGGAGTAAGAAATTCGAGTCTTATACATGCGTAGTGAGGAATGACTTGTGCGGAATAAGGACCCGAGTCTTTATTCGCACGGAATAAGAAACTAGATGCGGAGTAAGGAATCCGAACCTGTTACTCATGCGAGTAAGGATGTGCTGATATGGAGTAAGCCATCCGATCTTTTAACTCATGCGGAGTAAAGAACTCTTGCGGAGTAAGAAAGCGCTGATGCAGAGTAAGCACTCCGACCTTCTCATTCTTACGGAGTAAGGAAGCGTTGACACGGAATAAGGATTCTGTCTTAAATTGATATGGAGTAAGCAATCAACGACATGGAGTAAGGATCCAAGCTTCATTAACACGGAGTAAGGAACCTTATACTTGATTAAGAAAACGACGCTTTACTTATCTCCTCGCATTCAAAGTCACCAACTCGTTGCTTCTCGATGTAAGACAAACTCATTGAGAACCTTAAAGCATCTTACACGTGGATCACCGGGATATGTGGACACAACTTTAACTAAACTTGGGAAGTCACAAAGGCACTTATGCTTTGCAAACCCAAGACCTTGAGCTCCACATCCTGCAACATTCAAGGCAAAGAGAATTCCGAGAAGATCAATGTTGCACATAGTCCGGAAGAACAAGTTTTAAGATTGTCTCTCAAGGATGTTTCTCTAAATATTGTAACACTTGTATATTCGAGTGCGTTGAATGGGTTGATTGTTCATGAGTTTGAAATAAGTGTGTATGTACTAGAGCTCATTGAGATATAGAGGCTAGTGTGTGAGTCATTTTGTAAATGAGTGTAAAGAGAGTGTTGCGGTAGATCTAAAAGCTTTACAAGCTTTAATCCGCTTCTATTTTGTTGTACTTATCATTTGATAATAAAACAAAATACTTCCACTATCTAGTTATCTTCCCCATTGATTTTATCTCTTAACCGGATAAGTGCGGTGCCTAAGAGAAGAAAAGAGTTTAGATAAGAGCCTATTCACCCCCTCTAGGCTCCCAGGGACCAACAAGTGGTATCAAAGCAAGTTCTACCTGCTCAACGTAAAGATGACACTCTTTCTCTCTCTCAAAAATGGCCAAAGAAAGCGACATGCTATTCAATACTCGACTCAACTCCAGAGGAGTTGAAGAGACCATCCCCAATCGAAACAACGGTGAAAATATCAATCCACCTCGACCTGCTTTGCTTCTTGTTGCTCCACCACAACAGAGTTCTATTTTACTCTAACTAAACCGCCAAAGTTCACACTGAGCCTTTCTCCCGGTGGAAAGCTCGCATGAGGATGTTCATGGTCTGTCATGATCATCTCATGTGGCCGTGTCTTCATTAGGAGATACCGATTCCGATGACCATCGGAGAACATGGAGTTAGAAGGCCAAGATTGATCTTGAACTTACACGTGATGAAAGAGCTTTGCGAGTGTGCTAGTGAAAAGGCTCTAGCATATGTTACATCATCTTTGGACTCCGAAGCTTTGACGGACGTCCGGGGTGCACAGCTGAATGAAAGTTTGTATGGGATAAGTGACAATGCTCTATGAGGGAAGTCAGTCCCAAATGCGAACATCATTTGTGCTCTCGGGCAGAACTTTGAGAGCTTTAATCCCAAGCTTGGCGAATCCCTGGAAGCATCTTAGAATCCCTCGAAAGCATCTATCGGAGATTCGGCAAGCTCATCATTAAGCTAAAAGGTGTCAATGAGCACTACTCTCGATCCCAAATCAATGAGAAGTTTTTTTGCTCCTTCTTGGGATCGCTACTACTCAGCGACTCCGGATGTAAGCCGACAAGAATCGGCGTGTGTTCCCCTTGAAGAAGTATACAAAGAGCTACAGACTCATGAGGTCGGGTTCAAATATTCTAGCCAGGATTAAAAAATAGCTCGGAAAGAAAAGGGGTAGCTTTTAAAGCTACGAATGTTTCGAATACACCGGAACGATGATACGGAAGAGTCGGAGAACTCTAACTCGGATCTTGAAGAAGAAATAGCTCTTACGGTCAAATCCTTCGAGCGATTCCTTCTTTGAAAACCGGAAAGGATTCAAAAAGGCTCCTTATCATCATCCGGAGGGAAGGAGTGATCGGAGTCAAGTTCCCAAGAATCTTCTGGCCCGTGGAAACCCGGTCATCTGGGCCAAGGATTGTAAATCCAAATCCAAGACGGCCGAGAAGAGTGACAAGGTTACTCCCCGATGCTCTACCTCGGATAACGGCAAGAACGAGAAAGGCGTTCGTTACAAAGTACGTTAGTGGCTCGGAAGAAGAGGAGGAATCCTCGATGATGAGCCAACCCCAAGCCGAACATTTGCCTCATGGTAAATGCGAGGTACCTTCCATCTCCTGAGCTCATGAGTAAATTAGAATCTCTTCTGCTGAACGTGATCATGAAAGAATGAGAGACTAATAATTACTCAAATGTACAAAGATATGGAAAGTCGGGAATAAATGTTTTGAATTTCTTTGTTGCTAGACTTGAAAAAGACATAGTGACTTCGGGGTAAAGAAGCTTGGTATCATGACTTAAGAGCAGAAAATCATTTGTTAAATACCAACCTAAGTGGCCTAAAAGTTATTTTAAAAAGACTCGAGAATGAACTTGAAAAGGAAAAGGAAATAAATCATAAGTGGCTAAAATGCGGGAAAATAGCCTCTCCATTTAAGGCCGATCCGGATGACATCCGAGTTAAACCTGGCCTTGGCTCAGAACCATCAACCTCCACACAAGCTATTGAGTGTCCCTCGGATTTCACTCCAAAACTAACCAACCTTTATCCTGTTAGTACATCTAAACCATTGGATGGTTTCATTTCGGAGTGGCACCATAGTCTATGATTGTGGAAATGAGGTTATTCTTCTTGTTCCCAGTAGTAGCACCCGTATCTAACGATGAAGGGGAAGGCGGCTGCGGTTAAAGCAAAGCTAGCACCTAGTAAGAAAGGAAAGGCTAAGGCTGATGCATCTAGGGCCAAGAGTGTGTCACCCAATCGCAAAAGATTAAGCCATAGGGAACGAGTTGAAAACCTGTATCCCTATTTATGCTCCGCGTCATAGTGTCTGTTTCATTTGTAGAGAAATAGGTCATTATCACTTATGAATGTTGGAGTTTATTTGATAAGCGGCTTTGTAATCAAGTTCGTATTAATAAAGATCAGTTCATCAAAAAGTGTTCTTTGAGCAAATCAAAATTTAAATCTCAAAGGAGTTGTCTCTCCCATGAAAACCAAAATAAAAGAAGCAACTGACACTAATAAAGTAAAGTCAACTTGGAAAGCTAAAGTTCTTAACAAAGTTAAATCCGGAACTATTAACAACTACTTTGTTGTTTCTCTTAACCGCCGAAACAAGTTTGGGCACCAAAAGTGTAAATTGTTGTCTTGTAGGAGCATCTACGGAATGCATTACGGATCACTTGAAGTTAAAGATCAATCAAAGCAAGTGGATCCTTGATAGTGGATGCTCCGGACATATGACGGGTGATCGGTCTCCTGCTCGTTGAAGTTCTGAGACAAACGAGGCCTATCCGTATCATATGGGGACAACAACAAAGGTAAAACTATAGGGTATGACACTTTAATCAACGACTATGTATCAATCACTAAAGTTGCACTAGTCGAAGGTTTGAAGCATAATCTGTCGAGTGTCGAGTAATTTATGTGACAAAGGATTTCTTCGTTTCCTTTATGTCCAATACACCTTTGAGTTAGGGGAAAACTTATCCGGAGATGTTAAGTTATCCGGATTAAGAGATGGGGATATATACTCGGTGGTCTTAAGAAATAATTTTTTCGACCATGTACTTCCTCACTAAAGCATCAAACGAAGAAAGTTGGCTATGGCACAAGCATTGCAGACATTTAAATTTTAAGACTTTGTGTAAATTAGCATTGCTTGACTTAGTAAATGGTCCGCCCAAAGATAAATACTCCGAGCCTCTCGTCGAGAATGCCAACTTGGCAAGCGGACCAAGCACGGCTTTAAGAGCAAATCACTTAATTCAATAATTGTTCCACTGCAACTTCTTCACTGGACTCTGTGGTCCCATTTCTTAACTTCTCTTGTCGGTCCGAGATATACCCTTGTGGTTATCGATGACTTCACCAGTATACATGGGTGATGTTCCTAAAATCAAAGGATTAAACCTTTGGACATCTAGTAGATCTCTTCAACTGGATAAGCAATTCAAAAGGGTTGAGCATTAAATGCATCAAGAGTGATCACGGTATGGAGTTCGACTTCTCCGATATGAGATCCTATTGTTACCAGCAGGGCATTCAACATGACTTTTATCAACGCCCGGACTCCACGACAAAATGGAGTTCTTTGAGCGTAAGAATCACACGTTAGTCAAAGCTGGTAGATCAATGTTAGCGGGGGCAAAGCTTCCTTTGTCATGCCCTTTGACCTCACCAATGTGCCGGCCATTTTCTTTACATTAATGAACAAGGTACTTCATTCATTCCTTGAAAAATTTGTTGTTGTTTATTTGGATGACATTGTTGTATGCAACAACACGCATAGGGAGCATGTCACACACCTCAAATAAGTCTTCCAATCTTTGTAGAAAAATGATTTATATGTCAAGAAGAAGAAGTGCTCGTTTGCAAAGCAAGAGGTGGACATCCTTGGACATTGCATCAAAGACGAAAAACTAATGATGGATCCAACAAAAGTAGAATCCATCCAAAGATGGGAGTCACCAACTAAAGTGCCAAGTTGTGGTCATTCCTAGGCTTGTCAACTATTATCATCGGTTCATCAAGGCTTACTCTACTATTACAACACCCTTAACCGACTTGCTGAAGAAAAACCATCCTTGGCAGGGTAGGCGAGTGTCAAACCTCCTTCGAGTAATTAAAGCAAGAGATCTCGGACGAGCCTATTATGGTGTTGCTCGATTATGACAAACCCTTTGAATTCCACACTAATGCGTCCAGCTATGCTATAGGGGAGTCATAATGTAGGATGGACAACCTATTGCCTACGAAAGTCGAAAACTAAATGATAAAGAGAGGTCATTTACGGCTGAAGACAAAGAAATGACTACAATCATCCATTGTCTTCGAACCTGGCGACACTATCTCCATGGGAGTAAGTTTGTTATTATGATGGACAATGTTACGACAAGCTACTTCCAATCACGAGAAGAAACTAAGCCCTAAGCAAGCTCGGTGGCAAGACTTTCTAGCCGATCGATTATAAGCTGCAATATAAGGTGGCAAAGCCAATGTTGTGGCCGATGTGCTATGCCGAAGGCGGAGTTAGCGGCCTTGTCTTCCACAAACACAACAAGGAGTGACTTCCTTAATCAAATCATGGAAGGAATGGCGCATTGTCGGTCCCAAAGTGAGTCCAGAGGGGGCTGAATAAACTTTCATGTTGAAGTTAATGAATCTTTGGTGACTATTTCATACAAGTCATGACTATGATATGATATTAATGGAGAAGAGGAAAGATAAAGACGTATGAGTGTTTATGAGCTTATCAAACAGATCTTAGATGAATAAATATTCTTGAAATGACAAACCTCATATTCAATGAGAATATTTAAACGGATATTAATATGGAGAGATAAATATTGTGTTAGTCTTGGAGCCTAGAGGGGGTTGAATAGGCTCTTTTAAAACTCTTTCTAACTCTTTTGGCATAGAACTAATTCAGACTAAAAGATTAAAATAATGCGAAGACGGTTTGATAATGGAAGTAATTTGTATTATTATCAAAAGATAATTACAACAAATTGTTTAGCGAGATAAAGTTGTTTGCACAAGTTTGGATCTGAAAGAATATCTCTCTTTGGTTTACATTAGCTATCTTTTACAATTATGCACACGCTTAGCCAAAAGTATATTTCATGCACGCGTACGAGGTAAATATTACAAGTATATTTTTAAACATCCTAAGACGACATTCTTGGAATAGAACATCTTGGGTCTTGTGAGCTTCATTAATGATTTTCTCGAGAAAGATCCTTAGTATTAATGCTGCGGATGTAGAGCTCATGATGTTGGAAGTATAATTGAATTAACTTCGTTTCGTATAGTTCCAAGTGCATTGAAGTTTGCTCCATGTATCCGTGTGATCCACGTGTAACATCTTCAACGGATTTCTTCTTACATTGGGACACAATGGCTTGAGTTTGAATACACTGAGATGATAAGGATAAAAGTTGGAGCAATATCATCTTACTCCATCTCAAGGAGTGCTCGGATCCTTACTCCGCGTCAATAGTTGCTTACTCCGTGTCGACTAATTACTCGGATCCTTATTACTCAGCAACTTTCCTTACTCCGCCTTAGAAAAATACTTGAATTCCTTACTCCATGTCAGCGCTTCCTTATTCCGTGTGAGAGTAAAAGCTCGGATTCCTTACTCTACATCTCTTTTCCTTATTTCGTGCGAATAAAAGACTCGGGTCGTTATTCCGCACAAGTCCTTCCTTACTCTGCGCGAGTATAAGACTAGGATTCTTATTCTATGTCTTCATGACATAGTCCATTCGAGTAAAGACCCGGATTCCTTAGTCCATATCTTTTAGTACCTAATCTGCCTAATAGTCCTTACTCCGTATCTTATAATGACTGGGGTTATTTACCAAGTTGATTGTCGACACTCACGTTGATCCGGATCAAAATTATGTACCTTGCCCTTAGCTTTGCCTTCATGAGTGTAGATCCAGTTTAACTTATCTTCTACAATAGGTTAGAATAGACATTGAAAGATCTCAAACCAAATTAAGGATCCAAGCCAACATTGATCCGGACTAAGGCCTCCACTGATACGGAATGAGGATCCGAGCCTTCCATTGATCCGGATTAAGCTTCCACTGATACGAAGAAGGATCTCGAGCCATCCCTTTGATCCAGATTTGAGCCCCCACCTATTAATAATATTAGCAAACCACGGTAGTGTCACATCCAGAGCAAACAAGCGCTCATCGGGAAAGGAAGCTTGAATCTCAATCTCTTTATTATCCCTTCTCTTAATTCTAAATGAGAAAGGTGATTAGCAACCCCATTAAGTGAACCCTTCATGTCCCGATTTCCAAATCAAATTCTTGTAAAGAGCAAGACCCAACGAATTAAATGCGACTTAGCATCCTTCTTCCAAAATAAATACCGAATGGTGGCATGATAAGTATAGACAATAACTTTAGAGCCCAACATATAAGGTCTAAATTTTTTGCAAGCAAATAGCATAACTAATAGTTCCTTTTCAGTGGTGGTGTAATCCTATTGAGCCTCAATCAAAGTCTTATTAGCATAATAAATGACCCTAAACACCCTATCTTTTCATTGCCCTAAAATAACTCCTACAACATAATCACTAGCATCAAGCATTAATTCAAAAGATAATGTCCAATCTGGTGTAGCAATTACAAGAGCGAGAGGTGAGCTTCTCTTTAAGAATTTTAAATATTGTCATGAATTCATGAGTAAATTGGAGCAGAATATCCTTTTCCAAGAAAGTACTCAAAGGTTTAGCAATCACGAGAGAAATTCTTAATAAACCTTCGATAAAATCCAGCATGTCCTCAAAAACTTCGGACACCCTTTACATTACTTAGAGGTGGCAATCTTTCAGTGACAGATATTTTGGCTCTGTCCACCTCCAACCCAACAATAGAGATTTTATGGCCCACCACAATTCCTTCTTGGACCATAAAATGGAACTTCTCCCAGTTAAGGACTAAGTGCTTTTCTTCATATCTTTTTAAAACAATAAGTAAATTATTTAAACATTTATCAAAAGATTACTCATGGAAGATAGCCATCATGTGCTGCAAGAATGTAATCGGTGCGTTATAGAGTCCAAAGGGCATCCTCTTGAAAGCATATGTGCCAAATGGACATGTGAATGTTGTCTTTTCCCGATCACCTAAAGCAATGGCTATTTGATTGTATCTGAATAGCCATCGGAGAAACAATAATGAGAAAACCCATCCAAATGATCTAACATCTGATCAATGAAGGGTAAGGGAAAATGAACCTTCCTTGTGGTTGTATTCAATTTCCTATAATCAATGCATATCCTCCGACCAGTAACTGTCTTAGAAGGAATCAACTCATTTTTCTCATTCTTCACCACTGTCATCCCCCCTTTTTTAGGGACAACATGAACAGGACTAACGTACTAGCTATTTGATATAGCATAAATATGCCATTATCCAGCCATTTAAGCACCTCTTTACGTACAACCTCTTTCATTGTTGATTAAGTCATCGCTGGTGCTCTACTAATGGCTAGAAATTATCTTATCAGTATTTTATGCATACACATTTGGACTTATCCCTTAACATCATCTAAAGTCCAACCTAGTGCTCTTTTATGAGCCCCCCAAAACCTCTAATAATTTGCCCTTCTCCACCACAAAAAGCCTTGTAGTTACAATAATAGGATAGGCACTAGTTTTATCTAAAAATTCATACCTTAGATGCTCTAGCAATTGCTTCAATTCTGGAGGAGCTAGTACTAATGTTTTCTCGGTAACAAATAATTTAGCCACAACAATGGCTTGCTATTAGATCAAATTGGCTAAGTTGCTAGTTTATATTTTCTATGATTTCTTCTTCTGAAAAAACTCAATTATGTAGTTCTTTGCAAAATCTAGCCAATAACAACTCGCTATATCTTCTTGTGGATGTTTAATGGACTAAGCCATGTGGAACACTACTACCTTTTCATCCATGTGAATAGTAAGAGCTCTCACGCTAGACATTTGTCAAAGCACGTCTGTCCTTAAAAATGGTCGACCAAGGATGAGTTGTATTCCCGGGTCCTCTTCCATATTTAGCACAACAAAATCAACCATGAATATAAACTTGTCTACCTTGACAAGTACATCTTCTAAAATCCCTCTTGGAACCCTAGTTGAACAATATGCTAGCTATAATGAGATAAAGTGGGATTCATACCTTACAAACCCAACCTTTGATAAATCACTAATGGCGTAAGATTAATTTTGGAGCCCAAATCACAAAGAGCTCTCTCATATCTAGAGCCTCCTATTATATAAGGTAATGTAAAGCTCCTAGATCCGATAATTTTGGCGACAATTTCTCTTATTATGCAATGACTTGCACTAATGGGTAAGCGCCACCAATTCATGATCTTCATGTCATCTTTTAGTTGAGAATATATCCTTCAAAATTTTTCGTATATTGAGGCATCTGCTCCAAAGCCTCTATCAATAGGATATTGATCTCCGGTTTCTTAAATTCGTCCACAAACTTGAGTATTTTTCATTTATTTCTTTTTTCATGCTTGTTGGGATATGGACTAGGTGCGGGGAACAAGTAGAGCTTCCGGCAAATTTTATACCCGGAGCACTACGGTGGCGAGAATATATAGCGGCTTGTGCGCACTCGGGTGATCTGGATGAAGCTGCGGCTCGAACTTGACTAGAGGAGTTGTAGGCACGACCATGATAAATTGTGACAATCGAGTGCCATAAATTTGAGTAAGAATAGTTTTCATCGCTCCGGGTGTAAGCACATCAACATCAAATATCATTTTTGAGAGAAAAAGTGGAGAGGAACATTGTTTAATTGGACGTTGTAGTCGGCAAGCAACAAATAGTTGACATATTTACTAAGCCTCATCACGCGAATTGTTTGAGCGACATCGAGCTAATCTCGGTGTGTACCCCTCTCATTGAGGGAAGTAGCATTACCATGGATACCCTCCAACTTCGTGTGAGAACCCCTAGTTCTTTAGAGTAATATCTACTTTGTAGAGGATTTGTTGTGGTGAACCACTGTTTCAATTCTTTGGAATTGTTGTCAAAGGGATAGATGTCCTAGAAAGGGGGAGTTAACCTTATCATGGGAGTTTCTTCCGGGGGGAGAGCTATCCTTTGACCGAGGAAGGTCCTGCGGTGAAGTAGAGTGCAAGATTAATGTTTCATGTCATATATAGGAGAAGTGTGTGTATGATTACACACGAATTGTTTTTGCACGAGGTCTAATGTGATATTGAAGGATATTTTCGATTGTAGTCTATATCCTATAGTTCAACGGGCTTGAGCAGATTGAACTCATTATGTGAAGGGAATGACAAAGTGGCAAGATGTCAAAGATGTCAAAGTGGAGAGACAAGTAGTTGCCAATAATTCCAAAGGGGGAGATTGTTATTCCCAATGTGAGTTGTTGAGAGTTGGCATAGCTGATTGTATTGTCATTGTTGTCGACCATAGTACTTGTTGTCAACCTTAAATGAAGATAGTGGTAGATATCTATTCAAGACCAAATTGTACCATATAAAAGGAGGTCCAGGAGAAGTGGATATCATCCGAGCGGCTGATAGTTCCTCCAGTCGTGCACATATAATGGTAGAGAAATTCAGAAATTTTTAGCTCCAAATTGTACCAAATGTCACCAATGGATAGACAACTTCATGCTCTACAAGTTTGCTTTTGACCTCGAGTCATTTTGAGCTCTGTACATAAAGTTATGGGCCATATACATGTGAGCGGTGACGGTTCGTCAACCGTGCACACATAATTAGAGGGACGTGTAGACATTTTGAGCTCCAAATTGCACCAAATTTTACGCATGGATAGAGAGCTTCAAGATCTATAAGTTTGCTTTCGACCTCGAGTCATTACGAGCTCTACGTACAAAAGGTTATGAGTCATATACATCTCAACGGCTAACGGTCGTCTAGGCTGCAGGAGACTTTTTGAGATCCAAATGGCACCAAACGTTACCAATAGATAGAGGGCTTCAATATCTATAACTTTACTTTTGACCACAAGTGATTTTGAGCACTGTATAAAAGTTATGGGCAATCTACTTATACAAGATGTGCAAACATAATCATGGGGACGTGCAAACATTTTTTAGCTCCAAATTTCACCATATTTCACCATTAGATAGAGGACTTCAATATCTACAACTTTGCTTTTAACCTCAAGTGAATTTCAAAACTATAGAAGAAGTTATGGTCAAAATACCAACATTAGCACATGCGGATCAAAGTTCACCAGATTAATGGGTGAGATTTGTTGACTTAGGTGAGCTTGATCCAATGGCTCAGACTATTTCACTTAAATGAGCTTCATCTAATGGCTAAGATAAAGTAGATAAAGAGATCAATGATTGAGGCTTGACTGCTCCGATTAGGTTAACATCCTAATTAAGTTGGTAATCCAATGGTTGGGATCAATAGAGTGAAATCAATGGCGAGTTTGATAGAGGATGATGTAGGGTTTTCATCTAACATATCAAGGGTTGTGGAGGTTGTGATAGTGACAAAAAAAAGAAGAAGAGACAGAGAGAGGAAGAGATATCAAAGATTAGAGAAAAGAGAGGTGGAGCTCTTAGCGTTTACGAAATCATCTTGAGACAAGCTTATTATTTGTGACATCAAAGAGAAGATCACAAACCAGTCCATTGAAGTACTACGATCGGAGAACGAGGAACCTTACACTATCGGTATTGAAACTCATATGTGAGTTAGTATTGTTCTCTTTCTATTCATTCTTATTATTATTGTTGTAAAAACTAAAACCGGTGAGGTTTGGTTGTTATTGAAATTGGGTAGTGAACCCTAAAATCTGTAAGGTGGTGAACCTTGAATTACGGTGTCTTATTCAAAATTGCTAGTGGAGATTCGGTGATCGGCTAATTGTTGGTCACGCCCGTGGACGTAGCTTCTACTCATTGTAGGGTGAACCACGTAATTGCTATGTGCCTTGTCTTTGTTGTTTCTTTTTATTTGGCATACAAACACGAGAATTTGGAATTGGCTAAAGTGATCATCATGGGTAAAAAAGAAAAGGGTAAAAATTATATTGATACAGCGATTCACCCCCTCTCGGTGCGTGTCCGGGAATTTCATGGTTGGTGGAAAGAGTCGAGATGATGGCGCACAAGGAAGGGTTTGTTGCGACGTAGGAACCACTCTTAGAGCAATAACATGGTCATGGGCGCGAGGAGCTACGCACTCTAGTGCCACCGAAATGTGGGAAGTCAAGATGATGCTCAAGGACCCCATGGAGCTCGGATTTCGATACTAGAAGGGAGTCTCACCGTCATGAACTCTGTGGTTGGGGAACTAAGCGATTAAGTCGAAAACTTTATTGCAGAAAATACGTAAATTGCTAAGGCTACTAAGGTCATGATCCCTGAATGCAGCTAATCGTTCGAGGGGTAAATGGAGGCTCTTAGTGAAAATCTGGCTAACATGCAAAAATACGTGGAAAGTGAGATCCACGACATCCATAGGGAGATGGAAACATTCTGCCGACATAGTTCGCAACTAGTGGGAAACACTAGGTCGAGTGTTACAAGCGGCGTACATAGACCCGTGTTGAAAGTCCCCAAACCTGCAATGTACAATGGTACACGCACTGCCATTGCGGTGGAAAATTTCATATTCGGCCTAGAATAATATTTCGAGCCCATGGGTGTTGTCGACAATGTGGCCCGGATTAGCAACGGCTTGATATTCTTTCGGGATGCCACCCAATTGTGGTAGAGGCGGAAGCATATCGAGCGAGGAGAAGGGGGTTTGCATAATCGATATGTGGGATCAGTTTAAGGTCAAACTACGTAAGCACTTCATCCCACACAATGTGGAGCCCGAAGTTCGGGGAAGGCTGCGTCAACTACGACAGATGGGTAGTGTTCCCGAGTACATCAAGGAGTTCACTACTCTAACGCTGGAAATTGACAATATGTCCGATTCCAATTTCCATTTTTACTTCAAGGACGGCTTAAACAAATAGGCGAGAGTAAAACTTGTTGGATCAAGCCCAGAATTTGGATGATGTAGATAAAACCCTATGTAATTTGATCTGAGACTTTGGTTGTTTTATCTTAAGTTGTTGTAGAAGATATGATCTTAATCCGGACCTACACTCGTGAGAGCAAATCTAAGGACATGATACATAATCCTG
Source organism: Taxillus chinensis (assembly GCA_023512835.1). Classification (NCBI taxonomy): domain Eukaryota; kingdom Viridiplantae; phylum Streptophyta; class Magnoliopsida; order Santalales; family Loranthaceae; genus Taxillus; species Taxillus chinensis. The sequence goes on along the minus strand of CM042087.1, from coordinate 22,536,059 downwards.
ATCTGAACAAGAGTGAGTGTCGTCAAAACACTTGGTAAATAACGAAGTCTCTCATTCATATGGAATAAGGATCATTCGTGCGGACTAAACACTTAATGCTACAGACTAAGGAAACTGCGCCTAACACCTTAAATGGATCAAGTCAAATTGATGCGGAGTAAGTATCCTAGTCTACAAGTCGCATGGAGTAAGACATAGTTATCACGGAGTAAAAGGCTAAGTCTTCCACTCAAGTGGACTAAGGAAAGGAAGACACGGAGTAAGAAATTTGAGTCTTCTATACATGCGTAGTAAGGAATGACTTATGCAGAATAAGGACCGGAGTCTTTATTCGCACGGAATAAGGAAACTAGATGCGGAGTAAGGAATCCGAACCTGTTACTCATGCAGAGTAAGGATGTGCTGATTTGGAGTAAGCCATCCGATCTTTTAACTCATGCGGAGTAAGGAACTCTTGCGGAGTAGGAAGCGCTGATGCGAGTAAGCACTCAGACCTTCTCATTCTTACGGAGTAAGGAAGGGTTGACACGGAATAAGGATTCCTGTACTAAATTGATATGGAGTAAGCAATCACTGACATGGAGTAAGGATCCGAGCTTCATTAACACGGAGTAAGGAACCTTATACTGGATTAAGAAGACGCTGCTTTAACTTATCTCCTCGCATTCAAAGTCACCAACTCGCTGCTTCTCGATGTAAGACAAACTCATTGAGAACCTAAAGCATCTTACACGTGGATCACCAGGATATGTGGACACAACTTTAACTAAACTTGGGAAGTCACGAAGGCATTTATGCTTTGCAAACCCAAGACCTTGAGCTCCACATCCGCAACATTCAAGGCAAAGAGAATTCCGAGGAACAGTCAATGCTGCACATAGTCCGGAAGAACAAGTTTTAAGATTGTCTCTCAAGGATGTTTCTCTAAATATTGTAACACTTGTATATTCCGAGTGCGTTGAATGGGTTGATTGTTCATGAGTTTGAAATAAGTGTGTATGTACTAGAGCTCATTGAGATATAGAGGCTAGTGTATGAGTCATTTTGTAAGCGAGTGTAAGAGAGTGTTGCGGTAGATGCAAAAGCTTTAGAAGCTTTAATGCTTCTATTTTGTTGTACTTATCATTTGATAATAAAACAAAATACTTCCCTTATCTAGTTATCTTCCCCATTGATTTTATCTCTTAACCGAGATAAGTGCGATGCCTAAGAGAAGAAAAGAGTTTAGATAAGAGCCTATTCACCCCCCTCTAGGCTCCCAAGGACCAACAAGTGGTATCAAAGCAAGTTCTACCTTCTCAACGTAAAGATCACAATCTTTCTCTCTCTCAAAAATGGCCAAAGAAAGCAGCATGCTATTCAATGCTCGACTCGACTCCGGAGGAGTTGTAGAGACCATCCCCATCGAAACAACGGTGAAAATATCGATCCACCTCGACTGCTGTGGCTGGCTGCTCCACCACAACGGAAGTTCTATTTTACTCGACTAAACCGGCAAAGTTCACACCTGAGCTTTTCTCCTATGGAAAGCTCGCATGAGGATGTTCATGGTGCTGTCATGATCATCTCATGTGGCCGTGTCTTCATTAGGAGATACCGATTCCGATGACTATCGAGAACATGGAGTTAGAAGGCCAAAGATTGATCTTGAACTTACACGTGATGAAAGAGCTGGCGATGTGCTAGTGAAAAGGCTCTAGCATATGTTACATCATATTTGGACTCCAAAGCATTAACGGACATCCGGGGCTGCACAATAGTGAAAGCTGTAAGGGATAAGCCGACAATCCTCTATGAGGAAGTCAGTCCCAAATGCGAGAACATCATTTGTGCTCTCGGGCGGAACTTTGAGAGCTTTAATCCCAAACATTGCGAATCCATCGGAAGCATCTTAGAATCCCTCGAAAGCATCTATCGGAGATTCGGCAAGCTCATCATTAAGCTAAAAGCTGTCAACGAGCACTACTCTCGATCCCAAATCAATGACAAGTTTTTTGCTCCTTGCCGGGATCGTTCTTACTCCAAGCGACTCGGGATGTAAGCCGACAAGAACTGGCGGTATGTTCCCCTTGAAGAAGTATACGAAGGCTACGGACTCATGAGGTCAGGTTCAAATATTCTAGCCAGGATTAAAAAATAGCTCGGAAAAGAAAAGGGGATAGCTTTTAAAGCTACGGAATGCTTCACGCTACACCGGAATGATGATACGGAAGAGTCGGAGAACTCTAACTCGGACGGGGAAGAAGAAATAGCTCTTCTGGTCAAATCCTTCGACGATTCCTCACGAAAACCAGGAAAGGATTAAAAAAGGCTCCTCATCATCATCCAGGAGGAAGGAGTGATCGGAGTCAAGTTCCCAAGAATCTTCTGTTGTGGGAAACCGGTCATTGGGCCAAGGATTGTAAATCCAAATCCAAGACGGCCGAGAAGAGTGACAAGGTTACTCCCCGATGCTCTACCTCGGATAACAGCAAGAACAAGAGAAAGGCGTTCGTTACAAAGTACGTTAGTGGCTCGGAAGAAGAGGAGGAATCCTCGATGATGAGCGACCCAACGCCGAACATTTGCCTCATGGTAAATGCTTGAGGTACCTTTATCTCTGAGCTCATGAGTAAATTAGAATCTCTTCTTGCTGAACGTGATCATGAAAAGAATGAGAGACTAATAATTACTCAAATGTACAAAGATATGGAAAGTCGGAATAAATGTTTTGAATTTCTTGTTGCTAGACTTGAAAAAGACATAGCTGACTTCGGGGTAAAGCTTGGTATCATGACTTAAGAGCAGAAAATCATTTGTTAAATACCAACCTAACGGCCTAAAAGTTATTTTAAAAAGACTCGAGAATGAACTTGAAAAGGAAAAGGAAATAAATCATAAGTGGCTAAAATGCGGGAAAATAGCCTCTCCATTTAAGGCTGATCCGGATGACATCCAGGTTAAACCTGGCCTTGGCTCCGAACCATCAACCTCCACACAAGCTATTGAGTGTCCCTCGGATTTCACTCCAAAACTAACCAACCTTTATCCTGTTAGTACATCTAAACCATTGGATGGTTTCATTTCGAGTGGCACCATAGTCTATGATTGTGGAAATGAGGTTATTCTGCTTGTTCCAGTAGTAGCACCCGTATCCTAACGATGAAGGGGAAGCGGCCGCGATTAAACGGCGGCGTAGCACCTAGTAAGAAAGGAAAGGCTAAAGGTGATGCATCTAGGGCCAAGAGTGTGTCACCCAATCGCAAAAGATTAAGCCATAGGGAACGGAGTTGAAAACCTGTATCCCCTATTTGTGCTCCGCATCATAGTGTCTGTTTCATTTGTAGAGAAATAGGTCATTATCATTATGAATGTTGGAGTTTATTTGATAATCGGCTTTGTAATCAAGTTCGTATTAATAAAGATCAGTTCATCAAAAAGTGTTCTTTGAGCAAATCAAAATTTAAATCTCAAAGGATTGTCTCTCCCATGAAAACCAAAATAAAAGAAGCAATTGACACTAATAAAGTAAAGTCAACTTGGAAAGCTAAAGTTCCTAACAAAGTTAAATCCGGAACTATTAACAACTGCTTATTGTTTCTCTTAACACTTGAAAACAAGTTTGGGCACCAAAAGTGTAAATTGTTGTCTTGTAGGAGCATCTCTGGAATGCATTACCGGATCACTTGAAGTTAAAGATCAATCAAAGCAAGTGGATCCTTGATAGTGGATGCTCGGACATATGACGGGTGATCGGTCTGCTCGTTGAGGTTCTGAGACAAAGCGAGGCCTATCCGTATCATATGGGGACAACAACAAAGGTAAAACTATGGGGTATGACACTTTAATCAGCGGCTATGTATCAATCACTAAAGTTGCACTAGTCGAAGGTTTGAAGCATAATCTCTTGAGTGTCGGTAATTTATGTGACAAAGGATTTCTTGTTTCCTTTATGTCCAATACCTGCAGGTTAGGGAAAACTTATCCGGAGATGTTAAGTTATCCGGATTAAGAGATGGGATATATACTCGGTGGTCTTAAGAAATAATTTTTCCGACCTGTATGCTTCCTCACTAAAGCATCAAACGAAGAAAGTTGGCTATGGCACAAGCATTGCAGACATTTAAATTTTAAGACTTTGTGTAAATTAGCATTGCTTGACTTAGTAAATGGTCTGCCCAAAGATAAATACTCCAGAGCCTCTCTGTCGAGAATGCCAACTTGGCAAGCAGACCAAGCACAGCTTTAAGAGCAAATCACTTAATTCAATAATTGTTCCACTTGCAACTTCTTCACATGGACCTCTGTGGTCCCATTTACTATTGGCTTCTCTTGTCGGTCCGAGATATACCCTTGTGGTTATCGATGACTTCACCAGTATACATGGGTGATGTTCCTAAAATCAAAGGATTAAACCTTTGGACATCTAGTAGATCTCTTATTTGGATAAGCAATTCAAAAGGACTGAGCATTAAATGCATCAAGAGTGATCACGGTATGGAGTTCGACTTCTCCGATATGAGATCCTATTGTTCTGAACAGGGCATTCAACATGACTTTTCTGCGCCCAGGACTCCACAGCAAAATGGAGTTGCTGAGCGTAAGAATCACACGTTAGTCAAAGTTTGGTAGATCAATGTTAGCGAGGGGCAAAGCTTCCTTTGTCGTGCCGCTTTGACCTCACCAATGTGCCGGCCATTTTCCGTACATTAATGAACAAGGTACTTCATTCATTCCTTGAAAAATTTGTTGTTGTTTATTTGGATGACATTGTTGTATGCAACAACACGCATAGGGAGCATGTCACACACCTCAAATAAGTCTTCCAATCTTGTAGAGAAAAATGATTTATATGTCAAGAAGAAGAAGTGCTCGTTTGCAAAGCAAGAGGTGGACATCCTTGGACATTGCATCAAAGACGAAAAACTAATGATGGATCCAACAAAAGTAGAATCCATCCAAAGATGGGAGTCGCCAACTAAAGTGCCAAAGTTGTGGTCATTCCTAGGCTTGTCAACTATTATCATCGGTTCATCAAGGCTTACTCTCTTATTGCAACACCCTTAACCGACTTGAAGAAAAACCATCCTTGGCACTGGGTAGGCGAGTGTCAAACCTCCTTCGAGTAATTAAAGCAAGAGATCTCGGACGAGCCTATTATGGTGTTGCTCGATTATGACAAACCCTTTGAATTCCACACTAATGCGTCCAGCTATGCTATAGGGGAGTCATAATGTAGGATAGACAACCTATTGCCTACGAAAGTCGAAAACTAAATGATAAAGAGAGGTCATTTACGGTCTGAGACAAAGAAATGACTACAATCATCCATTGTCTTCGAACCTGGCGACTCTATCTCCATGGGAGTAAGTTTGTTATTATGATGGACAATGTTACGACAAGCTACTTCCAATCACGAAGAAACTAAGCCCTAAGCAAGCTCGGTGGCAAGACTTTCTAGCCGAATTCGATTATAAGTCGCAATATAAGTCAAGCAAAGCCAATGTTGTGGCCGATGTGCTATGCCGAAAGGGCGGGTTAGCGGCCTTGTCTTCCACAAACACAACAAGGAGTGACTTCCTTAATCAAATCATGGAAGGAATGGCGCATTGTCGGTCCCAAAGTGAGTCCGAGAGGGGGCTGAATAAACTTTCATGTTGAAGTTAATGAATCTTTGGCTGACTATTTCATACGGTCATGACTATGATATGATATTAATGGAGAAGAGGAAAAGATAGCGTATGAGTGTTTATGAGCTATCAAACAGATCTTAGATGAATAAATATTCTTGAAATGACAAACCTCATATTCAATGAGAATATTTAAACGGATATTAATATGGAGAGATAAATATTGTGTTAGTCTTGGAGCCTAGAGGGGTTGAATAGGCTCTTTTAAAACTCTTTCTAACTCTTTTGGCATAGAACTAATTCGGACTAAAAGATTAAAATAATGCAAGAAGACAGTTTGATAATGGAAGTAATTTGTATTATTATCAAAAGATAATTACAACAAATTGTTTAGCGAGATAAAGCTGTTTTTGCACAAGTTTGGATCTCTTGAAAGAATATCTCTCTTTGGTTTACATTAGCTATCTTTTACAATTATGCACACGCTAGCCAAAGTATATTTCATGCACGCGTACGAGTAAATATTACAAGTATATTTTTAAACATCCTAAGACGACATTCTTGGAATAGAACATCTTGGGCTGTTGAGCTTCATTAATGATTTTCTCGAAGATCCTTAGTATTAATCTTCGAGATGTAGAGCTCATGATGTTGGAAGTATAATTGAATTAACTTCGTTTCGTATAGTTCCAAGTGCATTGAAGTTTGCTCCATGTATCCGTGTGATCCACGTGTAACATCTTCAACGGATTTCTTCTTACATTGGGACACAATGGACTCCGTGAGTTTGAATCACTTGAGATGATAAGGATAAAAGTTGGAGCAATATCATCTTACTCCGTCTCGAAGGAGTGCTCGGATCCTTACTCCGCGTCGATGGTTGCTTACTCCGTGTCGACTAATTACTCGGATCCTTATTCATCACAACTTTCCTTACTCGCCTTAGAAAAATACTTGAATTCCTTACTCCATGTCGGGGCTTCCTTATTCCGTGTGAGAGTAAAAGCTCGGATTCCTTACTCTACATCTCTTTTCCTTATTTCGTGCGAATAAAGACTCGGGTCGTTATTCCGCACAAGTCCTTCCTTTACTGCGTGCGAGTATAAGACTAGGATTCTTATTCTATGTCTTCATGACATAGTCCATTCGAGTAAAGACCCGGATTCCTTAGTCCATATCTTTTAGTACCTGTCTGCGCAATAGTCCTTACTCCGTATCTTATAATGACTGGGTTATTTACCAAGTTGATTGTCGACACTCACGTTGATCCGGATCAAAATTATGTACCTTGCCCTTAGCTTTGCCTTCATGAGTGTAGATCCAGTTTAACTTATCTTCTACAATAGGTTAGAATAGACATTGAAAGATCTCAAACCAAATTAAGGATCCAAGCCAACATTGATCCGGACTAAGGCCTCCACTGATACGGAATGAGGATCCGAGCCTTCCATTGATCCGGATTAAGCTTCCACTGATACGAAAGAAGGATCTGAGCCATCCCTTTGATCCAGATTTGAGCCCCCACCTATTAATAATATTAGCAAACCACGGTAGTGTCACATCACGAGCAAACAAGCGCTCATCGGAAAGGAAGCTTGAATCTCAATCTCTTTATTATCCCCTTCTCTTAATTCTAAATGAGAAAGGTGATTAGCAACCCCATTAGCTGAACCCTTCATGTCCCTGATTTCCAAATCAAATTCTTGTAAGAGCAAGACCCAACGAATTAAATGCGACTTAGCATCCTTCTTCCAAAATAAATACCGAATGGTGGCATGATAAGTATAGACAATAACTTTAGAGCCCAACATATAAGGTCTAAATTTTTTACAAGCAAATAGCATAACTAATAGTTCCTTTTCGGTGGTGGTGTAATCCTATTGAGCCTCAATCAAAGTCTTATTAGCATAATAAATGACCCTAAACACCCTATCTTTTCATTGCCCTAAAATAACTCCTACAACATAATCACTAGCATCAAGCATTAATTCAAAAGATAATGTCCAATCTGGTGTAGCAATTACAAGAGCAGAGGTGAGCTTCTCTTTAAGAATTTTAAATATTGTCATGAATTCATGAGTAAATTGGAACAGAATATCCTTTTCCCGCGAAAGTACTCAAAGGTTTAGCAATCGAGAGAAATTCTTAATAAACCTTGATAAAATCCAAAGCATGTCCTCAAAAACTTCGGACACCCTTTACATTATCTTAGAGGTGGCAATCTTTCGATGTGCAGATATTTTGGCTCTGTCCACCTCCAACCCAACAATAGAGATTTTATGGCCCACCACAATTCCTTCTTGGACCATAAAATGGAACTTCTCCCAGTTAAGGACTAAGTGCTTTTCTTCATATCTTTTTAAAACAATAAGTAAATTATTTAAACATTTATCAAAAGATTACTCATGGAAGATAGCCATCATGTGCTGCAAGAATGTAATCGGTGCGTTATAGAGTCCAAAGGGCATCCTCTTGAAAGCATATGTGCCAAATGGACATGTGAATGTTGTCTTTTCCCGATCACCTAAAGCAATGGCTATTTGATTGTATCCTGAATAGCCATCTGAGAAACAATAATGAGAAAACCCATCCAAATGATCTAACATCTGATCAATGAAGGGTAAGGGAAAATGAACCTTCCTTGTGGTTGTATTCAATTTCCTATAATCAATGCATATCCTCCGACCAGTAACTGTCTTAGAAGGAATCAACTCATTTTTCTCATTCTTCACCACTGTCATCCCCCCTTTTTTAGGGACAACATGAACAGGACTAACGTACTAGCTATTTGATATAGCATAAATATGCCATTATCCGACCATTTAAGCACCTCTTTCGTACAACCTCTTTCATTGTTGATTAAGTCATCGCTGGTGCTCTACTAATGGCTAGAAATTATCTTCTATCAGTATTTTATGCATACACACATTTGGACTTATCCCCTTAACATCATCTAAAGTCCAACCTAGTGCTCTTTTATGAGCCCCCAAAACCTCTAATAATTTGCCCTTCTCCACCACAAAAAGCCTTGTAGTTACAATAATAGGATAGGCACTAGTTTTATCTAAAAATTCATACCTTAGATGCTCTAGCAATTGCTTCAATTCTGGAGGAGCTAGTACTAATGTTTTCTCGGTAACAAATAATTTAGCCACAACAATGGCTTGCTATTAGATCAAATTGGCTAAGTTGCTAGTTTATATTTTCTATGATTTCTTCTTCTGAAAAAACTCAATTATGTAGTTCTTTGCAAAATCTAGCCAATAACAACTCGCTATATCTTCTTGTGGATGTTTAATGGACTAAGCCATGTGGAACACTACTACCTTTTCATCCATGTGAATAGTAAGAGCTCTACGCTAGACATTTGTCAAAGCACGTCCTGTCCTTAAAAATGGTCGACCAAGGATGAGCTGTATTCCCAGGTCCTCTTCCATATTTAGCACAACAAAATCAACCATGAATATAAACTTGTCTACCTTGACAAGTACATCTTCTAAAATCCCCTCTGGAACCCTAGCTGAACAATATGCTAGCTATAATGAGATAGAAGTGGGATTCATACCTTGCAAACCCAACCTTTGATAAATCACTAATGGCGTAAGATTAATTTTGGAGCCCAAATCACAAAGAGCTCTCTCATATCTAGAGCCTCCTATTATATAAGGTAATGTAAAGCTCCCTAGATCTGATAATTTTGGCGACAATTTCTACTATTGTACAGCACTGCACTAATGGGTAAGCGCCACCAATTCATGATCTTCATGTCATCTTTTAGTTGAGAATATATCCTTCAAAATTTTCGTATATTGAGGCATCTGCTCCAAAGCCTCTATCAATAGGATATTGATCTCCAGTTTCTTAAATTCGTCCACAAACTTGAGTATTTTTCATTTATTTCTTTTTCTGTAACTGTTGGGATATGGACTAGGTGCAGGAACAAGTAGAGGCTTCCCACCAAAATTTTATACCCGGAGCACTACGGTGGCGGATATATAGCGAGCGGCTTCAGCACGCACTCGGGTGATCTGGATGAAGGCTGCGGCTCGAGACTTGACTAGAGGAGTTGTAGGCACAACCATGATAAATTGTGACAATCAGAGTGCCATAAATTTGAGTAAGAATAGTTTTCATCGCTCCAGGTGTAAGCACATCAACATCAAATATCATTTTCCGAGAGAAAAAGTGGAGAGGAACATTGTTTAATTGGACGTTGTAGTCGGCAAGCAACAAATAGTTGACATATTTACTAAGCCTCTCATCACGCGAATTGTTTGAGCAAAGATCGAGCTAATCTCGGTGTGTACCCCTCTCATTGAGGGAGTAGCATTACCATGGATACCCTCCAACTTCTGTGAGAACCCCTAGTTCTTTAGAGTAATATCTACTTTGTAGAGGATTTGTTGTGGTGAACCCTGTTTCAATTCTTTGGAATTGTTGTCAAAGGGGATAGATGTCCTAGAAAGGGGGAGTTAACCTTCTATCATGGGAGTTTCTTCCAGGGGGAGAGCTATCCTTTGACCGAGGAAGGTCTGCAGTGAAGTAGAGTGCAAGATTAATGTTTCATGTCATATATAGGAGAAGTGTGTGTATGATTACACACAGAAATTGTTTTTGCACGAGGTCTAATGTGATATTGAAGGATATTTTCTGATTGTAGTCTATATCCTATAGTTCAACAGGCTTCAGCAGAGTTGAACTCATTATGTGAAGGGAATGACAAAGTGGCAAGATGTCAAAGATGTCAAAGTGGAGAGACAAGTAGTTGCCAATAATTCCAAAGGGGGAGATTGTTATTCCCAATGTGAGTTGTTGAGAGTTGGCATAGCTGATTGTATTGTCATTGTTGTCAGCCATAGTACTTGTTGTCAACCTTAAATGAAGATAGTGGTAGATATCTATTCAAGACCAAATTGTACCATATAAAAGAGGAGGTCCAGAGAAGTGGATATCATCTGAACGGCTGATAGTTCCTCCAGTCGTGCACATATAATGGTAGAGAAATTCAGAAATTTTTAGCTCCAAATTGTACCAAATGTCACCAATGGATAGACAACTTCATGCTCTACAAGTTTGCTTTTGACCTCGAGTCATTTTGAGCTCTGTACATAAAGTTATGGGCCATATACATGTGAACGGCTGACAGTTCATCCAACCGTGCACACATAATTAGAGGGACGTGTAGACATTTTGAGCTCCAAATTGCACCAAATTTTACGCATGGATAGAGAGCTTCAAGATCTATAAGTTTGCTTTCGACCTCGAGTCATTCGAGCTCAGTCAAAAGGTTATGAGTCATATACATCTCAACGGCTAACGGTGCGTCTAGGGTCATGAGACTTTTTGAGATCCAAATGGCACCAAACGTTACCAATAGATAGAGGGCTTCAATATCTATAACTTTACTTTTGACCACAAGTGATTTTGAGCACTGTATAAAAGTTATGGGCAATCTACTTATACAAGATGTGCAAACATAATCATGGGGACGTGCAAACATTTTTAGCTCCAAATTTCACCATATTTCACCAGTAGATAGAGGACTTCAATATCTACAACTTTGCTTTTAACCTCAAGTGAATTTCAAAACTATAGAAGAAGTTATGGTCAAAATACCAACATTAGCACATGCAGATCAAAGTTCACCAGATTAATGGCTGAGATTTGTTGACTTAGGTGAGCTTGATCCAATGGCTCAGACTATTTCACTTAAATGAGCTTCATCTAATGGCTAAGATAAAGTAGATAAAGAGATCAATGATTGAGGCTTGACTGCTCCGATTAGGTTAACATCCTAATTAAGTTGGTAATCCAATGGTTGGGATCAATAGAGTGAAATCAATGGCCAGAGTTTGATAGAGGATGATGTAGGGTTTTCATCTAACATATCAAGGGTTGTGGAGGTTGTGATAGTGACAAAAAAAAGAGAAGAGACAGAGAGAGGAAGAGATATCAAAGATTAGAGAAAAGAGAGGTGGAGCTCTTAGCGTTTACAGAAATCATCTTGAGACAAGCTTATTGACTGTGACATCAAAGAGAAGATCACAAACCAGTCCATTGAAGTACTCTGATCAGAGAACGAGGAACCTTACACTATCAGTATTGAAACTCATCTGTGAGTTAGTATTGTTCTCTTTCTATTCATTCTTATTATTATTGTTGTAAAAACTAAAACCAGTGAGGTTTGGTTGTTATTGAAATTGGGTAGTGAACCCTAAAATCTGTAAGGTGGTGAACCTTGAATTACGTGTCTTATTCAAAATTGCTAGTGGAGATTCTGTGATCAGCTAATTGTTGGTCACGCCGTGGACGTAGCTCTACTCATTGTAGGGTGAACCACGTAATTGCTATGTGCCTTGTCTTTGTTGTTTCTTTTTATTTGGCATACAAACACAGAATTTGGAATTGGCTAAAGTGATCATCATGGGTAAAAAAGAAAAGGGTAAAAATTATATTGATACACTGATTCACCCCCCTCTCAGTGCGTGTCTGGGAATTTCATGGTTGGTGGAAAGAGTCGAGATGATGGCGCACAAGGAAGGGTTTGTTGCGACGTAGGAACCACTCTTAGAGCAATAACATGGTCATGGGCGCGAGGAGCTACGCACTCTAGTGCCACCGAAATGTGGGAAGTCCAAGATGATGCTCAAGGACCCCATGGAAGCTCGGATTTCGATACTAGAAGGGAGTCTCACCGTCATGAACTCTGTGGTTGGGGAACTAAGCGATTAAGTCGAAAACTTTATTGCAGAAAATACGTAAATTGCTAAGGCTACTAAGGTCATGATCCCTGAATGCAGCTAATCGTTCGAGGGGTAAATGGAGGCTCTTAGTGAAAATCTGGCTAACATGCAAAAATACGTGGAAAGTGAGATCCACGACATCCATAGGGAGATGGAAACATTCTGCCGACATAGTTCGCAACTAGTGGGAAACACTAGGTCGAGTGTTACAAGCGGCGTACATAGACCCGTGTTGAAAGTCCCCAAACCTGCAATGTACAATGGTACACGCACTGCCATTGCGGTGGAAAATTTCATATTCGGCCTAGAATAATATTTCGAGCCCATGGGTGTTGTCGACAATGTGGCCCGGATTAGCAACGGCTTGATATTCTTTCGGGATGCCACCCAATTGTGGTAGAGGCGGAAGCATACTGAGCAGGAGAAGGGGGTTTGCATAATCGATATGTGGGATCAGTTTAAGGTCAAACTACGTAAGCACTTCATCCCACACAATGTGGAGACTGAAGTTCAGGGGAAGCTGCGTCAACTACGACAGATGGGTAGTGTTCCCGAGTACATCAAGGAGTTCACTACTCTAACGCTGGAAATTGACAATATGTCCGATTCCAATTTCCATTTTTACTTCAAGGACGGCTTAAACAAATAGGCGAGTAAAACTTGTTGGATCAAGCCCGAGATTTGGATGATGTAGATAAAACCCTATGTAATTTGATCTGAGACTTTGGTTGTTTTATCTTAAGTTGTTGTAGAAGATATGATCTTAATCCGGACCTACACTCGTGAGAGCAAATCTAAGGACATGATACATAATCCTGATCTGAACAAGAGTGAGTGTCGTCAAAACACTTGGTAAATAACGAAGTCTCTCATTCATATGGAATAAGGATCATTCGTGCGGACTAAACACTTAATGCTACAGACTAAGGAAACTGCGCCTAACACCTTAAATGGATCAAGTCAAATTGATGCGGAGTAAGTATCCTAGTCTACAAGTCGCATGGAGTAAGACATAGTTATCACGGAGTAAAAGGCTAAGTCTTCCACTCAAGTGGACTAAGGAAAGGAAGACACGGAGTAAGAAATTTGAGTCTTCTATACATGCGTAGTAAGGAATGACTTATGCAGAATAAGGACCGGAGTCTTTATTCGCACGGAATAAGGAAACTAGATGCGGAGTAAGGAATCCGAACCTGTTACTCATGCAGAGTAAGGATGTGCTGATTTGGAGTAAGCCATCCGATCTTTTAACTCATGCGGAGTAAGGAACTCTTGCGGAGTAAGAAAGCGCTGATGCAGAGTAAGCACTCCGACCTTCTCATTCTTACGGAGTAAGGAAGGGTTGACACGAATAAGGATTCCTGTCTTAAATTGATATGGAGTAAGCAATCACCGACATGGAGTAAGGATCCGAGCTTCATTAACACGGAGTAAGGAACCTTATACTGGATTAAGAAGACGCTGCTTTAACTTATCTCCTCGCATTCAAAGTCACCAACTCGCTGCTTCTCGATGTAAGACAAACTCATTGAGAACCTAAAGCATCTTACACGTGGATCACCAGGATATGTGGACACAACTTTAACTAAACTTGGGAAGTCACGAAGGCATTTATGCTTTGCAAACCCAAGACCTTGAGCTCCACATCCGCAACATTCAAGGCAAAGAGAATTCCGAGGAACAGTCAATGCTGCACATAGTCCGGAAGAACAAGTTTTAAGATTGTCTCTCAAGGATGTTTCTCTAAATATTGTAACACTTGTATATTCTGAGTGCGTTGAATGGGTTGATTGTTCATGAGTTTGAAATAAGTGTGTATGTACTAGAGCTCATTGAGATATAGAGGCTAGTGTATGAGTCATTTTGTAAACAGAGTGTAAGAGAGTGTTGCAGTAGATCTAAAAGCTTTACAAGCTTTAATCTGCTTCTATTTTGTTGTACTTATCATTTGATAATAAAACAAAATACTTCCACTATCTAGTTATCTTCCCCATTGATTTTATCTCTTAACCAGATAAGTGCAGTGCCTAAGAGAAGAAAAGAGTTTAGATAAGAGCCTATTCACCCCCCTCTAGGCTCCTAGGGACCAACAAGTGGTATCAAAGCAAGTTCTACCTGCTCAACGTAAAGATCACAATCTTTCTCTCTCTCAAAAATGGCCAAAGAAAGCAGCATGCTATTCAATACTCGACTCAACTCCAGAGGAGTTGTAGAGACCATCCCCAATCGAAACAGCAGTGAAAATATCGATCCACCTCAACCTGCTGCTGCTGCTGCTCCACCACAACAGAGTTCCTATTTTACTCTGACTAAACCGGCAAAGTTCACACCTGAGCTTTTCTCCTAGTGGAAAGCTCGCATGAGGATGTTCATGGTCTGTCATGATCATCTCATGTGGCCGTGTCTTCATTAGGAGATACCGATTCCGATGACTATCAGAGAACATGGAGTTAGAAGGCCAAAGATTGATGCTGAACTTACACGTGATGAAAGAGCCTGGCAGTGTGCTAGTGAAAAGGCTCTAGCATATGTTACATCATATTTGGACTCCAAAGCATTAACGGACATCCAGGGCTGCACAATAGTGAAAGCTGTAAGGGATAAGCTGACAATCCTCTATGAGGGAAGTCAGTCCCAAATGCAGAACATCATTTGTGCTCTCAGGCAGAACTTTGAGAGCTTTAATCACAAACCTGGCGAATCCATCGGAAGCATCTTAGAATCCCTCGAAAGCATCTATCGGAGATTCGGCAAGCTCATCATTAAGCTAAAAACTGTCAACGAGCACTACTCTCAATCCCAAATCAATGACAAGTTTTTTTGCTCCTTGCCGGATCGCTACTACTCCAAGCAGCTCCAGATGTAAGCCGACAAGAACTGGCAGTATGTTCCCCTTGAAGAAGTATACAGAGAGCTACAGACTCATGAGGTCAGGTTCAAATATTCTAGCCAGGATTAAAAAATAGCTCGGAAAGAAAAGGGGATAGCTTTTAAAGCTACGGAATGCTTCAGCATACACCGGAATGATGATACGGAAGAGTCAGAGAACTCTAACTCGGACGCTGAAGAAGAAATAGCTCTTCTGGTCAAATCCTTCGAGCGATTCCTACTGAAAACCAGGAAAGGATTAAAAAAAGGCTCCTCATCATCATCCAGAGGGAAGGAGTGATCGGAGTCAAGTTCCCAAGAATGCTACAACTGTGGGAAACCCGGTCACTGGGCCAAGGATTGTAAATCCAAATCCAAGACGGCCGAGAAGAGTGACAAGGTTACTCCCCGATGCTCTACCTCAGATAACAGCAAGAACAAGAGAAAGGCGTTCGTTACAAAGTACGTTAGTGGCTCGGAAGAAGAGGAGGAATCCTCTGATGATGAGCCAACCCTAAAGCCGAACATTTGCCTCATGGTAAATATTGAGGTACCTTCTATCTCTGAGCTCATGAGTAAATTAGAATCTCTTACTGCTGAACGAGATCATGAAAAGAATGAGAGACTAATAATTACTCAAATGTACAAAGATATGGAAAGTCGGAATAAATGTTTTGAATTTCTTGTTGCTAGACTTGAAAAAAGACATAGCCGACTTCGAGGGTAAAGAAGCTTGGTATCATGACTTAAGAGCAGAAAATCATTTGTTAAATACCAACCTAACTGGCCTAAAAGTTATTTTAAAAAGACTCGAGAATGAACTTGAAAAGGAAAAGGAAATAAATCATAAGTGGCTAAAATCTGGGAAAATAGCCTCTCCATTTAAGACTGATCTGGATGACATCCGAGTTAAACCTGGCCTTGGCTCCGAACCATCAACCTCCACACAAGCTATTAAGTGTCCCTCAGATTTCACTCCAAAACTAACCAACCTTTATCCTGTTAGTACATCTAAACCATTGGATGGTTTCATTTCAGGTGGCACCATAGTCTATGATTGTGGAAATGAGGCTGTTACTGCTGTTCCCGAAGTAGTAGCACCCGTATCTAACGATGAAGGGAAGGCGGCTGCAGTTAAAGCCGAAACTGTAGCACCTAGTAAGAAAGGAAAGGCTAAGGCTGATGCATCTAGGGCCAAGAGCGTGTCACCCAATCGCAAAAGATTAAGCCATAGGGAACAGAGTTGAAAACCTGTATCCCCTATTTGTGCTCCGCGTCATAGTGTCTGTTCCATTTGTAGAGAAATAGGTCATTATCACTATGAATGTTGGAGTTTATTTGATAACTGGCTTTGTAATCAAGTTCGTATTAATAAAGATCAGTTCATCAAAAAGTGTTCTTTGAGCAAATCAAAATTTAAATCTCAAAGGACTGTCTCTCCCATGAAAACCAAAATAAAAGAAGCAACTGACACTAACAAAGTAAAGTCAACTTGGAAAGCTAAAGTTCCTAACAAAGTTAAATCTGGAACTATTAACACTGCTGTTGTTTCTCTTAAACGCCCGAAACAAGTTTGGGAACCAAAAGTATAAATTGTTGTCTTGTAGGAGCATCTCTGGAATGCATTAACGGATCACTTGAAGTTAAAGATCAATCAAAGCAAGTGGATCCTTGATAGTGGATGCTCCGGACATATGACGGGTGATCAGTCTCTGCTCGTTGAAGTTACAGACAAACGAGGCCTATCCGTATCATATGGGGACAACAACAAAGGTAAAACTATGGGGTATGACACTTTAATCAACGACTGTGTATCAATCACTAAAGTTGCACTAGTCGAAGGTTTGAAGCATAATCTGAGTGTCAGTAATTTATGTGACAAAGGATTTACTGTTTCCTTTATGTCCAATACTTGCATAGTTAGGGAAAACTTATCCGGAGATGTTAAGTTATCCGGATTAAGAGATGGGGATATATACTCAGTGGTCTTAAGAAATAATTTTTTTGACCCTGTATGCTTCCTCACTAAAGCATCAAACGAAGAAAGTTGGCTATGGCACAAGCATTGCACACATTTAAATTTTAAGACTTTGTCTAAATTAGCATTGCTTGACTTAGTAAATGGTCTGCCCAAAGATAAATACTCCAGAGCCTCTCTGTCGAGAATGCCAACTTGGCAAGCAGACCAAGCACAGCTTTAAGAGCAAATCACTTAATTCAATAATTGTTCCACTGCAACTTCTTCACATGGACCTCTGTGGTCCCATTTCTATTGCTTCTCTTGTCGGTCCGAGATATACCCTTGTGGTTATCGATGACTTCACCAGGTATACATGGGTGATGTTCCTAAAATCAAAGGATTAAACCTTTGGACATCTAGTAGATCTCTTCAACTGGATAAGCAATTCACAAGGACTGAGCATTAAATGCATCAGGAGTGATCACGGTATGAAGTTCGACTTCTCCGATATGAGATCCTATTGTTCTGAACAGGGCATTCAACATGACTTTTCTGCGCCCAGGACTCTACAGCAAAATGGAGTTGCTAAGCGTAAGAATCGCACGTTAGTCAAAGCTGGTAGATCAATGTTAGCAGGGGCAAAGCTTCCTTTGTTATGCCCTTTGGCCTCACCAATGTGGCAGCCATTTTCTGTACATTAATGAACAAGGTACTTCATCCATTCCTTGAAAAATTTGTTGTTGTTTATTTGGATGACATTGTTGTATGCAACAACACGCATAGGGAGCATGTCACACACCTCAAATAAGTCTTCCAAGTACTGTAGAAAAATGATTTATATGTCAAGAAGAAGAAGTGCTCGTTTGCAAAGCAAGAGGTGGACATCCTTGGACATTGCATCAAGGACGAAAAACTAATGATGGATCCAACAAAAGTAGAATCCATCCAAAGATGGGAGTCGCCAACTAAAGTGCCAGAGTTGTAGTCATTCTTGGGCTTATCAACTATTATCATCGGTTCATCAAGGCTTACTCTACTATTGCAACACCCTTAACCGACTTGCTGAAGAAAAACCATCCTTGGCACTGGGTAGACGAGTGTCAAACCTCCTTCGAGTAATTAAAGCAAGAGATCTCGGACGAGCCTATTATGGTGTTGCTCGATTATGACAAACCCTTTGAATTCCACACTAATGCGTCCAGCTATGCTATAGGGGGAGTCATAATGTAGGATAGACACCCTATTGCCTACGAAAGTCGAAAACTAAATGATAAAGAGAGGTCATTTACAGTGCAAGACAAAGAAATGACTACAATCATCCATTGTCTTCGAACCTGGCGACACTATCTCCATGGGAGTAAGTTTGTTATTATGATGGACAATGTTACGACAAGCTACTTCCAATCACAGAAGAAACTAAGCCCTAAGCAAGCTCGGTGGCAAGACTTTCTAGCCGAATTCGATTATAAGCTGCAATATAAGCTGGGCAAAGCCAATGTTGTGGCCGATGTGCTATGCCAGAAGGCGGAGTTAGCGGCCTTGTCTTCCACAAACACAACAAGGAGTGACTTCCTTGATCAAATCATGGAAGGAATGGCGCATTGTCGGTCCCAAAGTGAGTCCAGGAGGGGGGGGTGAATAAACTTTCATGTTGAAGCTAATGAATGTTGGTGACTATTTCATACAAGTCATGACTATGATATGATATTAATGGAGAAGAGGATAAGATAGCGTATGAGTGTTTATGAGCTATCAAACAGATCTTAGATGAACAAATATTCTTGAAATGACAAACCTCATATTCAATGAGAATATTTAAACGGATATTAATATGGAGAGATAAACATTATGTTAGTCTTGGAGCCTAGAGGGGGTTGAATAGGCTCTTTTAAAACTCTTTCTAACTCTTTTGGCAAAGAACTAATTCAGACTAAAAGATTAAAATAATGCAAGACAGTTTGATAATGGAAGTAATTTGTATTATTATCAAAAGATAATTACAACAAATTGTTTAGCGAGATAAAGTTGTTTGCACAAGTTTGGATCTACTGAAAGAATATCTCTCTTTGGTTTACATTAGCTATCTTTTACAATTATACACACGCTAGCCAAAAGTATATTTCATGCACGCGTACAGGTAAATATTACAAGTATATTTTTAAACATCCTAAGACGACATTCTTGGAATAGAACATCTTGGCTACTGAGCTTCATTAATGATTTTCTCAGAAAGATCCTTAGTATTAATGCTGCAGATGTAGAGCTCACGATGTTGGAAGTATAATTGAATTAACTTCGTTTCGTATAGTTCCAAGTGCATTGAAGTTTGCTCCATGTATCCGTGTGATCCACGTGTAACATCTTCAACGGATTTCTTCTTACATTGGGACACAATGAACTGATGAGTTTGAATATGCTGAGATGATAAGGATAAAAGTTGGAGCAATATCATCTTACTCCTTCTCAAGGGAGTGCTCGGATCCTTACTCCGCGTCAATAGTTGCTTACTCCGTGTCAACTAATTACTCGGATCGTTATTCTGTCGCAACTTTCCTTACTCCGCGTTAGAGAAGTACTTGAATTCCTTACTCCATGTCAGCACTTCCTTATTCCGTGTGAGAGTAAAAGCTCGGATTGCTTACTCTATATCTCTTTTCCTTATTTCGTGCGAATAAAAGACTCGGGTCGTTATTCCGCACAAGTCCTTCCTTACTCTGCGCGAGTATAAGACTAGGATTCTTATTTTGTGTCTTCATGACATAGTCCATTCGAGTAAAGACCCGGATTCCTTAGTCCATATCTTTTAGTACCTAATCTGCGCTAATAGTCCTTACTCCGTATCTTATAATGACTTGGTTATTTACCTAGTTGATTGTCGACACTCACGTTGATCCGGATCAAAATTATGTACCTTGTCCTTAGCTTTGCCTTCATGAGTGTAGATCCAATTTAACTTATCTTCTACAATAGGTTAGAATAGACATTGAAAGATCTCAAACCAAATTACATAGGGTTTTATCCGCATCATCCAAATTCTTGGTTTGATCCAACACACCGTTTGAAATGTTCTTAGGATACGTTGTTGATTGTGGATGAATAATGCAGAGATTAACAAGATGGTTGTGTTTGATTTGTGAAAAAGACATGTTAGATGATTCCTCATAGTTTGCTCTTGTTTCTCGTTCTTCACGCGCACAACACTTAGGAAGTATTCTCACACACTTTTTCTCTCTGGCGTTGGAACTCTTGAGTTGATTCTTCAAAAGTTATTCATTTAATGTATGTCAGAATCCTATATATTATTTTTGGAGTTCCAAGTCCTCGCTTTTTGTGAAAGTTGATAGATTAATATTTTTAACCATGTGAGATATTTATTTAAAGTGCATATGCGCGATGCTGTCCATCCCGACAGTCTGACTTCCTGCCATTAAAATGTAGAAGTACATGGGATGGGTTCATCTGTTTGTATCCTATAGATCCGCTACCCATATTGCGTATTTGAATGTCCATACTTGTACTTTTGATCTTCTCCGTTTATTTGCTGATGGTAGTTGGCAGTCATTAATGCGACAATAAATGTGCCTAACTATTTAGAACGGCACGGTCAAACTACACAAACTCTAGCTAATGATATCACTAAGTGTAATTGTTGAGTGTTGTGTGTTTGCCTCGAAGGTAGGTAACTTGAAGATCTAGTGACTCGAAGATTTGGGTCGAGTTTATAGTTGTATGCAATAATGCTTTTGGCTTCGACTCTTTGAGTCTTCGACTCTATGCTTCAACGCTTAGAGTGTTTATGGTGAAAAGTTTACTTAACCTTTACTTGTTGTCTTATCTATGAGTCTTCGACTCTATTGCTTCGAGTCGCTTAGTTTGCTTAATGAGGCTAAGTCGTTTTTCGACTGTTCTGTTCTTTGGGTATGCGAATGCATGCTGAGTATTCAACTCTGTTAGTCTTTGAGTCCTACAATGCATACTTGACAGAATCTGTGATTACATATCTTTAATTCTTCAACTCTTTGAGTTTCTGAGTCTCAGGTCAAATTATGGTCTATCGATTGATAACGTGCATTTATGCCTTTATTTTATTATATATTTAGGATGTTTAAGAGCATGATTAAAGCCTAATTGCAGCATATTTCATATATATTTGGTCTAACCCTTAGAAAGATACTATTGCCTACATACATGTGTTTTTGAGTCATTTTGGCAGGTTGTTAGGTGATTTTTTCTTCATATACATCAGCTAAACCATCTTATCTACTAATGAAGAAACTTGTGACAAAAGATGAGCTCAAAAGGAGGCATTTTTTATGTTTACGTGATATGGGTCAATATTACGTGCAAGCATATTATTGCATGGGAGCCTTCTACATGATGCAAGGAAGCTTGGGAATAAATTTTAGAGCATTTGGAGCTTCCACGTGATATGACAATGTCACGTGCAATATCATGTGCAATCATATTTTTGCAGAGTGACCTTTGTTTCATTATGCTGATAATACTTTCCTAAACAACTTTGCCAAAATTTTGCTTGGTTTGAGTGGTATTAAGGCTGAAAAGGGGATTTAATGTCACTTATCAAAACTACACCTTTTCGATAAGTGATGACAGCTGGTGGCTAGGGCACACCTTAAACACATCTAGCAGCCCTATAAAAGGGGGAAGAACACCTATTGGAAAAGATGGGAATTCGACACAGATTTTTTGAGAGAGCAGCCCTAATTATGATATAATGTATGTGAATGATTTATGATTAATCATCATCATGTGAGTAGTCTTCTCAATCTAGGGGAGCAATGTAGCACCTATGCTACTGTAATGATTTTATTAATATTAGGTTTGGTTAAGTGAGATCTGCATGTTTTACGAATCTGTTCTTTATCTTCTACATATGGGCAGTATACACCTAGGTTTCTTAGCCCCAGTCTAGGGCAGGCCTTGAGATTCATAGCATATTTGTGATTGGTGTGACCATTATCTTTTCAGAAGTGTAATATATTGGCTTTGTATGTTGTTGCTATGATGACCATTCAGGCATACAACACTTTAAGGTTTGACAATGACAATTTGCAGTACCTTGGCTCATGTATAGCATGCTATCATTTAAATAACCCCAAAAACCTTAAAATCAGTTGAAACAGCATAGAGAGGTGAAATTATGAGCCTAGAAGCTTTAGTCCTTTGAGTTTTAATTCCAAACATTCTCTGCTATCTCAGTTGCATTTTAAACTTTTAGAAAACCATAAAAATTAAGTCCTAAAAAGAAAAAACAAAAATATATTGCTAAGACATTTTATAGAACATAAGTAGTTTGGTGTTTTGATTTCAAAGCTTGAAAACTAGGCAAATCCCTATGGGTTCAACCCCTTACTTGTTGCTATTCTGTTTAATGCAATTTAAGGGAAATAATTATATTTTGAAGAGAGGTTTAATGACATTAGCCAACTCTTTTAGACAGGTTAAAAATCTGTTTGTCAAATTGGCGCCATTACCGGGGATTCAATGGTTAACTAGTCTTAAAAATCAACAGTGAGTGAAGTTGTTCAAATTCTGATCTTGGTGCTTTATTTTGTCTTTTATTTTATTTTTTGTATTGTTCAGAGCTACTTTGTGTATTCTTGTTGTTTTACAAGAATGCTCATCAGGTGTTTCGAGAAAATTCCTAGCTGTGCATGCGATGAGGGGAACTTGTGTCATTTAATCCACAGAACTTGAACGGATACTTAGAGATCATCATAGGGCAGCTAGGAAAGTTGCGAGGGAAGTTGAGAAAGCACTACAAGGCTTAGAGGACACTATCTTTGAAATAATGGCGGATCAAAGACCTGATGGTGGTGCACAGCAAGGAGGGGCCAGTTATAATGGTCAATACCTAAAAGAAGAGGGTAATCAGTTTATGCCCAGGACCTTCTTAGACTATGCGAGGCCGACTATGTCGGATCACTATTCTGGGATTAGGCAAACAAGAGTCCAAGCAAACAGTTTCGAGCCGAAACCGACATTAATAAACATGGTGAGCAACAATGCATTTGGAGAAACAACACTGGATGAACGACCTCAGTACTTGATGAGATTCTTTCATATGTGTGACACAATAAAGCTTAATAATGTTCCTGAGGAGGCAATAAAGTTATGGCTTTTTCCCTTTTCTTCCAAGGATAGAGCTCTTGGGTGGTTCAATAGCCTACCGTCTGGTCCTATAAACACTTGGGAGGAGATGCAGACTAAATTCATGTCTAAGTATTTTCCTCCTTCTAAGGTGATCCAGCTCAGAGAAAAAATCAGCCGATTTAGACAAGATGAGATGGAGACTCTCCATGAGGCTTGGGAGAGATTTAAGGACTTGGTAAGAAGATGTCCTGACCATGAAAGACCCCAATGGATTCAAATCGAATCCTTCTACACTGGACTTCAGTCTCACTCACAAGACAAGGTGAATACAGCAGTGGGAGGATGTCTAATGAATTTAGAACCTGATGTAGCAGCTGAACTCTTAGAGACACTATCATTGGCTGATTGGCAGGGGTCAAATGTACGGACTTCAAGGCCAGAGGAGAAGATAGCTTCAATTGATAATTCTTCCAATGACATGCAAGAGCAGATCCGAGCTCTAGCAAAAAACATCGAAGTATTGACTCTTAAAGTTAGAGGCCCACAACAAGCTTCACCAGTAGTTGATCAAGGATGGAGTAGAGTTGAAGAAGCAAATTTTGTTGGAGGGAAAGGCCTGTATCAGAAGCAGGCATACTATCCACAATAGCAAGGCCAATGATATTAGCATCAAGGCTAAGGGTACAGCCACCAACAACAGCAACCCAGGGTTATTAGAAAAGCCAGAACAGAGGAGGTGAAGCTTCAACTCTTTATAAATATGTGCCTCTAGGGATGAAGCAAAATCCGTATATGCTACGGATAATTATTTGCAACACCTCCGGGTTTTGAGTAGCAACGACGACCTCATCCTTAGCAACAAAGAGGAAGAAATTATCGGACTCGGGATGAGGCGACCAGAAGAGGGTGGGAGATTTGAAGGAAAGCGTAGGAAGTATGGAGAGCTCCATTAAAAACATGAAGTTCTTGGTGAGTATGGCACAACATGCCAATCACGGAGTCTCCTCCAAATCTTTTCCAAGTGACACTGAAGTTAATCCCAAGGAAAGCTACAAGGCTATCACTTTGAGAAGTGGTAAGGCATTAAAGGAAGCCAATGAGCCTAAGAGGAAGGCCATACAAGAAGCACAAACCAAGCCCTTAGCAACTGAAAATCAGGGAAGGGCGGATGTGGAAGGGAAAAGTTAGGAGCTAACCATGAATAAGCAACCAACTAAGGTTCAAATAGCCGAGGAACAAAGGCCAAGAGAGATGAGGCCTATGATGCCATTTCCCAGTGGATAAGGAATCAAAGGGTGGAAGAAATAAATATTCCTTTCATTGAAGCCCTTGAACAGGATGCCCGGATGTCGGAAATTTTTGAAGGATTTTATGATGAAGAAGAGGAAGTATGGAGACCACGAGATTCTTGTTGTCACTAATGAGGTCAGCAACGTGGTTCAGAGGAAGTTACCCACAAAGCATAAAGATCCGTGTAGTTTCACTCTTCCATGCGTAATAGAAGATGCACCACAACAGCAAGCCCTATGTGATTTAGGGGCCAACATCAATTTAATCTCCTTCTCCCTCTACAAGCCCACTTCTATCTCACTACAATTCACTGACGGGTCCACTAGAAGGCCTGAAGGAATCATAGAAGATTTGCTGGTGAAGGTGGGCTCATTTAGTTTTCTAGCGGACTTCATGGTATTAGAGATGGAAGAAGCCAAGGGAGTTCAGTTACTCCTAGGAAGACCGTTCTTGAGGACAGGGTGTGCTTTGATTGATGTAGCTCAAGGTAAGTTAACCTTGAGGATAAACGAAGACACCCTAGTCTTCAACATGGAAAGATCTTTGCAAAGACAAGAAGAGGAAAGTTGTTTCTTGATTATAGACTTTAAGGACTTAGTGGAAGACTTCAAGAGTGAGTAGATAGAACAACAAGTAGATGAAGTGTTTCACACATCACAGATCCAGCAACAAGAAAATGAGGACTTGATCACTGAAAAGGAGGAACAAAAATCAAGTCCATTGGAGCAAGCTAAGGAGGAGCATGACGAGCCAATAACTCCAGAGCCAGAACTGAAGGAGTTGCTTGGACACTTGAGGTACGAATTTCTAAACTCCACAAATAGATTTCCAGTAATTGTTGCTTCAAATTTAAATGCTATGGAATGTGATCAATTGCAAGAAATTCTCTGGAAACATAAGAAGGCCCTTAGGTGGAATATTGAAGATATTAGGGGCATTAGTCCAGGGTTGTGCATGCATAAAATCCTCATGAATGATGATTTTAACGCCACTGTTGAAAGACAACAAAGACTGAACCCAGTAATGAAAGAAGTTGTTAGGAAAGAAGTTCTAAAATGGAAAAATGATGGGATCATTTATGTTATATCAGATAGTGAATGGGTTAGTCCTTTGCATGTTGTGCCCAAGAAAGGGGGCATGTCAGTCATTAAAAATGAGAAGAATCAATTGCTTCCATCTTGAATTGTGACGGGGTGGAGAGTCTGTGTAGATTATAGGAAGCTAAATAAGGCCACTAGGAAGGATCATTTTCCCCTTCCTTTTATTGACCAAATGCTTGAAGGGTTGGCTGGGTATAGCCATTATTGTTTCTTAGATGGGTATTCCGGGTACAATTAGATCATGATTAAACCCGAGGACCAAGAATAGCAGCAAACAAGGGGTCGAACCCACAGGGATTAGCCTAGTTTTCTAGTTCTTAAATCAAAACACCCAATTACTCTTGTTCTATAAAATGTCTTGGCAAAAAGTTCTCTTTTTCAAACTAAAGATCTAATTTCTACTTGGTTTTCTGAAATATCAAAGACAACAGAATTGATTTTGAATTAAAACTTAAGGATTAAAGCATCTAGGTTCACAATTTCACTTCCCTATGCTGTTTCTATTGATTTTAAGGTTCTTGGTGTTATTTAAATGATAGCATGCTATACATGTGCCAAGGTTCTGCAAATGGTCATTGACAGACCTTCTAAGTGTTGTATGCCTGAATAGTTATCATGGCAACAACAAACAAAGCCTACTTATCATATTTATGAAAGGATAATGATCACACCAATCATAAATATGCTATGAATCCAAGATCTGCCCCAAACTAGGGCAAAGTAACCAAGGTGTATACAACCCAGATATAGAAGATGAAGAACAGATTCATAAAACATGCAAACCTCAATTAAACAAACCCAATATTCATAGAATCAGTACAACAGTATAGGGGGCTACATTGCTCCCCTAGATAAAGAAAACTACTCACACATATTCTTGACAAAGCATAAACAAATAAAGAACATCATCTCAGAACCAGGCGCAGCAGAACTCCAACTCTGGATCTTCTCCAACCGTCGAACTCCTAGGGCCGGCAGCTCCAAGATGTGAGCCTCCTCTCTCTCCAGAAGTGAAGCTCTCCTCTCAAGATTGCTGTGCAAGAATGTGCCTTTAGGGCCTGCTGCCCCTTTATTTATAGAGGAGGCTGCTGTGTAAATTGTGCCCTAGCCGCCAGCTGTTGTCATTAATCAAAACGGCGTAGTTTTGATAAGTGACGGCGATTTTAACTTTCAGTCATTACACAACTCAAACCAAGCACAATATAGACAAGCCTCTTTAGGAAAAGATCATCAGCATATAAAAATAAAGGTCCTCGTGCAAAAATATTGCTGCATGTGACAATGCACATGACAATGCCATGTCACGTGCAAGCGCCAAATGATCTGAAATTCATCCCCAAGCTTCCTTGCATCACGTAGACGGTTCCCATGCAAAAACATGCCTGCACGTGACAATGCCATTGTCACATACACATAAAAAATGCCTCCTTTTGAGCTTATCTTTTGTCACAAGTCCCCTCATCAATATACAAAGTGATTAAGCTGATGTGTGTGAGAAGAAATCACCTAAAAAACTACCAAAACAACTCAAAAACACATATATACAGGCAATAGTATCTTCCCAAGGGTTAGAGCAAATATATATGAAATATAGTGCAATTAGGCACTAGTCATGCTTTTAAGCACCCTAAATATACAATAGAATAACTGCATAAATACACGTTATCAAACACACCACACTTGACCCATTGCTTGTCCTCAAGCAAAAACATACAAGCATGCAAATAAAAAACAAACACACAATCAAACAGGAAGATAAATAAAATAACAATCAAGGAGAGTCATGGTTTCCTAAGCATGCAACTCTATCATGATGAAGTGGGCATTTAAGCAACCAAAATGAATCATAATTTAACTCATTCATGTCCATACCACAAAGTCCAACAACCATGCAATATCATCACTGAAAACTCAGACATCAGCAAGCATTCATGATAAAATAGCTCCTAGCTTCCCTTAAAGTTCTTACCAAGGATAAAGATGCCTCACTCAAATATAAACTCTCTTTTCTCTTAATCTCACACCCAATAACAATACCTAGCAGTTATCAAAAGGGATGATAAACTCCTCTCAACCTTATTCATTGACTATTGATTAAGTTCTTGCCAAGCAAACATGAGAGTTCCTTATTGTGCTCATCAAAGAAAACACACCTTGAGCCAAAGCTTTGAGCTCAACACTCTAAATAAACATAACACAGCCATTGTGGCTTTTATTCTGAACATTTTTTGTTTTTATTTTTTCTTTTCATAGTTCTTTTAAATAATAACCTTACAAGGTTGCATTTTATGCTCTCCCTTGATGGATTATTCACTTTTTTTATTTTACTCACCCTTGCTTTCATTACATAACACATAAATAAGACTGGCTTTTCTAAAACATACCCCTTGCCATTTTTGCTAAGTAGGGAAAGACAGAAATACACTGAGTGTCTCACATCCCATTATCCAATTAAGTGATGGGCTTTTTCTCATTGTGCATCACAGCCTTCTACATATACAACACAGCAAAACAGAAACTAGGATACATAAGAAGTCAAAGTGACTTAAATGGCCCTGTATCACAAGCAACACACCAAGCACTGAGCACTCATAAGTAGTTATTATGCTTACTTAACTCCTACCATTAAATAACCAATGTTGCAAGTCAAGAGGATAAAAAAAAAAACTATTACCCCATAAACCATGAATATCACTCAAGGGCTAGAAAGAGGTTTTTCTCATTTTCTTTCACTCAACTCTAAGGGTCACTAAGTATTATCCTAGCATGTCATGCTCAGCTAATATTCAAATTCCAACTCGAAAAATATAGTGATATCATTCAAGAGATATAGACATGATTAAACCAAATCATAACACACCTTAACTACCTTAACACCCCAATCACAACATACGAATGTGGCATAAAAATTTTAAAATTTAAGCCAAAATTACATACCTAATATACATGCCTCTCCACATACAAATCACATAATCAAGCAACTCAAACAATCACACAAAATAAAAATGACACTAACAAACAAACCAAACACTTAAACAAAAACAAGACATACAATCCACTCAAAATGCCCGTAACGACAACTGAACGCGGTCTTAGGAATATTTGTCTCCCTAACCCTCAACTGATGCTATCCAGATCTCAAGTCTATCTTGGAAAACCATCTCGCACCTCGAAACTGATCGAACAGATCATCGACTCTCGGCAATGGATACCTGTTCTTCACAGTCACCTGGTTCAGCTTCCGGTAGTCTATACACAGCTGAAGCTAACCATCCGCCTTCTTGGTGAACAACACTGGAGCGCCCCACGGTGAGCTACTCCGCTTAATAAAGCCGCGTGCCAATAGATCATCTATCTATCTCTTGAGCTCCCTAAGCTATGTCGGTGCATCCTGTAGGCCGCTAACCTGATCGGTGTTGTCCCTGGCAACAACTCAATCGAAAACTCTACCTCCCTCATGGGTGGCAAACTGACCAAGTCCTCGGGAAACACATCCGGGAACTGATCTACAATAGGTGGCACAACAGCCTTCCCCTCTCTCCTCCTATCAACCAATGTCAAGCTGGCTAACTGGTGGGTGACATCACCCCACCCATGCCTCAAAGGTCCCAACCTACATGCCTCCTCAGTCCACTCACCCACAAAGACACCCCGCGTGCCCTCAGGTGTGAGAAACGTCATGCGCCGTCGAAAACAATCAATCTTGGCCTCCACAAAGACCAACCAATCCATACCCAGGATAACATCAAAATCATCTAACTCCATAATATACAAATCACATAACAAGTTAACACCCCCAAGTGTTACCCGACAAGCACGAAAGATACTCTAAAGTATCACAATTCCACTCAAAGGTGAAGCAACCATCAGAGACTGACTAACTATCTCCTGATCTAACTCCAACCCAACCACCGTAGCATACGAAATAAAAGAATGGGTAACACGAGTATCAATCAAAACTGAACAGATAATATGAGAAATAATGATGGTACCTCTCACCATTGAAGGTCCTGCTCCTACCTCGTTCACTGGTGGAACCTCTGCCTCTCTATTGGAAAGGGCAAAAGTCCTCCCTCGTGGCCCACTGCCACTAGCTTGGCCCATTGGGGCCTTGCCCCACTGATCAACATGACCCTGTGCCTCTCGCTAAGGCTGTTGCACCGCAGGTCACGTCTGCGTGCTCTGTACCAATGGCACCGACCTCTAAGACGGAGCCCCACTCCTCTGTCCCAGCTCTCTCGGACGAGGGCCTACACTGCTGGTCGAACTAAGGGTAACACATTCCCTAGCTCCATGTCCCACCTTCCCGCATCGGAAGCATGTCATCCTTTTCCTCGGGCAGTCTCTCGACAAATGCCCCGTGTTTGTGGGATGTACGGAGTTAATCACAGATGCCTTGTGAGTGGAAATTGTTGGGTTTTAGGGAGCCCAAGAGGGGACTTTTGGGAGGTGCATATGACAAGTGATAACGTGTATTTATGCCCTAGGAAGATGCTATGCATATACAGGCGGTTTTAAGCTATTTTGGCTGATCTTGGAGCTCACTTTAGATAGGGTAGATGGCCTCAAACAATTGGCATGCAAGAACAAAAGTTTTTTAGAATGAGGTCCTCTACCTACCACAGAAAGTTCAGAGCATTTGGAGCTGCACGTGAATTCACCCATTTCACGTGCAAGCATATTTTTGCTTCTCAGACCTCTACAAGATGCAAGGAGGCTTGGGGTGAAGTTTGAGTGCATTTGGAGCTGCACGCCAATTGGGGAATTGGCATTCAAATTGGCATGCAGGCATATTTTTGCATGGTTACCTTAGTTTTGTTATTCTAATCATCTTTTCCCAAAGGACCAGGTTGGTATAGTGAGTATTTTGGTGTGTATGGATGCGGAAAGGTTGTAACGTGTGTAATCAAAACTACGTCGTTTTGATGCTGGGATTCACTTAATCAAAACTACGTCGTTTTGATGTTGTGTTGTCTATATAAGGAGGAGAAGCCTCTCTGTTTTAGGGTTAGGGTTTGTTGCTCCACCAGCCGTCGCAGAGAGAGAGAGAGGGAAGGGGAGCTCCTGGTTGCTGCCGGGCGTCTTGCGTGGGTGGTCGGTGTCTCGTGGGTGGACGGCGTTCGGCGTGGGAACAGACTATTGCTGTGTTGTTGCATCTTACTTGAGGTAGGGGTTCTGTTCTTCCTAAATCCTCCTCTGTCCTAGGGTTCTGGGGCAAATTATGGATTCTATCTGTTTATATATATATATATATATATATATATAAATCCATATAGGTGTGATCTCCTATATGGATGTTGGCCTTCATGGCATTTTGCTGTGATTCTGTTGTGGCATGCTATATGTTCGATGAAATGCCTGTGTGAATATAGCTGTGTGTATATGCCCATTACATGTTTGGTAATATGTCTGTGTGGCTGGACTTGTGATTTGGTGTATGTATGCATGCTGAGTGTTTGTT
The DNA here is from genome assembly GCA_023512835.1 of Taxillus chinensis. Taxonomy (NCBI): domain Eukaryota; kingdom Viridiplantae; phylum Streptophyta; class Magnoliopsida; order Santalales; family Loranthaceae; genus Taxillus; species Taxillus chinensis. Next base: position 22,504,914 of record CM042087.1, on the reverse strand, counting down.
CTATTTCCTGAATGGCTGGGTTTGTGCACTTGTAAACGGGTGCACACCAAGTGTTTGGTTTTATGCTTGAGTGACCATAGTGTGTGTTGTGTGCATGACTGTTGTATCTAGCCTGAAGAGGCGGTTAAATTACTTTGCCTGAGAGGCGGTTAAACCAGTGGCCTGAAGAGGCGGTTAAACTACTTTGCCTGAGAGGCGGTTAAATCAGTGGCCTGAAGAGGCGGTTAAATTACTTATTTGAGTTGTGGTTTGTTGGCCAGTGTGGCTGGGGCTGAGGTTACGCCCGTTATGTGAAATGCTTTATTTTCTTACTACTGCCACATCACTACAGCTGTGCACATGCATGTAGTCGCTAGGAGCATGGGAAGGGTTGGGGAGACTTGATCCCTACTGAGCTGTGGTTGCTCACCCCTCCTACTGTGTTTGCTTGTTTTCCAGGGACTTACAGGCGTTAGGTGGATACACCAAGGTGGAAGACCATCTTCATTTTATTGCTCTTCTGTGATGTAATTTTATGACTTATGTAACCCCATGGGGGAAATGTACTAAGAGACTGAATTGTAGTACGGAACATGGTTGGTTTGTGAACCTTTGAGGTTTGGAATTTAATAAAGATGTGGCTTGTTTGATTTATTATAATTGTTAGTTTTGCTTGTGTGGCATCTAGTAATCCAACCCCGTTGCCCTCCGTGTGGGTGAATGGTGAGTCACGTACCGGTTTCCCGAGTCAGAAATGCAGGGCATGATAATATGGTATCAGAGCATGGTCTAGTTGGCCTAGGGTAGTGGGCGGACCTGGTTATCCTAAATCCTTTGGAGGAACCTGGAGGGACATGCCTGATCAACATGGTCCTCTTTGAGCCTCCAAGGTGTACTTAGGGTAGTCCAGTCTTGTGGTAGGATTTGCATGCATTGGCATTAGGGCACTAGTTGCATTTGCTGTGAATGTGTGCTAAACTGTGGAAATTGTGGATAAGATAATATGATTAAGTGCCATATGCAACTCTGATTTGTTTGGCAATGCGTACTGAACTGTGAAATGTGATTGATACAATGTATGTGTGTAATGTCATGTGATAGTGGAATTGATCAGTGGGGTAGAGGTAGTGACGCGATAGATTATAAATTCGTTTTGACGTTTGTGCTTCTTACTTCGTGTAGTAAGAATGCCGCCGAGGAGAGCGACACATGTGTCCGGGGCAGTGGCTGATGAGTCATCTACCCATGAGGGTCCGGGTGCGGGACAGTCCATTGGAGGGCATGCGTTGTTGCTGGCACAGCTACGGGAAGGCATCCGACTGGAGGTACGAGAGCTACGGGAGGGACTCCGGCAGGAGGTTCGGGAGGAGGTGCGCCGTGAGATGGCAGCACAACAGGTGGTGCCACCACCACCACCACCAGTAGGCGAGCTGCCTCGTGAGCGTGAGAGTTCACTGGGTGGTGTACCGACTCGGGTAGAGGACGACGTGGTGACACGGTTCCGAAAGGAACAACCTCCGCGATTTAAGGGGGAAGGAGATCCCGTGGTAGCTGAGCAGTGGTTGAGGCAGATCGAGCATGTGTTCTCCTTTCTCCTGCCCTGGGAAGAGGATAAGGTGCGACTGGCCATTCGGCAGCTGGAGGGGGATGCTTTGGAGTGGTGGACGAGTGTCGCGGGGAGCCGTGCGGTGCAACTCATGCTTTGGGAGGAGTTCTTGCAACTCTTCCATGATGAGTTCTTCCTAGAATCAGTGAGATGGCAGAAGAGGGAAGAATTCGACAACTTGAAGCAGGGATCCAGGACGGTACCTGAGTATGAGCGGGAGTTCCGGAGCTTGAGTAGGTTTGCTCCTGAGACGTGGCAAGGGAGAGGACCTGAAGGCCCACAAGTTCACTTTGGGCCTTAGGCCAGCCCTTGGGAAGGGTGGCAATTCTACGCTTGAGGACCTATCTTGAGGTTGTGGAGACGGCCCGTATAGCCGAGAGAGGGACCGGATGATGGGAGGCAGGCCCATCAGGGTCGCCAATTGCAAGTGGGCCTGATCGAGATGCGGGGTCCAAGAGGCTCAAGACGAAGGAGAGGGATAAGTTCTTTTCGCACAGGGGTCGGACATATGGCCCGGGAGGTTCACCTTTGGCGGCGGAAGACGGGTGGTCCATCTCGGGAGTCTACCTAGGGTCATCCTGTGTGTGGAGAGCGGGTCACTTCAGGGGGAGTGCCCCAAGAAGGGACTCGGCGATGCAACAACTGTGGACGAGAGGGCCATTTGCGCCGGGTTTGCAGGGAGTGGCAACAGGGGGAGCGGGGGCGTGACATCCAATGTGAGGAGTGATGCTAGTTCCGTGCACTAGATGAGAGACCAGCTCATCGCTGGCAGGCCAGACCCAGACAGAGCGGGGATCCGGCCAGACCCGACCTCGGGGAGGCCAGGAGCGACAGCGGCCGATCTTAGAGGGGTCGGGGCGGGAGCCGCCCAGTGAGTGAGCCAACCAGTGGCACGGGCCAAGGGAGGGTGTTTGCACTGAATGCGACACCCCAGGAGGAGGATGAGCTACCACCTTCACCGGCAGAGGAGGGAGCAGGACCATCGGTGGTTAGAGGTACTCTTTTGATCTCCCGCATGTTTGCTTCTGTTCTTTTCGATACGGGTACATCGCGTTCTTTTATTGCTGAGCTCATAGTTGAGGGCTTGGGGTTAACGTGTGTTGAGGCGGAGAGGCCCTTAGTTGTAGAGTCTCCGGTGGGAGGTATGATTGAGGTGCGACACGTTTGCCACGATTGTGTGTTAACCATGGGTGATGTGGAACTGAGTTTCGACTTGCATGTGATACCTTTGCGTACTTTTGACCTGATCTTGGGTATGGATTGGCTTATGGCTTTCCAAGCCAAGATAGACTGTTACCGGCGGCGTGTATCCTTCGTGTCACCCACAGGAATCTCTTGTACCCTGCAAGGGGAGTGGGATCGTGAGGCGAGTCGAGCTGGGCCAGTGTTGGACCAGTGGGGTGCCATTACCCACAGGTTGGCAGCCCTGACCTTTGCTGAGGAGGGGAAGGTGGAAAAGAGGGTGTGGCCCGCTGTTGTGGACCAATTTCAGGATGTTTTTCCTGAAGAGTTGAGGAGTCTGCCACCTAAGAGGAGTGTGGAGTTCACCATTGGGTTGGTGCCGGGGACGGGTCCGATTTCCCAAGTAGCGTATCGTATGGGGCCAGCCGAGCTGAGAGAGCTGCAGAGGCAAATCGACGAGTTGGGGACCAGGGGTATATCAGACCGAGTACCTCACCTTGGGGTGCTCTGGTGCTCTTTGCTAAGAAGGCTAATGGCACGCTTCATCTAGTGGTTTTCCAAGATAGATTTACGGTCGGGGTATCACCAGCTCAGGGTTAGGGAGGAGGACATCCCTAAGACGGCTTTTCGGTGCAGGTATGGGCATTATGAGTGGGTAGTGATGCCTTTTGGGCTCACTAATGCGCCAGCAGTGTTCATGCATTTGATGAACTAGGTCTTTGCTCCATACTTGGATTCATTTGTGGTGGTGTTCATTGATGATATCTTGGTGTATTCCAAGACCGAGAGGGAGCATGTGGAGCATTTGGCAACAGTGTTGCAAACCTTGAGGGACCAGCAGCTGTTTCCTAAGTTTAGCAAGTGTGAGTTTTGGCTGCAGGAGGTTCACTTTCTTGGCCATGTGGTGTCAGCTGAGGGAGTTAGGGTGGACCCAGCCAAGATTGAGGCTGTGGCATCGTGGGCGAGGCCAACCAACGTTTTTGAGATCCGTAGTTTTGTTGGCTTGGCAGGGTACTATCGTCGTTTTGTCGAGGGGTTCTCCCATTTGGCGGCTCCTATGACGGCGTTGACTAGGAAAGGAGTGAAATTTGAGTGGACGGACAAGTGCCAGCAGGCGTTTGTGACTCTCAAAACCCGTTTGACCACTGCACCGGTGTTGAGGTTACCTCGGGAGGATATTCCATATGAGGTGTACTGTGATGCGTCCAGGGTTGGTTTGGGGTGTGTGCTTATGCAGGAGCACAGTGTGGTGGCTTATGGGTCAAGGCAGTGAAGCCTCATGAGCAGAATTATCCTACTCATGACCTTGAGTTAGCGGCTGTCATCTTCGCCCTGAAGAGTTGGCAGCATTACCTCTTGGGGGAGAAGTTTGTGGTGTTCTCAGATCACAAGAGCCTTCAGTACATCTTTACCCAGAAGGACTTAAATTTGAGGCAGAGGAGATGGGTGGAGTATTTGCAGACCTTTGACTTTACTCTTGCCTATACCCCGGGCAAGGGTAATATTGTGGCTGATGCGTTGAGCGAGAAAAGGGAAAGGTGAGGTGGCCGTGCTAGAGTGGAAGGCGATGGAGCAGTTGGCGATGTTGCGGTGCGGCCTGTTGTTCGTGATAGTGGGACAGTCCTGAGTCCTTTGGTAGTTGTGCCTGAGTTATACCAGCGCGTCCGGGAGGAACAGTTGGGTGACATTGAGTGTGAGGTTCTCTGTGCCCGTATTGAGGCTAGGGAGCTATCTGAGGACTGGATAGAGGGTCCTGAGCATGAGTTGTCTTTTCAGGGGTGGTTGGTAGTGGCTTCTTCCCTCAGGGATGAGGTGATGAGGGAGTTTCACCAGTCTAGAGTTGCTGTGCATCCAGGGGGTACGAAGATTTACCATGCGCTTCGAGGACATTTTTGGTGGCCTGGGATGAAACGCGATGTGGCTGCTTTTGTTTCGCGGTGCCTCACGTGTCAGCAGGTGAAGGCTGAGCATCAGCGGCCGGCGGGCATGTTACAGCCCTTGCGCATAGCGGAGTGGAAGTTGGACCACATCGCGATGGACTTTGTGACTGGTCTTCCACCCACCACTGGGAGGAAGGATATGATTTGGGTGATTGTGGATCGACTCACAAAGTCGGCCCATTTCCTGGCTGTTCGCGAACGGGACCCTATTGGGACCTTGAGTCAGCTATACATGAACGAGATTGTGCGACTGCATGGAGTACCATCATCGGTTGTCTCTGACCGTGTAAGGACCCGTACCTTGAGTTAGTTAGTTTTGCCTCCTGAGTAGAGTTTTTCTAGATTTTGACCTAGTAAATGGACTCCAATGAATTCACGTGCAAAAGGAAAGATGCTTAGAATGATGTCCTCTATCTACCACAGAAGTTTCAGGCCAAATGGACATGTATGTGAGGTGCACGTGATATGGGTCCAATTCACGTGCAAGCGTGGTTGTCTTCTAAATGATGCAAGGAGGCTAGGGGTGAAGTTTGAGAGCATTTGGAGTGCATATGGAGTTGCACGTGAATTGGGGAATTCACGTGTAAATTGGCGTGCAGGCATATTTTTGCATGGTTCCCTTGGTTTTGACATTCTAAGGAACTTTCTCCAAAGGACCATGTTGAAATTCTGAGTATTTTGGCCTATATGGGTGCGGAAAGGTGCTAACTTGTGTGATCAAAACTACGTCGTTTTGATCCTGGGTTTCACTTCATCAAAACTACGTCGTTTTGATAGTGGGAGGCCTATATAAGGATGAGGAGACTCCTTGTTCTAGGGTTGGGGGTTTTTCAGCCATTGCAGCCGTCGTGGAGAGAGAGAGCGAGAGAGAGAAGGGAAAGGGGGAGAATTGGCGTTGTTCTTGGGAGCATCTTGCGTGGGGAGGACGGCATCTAACGCGGGAGCAAGGAGGATCTTCTTTAAGGTAGGGATTCTGTTTTCTTATACCTGATCCGGGGTTAGGCCCTGTGGTGAAGTACCGTTGGATATTGTCCTTGTTATCATACTATTTATATGTAAATTCATATAGGTGTGATCTCCTATATGAATGTTGGCCTTCAATGGCGTTGTTTGGATATATGTATATATGCCTGCCAAGTGTTTGACATAATGCCTGTGAGGCTGTGCATGTTATGTGTTTGAGGTAATGCCTGTGAGGCTGTGCATATTATGTGTTTGAAATTATGCCTGTGAAGCTGTGCATATTATGTGTGAGATTATATCCGTGTGGCTGGGTTTATGAGTTTGGTGAATATATGCATGCTAAGTGTTCGATGTTATTCTGTGTGACTAAGCATACTAAGTGTTTGATGTTATGCCTGTATGGCCATGTGTGCTTGCGTGTTTGCTTGTACACCCAGTGGCTGTGGAAGCCCGGGACTGATTTGTGGAACCCGGTGGCTGTGGAAGCCCGGGACTGTTTTGTGGAACCCGGCGGCTGTGGAAGCCCAGGACTGTTTTGTGGAACCCGGTGGCTGTGGAAGCCCGGAACTGTTTTGTGGAACCCGGTGGCTGTGGAAGCCCGGGACCGTTCTTGAAACCCGGTGGCTGTGGAAGCCCGGGAGTGTTTATGTACCAGCCCATGTATGATTGTGTTTGCTGTTATAGCCTGTAACTATATCTGGTGGCATGATTGTATCACGACACAGCACTTGTACACATGACATGTAGATATTAGGTGCATGGGATGGGTTGGGGAGACATGATCCCTACTGAGCTGTGGTTGCTCACCCCTCCTACCATGTTGTTTTCTTTACAGGAACCTACAGGCGTTAGGTGGGACCCCAAGGTGGAAGACCTTATTTATTTTATTGTTTATGTCATTTTATTATGGGAACTGATGTAACCCCAATGGGGATGGATTGAAAAGAAGACTTTGTATTAAAGACTAATTTGGTTTGTGGACTGCTTGATGGACTTTATTTTTCTTGAATGTGTTGTAAATGTTTAAAATGTTAAATTCTTGATTTGTACCCTAACCCCTTTGCCCTCCGTGTGGGTAAAAGGGGAGTCACGTACCGGTTTCCTCGGGTAGGAAATCCGGGGCGTGACAGACCGGGATTCGAGGTTCACTTCCCGTTTTTGGGCAGGTTTGCAGGAGGCTATGGGGACCAAGCTTCACTTGAGTACAACCTTTCACCCCGAGACTGACGGTCAGACAGAGAGGACGAATCAGACGTTGGAGGACATGTTACAGGCCTGTGTGTTAGATTTTGGGGGTTCGTGGGCAACTCACCTTCCTTTGGTGGAGTTTGCCTACAATAACAGTTTTCAGGCGTCCATTGGGATGGCTCCTTTTGAGGCGTTGTATGACAGACCCTGCCGATCACCGTTGTGTTGGACTGAGGTCGGCGAAGCCGCTCTCTTGGGACCACAGATGGTTCAAGAGGCTACCGAGAAGGTTAAGTTGATTCGTCAGCGGTTGTTATCAGCTCATAGTCGGCAGAAATCTTATGCGGATCAGCGGCGGCGACCTTTGGAGTTTTCTGTTGGTGATCATGTGTTCCTTCGTGTCTCTCCACGTCGTGGACATCGACGGTTTGGGCGAGGTTCCAAGCTATCTCCCCTGTTTATTGGTCCTTTTGAGATTCTGGATCGTGTGGGGCCCATGGCCTACCGGTTAGCGTTACCACCGCGGCTGAGTCGAGTGCACAACGTGTTTCACGTGTCCCAGTTGCGGAAGTATCACCCTGACCCCACTCATGTGATTGATTGGGGGACATTGGACATTGAGGATGACATGTCCGTTGTTGAGGCCCCTATCCGTATCTTAGATCGGCGAGAGAAGCTTTTGCGTGGTCGTGCTTTATTCCTTTGGTTCGCGTGCTGTGGCAGCACCGTGGCATTGAGGAGGAGACTTGGGAGTGTGAGTCCTTGATGCGGGAGCAGCATCCAGTGTTGTTCGAGGACAAACAATCTTAAGAGTGGGAGGTGGCTGTTGGCCAAGGGATAGTGATGTGTTTTCTTGTATTAGTTATGTATGATTTTGGTGTTTGTATTGTCTTTTAGACATGTGCTCATATTTGTGATGTGTTTTGAGATGTGTATTTGTGACATGCGGATATGTGTTATATGCATTATTGTGATGCATGTGGTTATGGATTACGGTGGTACCTTGTTATGTGCTGTTATGTGCGGTGCGCGATGTATGACCCATTTGGGTAGCTTGTGTTTGTTTTCCTCGTATGTTGTTTCTTTTCGAGGACGAAAAGTCTTAAGGGGGAGAGGATGTAATGACCCGTGTTTGTGGGATGTACGGAGTTAATCACAGATGCCTTGTGAGTGAAAATTGTTGGGTTTTAGGGAGCCCAAGAGGGGACTTTTGGGAGGTGCATATGACAAGTGATAACGTGTATTTATGCCCTAGGAAGATGCTATGCATATATAGGCGGTTTTAAGCTGTTTTGGCCGATCTTGGAGCTCACTTTAGATAGGTTAGATGGCCTCAAACAATTGGCGTGCAAGAACAAAAGTTTCTTAGAATGAGGTCCTCTACCTACCACAGAAATTTCAGAGCATTTGGAGCTGCACGTGAATTCACCCATTTCACGTGCAAGCATATTTTTGCTTCTCAGACCTCTACAAGATGCAAGGAGGCTTGGGGTGAAGTTTGAGTGCATTTGGAGCTGCACGCCAATTGGGGAATTGGCGTTCAAATTGGCGTGCAGGCATATTTTTGCATGGTTACCTTAGTTTTGTTATTCTAATCATCTTTTCCCAAAGGACCAGGTTGGTATAGTGAGTATTTTGGTGTGTATGGATGCGGAAAGGTTGTAACTTGTGTAATCAAAACTACGTCGTTTTGATGCTGGGATTCACTTAATCAAAACTACGTCGTTTTGATGTTGTGTTGTCTATATAAGGAGGAGAAGCCTCTCTGTTTTAGGGTTAGGGTTTGTTGCTCCACCAGTGTCGCAGAGAGAGAGGGAAGGGGAGCTCCTGGTTCTTGCCGGGGCGTCTTGCGTGGGTGGTCGGAGTCTCGTGGGTGGACGGCGTTCGGCGTGGGAACAGACTATTGCTTTGTGTTGTTGCATCTTACTTAAGGTAGGGGTTCTGTTCTTCCTAAATCCTCCTCTGTCCTAGGGTTCTGGGGCAAATTATGGATTCTATCTGTTTATATATATATGTAATCCATATAGGTGTGATCTCCTATATGGATGTTGGCCTTTAGTGGCATTTTGGTGTGATTCTGTTGTGGCATGCTATATGTTCGATGAAATGCCTGTGTGAATATAGCTGTGTGTATATGCCCATTACATGTTTGGTAATATGTCTGTGTGGCTGGACTTGTGATTTGGTGTATGTATGCATGCTAGGTATTTATTCTATTGCCCGAATGGCTGGGTTTGTGCACTTGTGAACGGGTGCACACCAGGTGTTTGGTTTTATGCTTGAGTGACCGTAGTATGTGTTGTGTGCATGACTGTGGTATCTAGTCTGAAGAGGCGGTTAAATTACTTTGCCTGAGAGGCGGTTAAACCAGTGGCCTGAATAGGCGGTTAAACTACTTTGCCTGAGAGGCGGTTAAATCAGTGGCCTAAAGAGGCGGTTAAATTACTTATTTGAGTTGTGGTTTGTTGGCCAGTGTGGCTAGGGCTGAGGTTACGCCCGTTATGTGAAATGCTTTATTTTCTTACTACTGCCACATCACTACAGCTGTGCACATGCATGTAGCCGCTAGGAGCATGGGAAGGGTTGGGGAGACTTGATCCCTACTGAGCTGTGGTTGCTCACCCCTCCTACTGTGTTTGCTTGTTTTCCATGGACTTACAGGCGTTAGGTGGATACACCAAGGTGGAAGACCATCTTCATTTTATTGCTCTTCTGTGATGTAATTTTATGACTTATGTAACCCCATGGGGGAAATGTACTAAGAGACTGAATTGTAGTACGGAACATGGTTGGTTTGTGAACCTTTGAGGTTTGGAATTATATAAAGATGTGGCTTGTTTGATTTATTATAATTGTTAGTTTTGCTTGTGTGGCATCTAGTAATCCAACCCCGTTGCCCTTTGTGTGGGTGAATGGGGAGTCACGTACCGGTTTCCCGAGTCGGAAATGCAGGGCGTGACAGTAACACATTCCCTAGCTCCATGTCCCACCTTCCCGCATCGGAAGCATGTCATCCTTTTCCTCGGGCAGTCTCTCGACAAATGCCCGGTCAAACCACAACTCCAACAAGTACCTGACCTCCGACTGGCTAAACTCTCATGGGGTCCCATTGCCTGGCTGGAAACCCTCTGCAACTGCCTCCTCTCAGGCTGAGCGGTACTGCTCTCCCCACTCTGCCTCTTCTTGCTCGGACCTGCCGAACCACTTGGCCTTTGGGCTCTCGCCTGATCCTGACCTCGCTCAATAATGAGTGCCTTGTCGACCACCTCCCGATAGCTGGTCAACTGCATCGGTTCCAGCTGTTTCTTCAAAGATGGCCTCAAGCCCTGAATAAAATCCTGCATCTTACGGGCTTCCTTTTCCCAAGCCTCAAGAGCAAACCGCCCTAAATCTGTGAAGGCTTGCACATACTCACCCGCAGTCTGTCTACCCTGCTAAAGCTCATAAACTCTCTCCATCGGGCATACTGTACCGAGCTGGGAAAATACTCCCCAAAAAGCGCTGCACAAACTCTCTCCAACTCATCCGACGGCCATGTACAGCTCTAGTGGACTCCCACCACCTACGTGGGATACCCAACAGATAGTGCGTCGCCACTTGCACCCACTCCTCATCTGGCACCCCAATCATCTCAAAGATGTCCTCTGTCCACCTAATCCAGTCCTCGGCTACCTCTGGCCGCGAACCATCCTCAAAAGTCCTGGGTGCATGTTTCAAAAATTGTGCAGCCCAGTCTACTCCTCGTCGTGCTAGCTCTATCACGACCTCCTGCTAGTGCACATCCTGCACCACCCTCGCCTCTTGCTGCTGAGGCTGTGGTGGCTGCTGTTGCCTCTTCAGCTCATCCACCTCTCTAGCCATATCCCTCATCGAGCCCTGCATACCCTGCATGGCCTCCTACAACTAAATCAACACCTGAGCCAAATCAGGTCCCACAATGTGAGCTGATGACCTCTGCTACGGGCTCTGCTGCCCTTGGTGCCCCGACTCTATCGTGGGCTCCTCTGCCGGGCCCTGTCCTTAGAAAACTCTCCTCGGTGGTGCCATCACACTGGCCATAACAACAAACAACAAACGATCAACACTAGCACTGCTAGCGCAAACAGCCATCAAAGGCATAAATCAACTCATAGGTTCTCACCACACAACCTGTAGGTCCACAACCATGCATATAGCATCGTGTCCCCCTCAGGGTACACAACACGACCCGTAGGTCCACAACCATGCATATAGCATTGTCTCACCCCTCAGGGTACACCACAATCAAGTCTTGGCTCTCATGGCCACATGCCATCTTGGCACCAAATGCAATCATATCACACACACAAGGACAAACTAGTGCCCTACATGCATACAAGCATACCACTAGCAATGCATCCCATCCCCATGTCTGCTCCTTGGATGATCTAACTAACACCAAAATAACCTAGAACACATGTAAGGACAGCGTTGATCAGGCGCCCTCCCTACAGTTTTCTAAGTCACATGAAATCAATTAACCACCCTCACTAACCTAGGTCCGCTAGACCATGCTCTGATACCAACTTGTCACACCCCCAAATTCCAGGGAACCCGAAACTAGGAACATGACTTCCTCGTGCCCGCACCCGGTAGGTCAAGAGGTTGGTGACTAGCACCAATGGAGACTACACTGCGAGTGCTGTCTCAAATATGAAACCCTGTACAGTCATACATCAAGGGTAATCCTGTACTTTTCCATATATATCATGCATACAATGAGTCAAACAGTCATACAGACATCACATCACAAATAGTATACAAATATAATTATCCACAGACCCATGTCCGGGATATCACACAAAATAATACAGAATATAATATTGTATCATACATCATAGTAGTAGGCGTCCTCCTAGAAGAAAGTGCTCCACTAGTCTCGGGTCACACCTGAAAAAGGTAAACAGCAAGTAAGGGTGAGTGACAAGCTCAGTAGGTGACCCCAACACTCCACATCATGCAAACATAATAGTTTATACTACATGCTCTGTGTACTCAGGCACTATGTAGTGTGCACAATCATCAGGACACAGCCTGCAAACAAACATCAGGACCTAGCCTGCCCACACAGGATAGCTTGTCCACGATCCTCAACAAGATCCCAGCTCAGGGCACTCTACCATACCACAACGCTATATGCCCGGACACAGTGCCACACAGGCCTGCCATCAGCGCATATGCCCGCCTCGTTAACCACATAGCATCATCTGTGCTCCACGGTGAGAACCCAACAAGTCATAGAGCCTAAGCCCCAATCCCTCAAACCAACATACCAACATACCAACACCAATATGGTCTTAAGGTTTACAACACTCCCTTTAGAACTATAGCCAGTCTTCACCAGTCGATCCTCATTCCTTGACTAAGGAAAGAGATACCCATAGCAGCTATTTTCTTGCAATAAAAAGTCCCGGTATTGGGTCTCCATATCATAACTAAGACAATCTGATTTTCGAGGATTTTTCTGAAATGTCTAACCCCGCTTTCCAAAAATTCACCTCTACAAAAAACTGGATTTTTCCGAGATTTTACACTAAATCCCAATTTTCACATTTTAAAGGAGTGAGAATTTATTTTTCTAGTATTTTTCTTTGAATCCAAATGGGGGGTATTTCGTTATTTACATTGTAACTTACGTATAATACTTAAATGTGGAGAGGCATAATGGTTTACAATGTAAATGGTCCAGTGCAGTGCAGTTGCACTGCTACAGATTGAAGTTGCGGAAACACTGCTGCGGAGCGATGCTACGGATCACTGCTGCTGATCCGGATTATTGATCCGGACTAACTAATCCGGACTACGAAGCTGCTGACTCCACAACTGCTAACTACGAACTTCGACCCTACAGTTCGCCTAAGGTACTGTTCATCATCGTTTTTGGCCTATTTTTCGTCTGGAATCAACCGAGCAACCCCCAGGCACTCACAAACACGCGTTTTACTAAACAAAGTACAAAATTACATACCCAAACTGATATAAATCAGTCCTTACCCACATATCTTATGCTAAACCATTAGATCTAACCCAAAAATTGGGTTTTCCCCAAAACCTAGGGTTCATACTCAATTTCATAAATCATGAAAAATTCCTGCATATTCAAAGACAGAATCAAGATAAGAGGTTCAAGGACACCTACCTGGAAAGATTATTTGCGATCCACGAACTCCAATCGCCCCAAATCACCAAGGGAAGCTCTTCACATTCTCTCTCTCCCTTGCTCAAACACGCACGCACCAAGCAATTAAAGGGATAAGACAGTTTCTTAATTATTTATACTACTGTCAATAATTGACCTCCCAGCAATAATTGACCTCCCGAGGTCACGAACTCCAAATTGAGCCCAATTACTGTCAAAACGCTCAAAATGACCAGCGCAACACTAAGCAGATATTATCAAACTCAAATGACCACCCAAATGCAAAATCAACCAATAAACCCCAAAAATTTAATAATCGGGTCAAACAGGGCCCCGACTCGGAATTGGGCCCAGGTACAGTCAAAATGCTCACATCGACGACTACACTACCGTCCAGGTAGTTGCATTCCCATAGAATGGCTATCTCTCAAAACTACCCAAATACGAGTCTTTACACATTGCACAGCCCAAATGGCATCCTCCTAAATGCAAAAGTGCCAAAAGGGCATGTGAACGTTGTTTTCTCTTGGTCCTCGGGTTTAATCATGATCTGATTGTACCCGGAATATCCATCTAAGAAACAATAATAGCTATACCAAGCCAACCTATCAAGCATCTGGTCAATGAAAGGAAGGGGAAAGTGATCCTTCCTAGTGGCCTTATTTAGCTTCCTATAGTCCACACAGACTCTCCACCCTGTTATAGTACGGGATGGAATCAATTCATTCTTTTCATTCCTAATCACTATCATGCCCCCTTTCTTGGGCACAACATGTAAAGGACTAACCCACTCACTGTTAGAGATAGCATAAATGATTTCAACATTTTTCCATTTTAGAACTTCTTTCCTAACGACTTCTTTTATTACTGGGTTCAGTCTTCGTTGTCTTTCAATAGTGGGGTGAAAATCATCATTCATTAGGATTTTATGCATGCACAGCCCTAAACTAATGCCCCTAATATCTTCAATATTCCACCCAAGGGCCTTCTTATGTTTCCTAAGAATTTCTACCAGTTGTTCACATTCCAAAGTACTTAAATTTGAAGTTACAATCACTGGAAATCTATTTGTGGAGTCTAGAAATACCTTAAGTGTCCAGGCAACTCCTTCAGTTCTGGCGCTGGGTTTGTTAACTCGTCATGCTCCTCCTTAGCTTGCTCCAATGGACTGGATTTTTGTTCCTCCTCGTTAGTTATCAAGTCCTCAGTCTCTTGCTGCTCGATCTCTGATGTGTGAAACACTTCATCTGCTTGTTGTTCTAACTGCTCACTTAGTAGTCTTCCACTAATTTCTCAAAATCTTTAATCCAGAGACAACTTTCCTCTTCTTGCCCTTGCAAAGGTCTTTCCATGTGGAAAACCAGGGTATCGTCGTTTATCCTCAAAGTTAACTTACCCTGAGCTACATCAATCAAAGCACACCCTGTCCTCAAGAAAGGTCTTCCCAAGAGTAATTGAACTCCCGTGGCTTCTTCCATCTCTAATACCACAAAATCAGCTGCAAAAATAAATGATCCGACTTTCACTTGCACATCCTCTATGATTCCCTCAGGCCTTCCAGTGGACCGGTCTGCGAACTGTAATGATATAGAAGTGGGCTTCATTCCTATTGATCCAAGCTGCTTGTAGAGGGCGAAGGAGATTAAATTAATGTTGGCCCCTAAATCACATAGGGCCTGTTGTTGTGGTGCATCTCCTATTACAAACGGAAGAGTGAAACTACCCAGATCTTTATGCTTTGTGGGTAACTTCCTCCGAACCACATTGCTCACCTCATTAGTGACAGCAACAATCTCGTGGTCTCCGTACTTCCTCTTCTTCATCATGAAGTCTTTCAAAACTTTCTTACATCTGGGCATCTGTTCAACGGCTTCAATAAAAGGAATGTTTATTTCTAACTTCTTGAATATCTTCAAAAAGCATTTATTTTCTTCTTCCACCTTTTGATTCCTCATCCATTGAGGAGATGTCATCGTAAGCCTCCCCTCTCTTGGCCTTTGTTCTTCAGTTGGTCGAACCTTAATTGGTTGTTGTTCTTAGTGAACTCCCAACTGTTTTTCTTCCTCATCAGCTCTTCCCTGATTCTCAGCTGTTAAAGGCTTGGTTTGTGCTTCTTGTATAGCCTTCTTCTTAGGATCATCAGCTTCCTTTAATGCCTTACCACTTCTCAAAGTGATAACCTTGCAGCTTTCCTTGGGATTAACTTCAGTGTTACTGGGAAAGGATTTGGAAGAGACTCCTTGATTAGCATTTTGTGCCACACTCACTAATAGCTTCTCAATATTTTTAATAGAGCTCTCCATACTTCCTACCCTTTCCTTCAAATCTCTCACCTTTCTTCTGGTCGTTCTATCCTCAGTCTGATAATTTCTTCCTCTTTGTTGCTGAGGATGAGGCTACAGTTGCTGCTCAAAACCCGGAGGTGGTTGCAAATAATTATCCGTAGCATACAAATTCTGCTTCATTCCTAGAGGGATATATTTATACTGATTTGAAGTGTCACTTCCTCTATTCTGACTCTGGTTAAAGGCATTTTTCTGGTTACCTTAGTTGGGATTTTGTTGCTGGTAGCCTTGACCCTGGTTCTATTGGTAGAAGGGTTGTTTCTAATACATACCCTTTCCTCCAACAAAATTTGCTTCTTCAGCTCCACTCCATCCTGGATCAACTACTGGTTGAGATTGCTGTGGTCCTTCAACTTTAAGAGCTAATACTTCCATGCTTTTTGCTAGAGCTCGTATCTGCTCTTGCATGTCATTGGAAGAGTTATCAACTAAAGCTATCTTCTCCTTTGCTCTTGAAGTCCGTATATTTGACCACTACCAATTAGCCAATGACAGTCTCTCTAAGAGTTCAGCTGGTACATCAGGTTCCAAATTCATTAGACATCCTCCTGCAGCTGCATTCACCTTGTCTTGGGAGTGAGACTGAAGACCTATGTAGAAGGATTCAATTTGAATCTGTTGGGGTCTTCCATGGTCAGGGCATCTTCTTACCAAGTCTTTAAATCTCTCCCATGCCTCATGGAGAGTCTCCATCTCATCTTGCCTAAATCGGCTGATTTCCCCTCTAAGCTGGATCACCTTGGAAGGCAGAAAATACTTAGACATGAACTTAGTTTGCATCTCCTCCTAAGTATTTATAGAACCCTCCGGTAAGCTGTTGAACCATCCAAGAGCTTTATCCCTTAAGAAAAAGGGAAAAAGTCTTAACTTTATTGCTTCCTCTAACACATTGTTGAGCTTGATTATGTCACACATCTGAAAGAATCTCATTAAGTGCTGATGTGGGTCATCCACTGCTGTTCCTCCAAATGCATTATTGCTCACCATATTGATCAATGCTGGTTTCAGCTCAAAACTGTGTGCTTGGACTCTTGCTTGCCTAATCCCAGAGTAATGATCCGACATAGTTGGCCTTGCATAGTCCAAGAAAGTCCTGGGCCTAAATCTGTTACCCTCATCTTCCGGATATTGGCCATTATAATTGGCCCCTCCTTGCTGGATACTACCATCAGGTCTTGTATCTTCCATTATTTCCACAACTATATTCTCTAAGCCCTATAGTGCTTCTTCTGCTTCCTTATCAACTTCCCTTGCTGCCCTACGACGATCTCTAATTATCCGTTCAGGTTTTGGATTAAATGGCACAAATTTCCTTCGTCGCATACACAACTAGAATTTTCCTCAAACACCTGGTGAGTATTCCTGTAAGCCAACAAGAACACACCCAGCAGCTCTAAACAATGCAAAATAAATAAATAAGAACACAAAATAAAGGAAAATAAAAGACAGAATAGAGCACCAAGATCAGAATTCAAACAATTTCACTCAATGTTGATTTTAAAAACTAGTTAATCGTTGAATCCCCGGCAACGGTGCCAATTTGACAGACAGATTTTTAGCCTCCCTAAAATAGCTAGCTAATATCGTAAAATCTCTCTTCAAGATAATAAATTCCCTAAGTTTGCACTAAAAGAATAGCAGCAAGCAAGGGGTCGAACCCATAGGGATTAGCTTAGTTTTCTAGTTCTTAAATCAAAACATCCAATTACTCTTGTTCTATAAAATGTCTTGGCAAAAAGTTCTCTTTTTTAAACTAAAAATCTAATTTTTACTTGGTTTTCTGAAATATCAAAGACAGCAGAATTGATTTTGGAATTAAAAATTAAGGATTAAAGCATCTAGGTTCACAATTTCACTTCCCTACGTTGTTTCTACTGATTTTAAGGTTCTTGGGGTTATTTAAATGATAGCATGCTATACATGAGCTAAGGTTCTGCAAATGGCCATTGACAGACCTTCTAAGTGTTTTATGCCTGAATAGTTATCATGGCAACAACAAACAAAGCCTACTTATCATATTTATGAAAGGATAATGATCACACCAATCACAAATATGCTATAAATCTAAGATCTGCCCCAGACTAGGGCTAAGTAACCTAGGTGTATACAGCCCAGATATAGAAGATGAAGAACAGATTCATAAAACATGCAAACCTCAATTAAACAAACCCAATATTCATAGAATCAGTACATTAGCATGGGGGGTTACATTCCTCCTGTAGATAAAGAAAACTACTCACATATGTTCTTGACAAAGCATAAACAAATAAAGAACATCATCTCAGAACCAGGCGCAGCAGAACTCAACTCTGGATTTTCTCCAGCCATCGAACTCCTCGGGCCGGTTGCTCCAAGACGTGAGCCTCCTCTCTCTCTAGACGTGAAGCTCTCCTCTCAAGATTGTTGTGCAAGAATGTGCCTTTAGGGCTTATTGCCCCACTATTTATAGAGGAGGCTGCTGTGTAAATTGTGCCCTAGCCGCTAGCTGTCGTCATTAATCAAAACGGTGTAGTTTTGATAAGTGACGGCGATTTTACCTTTCAGCCATTATACAATTCAAATGAAGCACAATATGGACAAGGCTCTTTAGGAAAAGATCATCAGCATACAAAAATAAAGGTCCCCATGCAAAAATATTACCGCATGTGACAATGCACATAACAATGCCATGTCACGTGGAAGCTCCAAATGATCTGAAATTCATCCCCAAGCTTCCTTGCATCATGTAGAAGGTTCCCATGTAAAAACATGCCTGCACGTGACAATGCCATTGTCACGTACACATCAAAAATGCCTCCTTTTGAGCTCATCTTTTGTTACAAGTCCCCTCATCAATATACAAAGTGATTAAGCTAATGTATGTGAGAAGAAATCACCTAAAAACCCGCCAAAACAACTCAAAAACACATATATACAGGCAATAGTATCTTCCTAAGGGTTAGAGAAAATATATATGAAATATAGTGCAATTAGGCTCTAATCATGCTCTTAAGCACCCTAAATATGCAACAGAATAACTGCATAAATGCACGTTATCACTATGCTAGTAAGAATCTAGATGATGCTCAACAGAACTATACCACTACTGAGAAAGAGTTGGTAGCTATGGTATATGGCTGAAAAAGTTTAGACCCTACCTCTTTGAGTCTAAGGTTGTTATTTATACTAACCATGAAGCTCTTAAGTATTTGTTTGCTAAGAAGGAAGCTAAGCCATGCTTGCTTAGATGGGTTCTCCTCTTACAGGAGTTTGATTTAGAGATTAATGACACTAAAGGGGCCTTAAACACTATTGCAGATCACCTTTCTCGAATGGAAAGTGCACCTAAGTCTTTACCTATCACTGATGACTTTCTCGATGAGAAGGTGCTTCAAGTAAGCCAGCTTCGTTGGTTTGCTGATATAGCAAACTATTTAGCCACTGAGTTTATACCTAAGAGATTTGATTACCACCAGTGAAAGAGGTTCATAACTGATGCCCAGAGATATATTTGGGATGACCCCATCCCCTATAGGAGGTGTGCTGATCAAATAATTAGGAGGTGTGTCACTAAGGAGGAAATGAGCGATATTGTGTATCATTGTCATGCATCAAATTATGGGGGCCACTTTAGGGTGCAAAGGACAGTGGCTAAGATCATGCAATATGGGTTTTACTAGCCCACTATGGTTAAAGACACCTACTCCTTTATTAAAACATGTGATAGATGCCAAAGGGTAGTTGGTTTATCTAGAAAGAATGAGATGTCTTTAACTGGAATCCTTCTAGTTGAAATTTTTGACATCTGGGGCATAGACTTTATAGGGTCATTCCCCAATTCTGATGGGTATTCATACATTATGTTGGTTGTGGATTATGTGTCCAAATGGGTTGAGGCAATACCAACAAGAGTGAATGATGCTAGAGTGGTGACTAAGTTCCTCACAAGAAATATCTTTAGCCGCTTTGGGACACCAAGGGCTATTATTAGTGATAAGGATAGTCACTTCTATAATAAATTGTTTGATAAATTGTTGATGAAGTGAAGTTAACCACAAGAAGTCCTTAGCTAATGGACAAGCTGAAGTGTCCAACGAGGAAATAAAGGCCATTCTTGAGAAAACTGTTGGAGGGAATAGAAAGGATTGGTCTCAAACGCTTGATGAAGCCTTATGGGCTTATAGGACAGCCTACAAGACTCCCATTAGAATGTCCCCTTACAAAATTCTTCATAGGAAGTTTGGTCATTTGTTTGTAGAATTGGAACATAAGGCTCAAAGGGCCTTGAGGAAATTAAATTTTGATCCACAAGAAACCAAAGAGCTGAGGATGACTCAATTAATGGATTTAGAAGAGTTTAGAATGGATGCCTATGAGAGTGCTAAAATTTATAAAGAAAGAACTAAGAAATGGCATGATAGGCAATTAAACAAAGAGTTTTTAACCTTGGGACAAAAAATTTTATTGTTCAACACTAAACTGAGGTTATTTCCAGGTAAGTTAAGATCAAAATGGATGAGGCTATTTGTAATAACTAATAAGAAGCCATATGGGAGATTTGAGCTCAAAGCTGAAGATGGCAAGAAAATTTGGGTTAATGGCAATAGACAAAACCTTATTATGACCCAACATAGAGGGAGATTGTTGATTCCCTCTCTTTTGAGCCTTCATGATCATATCTTGTAGTCTAGCTACAGGCTTTAAATAAAGCGCTTGTTGGGAGGCAACCCAATTGCTTTCTTTTGTATTTATTTTATTTTTGTTTATTGTTTGCTAACCATGGTGTAGGAGCTATAGTTTGGTCTTCACTAACCATTTTGAAGGCCTTTAAAGGTGAACTTATTGTGCTTTGGACTTCAGGATTTCTCTATAAATCTCATGTACTAGCCCAACTACCAAGCTAAGGCTGGATTTTTCAAAGCCACAACTCAAAGGCAAAATGCATTTTAAAGTGGGAATAATGCAAGGCCATTTATCACGTTTTGTACCTTGAAAAGGGACCTACCAACCAGTGAAATTTGAGCAAAAATGGAGCACATTTTGAGCAAAAACATGCTCAAACATGACATCATATGTCGTGTAAGAGACAAAAGTGATCTACAGTGAAAGACAAGAATACTGGTAAAATTTGGGCTGAATTAGGGCTGTATGTGATAATGGCATATCACGTTCAAGGGGTATTCTCGTTGTTTTGCTCTAAATTTTTTATGGCTAGTAGATGAAAGTAATTGGAGCATTTTTCTCTTCTACATGTGATATCAATGAGGCCATTTCCATGATCGAAAAGCAAAAATAGTGTTTTAATGTTGTGAAGAGCTACAATTAATATGTGTGCAGAAGGCATTATTGATCTACAGTGCATGAGGAACTTACGAGAAAATTTAAGACAATTTGTCCCTGACCATGACAATACCCATATCACTTGCAAGGGCAATTTTTGTCCACTTGCTTTGAAATTTGGAGGACACGTGTATGACATAATTTGGAGCGTATTTTTTGTTTTGCACGCGATATCACTAGTAGGGGAGACCTCTACTGATTTTGTTATCCACGTCCGGAGAATGGTAGCCCAAGTCATCTTTTTCTACAACATATCCACTGACAAGTAAGTATCTTCCTACTCCCTATTCCATGCCATGAGGACATAGCATAATTTAAGTGTGGTGTAAGGAGTGACTTGAGCCACTTGTTTGTCCTTGATTATGTGTGAATGTGTATTTTGTTTTTGGTTTGTGTTTTTGGTCTATTGTTTGTTTTTTTTTTTTGTGTTGCCTGCTTGAGTGATATGAATGTGTGATTTGCATGTGGAGAGGCATGGATACTAGGTATGCAATTTTGGCTTAAATTTTAAAAAAAATTTGTCACATTAGTATCATGTTGTGATAAGGGTGTTAAAGTGTATTATGATTTGGTTTAATTATGTCTCTATCTCTTGAATGATATCACCATGTTTTTGGAGCTGGAGTTTGAATATTAGCTTAGCATGGCATGCTAGGATAACATTTAGTGGCTCTTAGAGTTAAGGGAAAAAAATCCAAAAAAAATGAGAAAAGCCTCTTTTTAGCCCTTGAGTGACATTCATGGTTTATGGAGCAATAGTTTTATTTGATCCTCTTTACATTCAACATTGGTTATTTAATGGTAGGAGTTAAGTAAGCATGATGATTACTTATGAGTGCTTGGTGCTTGACAGACAGATTTTTAACCTCTCTCTAACAGAGTTAAGCTAATGCCGTTTAAATCCATGCCAAACAATATTTTTAATCCCTAGATGCTTTCCATAGTGTAGTAGCAAGTAAGGGGTCGAACGCACAGAGATTGCTTGGATAAAAGTCTGATCAAATACTGATTTACTAATGCTTTCTAAATTGTTTGGGTAAACCAATACACTTTTAAACTAAGAACTAATTTTTATTTTGTTTTCTGTAATTTTCAGACAGCAGAAATTCAGAATTGATACCAAGGGATTTAGGTTCTAGGGTCACAAGTTCACCTCCCTATGCCGCTGCTACTGATTTTATGGTTCTTTGGGGTTGTTTTGATGACAGCATGCTATATATTAACCAAGGAACTGCAAATGCTCATTGCCAGACCTTCTAAGTGTTGACTGCTTGAATGGTCATCACAACAGAAACATACACAGCCAATATATCACACATACAAGAGGATAATGGTCACACCAATCATAAACATGTCATGAATCTCATATCTACCCCAGACTAGGGCTAAGAAAACCCAGGTGTACACCCCAGATCTTAAAAGTTGAAGAACAGATTCATAAAAATATGAAATTATCAAATACCAAACCCATAATTCATAAAATCATCACAACAGCATAAGGGGGCTACATTGCTCCCTTAGAAAAGAGAATTACACACTCATAATAATCAAAATAATCTCAATAATAATCCACAAACCCATGAACAGAAGGGGGGAAGAGATAGATGGTCACTGTCTCCAGCCCTAATCTCTAGAGTATGCAGCAGTTATTGATCTCTTCAAGTCCAGCTCTTGCAGAACACGTTTTGCCCTTATAATCCCTTCTCCAGCCATCAGCTTTGCTCTCCTCTCCTCCAAGGTGGAGGAAGAACACTAGGCGTGCCCCCCTCTCAAGATTGCTGTTTAGGGCCTGCTACCCCCCTATTTATAGAGAAACAAGGGGTGTAATGAGTGCCCTAGCCGCCAGCAGTTGCCACTTATCAAAACGACATAGTTTTGATAAGTAGTTTCTATTGGTCCCGTGGAGCTTAGAGGAGGGTGAATAGGCTTTTATCGAAGCTCTTTTTGACTCTTTGGCACAACACTTATCTAGTTAAGAGATGAAACAATGCGGAAGATAACCAGATAGTGGAAGTATTTTGTTTTATTATCAATATGATAAGTGCAACAAAATGAAAGCAGTCTAAAGCTTGAAAGCTTTTAGACCTACTTAACAACTCTTTAACACTCTGTTTACAAGTACACACACACTAGCCTCTTAGATCTCTATGAGCTTTAGTACATGCATGCTCCTCTTTGTTTTCACAGAAGTTCTGTTTATAAATATACAAGTGTTGCTATTTATAGTGACATCCTCAAGAGACAACTTCGGAACTCGTTGTTCCGGATATTGTGCCCATTTACTGTCTCTCGGAAATCTCTCTGCATTAATTGCTACGGATGTGGTCTTCAAGATCTTGGGTTTGCAACGCATGAGAGTCTTTGTAAGTTCCCAAGTGTAGTTAAAGTTGTGTCCACATATCCGGATGATCCACGTGTAAGATGTTTTAGGTTCTCAACAAGTTTGTCTTACATCGGGAAATAGCAAGCTGATGACTTTGATCACGAAGAGATAAGTTGAAGTAGCGTCTTCTTGAATCCAGTGTAAGGTTCCTTACTCCGTGCTTAAACTAAGCTCGGATCCTTACTCCGTAATACTGATTGCTTACTCCATATCAATTTGGTGCTGGAATCCTTGTTCCGAGTAAGTACTTCCTTACTCCGTATGAAAGAGAAGGTCGGAGTGCTTACTTCGCATCTACGCTTCCTTACTCCGCAACTAGTTTCCTTACTCCGCATGAGTTAAAGGAACAGATGTCTTACTCCGTATCAGCACATCCTTACTCCGCATGAGTGAGTGGTTCGGATTCCTTACTCCGCATCTAGCTTCCTTACTCCGCATGTATGGAAGACTCGGATTCCTTACTCCGTGTCTTCTGTACTTTAGTCCGGTTGAGTGGAAGACTTATCTTTTTAACTCCGTTTTGACTCTCTTATTCCGTACGACTTTGTAGACCAAGATTCTTACTCCACATCTTTTAGACTGGGTCCGTTTGAAGTATTAGATGCGGATTTCTTAGTCCGTAGCTTTTAGGTTCTTACTCCGCATGAATGATCCTTATTCCGTATGAGGTAAAAACTTGGTTATTTACCAAGTGTTTGACGACACTCATTCTCACCTAGATCAGGATTAAATATCCTGTCCTTAGCTTTGCGCACACGAGTGTGGATCCGGATGAAGGTCATATCTCCTGCAATGACTTAAGATAAAACAACAAAGGTCTCAAATCAAATTACATAGGGCTTTTTCAGCATCATCCAAATTCTAGGATTGATCTGTCACACCCCAATTTCCTTTCACTTGGAAACGGGTAGTGACTGCCCATGCCCGCACCCGAAGGGTCAAGGGGTTGGTGCAAGCACCTAAAAGGACTTATGACACGGGTGTTGTCCCAAACCTGTACAACCAGGCTAACATGCCACGGGCATGCTCCTGCTCCCAAAACCAAGCACACAAAGAATAATTAAATAACAACCACAACCCAGTTCATTACATTTAAAAGGTCTCAAGGTTCTATACAACTCAATGGGGAAAGTTCCCATTTAAACCAGAATATACTGTTTACAAATAATCACACATAACATAGAAATCCATAACAAAGCAATGAAAACCAACATAGTCTTCAGCCTCAGTGGCCTATCCTCCAGCCCTTTCACCTACCGCCTGCCAAATCCTGCAAAAGAACAGTTTATGGGAAGGGTGAGCAAACCATAGCTCAGTAGGGATCCAGTCTCCGTAGACCCGTCCCACTCAACAGTATGCATGACAAGTGTATGCTTGTGCTCGTGTCGTGCCTAAAGCTAAAGCAGCAAGCATCGACCAGTAACACACCTTTTACCTGAGCCCACACTGGAGGGCAGAGGACACCCCGCCACCACGGCGACATGACATACCACATCCAGGCGAATGTTGCATGGACACCAATGCAACATTTTCCACCCGAGTCAGGTATGGTCAACCACCTCCTCGGGCGCCATACCTACCCTTAGGAATGGGTGTAGACTTAGCCCACCGTCGTGAGTGCTACATCTCAAACAACAATATAATCAGTTACAAAAGTACGGCTTAGTAACACATCTCAATTTAATATAAAACAGCAGTGCGGCTCAACAGAGTATATCACAAACAAGGTTCACCTGGCCGACATAGTCGGCTACAAACAACATATACCAGCCTCACAGGCTTAAAACCAAACACGCAACATACAACAGTCACACAGGAATATTATCAAGTACATAGTGAGCGTAGCCACACAAACATTTTATCAAACACCTAGTGGGCATAGACAACCCAACAATTTCCAGTCCACTCCCAAGCATCAAATCAACCAATATGCCATTGAAGGCCAACATCCATATAGGAGATCACACCTATATGGATTTACATATATATATATATATATATATATATAAGCATGTATAGGACAGGTACCCTAGGACAGAGAAAAACTGAGAAGAACAGAGTCCCTACCTTGCAAACGTCCTCTGCTCTAGCCTCTACGATACACCGACCACCCACACGAACCTCTACGGCCAAGATCCGAAGGTTCCCTCACTCTCTCTCTCTCTCTCTCTCTCTCTCTCTCTCTCTCTCTCTCTCTCTCTCTCTCGCGGCGGCTGCAACAGCAAACAGAAAACCCTAAACCCTAAACCTAAGCCTCAACACCATTATATAGACACCACACACATCAAAACGACGTAGTTTTGATTTAGTGAAACCTAGGATCAAAACGACGTAGTTTTGATCACGCAACTACCACCTTCCCGCTTCCATACAGGGCAAAATACTCATAATTTCAACATGGTCCTTTAGGGAAAAATCATTAAAATGACAAAACCAAGGTAACCATGCAAAAATAAGTCTGCACGCCAATTTGCACGCCAATTGCAGCTCCAAATGCACTCAAACTTTACCCCAAACCTCCTTGCATCTTGTAGAGGTCTGAGAAGCAAAAATATGCTTGCACGTGAAATGGGTGAATTCACGTGCAGCTCCAAATGCTCTGAAATTTCTGTGGTAGGTAGAGGACCTCATTCTAAGCAACTTTTGTTCTTGCACACCAATTGTTTGAGGCCATCTACAAGGTCCAAAATCTAGAAAGTTCCCATTCAGAAGACAAGACTACAACTAACTCAAAACACGGGTCCTTACATCCTCTCCCCCTTAAGACTTTTCGTCCTCGAAAAGAAAATGTGGCATGGAAGGAAACAGCAATAACAACCAATGAATACACAAATTAATACACTGCATGATACACATAAAAGAAATATTCTCAGGTCACCTAACCAGTTGGGCAAATACCTGATTATGTTGATGTTTGCCTTTCTCCCCCCGTCAGGGTTGTTCGTCCTCGAACAAATCAGGGAGTGAGCACGCATCTCAGCCTCGCGTTCCCAAGTCTCTTCCTCCATCCCCCGGTGTTTCCACAACACCCGAACCAACGGAATAGTCTTACCTCGCAGCTACTTCTCTCGCCTATCCAAAATACGGATGGGTGCCTCAACAACTGACACATCTGCCTCAAGATCCAGAGTACTCCAATCCAACACATGTGTGGGATCGGGATGATATTTCCGCAACTGGGATATATGGAAAACATCATGAACTCTGCTCAAACTAGATGGTAATGCCAACCTATAAGCAACAGGTCCAACTCTGCTCAAAATCTCAAACGGTCCAATGTATCGCGGAGATAACTTGGACCCTTTTCCAAATCTCTTATGCCCTCTCCGTGGAGAAACACGAAGGAATACGTGGTCTCCTACTAGAAACTCCAATGGTCGGCGTCGGCGATCCATATAAGACTTTTGCCGGCTCTGAGCTATAAGAAGGCGTTGCCTAATCAGCTGTACCTTTGCCGTAGCCTCCTGGACTAATTGAGGTCCTAACATAGCTGTCTCTCCAACTTCTGCCCAACATAATGGAGACCGACATGGGCGACCATACAATTCCTCAAATGGGGCCATCCCAATAGAGGACTGGTAGCTGTTATTATAGGCAAACTCCACCAGAGGAAGGTGAGAAGCCCATGATCCTCCAAAATCTAGTACACAAGCTCTCAACAAGTCTTCCAATGTTTGAATGGTCCTCTCTGACTGACCATCAGTTTCAGGATAGAAAGCAGTACTCAAATTAAGTCGTGTTCCCAAGGCGTCTTGCAAACCTCCCCAAAACCGAGATGTAAACCGCACATCCCTGTATGAAACAATAGACAAGGGCACTCCGTGCAATCGGACAATCGCATCAACATATAACTGGCTTAATGTGCCGATAGGGTCTCGCTCCCGAATTGCCAAGAAATGGGCCGATTTAGTTAATCGGTCTACGATGACCCAAATCATATCCTTCCGCTCGGAAGTGGTAGGAAGTCCTGTCACAAAGTCCATGGTAATATGCTCCCACTTCCACTCAGCTACAGGCAAAGGCTGCAAATGACCAGCCGGTCGTTGATGCTCCGCCTTCACTTGTTGACAAGTAAGGCACTTGGAAACAAACTCTGCTACACTCCGCTTCAGTCCCGGCCACCAGAACTGGGCTCGAACGGCATGATACATTTTTGTGCCTCCTGGGTGCACAGCCAAACGGGAATGATGAAACTCCCTTAGCACATCCTCACGCATGGGAGGCGGTACTATCAGACGCCCCCGAAATTCAACTCATGTTCAACTCCTTCTATCTAGTCTTCTGACAACTCTCCGGCCTCTATCTGGGCCCGGATCACTTCACAGTCCACGTCCCCCAACTGTTCATCACGGACACGTTGATATAACTCTGGTATCACAGTGATAGGACACAGGATTGCTTCCCCACCACGAAAATCAGGCTGTACCTGAAGCACTGCTAACTGTTCCATCATTTTCCATTCTCTCATGGAAACCTCAGCTTTTCCCTTTCTACTTAGCGTGTCAGCAACTAAATTCCCTTTCCCAGGCGTGTAGGAGAGGGTGAAGTCAAACATTTGCAGGTACTCTACCCATCTCCGCTGTCTCAAATTTAGGTCTCTCTGGGTGAAGATATACTGTAGGCTTTTGTGGTCAGTGTATACCACGAATTTCTCCCCCAACAGGTAATGTCGCCAAGACTTTAGGGCAAAAATAACCGCTGCTAACTCCAGGTCGTGCGTTGGATAATTTTGCTCATGGGACTTCAGCTGTCGCGAGCCATATGCTATGACTTTGTGCTCCTGCATCAGGACACACCCCAGTCCAACGCGAGATGCATCGCAATACACTTCAAATGGCACCCCCTCCTGTGGTAGACTCAACACCGGTGTAGTTGTCAGACGAGTCTTCAATTCTTCAAAAGCTTGTTGACACTTGTCCGTCCACTCGAATTTGGCCCCCTTCTGCGTAAGGGCTGTCATGGGCGCCGCCAACCGAGAAAACCCTTCCACGAAACGCCGGTAATACCCCCAGAACCCAAGAAGGCTGCGGATCTCAAAAACATTTGCGGGCCTCTTCCAAGATGATACGGACTCAATCTTGGTTGGGTCCACTCCAACTCCTTCGGTAGATATTACATGCCCAAGAAAATGCACCTCTTGCATCCAGAAGTCGCACTTGCAAAATTTAGCATACAATTGATGATCTCATAGTGTCTGCAACACCACAGTCAGGTGCTCCTCATGCTCAGCTCGGGTTTTAGAGTACACGAGGATGTCGTCAATAAATACCACCATGAAGGAATCTAGGTATGGGGCAAATACCTGATTCATCAGATGCATGAACACTGCTGGTGCGTTCGTGAGCCCGAAAGGCATCACTAACCACTTATAGTGGCCGTATCTACACCTGAATGCTGTCTTAGGAATGTCCTCACTCCGCACCCTCAATTGATGATATCCCGAACGCAGATCAATCTTTGAGAACCATCGTGCTCCACTCAGCTGGTCAAGTAAATCATCGATCCGCGGTAAAGGGTATTTGTTCTTTATCGTCACTTGATTTAAGTTCCGGTAATCAATACAAAGCCGCAACGAACCATCTGCCTTCTTAGCAAACAAAACTAGTGCACCCCAAGGTGAGGTACTAGGGCGGATAAAACCTTTATCTCCAAGCTCCTTTATTTGCTTTTGAAGCTCCCGCAACTCGGCAGGTCCCATCCGGTATGCCACTTGTGAAATGGGTCCTACCCCGGCGGAAGTTCAATCGTGAACTCGATACTTCTTCGGAGGCAACTCCAACAACTCCCCGGAAAAACATCCTGGAAATTCTCAGCAACATCCGGCCACACCCTTTTCTCCACGTTACCTCCCTCCTCAAAGGTTAGAGTGGCAAGTCCTAGGGGTAATATTGCCCCATAGCGCCCTCGTCGGTTCAGCTCTCCCAGCATTCCTATCCCATTCACACACTAAGGTACAGGAGGATCCTATGGGTGAAGTAAACGTCACTCGTCGTCTATAACAATCAATCTTAGCCTGAAAGGCCATCAACCAGTCCATCCCCAAAATCAAACTAAAGGTCCTCATTGGCATCACGTATAGATCGAAAGAGAGTTCAACATCACCTATCGTAAGCGCACACTCACGACACACTCGGTGGATCAACTCCACACCTCCCATTGGTGACTCGACCCTCAGAGGTCTGTCAGCCTCCACACAATCAAGTCCAAGGCTCTCAACCAAGGACTTAGCAATTAGGGAGCACGAGGCTCCGGTATCAAACAATGCCACAACAACAGTGCGAGATATTAAAATAGTACCTCGAACTACAAAAGGCCCGGCTCCACCTTCCTCGGAGGGTGATGGTAAATCCTCCATCTCTGCTGGTGTTGAGGTAAGCGCAAACACTCTGCCTTGGCTTGCCCCACCACTGGCCTCGCTCGCCTTTCCTTTGGTTCCTGCTTGGAGTCCACTGGGACGCCCCTCCGAACCTCCTTGTGGTTGCCTCTCCCCCAGTGGTCTAGTGTGACTGGAACCAGCCTGACTGGCTTGCCACGAATGTGCTGGCTTCGGAGCTGGGGCTTGAAATGGGGTCTCACCCCTGCTTCCTTGTGCAAAACTTCCAGCTCCCCGGCTACTTCCCTTGCTGAAACACACCTTACTGATGTGTCCTATCTTCCCACAGCTATGACACTTCAAGTGTTGTTTGGGGCACTCACGTTTGACGTGCCCTGCTTGTCCACAACAGGTACACCCACTTCGAAAGTTCCCAACAAAACCTCCCTGTCCTCCAAAGTAACGGGATCTGGGTGGGGCCATTGAAGCTTGGCTCCTGTCCTTGGGAAGAGTCCCACTCCCAGGCTCAATCCTCTGCCTCTTGGTTTCCCCCTGTTTGTCGCGCATACTCTGTCCCAGCCGCTCCTGGTGAGCCTGTCTTCCTTCTTCTAATCCTCTCTCCACAATCTTTGCTGTGTCCACGACTTCAGCATAAGTCTTCAGTTGCAGCATCTGACAGACAAGATTTTTAGCCTCTCTAAAAGAGCTAGCTAATGTCGTTAAATCTCTCTTCAAAATAATAAATTCCCTAAGTTTGCACTAAAAGAATAGCAGCAAGAAAGGGGTCGAACCCACAGGGATTAACCTAGTTCTCTAGTTCTCAAATCAAATCACCCAATTACTCTTGTTCTATAAAATGTCTTGGCAAAAAGTTTTCTTTTTTAAACTAAAGATCTAATTTTTATGTGGTTTTCTGAATAAACAAAGAAAGTAAACTGATTTTAGGATTAAGTTTCAAGGATTAAAAGCATCTAGGGTCACAATTTCACCTCCCTATGTTATCTCTCTTGGTTCATGGTATTAGGGTTGTCCGATTGAAAACATGCTAAACATAAGCCAAGGACAACAAATGGTCATTGAGGTCCTTTTAAGAGTTGTATGCCAGAATGGTCATCTAAACACACAAACATGCAAAGCCAATAAATCATACTTGCAAAAGGATAATGATCACACCAATTACAAATAAGTTATGAATCTCAATCCGCCCCAAACTAGGGCTAAGAATACCAAGGTGTACATCCAAAGATAGAATTAAGAACAGATTCATAAAACATGCAAAACTCAATCATCCAAACCCAATATTCATAAACACAAAGAAAGCAACAAGGGGGCTACATTGCTCCCCTAGATTAAAAGACTACTCACGCATGATTACAAGCAAAACCAAAGCGAAAAAGCTCAACATCTTCTTCTTGATCACGCGCACAGCAAAGCTTCAAATCCAGGCTCCAAAATCCGCGACGGCTGCTGCGACGGCTGCGACGGCTGCTCTCCTAGGTCAAGGACAGCCTCCAAGACGTGGAGCCTCTCTCTCTCTCTAAAACGTGTAGGGGGGTTAGGCATGGCTAGCAAGGGGCGTGGAGCTCTTATTTATAGAGTTTGGATGGGCCTTGAGGTGTGTAACCTAGCCCATCTATCAAAACGGCGTAGTTTTGATAAGTGACACTCGAAACATTAAAAACTCTATCTTTCATCCACAATTTGGACTTGGGCCTTCAGGAACAAATGATCAGCATGGAAAAACGATTGGATCGGTCCAAAAATATCTCTGCACGCCAATTTGCACGTGATATGGTGAATTCACGTGCACCTCCAAATCAGCTCAAACTTCTTCCCAAGCTTCCTTGCATCCTGTAGAGGCCTGAGAGGCAAAAATAGGCTTGCACGTGAATTGGGTGAATTCACGTGCAGATCCAAATCAGCTCCAAATGCTTTGAAATTTCTGTGGCATGTAGAGGACATCATTCCAAGCAACTTTGCTTCTTGCACGCCAATTGTTTGAGGCCATCTACTATGTCAAAAGTGAGGTACAAAATCTGCCAAAACAAATTTAAAAACGCATGTATTTGCAAATAGTATCTTCCTAGGGGTTAGAGCAAATATATATGATATATGAGGCAATAAGGCTCTAATCATGCTCTTAAACATCCTAAATAAACACTAGAATAACGGCATAAAATGCACGTTATCAAATACACCACACTTGAACCATTGCTTGTCCTCAAGCAAAAACATACAAGCATGCAAAAATAAAATAAACACGCAGTTAAACGGAAGAAAAATAAAATAACAATCAAGGAGAATCATGGTTTCCTAAGCATGCAACTCTATCATGATGAAATGGGAATTTAAGCATAAAAATGAGTCATAACTTAGTTCATTCATGTCTATATCCCTAGTCCAACAACCATGCAATATCTCCACTTAAATTTCAGATATGAGCAAGCAATCCATGATAAAATAGCACCTAGTTTCCCTTTAAGTTCTTACCAAGGATAAGCAGCCTCACTCAAATATAATAATGCTCAAGCCCAATACCTATCAATGAACAATG
This sequence comes from Taxillus chinensis, assembly GCA_023512835.1. Lineage (NCBI taxonomy): Eukaryota > Viridiplantae > Streptophyta > Magnoliopsida > Santalales > Loranthaceae > Taxillus > Taxillus chinensis. Next base: position 22,472,985 of record CM042087.1, on the reverse strand, counting down.
GATGGAAAACTCTATCTCTACACTCGCCATCAGCTATTGATTAAGTACTTGCCAAGCAATCATGAGAGTTCCCTATTGTGCTCATCAAAGAAAACACACTCTCTATTCTACTTTATTTGAACTCACACGCTAGTCTAAACTCAATAAACTCACACTCTATTCTAATAACTGATAAAACAAAACCATGAGCTAAAGAATTGAGCTCAACACTCTCAAATAAACAAAACTGAGCCAATGTGGCTACAAAACTAACTAATCACACATAAACATCAAGCCATTGTGGCTTTTATTCTGAATCTTTTTTTTTTTTTAGTAATAACCTTACAAGGTTGCATTTTATGCTCTCCCTTGATGGATTATTCACTCTTTTTTTTTTTTACTCACATAACACAAATAAGACTGATTTTTCTAATGCAAACTCCTTGCCATTTTGCTACATAAGGAGAGACAAAAATTCATTGATGTCTCACATCCCATTTTCCAATTAAGTGATGGCTTTTTCACATTCTGTATCACAGCCTTTTCCAATAATATCACACAATAAAGAAAAGAATGCAAAGACAGTCACAATGACTTAGAGGTCTTGCATCCTAACTAAACACACCAAACACTGAGCACTAATAAGTAATCACATGCTTACTTGACTCCTACCATTAAATAACCAATGTTGAATGCAAGAAGAGTATCAAATCTGACTATTACCCATACCCTAAAATGGCACTCAAAGGCTAAAAGAAGCTGTTCTCATTTTTCATTTCTTTTTCACTCAACTTTAAGGGTTACTTAGGTCTATCATAGCATTTCATGCTCAGCTAATATTCAAAACTCAGCTCCAAAAACATGGTGATATCATTCAAGAGATATAGACATGATTAAACCAATTCAGAGCACATTTTAACTACTTTAACACCCTTATCACAACATGATACCAACGTGGCATAAAAATTAAATTTTAAGCCAAAATTGCATACTTAATATCCATGTCTCCACAAACAAATCATTCAAGCAAACAACTCAAACAATCATGCAACTAAAAACTTTTTTTTTTAAAATAAAACATGCAATCACAACATAAAAGACAAGCAAGTGGCTCAAGTCACTCCCATACACCACACTTAAAATATGCTATGTCCTCAGGGCATAAAATAGGGAGTAGGAAAAACACTTACCCCTAGTTTGGCAAGCTGTAATAGTAGATGACATTGGCCACCATTCGTCGCACCTGAGCCACAAAGTCAGCCGACGTCTCGCCGCGCACTTCCCAATTTTCCTTCCCTTGCAGAATACCCATCATGTAGTAGCAAACAAAGATCCCACAAACTGAATTGGTCAGTGTGTTGGGGAATTTGCATTTCATTGTAGTGAATAAGAGGGAGCTTGTCCGCCAACAAGCCTTCTTTGATCATTGCCACTTTCATGCGTTTGATGAACCCATGCACTAACTGTCTTTTCCGTTTAGCAAACCCTTCGCCTTGGCTTGGATCATATAAGACAAGATGGCCTACATCCGCATTCACACGGACAAGTACATAGTGGCGGTCAATGTGCACCGGAATCGGCACCTCATGCATACCATGCCAAGGGCGGTGCCCTTCATTCTCTCCATTAATGCGTTGGCGCCACACCTCTTCGGACAAGGGTTGATTGAAAAGCTCACACAGCATGATGGAAGTGTACCCAACTAAGGGGTAATTATGAGGCTCGGCCTCCACTACATACCGCATGGTCCTGCCAGAAGAGGTCTATCTCGTCGGCATAGAGATATTCATTCTCTGAGATCCTCTTCAAGCTAAAAGGAGTGAAGATATCATTATCCCGTATAAATCGAGCCCTATGACTGTGGAATTGATGAATTCTTCAAATCTTGCTTGGCTCTCTTCGACGATAAAGTTGGATTAATGAGTAAATGAACAGGAGGGCCAAGTAGATCTTCAGGTTCGAGGAGCATGTATGCACCCCAAGATACCTGGAAGTATAGCGGGCACCAGGGCCTGAGAATATGCAGGATCCGTAAAAGGCTGGAAGGGTGAATACCCTGCTGCTGGCTCTGCCTCCTCTTGAGGTTGGAAGGGTGAATACCCTGTTGCTGGCTCTGCCTCCTCTGGATGATAATGAGATGGCTGAGCTGAAGGTTCTTGTTGAGGTGGATCTGCCTGGGCTGGATAAGCATCTTCAGGGGATGGAGAGGGTTCTTCATCAGATATCTCCACTATAGGAGAACGTTTTGATGCTTTCCTCTTGCTCAAAGCCTTCCAGATTTTGCCTAGGAGGCCCTTGACTTCTTTATTGTCCTTCCTTAGGGCTTCCACCTCGCGCTGGGTTCCGGCATTGGCCTCCCTGAGCTGCTGTGTTTCTTGCCTCCAAGCTTCGATAGATGCAGCAGGAGGAGCTTCTGGGGCCTCCCATGCTCTAGGTGATGCATGAGCAGCTACATCTGGGGCCTCCCATGCTCTAGTTCTAGGTTGTGAAGTAGCTTGTTGGTCTCCAGAGATGAGTGTCATTAATTCTTCAAATTGGGCATTAGTGATGTGCCCATTTTCCCTACCAGGTAAGCTAGGCATCTAAATTTTCCAACAAAACCATTCTTGGTATACTGCCTTCGACTTTGAAATTTTCTAGCATAGTTACATGCAGTACCAAATTCTCCTAGGCTTAGCTGAGGGAAGCTACTACTGGGTTCAGGGAGGTTAAAGCAATTTCTAATAATATCGGGGTTATTCGACATAAACCCCTTGCACAACCCCTATCGGTTCATCCTCACTCCCGAGACGAGATGCATAGAAGTCTTGTAAGGCAAGAATAGGAAATAGGCTGGTCGCGGATACTAACCTTTGTAATCCCGAGTTTGAATTTTAACAGCCACCTCTCTAGCCCACCCGGCTCACGAAGCCTCCAAAGCCTGCATATCAAGAGCATGCCCCAAGAGTATCTCCTCCTCGGTTTGGCTATCAGCACTAGGTGAGTGCACCTCCTCTTGGCCGATCCTCCTTGTGCGCACCATCTTTGGAATGAGAAAATAAGAACAAGAGCAGAAAACGAAGAGCAAGAGAGCAAAAGGGCGAGCTTCTCTAATACTCAGGATCCGGAGTGATTTTGGTGTGGAAGCCTTTGAAGATGGCCTCCCTTTATATAGCGTGGCGAAGGAAAGAGGCTCCAATTGGCGTGATACACGTGCCCCTAACTTTTCGAGTGTTCGACCAAAATACCCTCTGCACGTGAATTGGCTGAATTGGCGTGCAGGTCAGAATCGTCCCAAACTTTGGTGGTGGGTCCCCACTGAGCTGGCAAGCAATACTTCCTTCTGCACGTGAATTGTGGGAAGCTTCTAGGAGGGCTAAAATCGGTATTTTACATTTTTGGGCCTCCATATGACAGCTAGTAATTCACGTGCAAGAGTAAATGTGATTCACATGGTCTTCATCTACCATTCCAGAAAGTTACAGCTCAAAAGGAGGTGCACGTCAATTGGGCAATTCACGTGCAAATTCACGTTCAGGCCCAAACTGGCCCAAATTTCTCCACTGAGTTGCTTATGCATTATGGACCATCTTTAACTCTTGCACGTGAATTGTTTGAGCCCATCTTCAAGCACTTTTGGGCTTCACTTGCTCCTTGCTCCTTGACCTTGACTTTAAAAACAATTCCACAAGTTCAGGACCCAAAAATTTTCTCATCCTGCACATGGTTAGCTAAGAAAGGAACAAAGTCTCCTGCACAATGGTTAGCTTGCAAACAAATTTATTGAAGAAAAAAAATAAATAAAAGAAATAACATAAAATAAAACATAGCAATAAACATTGGGTTGCCTCCCAACCAGCGCTTTATTTAAAGTCTCTAGCTAGACTTTCAGTTATGATCATGCAATGGTGAAAGAGAGGGAATCAACTATCTCCCTCCGAGTTGAATCAAAGTATGGTTTCAGCCTATTGCCATTCACCCAGAATTTCTCGGCATCTACGACTTGGAGCTCAAAGCTCCCATATGGCTTCTTATCAACTATCACAAAAGGTCCCATCCACTTGGACCTTAATTTGCCAGGAAATAACCTCAACCTTGTGTTAAATAGAAGAACTTTCTGTCCTAAGGTTAAAGGTTCATTGTTGAGTTGCCTATCATGCCATTTCTTAGTTCTTTCTTTGTAAAATTTAGCACTATCATAGGCATCCAACCTAAGCTCATCTAACTCAATTAATTGAATCATCCTAAGTTCCTTGATCTCTTGTGGGTTGAAATTTAACTTCTTCAAGGCCCAATGAGCCTTGTGTTCTAGTTCCACAGGCAAGTGACATGCCTTACCATATAGAATACGGTAAGGTGACATCCCAATGGGAGTTTTGTAAGCTGTCCTATATGCCCATAAGGCTTCATCAAGCCTTTGAGACCAATCTTTCCTATTGGCTCCAACAGTTTTCTCTAAAATGGCCTTAATCTCCTGTTGGACACTTCGCTTGTCCATTAGCTTGTGGGTGGTAAGCTAAAGACTTCCTATGAGTGACACCATACTTGTTCAATAATTTATCAAACAATTTATTGCAGAAATGACTACCCTCATCACCGATTATAGCCCTTGGTGTCCCAAAACGGCTAAAGATGTTCCTAGTAAGGAAGTGAGTCACAACCCTAGCATCATTCACTCTAGTAGGAATAGCTTCTACCCACTTAGACACATAATCCACAGCAAGCAAAATGTATGAATACCCATCGAATTGGGGGAAGGGCCCCATGAAGTCAATGCCCCAAATGTCAAAAATTTCAACCGGAAGAATTCCAGGTTAATGGCATCTCATTTTTCCTAGATATACCACCTACCCTTTGACATCTATCACACTTTTTGATGTAGACATAGGTGTCTTTCACCATGTGAGGCCAATAAAAGCCACACTGCATGATCTTAGCCACGTTCTTTGCACCCCAAAGTGGCCCCCATAATGTGATGCATGACAATGATGTATTATGTCATCTACCTCCTCCTCAAGGACACACTTTCTTATGATTTGGTCTGGACACCTCCTATAAAGAATTGGGTCTTCCCAAATGTATTTCCTAGCATCCACTACCAATTTCTTTCTCTCGGTGGTAGTCTAACCGTTTGGGTATGAACCCAGTGGCTAAATAATTTGCTATGTCGACAAACCAAGGAAGATGATGCACCTCAAACAACTTCTCATCAGGAAAGTCATCTACAATGGGTAGAGACTTAGGTGCATTCTCCACACGTGAGAGGTGATCAGCCACAGAATTTAGGGCTCCCTTTGTGTCTCTAATTTCAAGGTCAAATTCTGTAAGAGGAGAACCCATCTAATCAAGCGTGGCTTAGCTTCTTTTTTAGCAAACAAATATTTCAACGCAAAGATGATCGGTATAAACAATGACTTTAGACCCCAAAAGGTAGGGTCTAAACTTGTTGCGACCATAAACCACGGCTAAGAACTCTTTCTCGGTGGTGGTATAGTTACTGAGAGCATCATCTAAGGTCTTACTAGCATAGTAAATGACCCTAAACACCTTTTCTCGCCTTTGCCCTAAGACTACCCCCACAAAGCATAATCACTCGCATCGCACATTAGCTCAAAAGGTTGAGCCCGGTCGGGTGTGACTATAACAAAAAGGTGACTAACTTACCCTTGAGGATGTTAAAAGCTTCTAAGCAATCTTCATTAAACTCAAAGCTTGTGTCTTTTTCTAACAACCTACTCATGGGTTTTGCAATTTTTGAGAAGTCCTTAATGAATCTCCTATAAAAGCCAGCATGGCCAAGGAAACTTCTCACTCCTTTTTTCATTAGTTGGAGGTGGCGAGTCTCAATAGTGGAGATTTTTGCCTTGTCTACCTCCAAACCATGTGCAGACACCTTGTGCCCTAGAACTATCCCCTCAGTTACCATGAAATGGCATTTCTCCCAATTTAGGACTAGTTCCTTCTCCTCACATCTCTCTAAGACCACATCTAGATTTTTCAAGCACTGTTGGTAGGAGGAACCAAACACCGAGAAGTCATCCATGAAGACCTCCATGATCTCCTCAACCAAACCCCGAAAAATAGCCATCATACACCTTTGAAAGGTGGCAGGGGCATTACAAAGCCCAAATGGCATTCTCCTAAATGCAAATGTGCCAAAAGGGCACGTGAAGGTGGTCTTTTCTTGGTCCTCGGGCTTAACCATGATCTGATTATACCCGGAATATCCATCTAAAAAGCAGTAGTGACTATAGCCAGCTAATCTATCCAACATTTGGTCAATGAAAGGAAGAGGAAAATGATCCTTCCTAGTGGCCTTGTTCAGCTTCCTATAGTCAACACACACTCTCCACCCCGTCACAGTGCGAGATGGGATCAATTCATTTTTCTCATTCTTAATCACGATCATGCCCCCTTTCTTGGGCACAACATGCAATGGACTCACCCACTCACTATCGAAAATAGCATAAATTATTCCCGCATTTTTCCATTTTAAAATTTCTTTTCTAACAACTTCTTTCATAGCAGGGTTTAATCTTCTTTGTCTTTCAAGAAGGGTTTACAATCATCATTCATCAAAATCTTATGCATGCAAATCCCTGGACTAATACCCCTAATGTCTTCAATGTTCCATCCTAGGGCCTTTTTGTGTTTCTTAAGGACTTCTAACAATTGAGTACACTCCACATCATTCAAATTAGAAGCAACAATAACAGGGAATTGATTTGTAGAGTCTAGAAATTCATACCTTAGGTGTCCAGGCAGCTCCTTCAGTTCTGGAGCTGGAGGCATGTCATCTTCTTTCTCCTCCTCAGCTTGCTCCAAAGAGTTTGTAGTTTGCTCATCTTGCTCAGCCGTCAAGTACATCTCCTCATCTTGTTGAGCTTCTATAAGCTGAAGGGCTTCATCATTGGTGGTAGTAATTTCTTCTGCCAAGTAATCTTCCACCAATTCCTCAAGGTCTTCAACCCAAAGGCAGTCCTCCTCCTCTTGACCTTGCAAAGCCTTCCCCATGTGGAAGACTAAGGTCTCCTCATTAATTCTCAGAGTAAGCTGCCCTTGAGCAACATCAATCAATGCACAACCCGTTCGAGAAACGGTCTTCCAAGGAGTAAATGAACTCCTCTATCTTCTTCCATCTCCAAAACAACAAAATCCGCTGGAAATATGAAGGAGCCCACTTTAACTAGCACATCTTCAATGATCCCTTCAGGTCTTCCAGTGGACCGGTCTGCGAACTGCAATGATATGGAAGTGGGCTTCATGCCCTTAAGCCCAAGCTGTTTGTACAAAGCAAAGGAAATCAAATTGATGCTGGCCCCTAAATCACATAGGGCCTGCTGCTGCGGTGCATTGCCAATCACACAAGGGAGATTAAAGCTGCCCGGATCTTTATGCTTGATGGGCAAACTCGTTGAACAACACTGCTCACCTCGTTAGTGATCGCCACCGTCTCATGATCCCCACATTTCCTCTTCTTTGTCACAAAATCTTTGATGTATTTTCTGTACCTAGGCATCTGCTCCAAAACTTCCACAAATGGAATGTTAATCTCAAGCTTCTTGAACAAACTCAGGAAGCGCTCATACTCTTCTTCAACCCTCCTGGTTCCTCGGCCTCCGAGGAAATGGCATAGTAGGCCTGAGCTCTTGCTTGTTTCTTCAGCTAGTCTCTCTTGACTCACGTTGCTTGTCCTTCTTTTCTTGCACTTTTTCTTCACTTTATCTGATTTTCCTTGGTCTTGACTTCCAAGGGTCTGCTTTGTTCTTCTGGAATTGCCTTCTTCTTAGGCTCTTCAGCTTCATTTAGTGTCTTCCCGCTCCTTAGAGTGATAGCCTTACAGCTCTCCTTGGGGTTCACCTCAGTGTCACTTGGAAAAGTATTGGTTGACACCCCTTGATTTACATTCTATGCCATACTCACAAGTAACTTCTCCATATTCTTAATTGAAGATTCTAGTGTGACTACCCTTTCCTCCAAATTATCCTCTCTTTTGGTTGGCTCATCCACATTCTGATATACCCTTCCTCTTTGTTGTTGAGGCTGAGGCTGTTTCTGCTCGAATCCTGGAGGTGGGTGTAAATAATTATCCGTAGCATACGGATTCTGCTTCATCCCCGGGGGGCACATATTTGTCTTGAAATGAGGTATCTCCCCCTCGGTTCCGAGTTCTCTCGAAATGGTTGAGATTGCTGCTGATTCGGTTGTACCCTAGTTGTTGTTGTTGAGGATAAAATTGCTTTTTCGGTACAAGCCCTTTCCTCCAACATAATTTGCTTCTTCGACTCCACTCCAGCCCTCGCTCAACTACCGGTAAAGCTTGTGATCCTTCAACTTTAAGAGCCAAAACTTCCATGCCTTTCACTAAAGCTTGAATCCGTGCTTGCACATCATTGGAAGAATTTTCAACCGAAGCAATCTTCTCCCTTGGCTTTGAAGTACGCACATTAGACCACTGCCAATCAGCTAATGACAGCCTCTCCAAGAGCTCTGCTGTGCGTCAGGCTCTAGATTCATCAAGCATCCTCCAGCACTGCATTCACCTTGTCTTGTGAATGGGACCGAAGACCTGTGTAGAAAGATTCAATTTGAATCCACTGGGGCCTTCCATGATCAGGGCATCTTCTCACTAAGTCTTTGAAACGCTCCCAAGCTTCATGAAGAGTCTCCATCTCATCTTGCCTGAACCTCGCTAATCTCTCCTCTTAGCTGGATCACCTTGGAAGGAGGGAAGTACTTTGACATGAACTTGGTCCGCATCTCCTCCCAAGTGTTGATTGAACTTGTTGGCGGTCATTGAACCAGCCAAGAGCTCTATCCCTTAAAGAGAAAGGGAAAAGCCTTAGCTTTATGGCCTCCTCCGACACATTGTTGATCTTGATGGTGTCACACACCTGGTAGAACCTCATCAAATGCTGGTGTGGATCATCCACGGCCGTTCCTCCAAACGCGTTGTTGCTCACCATGTTGATCAATGCCGGGCCTTTCGAAGCTATTCGCTTGGACTCTTGTCTGCCGAATCCCAGAATAATGGTCCGACATCATCGGCCTCGCATAATCTAAGAAGGTTCCTGGGGCATAAACCTATTACCCTCTTCTTCTGGATATTGGCCATTGTAATTGGCCCCTCCTTGCGTGCACCACCATCAGGTCCGAGATCTGCCATCAGATTGCCTACGGATTGCTCCAAGCCTTGTAGTGCTTCTTCCGCCTCACGTGTCGCTTCCCTAGCCGCTCTACGACGAGCTCGAACAACCTTTCAAGTTCCCGTAAATTGTATATCCTCCTCTCTTTGCATGCACAACTAGGAATCCTTGATGTATGTTCCTGTAAACAACAACAAGAACACACCCAGAGCTCCGAACAATGCAAAATAAACAAATAAAGAACACAAAATAACAGAAAATAAAAGACAAAATAAAACACCAAGATCGGAATTCAAACAATTTCACTCAATGTTGATTTTAAAAACTAGTTAACCGTTGAATCCCCAGCAACGGCGCCAATTTGACAGACAAGATTTTTAGCCTCTCTAAAAGAGCTAGCTAATGTCGTTAAATCTCTCTTCAAAATAATAAATTCCCTAAGTTTGCACTAAAAGAATAGCGACAAGAAAGGGGTCGAACCCACGGGGATTAACCTAGTTCTCTAGTTCTCAAATCAAATCACCCAATTACTCTTGTTCTATAAAATGTCTTGGCAAAAAGTTTTCTTTTTTAAACTAAAGATCTAATTTTTATGTGGTTTTCTGAATAAACAAAGAAAGTAAACTGATTTTAGGATTAAGTTTCAAGGATTAAAAGCATCTAGGGTCACAATTTCACCTCCCTATGTTATCTCTACTGGTTCATGGTATTAGGGTTGTCCGATTGAAAACATGCTAAACATAAGCCAAGGACAACAAATGGTCATTGAGGTCCTTTTAAGAGTTGTATGCCAGAATGGTCATCTAAACACACAAACATGCAAAGCCAATAAATCATACTTGCAAAAGGATAATGATCACACCAATTACAAATAAGTTATGAATCTCAATCCGCCCCGGACTAGGGCTAAGAATACCAAGGTGTACATCCAAAGATAGAATTAAGAAACGATTCATAAAACATGCAAAACTCAATCATCCAAACCCAATATTCATAAACACAAGAAAGCAACAAGGGGGCTACATTGCTCCCCTAGATTAAAAGACTACTCACGCATGATTACAAGCAAAACCAAAGCAGAAAAGCTCAACATCTTCTTCTTGATCACGCGCACAAGAAAGCTTCAAATCCAGGCTCCAAAATCCGCGACGGCTGTTTGCGACGGGCTGCGACGGCTGCTCTCCTAGGTCAAGGACAGCCTCCAAGACGTGGAGCCTCTCTCTCTCTCTCTAAAACGTGTAGGGGGGTTAGGCATGGCTAGCAAGGGGCGTGGAGCTCTTATTTATAGAGTTTGGATGGGTCTTGAGGTGTGTAAGCTAGCCCATCTATCAAAACGGCGTAGTTTTGATAAGTGACACTCGAAACATTAAAAACTCTATCTTTCATCCACAATTTGGACTTGGGCCTTCAGGAACAAATGATCAGCATGGAAAAACGATTGGATCGGTCCAAAAATATCTCTGCACGCCAATTTGCATGTGATATGGTGAATTCACGTGCACCTCCAAATCAGCTCAAACTTCTCCCCAAGCTTCCTTGCATCCTGTAGAGGCCTGAGAGGCAAAAATAGGCTTGCACGTGAATTGGGTGAATTCACGTGCAGATCCAAATCAGCTCCAAATGCTTTGAAATTTCTGTGGCATGTAGAGGACATCATTCCAAGCAACTTTGCTTCTTGCACGCCAATTGTTTGAGGCCATCTACTATGTCAAAAGTGAGGTACAAAATCTGCCAAAACAGCTTAAAAACGCATGTATTTGCAAATAGTATCTTCCTAGGGGTTAGAGCAAATATATATGATATATGAGGCAATAAGGCTCTAATCATGCTCTTAAACATCCTAAATAAACACTAGAATAACAGCATAAAATGCACGTTATCAGCATCTCTACTCTTTGCTTCAGGGCAGGTTTGAGTCCTATGGTAAACTTATGGGCCTTCAAGTCCTCCCTTGAGATTGCTTCTGGGGCAAACCGACTCAGCCCTCGAAAATCTCGCTCATACTCTGCACCGTACACGATCCCTGCTTAAGACTGCTGAACTCTTCCCGTTTCTGCCACCGCAGCGACTCTAGGAAGAACTCCTCATGAAACAACCGGAGGAACTCATTCCAGGACATGGTCTCCATGTCTCGGCTTCCTGAAATGCTAAGCCACCACTCTAATGCCTCCTCCTCCAACTGTCGGACTGCCAGCCTCACCTTGTCTTCCTCCTGGGGTCGGAGGAAGGAGAATACATGTTCGATCTGCCGCATCCAATGCTCTGCTCCTAGAGGTTCAGCTCCTCCCTTGAACCTTGGTGGGTGTTCCTTTCGGAACCGCGTCACCACATCGTCCTCATCTCGCCTCACCGGCACTTCCTGCCTACGCGACGGTCCTGCCTCATGGGGTGGAGAGGGTGGCACTGGCTGTCGTGCTATCATCTCCCGATGTACCTCATTTAGGATCCCCCCCTGAGATCCTCACGCATTCCCTGAACATTCTCACTTAAGGCCCTGACTTGGGCCATGATCCGCTCCAGGGGATCATCGCCCTCTACTCGCTGCCCTCTCTCCTGTCTAGCACGTGCAGAAGATTCATCCTCTACAGCTGGGGTAGCTCGGGTTACTCTCCTAGGAGGCATAGTCTACCTATTTTAAACAGAACTAGTGTCAGCATCTCAGCTCTATACACCCTCATCCCCATGGGCCATGAGGTACTCAAGCAATGTTTTTCATGTAAACATACAGGTAAATCACAAAATTGCACAGTAGCGATTCGTAGTAACAATCCATAGCAACAAGTCTCACAGGAAATCACAGAATTTTACAGCAACAAATTTCAAAAGCAGTCATCCCTCCCCACTACCCTAGGTCCACTAGACCATGAACTATCGCTCTGATACCATATTGTCACACCCCAATTTCCTTTCACTTGGAAACGGGTAGTGACTGCCCATGCCCGCACCCGAAGGGTCAAGGGGTTGGTGCAAGCACCTAAAAGGACTTATGACACGGTCTGTGTCCCAAACCTGTACAACTAGGCTAACATGCCACGGGCATGCTCCTGCTCCCAAACCAAGCACACAAACAATAATTAAATAACAACCACAACCCAGTTCATTACATTTAAAAGGTCTCAAGGTTCAATACAACTCAATGGGGAAAGTTCCCATTTAAACCAGAATATACTATTTACAAATAATCACACATAACATAGAAATCCATAACAAAGCAATGAAAACCAATATAGTCTTCAGCCTCAGTGGCCTATCCTCCAGCCCTTTCACCTACCGCCTACCAAATTCTGCAAAAGAACAGTTTATGGGAAGGGTGAGCAAACCATAGCTCAGTAGGGATCCAGTCTCCCCAGACCCGTCCCACTCAACAGTATGCATGACAAGTGTATGCTTGTGCTCGTGTCGTGCCTAAAGCTAAAGCAGCAAGCATCAACCAGTAACACACCTTTTACCTGAGCCCACACTGGAGGGCAGAGGACACCCCGCCACCACGGCGACATGACATACCACATCCAGGCAAATGTTGCATGGACACCAATGCAACATTTTCCACCCGAGTCAGGTATGGTCAACCACCTCCTCGGGCGCCATACCTACCCTCAGGAATGGGTGTAGACTTAGCCCACCGTCGTGAGTGCTACACCGAGACTCAGGACCGCGGTCCTGGCCAAATCTCAAGGGGGTCCAGCTATCATGCCTGGCCCATAACTCAGCTCAATCCCATCACATTTGGGTGATCCATCTCAAACAACAATATAATCAGTTACAAAAGTACGGCTTAGTAACACATCTCAATTTAATATAAAATAGCAGTGCGGCTCAACAGAGTATATCACAAACAAGGTTCACCCGGCCGACATAGTCGGCTACAAACAACATATACCAGCCTCACAGGCTTAAAACCAAACACGCAACATACAACAGTCACACAGGAATATTATCAAACACATAGTGAGCGTAGCCACACAAACATTTTATCAAACACCTAGTGGGCATAGATAACCCAACAATTTCCAGTCCACTCCCAAGCATCAAATCAACCAATATGCCATTGAAGGCCAATATCCATATAGGAGATCACACTTATATGGATTTACATATATATATAAGCATGTATAGGACAGGTACCCTAGGACAGAGAAAAACTAAGAAGAACGGAGTCCCTACCTTGCAAACGTCCTCTGCTCTAGCCTCTACGATACACCGACCACCCACGCGAACCTCTCCGGCCAAGATCCGAAGGTTCCCTCACTCTCTCTCTCTCTCTCTCTCTCTCTCTCTCTCTCTCTCTTTGCGGCGGCTGCAACTGCAAACAGAAAACCCTAAACCCTAAACCTAAGCCTCAACACCATTATATAGACACCACACACATCAAAACGACGTAGTTTTGATTTAGTGAAACCCAGGATCAAAACGACGTAGTTTTGATCACACAAACTACCACCTTCCCGCTTCCATACAGGGCAAAATACTCATAATTTCAACATGGTCCTTTAGGGAAAAATCATTAAAATGACAAAACTAAGGTAACCATGCAAAAATAAGTCTGCACGCCAATTTGCATGCCAATTCCCCAATTGGCGTGCAGCTCCAAATGCACTCAAACTTTACCCCAAACCTCCTTGCATCTTGTAGAGGTCTGAGAAGCAAAAATATGCTTGCACGTGAAATGGGTGAATTCACGTGCAGCTCCAAATGCTCTGAAATTTCTGTGGTAGGTAGAGGACCTCATTCTAAGCAACTTTTGTTCTTGCATGCCAATTGTTTGAGGCCATCTACTAGGTCCAAAATCTAGAAAGTTCCCATTCAGAAGACAAGATTGCGACTAACTCAAAACACGGGTCCTTACATGATCCAACAATCTCCCCTAATTATGGATATGCCCAAACCCTTTATAATCTGATCTGGTAAGCAATGCAAGAAGATAACATACAGCAAAGAAATCACTCCAATTTCATTGATCAGTATATTGTATAATATAGCCTTTATACAAAATTTTCATTAAGGTACATAAGGCTTACTATACTTGTAGATCATCGTTGCAACCTTCTCTCTAAGCTTCATTGTCTGCTCCATTGTGTAGGCTTGAATGTTGTTCCAGTTTTTATTAACCTTGACAATGGATTTGATAAAGAAACAAACAAAGACTCCGCAGCTATCTCCATCAGGCTATTGTGGCTCTAACTTCTTGCTCCAAACCGTCGCCTTCAGCTTTTCAGTTGGACCCAATGGAGGTAAGCCTCTTTCTTTATAAAGGCCCGATTACTTTATGGCTTCCGTCAGATGAATACACAGAGGCTTAAATTGATTCTTTCTAACATTTTGCTCCACAATTTGATGGGAATCAATTAGAATCAGCTGCTTGGACGGAATCATAAAGACAACCAGCATGAAGTGCGGCGTCATGACCCGTTATGGAATGAGGACAAATTGCATAGTCTTCCAGGGAGTGCTATCCTCAGCAGTTCTGTTTATGAAGGTTTGAATATTGGCTAACTCTGGAAGATACCCTTCATTCCAACACGGCAAGATGTCAAACAAGTGCCTGTCCTTGTATAGGGACGAAACCAGCCTCATCTCCATCTTAATTGCATGAGAGAAGTTGTCTATGTCTTCTGTGGTGAGCAGACCCGTCTTAGAGTGAATAGTGCTTATGTCTTGGGGAGAGAAGGGGTACAACTCAGATAGACATCTTCTCTCAGCATTTGACGCGGTATACCTGGTCATAGCATTAAAAACACTTCCATCCTCATCAAGGGGATCAAGATCCGCGTATGATGGGAGGAAGGTGTCAGCCGCGGCAGATGGAGTGGTCAAAGGAGGAGTCTAAGAGAAGCGGTTGCGTATGGGGATGATAACTCCCGGAAGCAGTGAGGATGCAGATCGTTTCTTTTCAGCATGAGAGGAGGAAGGAGCAGAAGGATCAGATGACACTTTCTCCCCCGGTTGGACAGATCGGCAAGGGACAGGAGGAGGATGAGCCATCGTGTGAGCCAAGTCCGCAAAAGAAGTGGACAGTGAATGGACAGATGACGCAACAAGGTCCATCTTTTGCTCGATGGAGGTGGAGGAGTCGGTTAAGGCGGAGAGGAGTTGGGCACCAAGAGCATCAACCTTAGCAGCGATGGTAGAAATTTGGGCGGTTTGAGCTTGGGCGTGACGGTCCAGCTGAGCAGATAGCACAGCATCAGAGTGAACCGTCCCAAAAGAGGCACGTCCAAGCGCCAACTCCAGAGCTTTGGAGGACTCCCCGACAGGAATAGGTGCAGGGGTGCGCTGGGCAGAGGAGTCCGCAGGAGTGGAGTGGTCATCAGCAGCAGCAGCAGAGGGGGCATCCGGAGCATCAGAAGCTTCTGGAGCAGCAAAGCCACTATGACCAGATAGGTCAACAACGGGGATGGCATCTGCAGGAGAGGCGGACCGAGCCTTAGCAGGGGAGGGAACTCGTGCATCATGGGCTTGTCCGGAGGAGACAACGAAAGGAACCTCCGGAATGTGGGCAGGCGTAAGAAAGCCATGATCCAGATTCCAGACAATCATAAGCTCCGGGGTGCAAGTGTGTTTGGCATAAAACACCTTGAGGTCATCATCGGGGACAGAGGTTGTGCAGGCGAGGCTAAAATAGAACCAGAGGTCAGTTAGGGTGTCAACGGAGAGATGGTCTAGGTAGTCTTGGGGTTGAGGTAGAGGAGGCAAGGGAGCTTCCGGAAGAGATTCCGGGAAGAGATTAGGTTTAGGATGTGAGAGGCTTCCAGGAGTGGGCGGAGTTCAAGAAACCAAGCCGGACAATCGGAGATAGCGCGCCAATCAACCAGATGGGCGGGGTTAACGCCGGAAAGAGAAGTTTTGGGTGCCATTGAGGGAAAGGAGGTGAGGTCTTGGGGATTAAAGGAGTGATGAGGGGTTTAGGGATTTGGAAAATGTTAAACTCGCGCTACGCAGAATGTCCAGGGATATATAGGACCAAGTCCGGGATTGTCGGGGGTCTAGGGATTAAGCAAGTGAAACATTGACCCGCGTGACAGGCGGATGTCATTAGTCTTGATATCGGCGCGCCTCCGGATATAGAGATGACGTGGAGACGGCATGACCAGGGAGTGATAACAGTGTGTTTGCCTTCTTTGGGAAGTGTGTGCATCCCGAGATATGCATTTAATGTACCATCATTATCCCTCCTCAAAAGCACATGATATATAATAAGACATGATTTATCGCGATTTGAGAGTTCCAAGAGTCCGGTGGAATGAACCGACAATCATCCGGAGTAAATAATATCCGAGAGAAGATCATCCGGATGAAAAGTAGACCGTGTCCGAAGACACAGAGTGCGGTAAGAGAGAAGTAGATTCCTTTGCTGTCTTGAAGTCGAAGAGAAGAGAAGTACCGAGAACACTTCAAATCCGAGACTATAGACAAGATATATCGATAAAGGTGCAAAGAGAATCTGGACCAGTAGCTTCACGAAAATAAGCTAAAAGAACACAAGCTTAACAAGGAGGAATTAGTACGGATATGAGAATATAATCAGATGAGTGCATCTAAATCCGAACTGATGAGAAACAGAACTTAATGAATTGAAAGGGAATGTAAAAGACACATACAAACAAGAGATTGATCATTGTTACTGAATCAAGACATATGTCAGATAATAAACACACAAGTTCATATTGGTCAATATAGTGAAACCGTCCTCGCTAAACAACGTAGCTAAGATAATTAAAAATCATATGATTTGTCCAACTTAGGATTCATGAGTGAGACGGTAGGAATGAACACATGTCTAAAGCAAGCAAATGATTATCCGATTAAAATGCACGGTTGAAGGAAGAAAAACATCCTTGCATGCCACAAATGTGATTCAACAATGCATGTCAAGGTAGATCCGAAAGTGATAGTTTAGAGGAAGGAGCATCCGAGACATATTAGGGGATTATTACAAAGGTTGCTCCCCCTTAGATCATGCGATCCTCTCAGTGATAGACTCCCCCTTAGATAAACAGCTAGGAAAGAGGTCACGAGACATATATGGGGGGTATTACTTGGATAATGAATAAAGCATTTTCTCCCCCGTAGATCATGCGATCCTCTCGATGGCATTACCTGTTAAAAATTGAGATCTTGAAACAACACTGTCTATCCATTAGGAAACTGCACTTTAGGAGCTAATCGATCACCGGATTGTGAGTACCATCACCAAGCATTCCGTGCTAACCCATTTCATTTCTACAACCATACAAGTTAATAGAGCAATCAATATGAAATAGCATTCGTCATGTGGTGATGAGTGGAGATTAGAATCATGAAATCCTAAAGAAGTTATTCATATCCGTTTTAATTATGTTAGCTTAAACGACTTTAGTCGGGGAACGCAAGTATCCTCCCAATATGACATTAGATATTTATATCTGAGCATAAGCACGTGAGGCAGTAAGCATGATTAACATTAAGTTCAGTATGTGTTCTCTACTTTCAATAAAATCACAATGCAAGTTCCGAAACAAAATATACTGGTGGAAGATTAAATGTGAAGCTATGTAG
This sequence comes from Taxillus chinensis, assembly GCA_023512835.1. Taxonomy (NCBI): domain Eukaryota; kingdom Viridiplantae; phylum Streptophyta; class Magnoliopsida; order Santalales; family Loranthaceae; genus Taxillus; species Taxillus chinensis. The sequence goes on along the minus strand of CM042087.1, from coordinate 22,455,346 downwards.
AGAAGTCTATCATACCTAATCGGAAGAGTAGTCCAGAGAATCTTGCATCAGGCAGAGGCTTTGTAAGTATGTCTGCCAGTTGATCTTCAGTAGCAACATGTTCCAGTGATATGTGCTTTTTGAGAACATGGTCGCGAATGAAGTGATACCTTACCTCAATGTGCTTAGTCTTTGGGTGCATGACAGGATTGTTGCTTATAGCAATTGCACTGGTATTGTCGCAGTAGAGTGGAATAGATGTCATGTGAAAATTGTAATCAGTAAGTTGACTTTGCATCCAAAGTAACTGTGCGCAGCAACTCCCAGCAGCTATATATTCAGCTTCAGCAGTGGAGGTTGATACGGAATTTTGCTTCTTACTGAACCAAGAAATCAGTCTATTTCCAAGAAATTGACATGTACCACTAGTGCTCTTTCTGTCAATGCGACACCTGGCGAAGTCAGCATCAGAATATCCGAATAAGGTGAAGTTGGACTCCTTTGGATACCAAAGACCCAAATTCACGGTCCCCTTGAGATACCTTAATATCCATTTGACGTGAAACATATGTGACTCTTTGGGATTCACCTGATATCTTGCACAGATGCAAGTTGCAAACATAATGTCCAGGTGACTTGCTGTAAGGTACAGCAAGGATCCTATCATCCCTCTGTACTCAGTCACATTTACTGATTTTCCTTCCACATCATGGTCTAACTTATCACTGATCGGCATTGGAGTCTTGACCAGGAGATGAACCTTCCATACCAAACTTCTTAATAAGATCACGTGTATACTTTGGTTAATGAAGATCCCTTCCTTCAATTGTTTAACTTCTATTCCAAGGAAGTAGGACAGTTCTCCCATCATACTCATCTCAAACTTTCCAGTCATCAACTTTGCAAACTCTTCACAAAGCTTCGGATTTGATGATCCGAAAATGATATCATCCACATATATCTGTAGGATCAGAGTATGTCCTTTCTCTTTTCGTAGAAATAAAGTGGTGTCTATCTTCCCTTTTTGAAAGTTGTGAGCAAGTAAGAATTCTGACAGTGTGTCGTACGAGGCTCTTGGAGCTTGCTTCAACCTATACAAGGCTTTCCGTAGCTTGTAGACTAGATGTCCAGCCTTGGGTTCTATGAAACCGGGAGGTTTTGAACGTACACCTCCTCTTGAAGATCTCCATTTAGAAATGCGCTTTTGACGTCCATTTGATAAACTACAAAGTTTTCATAAGAAGCATATGCCAAAAACATTCTGATTGCCTCAAGTCTTGCTACCGAAGCAAAGGTCTCGTCATAGTCTATTCCTTCTTCTTGAGGATATCCTTTGGCTACTAGTCTGGCTTTGTTCCGGATTACTATTCCATCCGTATCAAGTTTGTTCCGGAACACCCATTTAATACCAATGACTTGTTGAGACTTAGGCCTTGGTACTAGTGTCCACACATCATTTCTCTTAAATTGATTCAGCTCTTCTTGCATGGCTTCTATCCAGTTCGAATCTTGAAGAGCATTATCTACCACCTTTGGTTCTATTTGGGATAGAAAACATGAGTAATGACAGATATTGGAGGTGGCTGCTCTTGTTCTTACACCAGCAGTAGGATCACTAATCACTTGTTCTGAGGAGTGGTTTCAAGTCCACCTGTAATTTTGTGCATGTGATGGTTGATCTTGTATAATTTGAAGCTCTACCAGATTAGGTGGTTCAGGTATATCCGCTGGTTAAGCTTCTTCCAGACCAAATGTTTCCGTATTAGTGGGTTCAGAAGAACTAAGTGGTTCTTCAACACTGTTGCTTTCAGTGTTAACTGGTCCAGACAGACTTGAAGGTACTCCGGAATTTTGGATATCCGTAGGAGTATGTCCGAAGTTTAATGGTAGTCTTGAGTCTGAATCATCCGTAGGATCATCAATATCATTTCTTCGTGTTTCACTGGTGCCATGTGGTAGGTCAGTATGTATGACAGGAACATTCATAAACTTTGAATAGTCGATGTTATTGTCCTGAACCTGTACATTAGAACTTAAAGAAGCAACTTTTGACCAATCTAGATTAGTTTCATCAAAGGTCACATGGATAGATTCTTCAACTTTAAAAGGTTTTCTATTGAAGACTCAATAAGCCTTGCTATGTAATGAGTACCCGACAAAAATCCCATCATCAGATTTTGGTTCAAATTTATTCCGGGTTTCTTTTCTATTGTTCAATATATAGCAAGTACACCCAAAGGCTCTAAAATATGAAATTGAGGGCTTTCGTCCTCTCCACATCTCATAGGGTGTTTTCATGGTAAGTTTATTTATTAGAGTTCTGTTCTGAACATAACAGGCAGTGGACATAGCTTCAGCCCATAGCCTGAGAGGAAGCTTTGCCCCTACTAACATAGATCTGCCAGCCTCAACTAAAGTGCGATTCTTGCGCTCAACTACCCCATTTTGCTGTGGAGTTTTGGGCGCAGAGAAGTCGTGCTGAATGCCCTGTTCAGAACAATATGATCTCATATCTGAAAAATCAAATTTTGTACCATGATCACTCCTGATGCACTTTATGCTCAGTCCTTGTGAGTTGTTTATCCAGTTGAAAAGATCTACAAGATGCTCAAAAGTTTGATCCTTAGATTTCAGGAACATCACCCATGTGTACCTGTGTCACGCCCCGGATTTCCAACCCGAGGAAACCGGTACGTGACTCCCCTTTTACCCACACGGAGGGCAAAAGGGGTGGGATACAAATCAAGAACTTAACATTTTAAACATCCACAACATTCAAGAAGGTAATGTTCATTAAAAGCAATCCAAACCAGTTTATTACAACAAAATCCTTTCCCACTGGGGTTACATCAATTCCCATAATAAAAATAACATAAACAAATTAAATAAATAAGGTCTTCCACCTTGGGGTCCCACCTAACGCCTGTAGGTTCCTGAAAAGAAAACAACATGGTAGGAGGGGTGAGCAACCACGCCTCGGAGGGATCATGTCTCCCCAACCCATCCCATGCACCTAACATCTACATGCCTTGTGTACAAGTGCCGTGTCGTGATACAATTATCCCACCAGGTATAGTTACAGTTATAACAAAGAAACACAAACATGCATGAGCTAGTACATAAACACTCCCGGGCTTCCACAACCACCGGGTTTCAAGAACAGTCCCAGGCTTCCACAGCCACCGGGTTTCCACAAAACAGTCCCAGGCTTCCACGCCACCGGGTTCCACAAAACAGTCCCAGGCTTCCACAACACACCGGGTTCCACAAAACAGTCCCTGGCTTCCACGCCACCGGGTGTACAAGCAAACACGCAAGACACATGGCCATACAGGCATAACATCAAACACTAAGTATGCTTAGTCACACAGAATAACCTCAAACACTTAGCATGCATATATCCACAAGCTCACAAACCCGGCCACACAGGCATTTCCACAAACACATAACATGCACACCCTCACAGCATAATTTCAAACACTTGGCAGGCATATACACATAACTATATTCACACAAGCTTTTCATCAAACATATAGCATATAGATCACGGAACCACACCAAAATGCCATCAAGGCCAACATTCATATAGGAGATCACACCTATATGAATTTACATATATATATATAAACGATATGACAATTTGAATCCGCTTTAGGACCCTAGGTCGAGGGTTTAGGAAGAACAGAACCCCTACCTTAAAGCAGATCTTCCTTGCTCCCGCGCCAAACGCCGTCCTCCCCACGCTAAGATGCTCCTGCAAGAATCGGCAACTCCCCTTCCCTCTCTCTCTCTAGCTCTCTCTCTCTCTCAGCAAAGAACGAAAGAAAGGAACACCAAACCCTAAACTCAAACTCAAGCCCTCCTTATATAGACACCATCCACATCAAAACGACGTAGTTTTGATTAAGTAAACCCAGGATCAAAACGACGTAGTTTTGATCACACAAGTTACCACCTTTCCACATCCATACACACCAAAATATTCGAATTTCAACATGGTCCTTTGGAGAAAGTTCCTTAGAATGTCAAAACCAAGGGAACCATGCAAAAATATGGCTGCACGCCAATTTGCACGTGAATTCCCAATTCACGTGCAACTCCATATGAACTCCAAATGCTTTCAAACTTCACCCCTAGCCTCCTTGCATCATTTGGAAGACAATTACACTTGCACGTGAATTGGACCCATATCACGTGCACCTCACATACATGTCCATTTGGTCTGAAACTTCGTGGTAGATAGAGGACATCATTCTAAGCATCTTTCCTTTTGCACGTGAATTCATTGGAGTCCAACTACTAGGTCAAAATCTAGAAAAACTCTACTCAGGAGGCAAACGACTAACTCAAGGTACGGGTCCTTACATCCTCTCCCCCTTAAGACTTTTCGTCCTCGAAAAGAAATGACATACGAGGAAAACAACCACAAACTACCCATTTGCCACCCGGCAAGCCACAACACCCAAATGGGTCATACACCACACACAAGACAACAAAGACATAATAGTACCACCATAATCCATAACCACAATAATGCACGAACACATGTCCACATGGCACGAATACACATTTCAAAGCACATCACAAATAAGAACACATGTCTTTAAAAGACAATACAAATACATCAACTAATACAAGAAAACACATCACAAGGAAACATCACTATCCCTTGCCAACAGCCACCTCCCACGCTTAAGATTGTTCGTCCTCGAACAAGTCTGGGTGCTGCTCCCGCATCACGGACTCCCGTTCCCATGTCTCCTCCTCAATGCCACGGTGCTGCCACAGCACGCGAACCAAAGGAATAACACGACCACGCAAAAGTTTCTCTTGCCGATCTAGGATACGGATAGGGGCCTCAATGACGGACATGTCATCCTCAATGTCCAACGTCCCCCAATCAATCACATGAGTGGGGTCAGGGTGATACTTCCTCAACCGGGGACACGTGGAAACACGTTATGCACTCGACTCGCCCGTGGTGGTAACGCTAACCGGTAGGCTACGGGCCCTACACGATCCAGAATCTCAAAAGGGCCAATAAACCGCGGAGATAGCTTGGAACCTCGCCCAAACCGTCGATGTCCACGGCGTGGAGAGACACGAAGAAACACATGATCACCAACAGAAAACTCCAAAGGTCGCCGCCGCTGATCCGCATAAGATTTCTGCCGACTCGAGCCGACAACAAACGCCGACGAATCAACTTGACCTTCTCGGTAGCCTCTTGAACCAATCGTGGCCCCAAGAGGGCTGCCTCTCCTACCTCGTTCCAACACAAAGGTGATCGACACGGCCGTCCGTACAACGCCTCAAAAGGAGCCATCCCAATGGATGCCTGGATAGCATTGTTGTAGGCAAACTCCACCAAAGGAAGGTGAGTTGCCCACGAACCCCCGAAATCTAACACACAGGCCCGTAACATGTCCTCCATGGTCCGATTCGTCCGCTCGGTCCTGACCGTCCGTCTCAGGGTGAAAGGCTGTACTCAAGTGAAGCTTGGTTCCCATAGCCTCCTTGCAAACCGGCCCGGAAACGGAAGTGAACCTCGAATCCCGGTCAGAGACAACCGATGATGGTACCCCATGCGGTCTCACAATCTCGTTCATGTACAAATGACTCAAAGTCCCAATGGAGTCCCGCTCGCGAACAAAGAAGAAAATGGGCCGACTTTGTGAGTCGATCCACAATCACCCAAATCATGTCCTTCCTCCCAGGTGGGTGGAAGACCGGTCACAAAGTCCATCGCGATATGGTCCCACTTCCACTCCGCTATGGGCAAGGGTCGTAACATGCCCGCCGGCCGTCGATGCTCGGCCTTCACTGCTGACACGTGAGGCACCGCGAAACAAAGGCAGCCACATCGCGTTTCATCCCGTGCCACCAAAATGTCTGCGGGGCATGGTACATCTTCGTACCCCCTGGATGCACAAAGAACCCTAGATTGGTGAAACTCCCTCATCACCTCATCCCCGAGGGAAGAAGCTACTACCAACCGCCCCGAAATGACAACTCATGCTCAGGACCCTCTGTCCAGTCCCCAGATAGCTCCCCCGGCCTCAATACGGGCACGGAGAACCTCACACTCAATGTCACCCAATGTTCCTCCCGGACGCGCTGGTACAACTCGAGCACTACCACCAAAGGACGCAGGACTGTCCCACCATCACGAACAACAAGCTGCGCGCGCAACGTCGCCAACCGCTCCATCGCCTTCCACTCCCTCACGGCCACCTCAGCCTTTCCCTTTTCTCGCTCAATGCATCAGCCACAACATTACCCTTGCCCGGGGTATAGGCAAGAGTAAAATCAAAGGTCCGCAAATACTCCACCCATCTCCTTTGCCTCAAATTCAAGTCCTTCTGAGTAAAGATGTCTTGAAGGCTCTTGTGATCCGAGAACACCACAAACTTTTCCCCAAGAGGTAGTGCCAACTCTTCAGGGCGAAGATAACAGCCGCTAACTCAAGGTCATGAGTAGGATAATTCCGCTCATGAGGCTTCGCCTGCCTCGACCCATAAGCTACCACACCGTGCCCCTGCATAAGCACACACCCCAAACCAACCCCGGACGCATCACGGGACACTTCATATGGGATATCCTCCCGAGGTAACCTCAACACAGGAGGTGGTCAAACGGATTTTCAGAGTCTCAAACGCCTGCCGGCACTTGTCCGTCCACTCAAACTTCACGCCCTTCCGAGTCAACGCTGACATAGCGCCGCCAAACGGGAGAACCCCTCTACAAAACGACGATAGTACCCCGCCAAGCCAAGAAAACTACGGATCTCAAAACGTTGGTTGGCCTTGCCCACGATGCCACGGCCTCAATCTTGGCCGGGTCCACCCTAACTCCCTCACTGACACCACATGGCCAAGAAAGTGAACCTCCTAGCCCAAAACTCACACTTGCTAAACTTAAGAAACAGCGCTGGTCCCTCAAGGTTTGCAACACTGTTGCCAAGTGCTCCACGTGCTCCCTCTCGGTCTTGGAATACACCAAGATGTCGTCGATAAACACCACCACGAACGAGTCTAAGTATGGGGCAAAGACTTGGTTCATCAAATGCATGAACACCGCTGGCGCATTAGTGAGCCCGAAAGGCATCACTACCCACTCATAATGCCCATACCGCACCGAAAGCCGTCTTAGGGATGTCCTCCTCCCTAACCCGAGCTGGTGATACCCGACCGTAAATCTATCTTGGAAAACCACCGGGCCCCACTCAATTGGTCAAACAGGTCATCTATCCGAGGCAACGGGTACTTGTTCTTCACGATCCACCGAATTCGCTCCGTAGTCGATGCAGAGACGAAGCGTGCCATCGGCCTTCTTAGCAAAGAGCACCGGAGCACCCCAAGGTGAGGTACTTGGTCCGATATACCCCTGGCCCACCAACTCCTCGATTTGCCTCTAAGCTCCCTCGGCTGGCTGGCCCCATACGATACGCTACTTGGGAAATTGGACCTGTCCCCGGCACCAACTCGATGGTGAACTCCACACTCCTCTTGGGTGGCAAACTCCTCAACCGCCAGGGAAAAACATCCTGAAATTGGTCCACAACAATGGGCCACACCCTCTTTTCCACCTTACCCTCCTCGGCCAAAAGTCGGGGCTGCCAACCTGTGGGTAATGGCACCCCACCGTCCAACACTGGCCCAGCCCCGACTCGCCTCACAATCCCACTCCCCTGCGCGGTGCAAGAGGTCCCCTGCAGGTGTCACAAAGGACACACGCCGCCGATAACAATCTATCTTGGCCTGGAAAGCCATGAGCCAATCCATACCCAAGATCGGGTCAAACGCCCTCAAAGGCATCACATGCAAGTCAAAACGCAGCTCCACCTCTCCTATGGTTAACACACAGTACGACACACTCGTCGTACCTCTATCATGCCTCCCACCAGGAGACTCCACAACTAGGGACCTCGCGGCCTCCACACAGGCTAACCCCAAACTATCTATCACAAGGCTCAAGAACAAACGAACACGATGCACCCGTATCGAAAAGAACAAGCTAAGGTACGGGAGATCAAGAGGGTACCTCTAACCACCGATGGTCCTGCTCCACCCTCGGCGGTGGGGGTGGTAGCTCGGCCTCCTCCTGGTATGTCGCCTCCAACATCAAACACCCTTCCTTGGCCCGTGCCACTAGTCGGCTCACTCACCGGACGCTTCCCGCTAGGTTGCCTCCGGCCTCGGTCTCGTCGCCGCTCCGGCCTCCCCCGAGGTCGGGTCCGACTGGATCCTGCCTGGGCTGGGCCTGCCACCGACGAGCCGGTCTCTCGGCTGGTGCACGAAAGCTGGCATCACTCCTTGTCTTGGATGTCATGCCTCCAACTCCCCGTTGCCATTCCGGCAAACCCGGCTCGGATGGCCCTCTCGTCCACATCTATGGCATTTCCGGTCCCTCTTTGGACACTCCTTCCTCAAGTGGCCTTGCTCCCCACAGCAAGAACAACCGCCGGGGAGACCCCCGGTGGACCGCCCTGTTCGCACCGCCAAAGCTAGACCTCCCCGGGTTCACCAATGTCCGTCCCCTGCTGCGGAAGAGAACTGCTTATCCCTCTCCTCCGTCTTGAGCCTCTTGGACCCTGCATCTCGATCAGGCCCACTCTGCAACCGCGCCCCCGATGGGCCTCGCTCCCATCATCCGGTTCTCTCTCGCCTATACGGGCCGTCTCCACGGCCTCAGGATAGGTCCTCAAGCGTAGAATCGCCACCCTCTCCCTAAGGGCGGCTGAGACCCAAGGTGAACTTGTGGGCCTTCGGGTCCTCCCTTACCACGCCTCTCAGAGCAAACCTACTCAATCTCCGAACTCCCGCTCATATTCGGGTACCGTCTTGGATCCCCGCTTAGCCGCCAAATTCTTCCCTCTTTTGCCATCTCATCGATTCCGGAAGAACTCATCTTGGAAGAGTTGCAAGAACTCCTCCCAAAACATGAGTTGCACCGCACGGCTCCCCGCAACACTCGTCCACCACTCCAAAGCGTCCCCCTCCAGCTGCCGAATTGCCAGTCGCACCTTATCCTCCTCCCGGGGCAGGAGAAAGGAGAACACGTGCTCAATCTGCCTCAACCACTGCTCAGCTACCACAGGATCTTCTCCCCCCTTAAATCGCGGAGGTTGTTCCTTTCGGAACTGTAAGGACCCGTACCTTGAGTTAGTCAGTTTTGCCTCCTGAGTAGAGTTTTTCTAGATTTTGACCTAGTAGTTGGACTCCAATGAATTCACGTGCAAAAGGAAAGATGCTTAGAATGATGTCCTCTATCTACCACGAAAGTTTCGGACCAAATGGACATGTATGTGAGGTGCACGTGATATGGGTCCAATTCACGTGCAAGTGTAATTGTCTTCCAAATGATGCAAGGAGGCTAGGGGTGAAGTTTGAGAGCATTTGGAGTTCATATGGAGTTGCACGTGAATTCCCAATTCACGTGCAAATTGGCGTGCAGCCATATTTTTGCATGGTTCCCTTGGTTTTGGCATTCTAAGGAACTTTCTCCAAAGGACCATGTTGAAATTCTGATTTATTTTGGTGTGTATGGATGCGGAAAGGTTGTAGCTTGTGTAATCAAAACTACGTCGTTTTGATCCTGGGTTTACTTAATCAAAACTACGTCGTTTTGATGTGAATGGTGTCTATATAAGGAGGGCTTGAGTTTGAGTTTAGGGTTCTTGTGTTCCTTTGCTGCCGCTGTTCTGAGAGAGAGAGAGCTAGAGAGAGAGAGGGAAGGGGAGTTGCCTGGTTCTTCCTGGAGCATCTCAGGCGTGGGGAGGACAGGCGTTTGGCGGGAGCGAGGAAGAGCCGCTTTAAGGTAGGGTTCTGTTCTCCTTAAGTCCTTCTCTGTCCTAGGGTTCCAGGGCAGATTTCGGTTATAATCGTTATATATAAATATGTAATCCATATAGGTGTGATCTCCTATATGGATGTTGGCCTTCATAGGCGTTTTGATGTGATTCTATGGAATACATGCTATATGTTTGGTGAAATGCCTGTGTGAGTATTGCTGTGTGTATATGCCTAAGTGTTTGAAATTATGCCTGTGAGGCGGTGCATGTTATGTCTTTGAGGTAAAACCTGTGAGGCCGTCATGTTATGTGTTTGAGGTAAAGCCTGTGAGGCCGTGCATGTTATGTGCTTGCGAAATGCCGGTGAGGCCACGCACGTCGGTGTGTTAGATTATGTCCGTGTGGTCGGGTTTATGAGCTTGTGGATATATGCATGCTAAGTGTTCGATGTTATTCTGTGTGACTAAGCATACTTAGTGTTTGATGTTATGCCTGTATGGCCATGTGTGTCGCGTGTTTGCTTGTACACCCGGTGGCCGTGGAAGCCTGGATCGTTTTGTGGAACCCGGTGGTCATGGAAGCCCGGGGCTGTTTTGTGGAACCCGGTGGCCGTGGAAGCCCGGGACTGTTTTGTGGAACCCGGTGGTCGTGGAAGCCCGGGGCTGTTCTTGAAAACCCGGTGGCCGTGGAAGCCCGGGAGTGTTTATGTACTAGCCCATGTATGACCGTGTTTGCCGTTATAGCCTGTAACCATATCTGGTGGGATAATTGTATCACGACACAGCACTTGTACACAAGGCATGTAGATACCAGGTGCATGGGATGGGTTGGGGAGACATGATCCCTGCTTGAGACGTGGTTGCTCACCCCTCCTACCATGTTGTTTTCTTTACAGAACCTACAGGCGTTAGGTGGGAACACCAAGGTGGAAGACCTTATTTACTTTACAGTTTATGTTATGTAATTTGTGTTATGTAATTTTGTTGAGGCCTTGTAACCCCAGTGGGGAGATTCTGTAATAAAGTTTGAAACATAATAAAGGCACGTGGTTTGAATTTAATAATTATGTGATTTTGGTCTCTGAAAATAAAATGTGAAGTGTATGTTGTATCCTACCCCTTTTGCCCTCCGTGTGGGTAAAAAGGGGAGTCACGTACCGGTTTCCTCGGGTTGGAAATCCGGGGCGTGACAATATGGTATCAGAGCATGGTCTAGTTGGCCTAGGGTAGTGGGCGGACTTGGTTATCTTGAGTCCTTTGGAGGAGCCTGGAGGGACATGCCTGATCAACATGGTCCTCTTTGAGCCTCCAAGGTGTACTTGGGGTAGTCCGGTCTTGTAGTAGGATTTGCATGCATTGGCATTAGGGCACTAGTTGCATTTGCTGTGAATGTATGCTAAACTGTGGATAAAATCGTATGATTAAGTGAAATGTGCAACTCTGATTTGTTTGGCAATGTGTACTGAACTGTGCAATGTGATTGATGCAATGTATGTGTGTAACATCACGTGATAGTGGAATTGATCAGTGGGGGTAGAGGTAGTGACGCGATAGATTATAAAATTGTTTTGACGTTGTGCTTCTTACTTCGTGTAAAGAATGCCGCCGAGGAGAGTGACACGTGCGTCCGGGCAGTGGGTGATGAGTCATCCGCCCATGAGGGTCCGGGTGCGGGACCATCCGTTGGAGGGCATGCGTTGTTACCGGGCACAGCTACAAGAAGGCATCCGGCTGGAGGTACGAGAGCTACGGGAGGGACTCCGGCAGGACGTTCGGGAGGAGGTGCGCCGTGAGATGGCAAAGACAAACAGGTGGTGCCACCACCACCACCACCAGCGAGAGCCGCCTCGTGAGCGTGAGAGTTCGCCGGGTGGTGTACCGACCCCGTGCGAGGATGACGTGGTGACACGGTTCCGAAAGGAACAACCTCCGCGATTTAAGGGGGGGAGAAGATCCTGTGGTAGCCGAGCAAAGGGTTGAGGCAGATTGAGCACGTGTTCTCCTTTCTCCTTGCCCCGGGAGGAGGATAAGGTGCGACCGGCAATTCGGCAAATGGAGGGGGACGCTTTGGAGTGGTGGACGAGTGTTGCGGGGAGCCGTGCGGTGCAACTCATGTTTTGGGAGGAGTTCTTGCAACTCTTCCAAGATGAGTTCTTCCCGAATCGGTGAGATGGCAAAAGAGGGGAAGAATTTGGCAGCTTGAAGCGAGGATCCAAGACGGTACCTGAATATGAGCGGGAGTTCCGGAGATTGAGTAGGTTTGCTCCTGAGACGTGGTAAGGGAGGACCTGAAGGCCCACAAGTTCACCTTGGGTCTCGGCCAGCCCTTAGGGAGAGGGTGGCGATTCTACGCTTGAGGACCTATCTTGAGAGGTCGTGGAGACGGCCCGTATAGCCGAGAGGGAACTGGATGATGGGAGGCAGGCCCATCGGGGGCGCCATTGCAGAGTGGGCCTGATCGAGATGCAGGGTCCAAGAGGCTCGGGACGGAGGAGAGGGATAGCGGTTCCTTCCGCAGCCAGGGGACGGACATTGGTGAACCCAGGGAGGTCTAGCTTTGGCGGTGGCGCACAGGGCGGTCCAACACGGGGGTCTCCCCGGCGGTTGTTACCGGCTTGTGGGGAGCAAGGCCACTTGAGGAAGGAGTGTCCAAAGAGGGACCGGAAATGCCATAGATGTGGACGAGAGGGCCATCTCGAGCCGGGTTTGCCGGAGTGGCAACAGGGGAGTTGGAGGCATGACATCCAAGACAAGGAGTGATGCCGGTTTCGTGCACCACCGAGAGACCAGCTCGTCGGTGGCGGAGCCACCAGGCAGATCCGGTCGGACCCGACCTCGGGGGAGGCCGAGCGGCAAGAGGCCGAGGCCGGAGGCAACCTTAGCGGGAAGCGTCCGGTGAGTGAGCCGACTAGTGGCACGGGCCAAGGAAGGGTGTTTGCGCCTGGAGGCGACATACCAGGAGGAGGCCGAGCTACCACCCCCACCAGTCGAGGGTGGAGCAGACCATCGGTGGTTAGAGGTACCCTCTTGATCTCCCGTACATTAGCTTCTGTTCTTTTCGATACGGGTGCATCGTGTTCGTTTGTTGCTGAGCCTGGTGATAGATAGCTTGGGGTTAGCTTGTGTGGAGGCCGCGAGGCCCCTAGTTGTGGAGTCTCCGGTGGGAGGCATGATTGAGGTACGACGAGTGTGTCGTGGATCGTGTGTTAACCATAGGAGAGGTGGAGCTGCGTTTTGACTTGCATGTGATGCCTTTGAGGGCGTTTGACCTGATCTTGGGTATGGATTGGCTTATGGCTTTCCAGGCCAAGATAGATTGTTATCGGCGGCGTGTGTCCTTTGTGACACCCGCAGGGACCTCTTGCACCTGGCAGGGGGAGTGGGATTGTGAGGCGAGTCGGCCGGGCCGGTGTTGGACCAGTTGGGGTGCCATTACCCACAGGTTGGCAGCCCCGACCTTTGCCGAGGAGGGTAAGGTGGAAAAGAGGGTGTGGCCCGTTGTTGTGGACCAATTTCGGGATGTTTTTCCCGAGCGGTTGAGGAGTTTGCCACCTAAGAGGAGTGTGGAGTTCACCATCGAGTTGGTGCCGGGGACAGGTCCAATTTCCCAAGTAGCGTATCGTATGGGGCCAGCCGAGCCGAGGGAGCTTCGAGGCAAATCGAGGAGTTGGTGGGCCAGGGGGTATATCGGGACCAAGTACCTCACCTTGGGGTGCTCCTGCTCTTTGCTAAGAAGGCCGATGGCACGCTTCGTCTCTTGCATCGACTACGGGAAGTCGAATCTCAGTGATCGTGAAGAACAAGTACCCGTTGCCTCGGATAGATGACCTGTTTGACCAATTGAGTGGGGCCCAGTGGTTCTCCAAGATAGATTTACGGTCGGGGTATCACCAGGCTCGGGGTTAGGGAGGAGGACATCCCTAAGACGGCTTTTCGGTGCGGTATGGGCATTATGAGTGGGTAGTGATGCCTTTCGGGCTCACTAATGCGCCAGTTGTTCATGCATTTGATGAACCAAGTCTTTGCCCCATACTTAGACTCGTTCGTGGTGGTGTTTATCGACGACATCTTGGTGTATTCCAAGACCGAGAGGGAGCACGTGGAGCACTTGGCAACAAGTGTTGCAAACCTTGAGGGACCAGCAATGTTTGCTAAGTTTAGCAAGTGTGAGTTTTGGCTGCAGGAGGTTCACTTTCTTGGCCATGTGGTGTCACTGAGGGAGTTAGGGTGGACCCGGCCAAGATTGAGGCCGTGGCATCGTGGGCAAGGCCAACCAACGTTTTTGAGATCCGTAGTTTTCTTGGCTTGGCGGGGTACTATCGTCGTTTTGTAGGGGTTCTCCCGTTTGGCGGCGCCTATGACAGCGTTGACTCGAAGGGCGTGAAGTTTGAGTGGACGGACAAGTGCCGCCAGGGCGTTTGAGACTCTCAAAACCCGTTTGACCACTTGCACCTGTGTTGAGGTTGCCTAGGGAGGATATTCCATATGAAGTGTCTTGTGATGCGTCCAGGGTTGGTTTGGGGTGTGTGCTTATGCGAGAGCACAGTGTGGTAGCTTATGGGTCGAGGCAACTAAGCCTCATGAGCAGAATTATCCTACTCATGACCTTGAGTTAGCGGGTGTTATCTTCGCCCTGAAGAGTTGGCAGCACTACCTCTTGGGGGAAAAGTTTGTGGTGTTCTCGTATCACAAGAGCCTTCAGCACATCTTTACTCGAAGGACTTGAATTTGAGGCAAAGGAGATGGGTGGAGTATTTGCAGACCTTTGATTTTACTCTTGCCTATACCCTGGGCAAGGGTAATGTTGTGGCCGATGCATTGAGCAGAAAAGGGAAAGCCGAGGTGGCCGTGAGGGAGTGGAAGCCGATGGAGCGGTTAGGCGACGTTGCACTCGAGCCGTTGTTCGTGATGGTGGGACAGTCCTGCGTCCTTTGGTGGTAGTGCCTGAGTTGTACCAGCGCGTCCGGGGAGGAACAGCTGGGTGACATTGAGTGTGAGGTTCTCCGTGCCCGTATTGAGGCCGGGGAGCTATCCGGGGACTGGACAGAGGGTCCGGAGCATGAGTTGTCATTTCAGGGCGGTTGGTAGTAGCTTCTTCCCTCGGGGGATGAGGTGATGAGGGAGTTTCACCAATCTAGGGTTCTTGTGCATCCAGGGGGTACGAAGATGTACCATGCGCTTCGCAGACATTTTTGGTGGCCTGGGATGAAACGCGATGTGGCTGCCTTTGTTTCGCGGTGCCTCACGTGTCGGCAGGGTGAAGGCCGAGCATCGGCGGCCGGCGGGCATGTTACAGCCCTTGCCCATAGCGGAGTGGAAGTGGGACCATATCGCGATGGACTTTGTGGATCGGTCTTCCACCCACCACTCGGGAGGAAGGACATGATTTGGGTGATTGTGGATCGACTCACAAAGTCGGCCCATTTCCTGGCGTTCGCGAGCGGGACTCCATTGGGACCTTGAGTCACCAGTACATGAACGAGATTGTGAGACCGCATGGCGTACCCTCATCGGTTGTCTCGCACCGGGATTCGAGGTTCACTTCCCCGTTTCTGGGCAGGTTTGCAGGAGGCTATGGGGACCAAGCTTCATCTGAGTACAGCCTTTCACCCTGAGACTGACGGTCAGACTGAGCGGACGAATCAGACCATGGAGGACATGTTGAGGGCTTGTGTGCTAGATTTCGGGGGTTCGTGGGCACCTCACCTTCCTTTGGTGGAGTTTGCCTACAACAATAGCTATCAGGCATCCATTGGGATGGCTCCTTTTGAGGCGTTGTACGGACGGCCGTGTCGATCACCTTTGTGTTGGACTGAGGTAGGAGAGACAATCTTAAGCGTGGGAGGTGGCTGTTGGCCAAGGGATAGTGATGTTTCCTTGTGATGTGTTTTCTTGTATTAGTTGATGTATTTGTATTGTCTTTTAAAGACATGTGTTCTTATTTGTGATGTGCTTTGAAATGTGTATTCGTGCCATGTGGACATGTGTTCTGTGCATTATTGTGGTTATGGATTATGGTGGTACTATTATGTGCTGTTGTGCTGTGTGTGGTGTATGACCCATTTGGGTGTTGTGGCTTGCCGGGTGGCAAATGGGTAGTTTGTGGTTGTTTTCCTCGTATGTCATTTCTTTTCGAGGACGAAAAGTCTTAAGGGGGGAGAGGATGTAAGGACCCGTACCTTGAGTTAGTCGGCTTTTGCCTCCTGAGTAGAGTTTTTCTAGATTTTGACCTAGTAGTTGGACTCCAATGAATTCACGTGCAAAAGGAAAGATGCTTAGAATGATGTCCTCTATCTACCACAGAAGTTTCAGACCAAATGGACATGTATGTGAGGTGCACGTGATATGGGTCCAATTCACGTGCAAGTGTAATTGTCTTCCAAATGATGCAAGGAGGCTAGGGGTGAAGTTTGAGAGCATTTGGAGTTCATATGGAGTTGCACGTGAATTCCCAATTCACGTGCAAATTGGCGTGCAGCCATATTTTTGCATGGTTCCCTTGGTTTTGGCATTCTAAGGAACTTTCTCCAAAGGACCATGTTGAAATTCTGATTTATTTTGGTGTGTATGGATGCGGAAAGGTTGTAGCTTGTGTAATCAAAACTACGTCGTTTTGATCCTGGGTTTACTTAATCAAAACTACGTCGTTTTGATGTGAATGGTGTCTATATAAGGAGGGCTTGAGTTTGAGTTTAGGGTTCTTGTGTTCCTTTTTGCCGCTGCCGAGAGAGAGAGAGAGCTAGAGAGAGAGAGGGAAGGGGAGTTGCTGGTTGTCGCCGGAGCATCCGGCGTGGGGAGGACAGCGTTTGGCGCGGGAGCGAGGAAGAGCTGCTTTAAGGTAGGGTTCTGTTCTCCTTAAGTCCTTCTCTTGTCCTAGGGTTCCAGGGCAGATTTCTGGTTATAACTGTTATATATAAATATGTAATCCATATAGGTGTGATCTCCTATATGGATGTTGGCCTTCAGTGGCGTTTTGATGTGATTCTATGGAATACATGCTATATGTTTGGTGAAATGCCTGTGTGAGTATTGCTGTGTGTATATGCCTGCCAAGTGTTTGAAATTATGCCTGTGAGGCGGTGCATGTTATGTCTTTGAGGTAAAACCTGTGAGGCTGTGCATGTTATGTGTTTGAGGTAAAGCCTGTGAGGCTGTGCATGTTATGTGCTTGCAGAAATGCCGGTGAGGCCACGCACGTCAGGTGTGTTAGATTATGTCTGTGTGGCTGGGTTTATGAGCTTGTGGATATATGCATGCTAAGTGTTCGATGTTATTCCTGTGTGACTAAGCATACTTAGTGTTTGATGTTATGCCTGTATGGCCATGTGTGCTGCGTGTTTGCTTGTACACCCGGTGGCTGTGGAAGCCCGGGACTGTTTTGTGGAACCCGGTGGGTGTGGAAGCCCGGGGCTGTTTTGTGGAACCCGGTGGCTGTGGAAGCCCGGGACTGTTTTGTGGAACCCGGTGGCTGTGGAAGCCCGGGGCTGTTCTTGAAAACCCGGTGGCTGTGGAAGCCCGGGAGTGTTTATGTACTAGCCCATGTATGACTGTGTTTGCTGTTATAGCCTGTAACCATATCTGGTGGGATAATTGTATCACGACACAGCACTTGTACACAAGGCATGTAGATACCGTGCATGGGATGGGTTGGGGAGACATGATCCCTACTGAGCCGTGGTTGCTCACCCCTCCTACCATGTTGTTTTCTTTACAGGAACCTACAGGCGTTAGGTGGGAACACCAAGGTGGAAGACCTTATTTACTTTGCGCTTTATGTTATGTAATTTGTGTTATGTAATTTTGTTGAGGCCTTGTAACCCCAAGTGGGGAGATTCTTAGAATAAAGTTTGAAACATAATAAAGGCACGTGGTTTGAATTTAATAATTATGTGATTTTGGTCTCTGAAAATAAAATGTGAAGTGTATGTTGTATCCTACCCCTTTTGCCCTCCGTGTGGGTAAAAAGGGGAGTCACGTACCGGTTTCCTCGGGTTGGAAATCCGGGGCGTGACAGGAACCGTGTCACCACGTCATCCTCTGCACGGGTCGGTACACCACCCAGCGAACTCTCACGCTCACGAGGCAGCTCTCCTACTGGTGGTGGTGGTGGTGGCACCACCTGCCGTGGCTGCCATCTCACGGCGCACCTCCTCCCGAACGTCCCGCCGGGAGTCCCTCCCGTAGCTCTCGTACCTCCAGCCGGATGCCTTCTTGCAGCTGTGCCAGTAACAACGCATGCCCTCCAACGGATGGTCCCGCACCCGGACCCTCATGGGCAGATGACTCATCAGCCACTGCCCCGGACGCACGTGTCACTCTCCTCGGCGGCATTCTTACTACACGAAGTAAGAAGCACAACGTCAAAACAATTTTATAATCTATCGCGTCACTACCTCTACCCCCACTGATCAATTCCACTATCACGTGATGTTACACACATACATTGCATCAATCACATTGCACGATTCGAGACACATTGCCAAACAAATCGGAGTTGCACATTTCACTTAATCATATGATTTTATCCACGCTTTAGCATACGTTCTACAAAGAAATGCAACTAGTGCCCTAATGCCAATGCATGCAAATCCTACTACAAGACCGGACTACCCCAAGTACACCTTGGAGGCTCAAAGAGGACCATGTTGATCAGGCATGTCCCTCCAGGCTCCTCCAAAGGACTCAAGATAACCAAGTCCGCCCACTACCCTAGGCCAACTAGACCATGCTCGATACCATATTGTCACGCCCCGGATTTCCAACCCGAGGAAACCGGTAGTGACTCCCCTTTACCCACACGGAGGGCAAAAGGGGTGGGATACAAATCAAGAACTTAACATTTTAAACATCCACAACATTCAAGAAGGTAATGTTCATTAAAAGCAATCCAAACCAGCTTTATTACAACAAAATCCTTTCCCCACCGGGGTTACATCAATTCCCATAATAAAAATAACATAAACAAATTAAATAAATAAGGTCTTCCACCTTGGGGTCCCACCTAACGCCCGTAGGTTCCCGAAAAGAAAACAACATGGTAGGAGGGGTGAGCAACCACAGCTCCAGTAGGGATCATGTCTCCCCAACCCATCCCATGCACCTAACATCTACATGCCTTGTGTACAAGTGCCGTGTCGTGATACAATTATCCCACCAGGTATAGTTACAGGGCTATAACAAGAAACACAAACATGCATGAGCTAGTACATAAACACTCCCGGCTTCCACACCACCGGGTTTCAAGAACAGTCCCGGGCTTCCACAGCCACCGGGTTTCCACAAAACAGTCCCGGCTTCCACACCCCACCGGGTTCCACAAAACGGTCCCAGGCTTCCACAGCCACCGGGTTCCACAAAACAGTCCCAGGCTTCCACGCCCACCGGGTGTACAAGCAAACACGCAAGACACATGGCCATACAGGCATAACATCAAACACTAAGTATGCTTAGTCACACAGAATAACCTCAAACACTTAGCATGCATATATCCACAAGCTCACAAACCCAGCCACACCAGGCATTTCCACAAACACATAACATGCACAACCTCACAGGCATAATTTCAAACACTTGGCAGGCATATACACATAACTATATTCACACGGGCTTTTCATCAAACATATAGCATATAGATCACGGAACCACACCAAAATGCCACTTAAGGCCAACATTCATATAGGAGATCACACCTATATGAATTTACATATATATATATAAACAGATATACAAATTGAATCCGCCTAGGACCCTAGGTCGAGGGTTTAGGAAGAACAGAACCCCTACCTTAAAGCAGATCTTCCTTGCTCCCCGCGCCAAACGCCGTCCTCCCCACGCAAGATACTCCAGGCAGAATCAAGAACTCCCCTTCCCTCTCTCTCTAGCTCTCTCTCTCTCTCAAAGAACAAGCAGAAAGGAACACCAAACCCTAAACTCAAACTCAAGCCCTCCTTATATAGACACCATCCACATCAAAACGACGTAGTTTTGATTAAGTAAACCCAGGATCAAAACGACGTAGTTTTGATCACACAAGTTACCACCTTTCCACATCCATACACACCAAAATATTCAGAATTTCAACATGGTCCTTTGGAGAAAGTTCCTTAGAATGTCAAAACCAAGGGAACCATGCAAAAATATGGCTGCACGCCAATTTGCACGTGAATTCCCAATTCACGTGCAACTCCATATGAACTCCAAATGCTTTCAAACTTCACCCCTAGCCTCCTTGCATCATTTGGAAGACAATTACACTTGCACGTGAATTGGACCCATATCACGTGCACCTCACATACATGTCCATTTGGTCTGAAACTTCTGTGGTAGATAGAGGACATCATTCTAAGCATCTTTCCTTTTGCACGTGAATTCATTGGAGTCCAACTACTAGGTCAAAATCTAGAAAAACTCTACTCAGGAGGCAAAACTGACTAACTCAAGGTACGGGTCCTTACAACCTGGTGAAATCATCAATAACCATAAGGGTATATCTCGCACCAGCTAGTGAAGGAACAGAAATGGGACCACAGAGGTCCATATGAAGAAGTTATAGAGGAGCAGTTATTGAATTAACTGATTTGCTCTTAACGTTATGTTTGGTCTGTTTGCCAAGTTGGCATTCTCGACAGAGAGTGTCTCTGGAGTATTTGTGTTTAGGTAGACCAGTGACAAAATCAAGCGACGCTAACTTAGACAAGGTCTTAAAGTTTAAATTTGCGCATCACTTGTGCCATAGCCAACTATCTTCATCTGATACTATAGTGAGGAAGCATACAGGCTTAGAAGAATTATTTCTTAAGACCACAGAGTATATGTCCCCATCTCTTGATCCGAATAACTTAACATCTCCGTATAAGTTTTCCCTTACTATACAGGTGTTGGACATAAAGGAAACAGTAAATTCTTTGTCACATAAATTACTGACACTTAGCAAATTATGCTTCAAACCATCGACTAGTGCAACTCTAGTGATTGATGTTGGACCCCATTTTGTCCGGGTTGGACATACTAACCCCATTTGATAAACCTTTCTGCCCATGCCATATACCTTGTCGAACAGGTCCACAATGATCCCATACTTCCAAGAAATGGTTTACCCCAATTTGCATGAGATGGATACAATTGACACGGATGGGGGAGTCCAAAATTAATGGCTTCTGCTACAATTCTTTGAAGCACCCCAAGACCAACACCAGGTGATGGAGGATGAAAATTGGAGACCAACGCACTTGACCGAGCTCAAATCGGACTTAAAATGAAGAAGTTATGGCCAAAACAACTTTGGTTGGAAAAAGTCAAGCTTGCCAAAAGACGGTCAATGCCCCTAGTCAAACTGCCCGCAAAAGTGATCATGCGAAACTCTCCAAAATGTCTATGTGGGTGAATACGGGCCTTCCCAAACAATCCCTAAAAGGTCGTCCATTTTTGCATTATGGGTAAGGGTAAAATGGTAATTAAAAGTTAAAACAAAAAACAAAAAAAACAAAAAAAACTTCGGGGTTGACCGTTGACCGTTGACCTGCCAACACTCCGACCGGCGACTCGCCACCTCGACCCATTGACCTTCGAAGCCTCGAAGCCCCGGGCTCGAAGCCCCGAAGTCCTGGAGCTCGAAGCCCCGAAGCCTCGAAGCCTCGAAGCCCCGTTGACCTGCTGATTTCTGACCTTCGACCCTTCGACCCTCGAAGCCTCGCTGCCAACACTTTGACCCGCGACTTATGACGCCGACTTGCGACGCCGACCCGCAGCACTCGTACGCCTTCCACCGTTGACCGAAGCTTCGACCCTACCGACACTTCGACCTGCCGACGCTCCGACTCCGCCGACACTTCGAACCTCGACCCCCTTTTTTGCCTTCGCTGATTTTTCTCGCCTGGCTTCTCGCTGCTTCACGAGACTTGTCTTCTCGCGCTGGCCATCGACAAGGAATCATTTCTCAACAACCTGTCGATCACATGTGCTTTCTTAAAATACAAATTCAAAAAGGCAATCACGAGCTCCCCTTTTTTTTGCACAAGCTGTCCACCCGACCAAGCACCGATCTGCAAATTAATAAAGCTGGAAATAATGATGCACCCGACAAAACATTTATTGCAGAAATTAATGAGTCCAGCCAAAATTTTCTAGACCCTTTAAGATGCATTCGACCGTCCCCGCACAAAGACACTGGGATCATTGAAAAAAAAAAACCTAGCTCGTTGAAAAAGGCTGGTTCGTGAAAAAAAAAAAAAGAGGAGGGAGGAAGAGAGATCGTTGAAACACTAGCTCATTGAAAGGAGGCTGGTTCGTTGAAAAGAGGGGATATTGGGGGAACGCCTGGTTCGTTGGAAAAAAAGGAGAGATCGTTTTTTTGAAAGCCCTGCTACCATTCACGTCCTTCCTTCATCCCAGTACAGATAGAGAGAGAAAAGGAAAAAAACAGAGAGTTGAAAAAAAGAGAGAAACTCAAAAAAACCAGAAAAAAGAGATCACTCTTCCACGTCTCCCGATCGCCATCCTTTCGCATTAAACGCCCGCTTTTCGCAATCAACATCACTCATTCATCCTCTTTCCCTCCTGTCTCACTCCAGCTCCTTTTTTTTTCACATAGAAAAAAACACAAAAACAGCCCCAACTTCAGCCCTTTTTTCTCGTGTGTTCAAAGAAGCAAAAAACATAACAGACACCAATCCTGTTCCAATCCCCTATTTCTCACGCTTTACCCTCCTTATTTCCAATATCAAAAAATCTCAAACCCAGAAAATACACCACTCCACTCTTCAAATACCAAGAAATCCCCCTCACAAACCTCGTCGCCGATTTGTTGGTTCTAAGCAAGTGATTATTAGCACCGATAGGAGTTCGAACGAAGATTGGTGTTGCAAGCTTCAAAGTCGGTTCAATCCTTATCTTTTCATTACTTTTTTCAGCTTATTTGTATTAATGTTTGATGTAATTCTTAATAGTTCCTTGTATTTCTTTTCCTTTTACTTGTTACATTGTATTTTGTTTTCTTTCTTGTATTTCCTTTTACTTTGTATGTTGTAATAGGTTGTAATAGGTAAAGTATAGCAAGCAAAAAATCAAAAAAAAAAAAAAAAAGAGGGAGTAAAGGGAGGCATGAAGAAAAAGAAAAGAAAGAAAAAGTGGGTCGTTTTGATTTATGGATGTCACAATCACACACACCACCTTATATGTTATTGTGTTAATTTCATAGTTTTATCCTTGCAAAAAAAAAAAAAAAACAAACAAAAACAAAACAAAAAAAAATGTTTTAAAAACCACAAAAAATGTATTTCAAGTCAAAAAAAAAAGGAAAAAGAAAGAGAAAAGCATCTTATAAAAAAAAAACAAAACAAAACAAAAACATTTTTTAGGACTTCAAATTCCAAAAGTAAAACAAAAAAAAAGCCAAAACCAACCCCTAGGATCTCATTCTCCACTTCACACAAAAACCCAAATCTTTTAGGATTCCCTTTAGAAATTTAGGGTAAATCAATTTTAACCATAACTTTGACAAATAACTTAGTCAAATAAAAAATCATAGACTTTTAGAAAATTTAACCCGCCATAAGCAAGACAAATAAAAGAAAAACCTCCTCCTCCTCAATTAGATACCGAAAGGGCGCTGTAGGGGTGCTAATCCTTTCCTACACGTAACCAACTCCCGAACCCTTCTCTGATGACTCAGACCACACACTTTAAACTACTGAAAGTAGAGGGTATCCAACTGTACCTCAAAAACAGTTGGTGGCGACTCTAAAACTTCTCACCATTGGTTTAATTTGAGCTCACCCCAAAACGAGCCCGGACGAAAACCAGTGATGACAATTGATACACAACCGTTGGTTAAAGTGCCATACCCGGCAGTCTTACCTTTGTTGTTGTCACCATATGAAACGGATGGACCTCGTTTGTCATTAACTTTAACAAGCAGAGTCTGATCACCCGTCACATGCCCGGAGCATCCACTATCGAGGATCCACTTGCTTTGATTGATCTTTAACTTCAAGTGATCCGGCAATGCATTCCGAGATGCTCCCAAAAGACAACAAGTTTACACTTTTGGTGCCCAAACTTGTTTCGGGCAGTTAGAAAGAACAGCAGTAGTGTCAACAGTTCCGGATTTAACTTTGCTAGGACTTTTAGCTTTCCAGGTTGACTTTAATTTGTTAGTTTTAGCTACTTCTTTTACTTGGGTTTTCTTGGGAGAGACACTCCTTTGAGATTTAGATTTTGTTTTGCTCGAAGAACCCTTTTTGTTGAACTGATCTTTATTGGTACGAATTTGATTACAAAGCCAGTTATCAGATAAACTCCAACATTCATAGTGATAAATGACTTATTTCCCTACAGATGGAACAGACACTATAATGCGGAGTACAAACAAGGGATATAGGTCTTTTAGATTTTACAGATTTTCTACTCTGTTCCATATGGCCTAGTCCATTGCGTTTGGGTGACGCGCTCTTGGCCCTAGATGCGTCAGCCTTAGCCTTTCCTTTCTTTTTGGGTGCTATAGTTTTGGCTTAAACTGCAGCAACCTTCCCTTCATCATTAGTTACGGGTGCTACTTGCTCCGGGAAGTGCAAGAATGACCTCTGCTCCACGATCTTAGACTATGGTGCCACCTGAAATGAAACCATCCAACGGTTTAGATGTACTAACAGGATAAAGGTTGATTAGTTTTGGAATGAAATCCGGAGGACACTCAGTAGTCTGTGTGGAGGACGATGGTTCGGAACCTAGGCCAGGTTTGACTCGGATGTTGTCAGGGTCAGTCCTAAAGGTAGAGGCTATTTCTCTGGATTTTAGCCACTTACAATTTATTTCCTTTTCCTGTTCCAGTTCATTTTTGAGTCACTTCACAATAACTTTTAGGCCAGTTAGGTTGGTATTTAACAGGTGATTTTTAGTCAGTTAGATCATGATACCAAGCCTCTTTACTCCCAGAAGTCAGTTATGTCCTTTTCTAATCTAGCAACAGTAATCTCAAGACGTTTATTCTGACTTTCCATATCTTTGTACATTTGTGTAATTATTAGTCTCTCATTCTTTTTATGATCACGTTCAATAATAAGATATTCTAATTTACTCATGAGCTCAGAGATCGAAGGTACCTTAGAATTTGCCATGAGGCAGACATTCAGCTTGGGAGTTGGCTCATCATCCGAGGATTCCTCCTCTTCTTCCGAGCCACTGACGTATTTTGTGACGAATGCCTTCCTCTTGTTCTTGCTATTGTCTGAGGTAGAGCAGTGAGGAGTTACCTTGTCACTTTTCTCGGCCATTTTAGATTTGGATTTGTAGTCCTTGGCCCAGTTACTGGTTTTCCCATAGTTGTAGCATTCCTAGGAACTGGACTCCAGTCGCTCCTTCCTTCGGAAAGATGATGAGGAGCATCTCCTGAATCCTTTTCTGCTTTTCCGTAGGAATCGCTCAAAGGATTTGACAAGGAGAGCTATTTCCTCCTCCTCGTCAGAGTCAGAATTCTCGGACTTGTCCGTATTATCATTCCTCAGTATCTGAGACATTCCGTAGCTTTGAGAGCTACCCCCTTTTCTTTCCGAGATATTTTCTCATCCCGGTCAGAGTATTTAAACCTGACTTCGTGAGTCCGTAGCTCTCCATATAGTTCTTCAAGGGGAACATACTGCCAGTTCTTGTCGGATTGCATCTGGAGTTGTTTGGAGTAGTAGCGATCTGGCAAGGAACAAAAGAACTTGTCATTGATCTGAGATTGAGAATAATGCTCATTGACAGTTTTCAGCTCAAGGATGAGTTTGCCTGTAATGACCCGTGTGTAACCCATGTGTAAGAAGTTAACCACAAACACCTTGGATGTTGGTGCACAAGTGTGAGGTAAGAGATGAGCCCAAGAGGGGACTTTTGGGAGGTGCATGTGACAAGTGGTAACGTACCTTTCTGCCCTAGGAAGATCTTTATGCGTTTACGGGCGGTTTTAAGTTTGTTTTGGCTGATCTTGGAGCTCACTTTTGACCTAGTAGATGGCCTCAAACAATTGGCGTGCAAGAACAAAAGTTTCTTAGAATGAGGTCCTCTATCTACCACAGAAATTTCAGAGCATTTGGAGCTGAACGTGAATTCACCCATTTCACGTGCAAGCATATTTTTGCTCCTCAGGCCTCTACAAGATGCAAGGAGACTTGTGGTGAAGTTTGAGTGCATTTGGAGCTGCACGCCAATTGGGGAATTGGCGTGCAAATTGGCGTGCGAGCATATTTTTGCATGGTTCCCTTGGTTTTGTCATTCTAATGACCTTTCTCCAAAGGACCATGTTGAAATTCCAGTATTTTGGCCTATATGGGTGCGGATAGGTGCTAACTTGTGTGATCAAAACTACGTCGTTTTGATCCTGGGTTTACTTAATCAAAACTACGTCGTTTTGATGTGGATGGTGTCTATATAAGGAGGGCTTGAGTTTGAGTTTAGGGTTCTTGTGTTCCTTTGCTGCAGTCTTGCCAGAGAGAGAGAGAGCTAGAGAGAGAGAGGGAAGGGGGAGTTCTTTGGTTCTTGCCGGAGCATCTTGCGTGGGGAGGACGGCGTTTGGCGCGGGAGCAAGGAAGATCCGCTTTAAGGTAGGGGTTCTGTTCTTCCTAAACCCTCCTCTGTCCTAGGGTCCTAGGGCGGTCCGGGGTGTATACTGTATATATATTTATATGTAAATTCATATAGGTGTGATCTCCTATATGAATGTTGGCCTTAATGGCGTGTTGTTTGGATATATGTATATATGCCTGCCAAGTGTTTGACATAATGCCTGTGAGGCTGCATGTTATGTGTTTGAGGTAATGCCTGTGAGGTCGTGCATGTTATGTGTTTGAGGTAATGCTGTGAGGCCACGCACGTCCGGTGTGTTAGATTATGTCTTGTGTGGCTGGGTTTATGAGCTTGTGGATATATGCATGCTAAGTGTTCGATGTTATTCTGTGTGACTGAGCATACTAAGTGTTTGATGTTATGCCTATGGCCATGTGTCTTGCGTGTTTGCTTGTACACCCGGTGGGCTGTGGAAGCCCGGACTGTTTTGTGGAACCCGGTGGCCGTGGAAGCCCGGGACATTTTGTGGAACCCGGTGGTTGTGGAAGCCCGGGATCCTTTTTGTGGAACCCGGTGGGTGTGGAAGCCCGGACCTTGTGGAACCCGGTGGGTGGAAGCCCGGACTGTTCTTGTAACCCGGTGGGCATGGAAGCCCGGGACTGTTATTGGAAACCCGGTGGTTGTGGAAGCCCGGGAGTGTTTATGTACCAGCCCGTGTATGATTGCATTTGCTATTATAGCTGTAATTACATCTGGTGGAATAATTGTAACACGACACGACACTTGTACACAAGGCATGTAGATATTAGGTGCATGGGATGGGTTGGGGAGACATGATCCCTGCGAGGCGTGGTTGCTCACCCCTCCTACCATGTTGTTTTCTTTACAAGGAACCTACGGGCGTTAGGTGGGAACACCAAGGTGGAAGACCATCTCCATTTTATTGTTTATTTCGGTAATGTAATTTTATGATTTATGTAACCCCAGGGTGGGAAATGTACTAAGGGATTGAATTGTAATAAGGAACATGGTTGTTTTGTGAACCTTTGATATATGGAATTAAATAAAGATGTGGCTTGTTTGATTTATTGTAATTGTTAGACTTGTTTGTGGCATCCGGTAATCCAACCCCTTTGCCCTCCGTGTGGGTGAATGGGGAGTCACGTACCGGTTTCCTCGGGTTGGAAATCCGGGGCGTGACAATATGGTATCGAGCATGGTCTAGTTGGCCTAGGGTAGTGGGCGGACTTGGTTATCTTGGGTCCTTTGGAGGAGCCTGGAGGGACGTGCCTGATCAACACGGTCCTCTTGGAGCCTCCAAGGTGTACTTGGGGTAGTCCGATCTTGTGGTAGGATTTGCATGCATTGGCATTAGGGCACTAGTTGCATTGGTTGTTGTATGTGAAGGTGTGGATACCTGAAAAAAATAAAAAAAAAAAAAAAAAAAAAAAAAAATAATTGTGATAAAAGAAAATATGAATAATGTGATAAGGCGTGAATCGTGCAACTCGATTTTATTTGAAGTACCTTGAGCATGACTACAAGGAAAGGTCCTTGTTTAGTTGAGCTGTGTGCTTGTGGAATGGATGCTTGTGCAATGTGGTTTAATGAGAACTGAAATGTGTGCGGTGTGTGTAATTGCATGGATAAAGGGTTTGAACATGATAAAGTTTCAATTGTGCAACTCTGAAATTTTGTGATGATTTGAGCATGGAAACATGGAAAAGAAATTGTGGAAGTGAAACTGTGTGCTTGGAAACTTGAGGCTTGTGACCTGTTAACAAAAAAAAAAAAAAAAAAAAAAAAAAAAATAAATGTGATTTGTTTGGTGTTACGTGAATGGTTGAACATGTGATTTGCTTGGTGCTTGTGTGAAATAAGCGTGGTTATGAGCAATGCAATGGAATGTAAAATTGGTATAATCTGTTAAATGTGAACCTATAGACTTGTATGGTAATAATGCGTGTTATAGCTTAAGCCGCTTAGTCGGTAGTGGTCTCGCGATTGTTGAGATTATGGAGTGATGACCTAGAGCGCTGCCTTTTCGTGGAGCCAATGTCTCCGAAAATTGTGACCGGTACGACTATTGAGGTAGCAAAGAAGCCCGCCCCCCAGTGGGGCAAGTGGGAGAGGCTGCGGGATGTAAGTAATGAGGTTGGCATCTTAAGCCTGGTAATGCAAGAGTTGAGGGATGAGATTCGACAAGCGATTAAGAGCGAGGTACGTCGAGAGCTATCAACCCCACATCATCGGGGGGGATCTTGGGTGAAGATTAATTGAAGCATAGTTGTCCTGATCGGCGAAAGGGGCTCAAGAGGTAGAGACCGGTTCCCAAAGGGGTTGTTCTTTGCAGTGGACAACCGGGACATTGGAAAGTAGGACATCTCCCGACAGCCTGTTTTGGTAAAACAAGTCATGGTGCTAGAAAGGCGGCTCAACGAGCTAGGGACAAAGCAAAATTCAAGTGAGGCTAGGAGGAGAGCATGGCGAGAACTTTCCTTAGTCACGGGTACGATTTTGATTCTCGCGTGTTAAGATTTCCGTTTAGTGGTGGTATCATATTCCT
Organism: Taxillus chinensis; assembly: GCA_023512835.1. Taxonomy (NCBI): domain Eukaryota; kingdom Viridiplantae; phylum Streptophyta; class Magnoliopsida; order Santalales; family Loranthaceae; genus Taxillus; species Taxillus chinensis. The sequence goes on along the minus strand of CM042087.1, from coordinate 22,426,470 downwards.
TTAATGATAGTGATCGGTTGAGTCTCGTGCGGGATTAGGTGAGGTCTGGGTGAACCTTTGATTGTTGCGTTTCTAGCAATTTGATTAAGACACTTGTGATAAAGGGGTATTTTTATTTGGGTGGGCTCTTGAGCCATTTTTTTATGTTAGGTGAGGCTTAGAAGGTCGTTTGAGTTACCATTTTGGATGGACGTAGTTGGGGACCTACTAGAGAATAAATGAGTAAAATAAATAAATAAAATATATATATGATACCAAAAGACTAATAAATTACTAATGGTTATAAGCGGTTATTGGAAAGAGCTGGTGGTTTTAATGCGGTCTAAAGTGTTAATTGCATCTTCGTGTGGTAGTCAATTTTGGGCGCCCGTGTGTGAGGAAAGTAATAAATGTCACTGTGTTACCCCTAATACTCTAGCGTAGGTGAGATTACCTCCTGGCCTAGCTAGCCTAGGAAGACGGAGGCATGAGTTAGTGGCTTGTGGGTAGTGTGTGACCCCATTTGTGGCAACCTTGAGTAATAGAAATGTGTTTTCTTGTGAGTAGAGGTTTACGTAGATGTCTTTACTTAAGAAGGATGTTCTTTTGGTAACCTTTCCAAGTGTCAAGGTTGAGGGGAGGAAATTGCCACTAGTATAACCCACCCCTTGAGTCATTGAAATCTAAATTGATTGGCGAGAGTGGTATGTGGTTTTAAGATTCTTGTGGGTGTCCTATGGAAATGGCTGCAAATTCTTGGGTGGCCAAACATTGACCACGTGTCATGCTGGTGGTGTGTGAAAGACCTTGGGTAATGTTCATAGGATATGTGGTGAAATGGGTTTGCGTATGTATAAGAATGTGATGAGTTCCGGAACTAGGTTACGAGTGAGTTTATAGGATCCTGCCCGGTGAACCCAATCGGTGCAAGCGGGCAAGCGAGTGAGATTGGGCAGGCCTTGTTTGGGTTTTTCCTCATAATTGGGAGACACCTTCCGAGGGGTTGAGGATGTACTCCTGGTGGTAGGACCATTCCGTTAATCCATGTCGTGTGGGTAATAGGCTTAAAAGAGGCGAGGAGGTGGGGACTAGTATGTCCTCTCTTACATGTGTTCTACACGGTAGTTTATTTCGTGTGTTGTGGTTGCTTTGTTTTGTTGTGTGTGTTACATATGTGCTAAAGGAGTAGCAAAGTTCTTATGTGTGGGCCTCGTGGCATTCATATGCGAGAGGAGTAAGAGGTGATGCATGCGCATATTATGTGCGGTGTGGGATGAAGAGGGGTGTTATGTGTAATGTTGATGTTATTCCTTGTCACATATGATGGCATGCTAATTAAAAGTGTGAAAGTATTGATGCGTTGTGATTCACTAAATGGAGTCGGATGTGAGTTTTGCTTGTAAGGGGTATTAGTCTTTACCCCTTTGGGGAGATTTGTGTCCTGCGGCTACCATGGGGTCCTCATGCTACATATGTTCTTCTTGAAAGTCTTTCGTGTGCGTTTTGATGCGGTAAGTGACATGGTCCACGCCATCAAAGTGTTGGTGTGTTTGGGAGCTACGTGAATGTCCCGAATAAGGAGTTTGCATGCCTCGTTTCTTGTGCCTACCCGAGGAATTGCAGTGACCATATTAAGGCTGCGGCTAGAGCCTGAGTATTTCTTGGTCCATTTGAGTGTTTTGCTGGTGTGTTGAGATAAAACGTAATAGTTGATATAGCGGAGTTGGTGGGCCATGAGGTGGAGTATGTCTTGGAGGCAAGGGATTTTCTTGTGACCTGTGAGTGGTGACACGAGAGGATTCCATTGTGGTCGGGTTGCGAGATAGGAGCGTTTTCGGTGTGGGGGGGGGACTATGATGTTCATAGCTACTTGGCGTCAAGGGATTCTATCGCGTGGTCCGTCTGGTGACTTGGTAAGGCATTATCTCTTGGGCTGTACGGTAAGCCTCGGTTGTGAAGGCTGTGTGGGACCTTGGCGGATCTCTGTTTGACCGTGATCAAGGAGGTCGATTCTCAAAGTCGGTGACTAGTGATAGCCCGATAGTGGGTTTTGGTCTTACCATGGTTGTGTGTGTGGTGTCTGCATTTTTGTTTTTAGTGCATCCTTGGACTCCGTTGGGCGCCAGGTTGACTGCGACCGAGTGGTTAAGGGCACACTCCATTCTCGTGTTTCTATGTCTAGGCTTGTACTGCGTTCTGCGTCACCATTGGCGTTGGTGGGGTTTCAATGTTCCTTGCTTGAGTGAGGTGGTTTTCGCAGTGATGATGATGGTCTTCTTGAGGTGAGCTCCCTGGGTGGGAATGTGATTGTGGTTTGCATCATGCTATCCTATTTGTTTGTGTTTCATTGTGACCTCATTGTGCTTCTTTGTTAGGGTGTGGTCTACCTATGGGCTGAGGCTGCGTTGACTTGACTCCCAATTGTTGGGTATTTTACGTTGTGGAGTGTTGGTCCCATCATGCCGCGAGTTGGCATCTCCAACATTTGTGGTAATGACTACATTATGTGTTGCTTTGATCTTTTCGCGTTGTTTACTACTTGGTTTCTCTTTTCGGGGACGAAAAGTCCAAAGGTGGGAAGGTTGTGAGGAAACTCCCTGCGGATGAGTTTATAATGATGGTGAATGGGCGGTGGAACGTTAAACGTGTAGTAGTGTTTTGTTTGTGAGTTGTTCCTTGTGGTGGTGTTTATGATGTGAGTTGCTCTGTGACCTATGTGATACGTTAAACGTGTTGGTGATGGGCGTATATGTCTTATACTTGTCGTGACATGTGAATACTTGTGACATGTGTTAGGTGAGGAGAACAATGGTTGTTTGTGAGATTCGAATATGTGTTTCCCTATCATGCTTTGTGTTGTATTGGGTCTGCGGGTACGTACCTTCATGTGTGTTATGGTGTGATATCTTCGGTCGCGGGTATGTGAATGGTTGTGGGCGATGTGCCTCGGCATGTGCATTTTGGAAGGTGTGTTGTCTTTTAGGGGCCGACACGTCTGCAGCGGAGACATGGAATGTGAGTCCATGATGCGTGAGCAACACCCAGCGTTGTTCGAGGACGAACAACCTTAAGAGTGGGAGGTGGCTGTTGGTGGCTGTTGGCCAAGGATTGTGATGTGTTTTCTTGTATTAGTTGTGTATGATTTGGTGTATTGGTTTTGTCTTTTAGACATATGTTCTTCATTGTGATGTGTTTTGAGATGTGTATTTGCGACATGCGGATATGTGTTATATGCATTATTGTGAGGCATGTGGTTATGGATTATGGTGGTACCTTGTTATGTCTTTGTTATGTCTTGTGCGCGGTGTATGACCCATTTGGGTGTTGTGGCTTGCCGGGTGGCAAATGGGTAACTTGGGTTTGTTTTCCTCGTACGTCATTTCTTTTCGAGGACGAAAAGTTTTAAGGGGGGAGAGGATGTAATGACCCGTGTGTAACCCATGTGTAAGAAGTTAACCACAAACACCTTGGATGTTGGTGCACAAGTGTGAGGTAAGAGATGAGCCCAAGAGGGGACTTTTGGGAGGTGCATGTGACAAGTGGTAACGTACCTTTCTGCCCTAGGAAGATGCTTTATGCGTTCAGAGCGGTTTTAAGGCTGTTTTGGCTGATCTTGGAGCTCACTTTTGACCTAGTAGATGGCCTCAAACAATTGGCGTGCAAGAACAAAAGTTTCTTAGAATGAGGTCCTCTATCTACCACAGAAATTTCAGAGCATTTGGAGCTGAACGTGAATTCACCCATTTCACGTGCAAGCATATTTTTGCTCCTCAAGCCTCTACAAGATGCAAGGAGACTTGTGGTGAAGTTTGAGTGCATTTGGAGCTGCACGCCAATTGGGGGATTGGCGTGCAAATTGGCGTGCGAGCATATTTTTGCATGGTTCCCTTGGTTTTGTCATTCTAATGACCTTTCTCCAAAGGACCATGTTGAAATTACGAGTATTTTGGCCTATATGGGTGCGGATAGGTGCTAACTTGTGTGATCAAAACTACGTCGTTTTGATCCTGGGTTTACTTAATCAAAACTACGTCGTTTTGATGTGGATGGTGTCTATATAAGGAGGGCTTGAGTTTGAGTTTAGGGTTCTTGTGTTCCTTTCTTTGCCGCTTTGCTGAGAGAGAGAGAGAGCTAGAGAGAGAGAGGGAAGGGGAGTTGCTGGTTCTTGCCGGGAGCATCTTGCGTGGGGAGGACGGCGTTTGGCGCGGGAGCAAGGAAGATCTCGCTTTAAGGTAGGGGTTCCGTTCTTCCTAAACCCTCCTCTGTCCTAGGGTCCTAGGGCGGTTACGCTTGGTCATATCTGTATATATATTTATATGTAAATTCATATAGGTGTGATCTCCTATATGAATGTTGGCCTTCAATGGCGTGTTGTTTGGATATATGTATATATGCCTGCCAAGTGTTTGACATAATGCCGTGAGGTTGTGCATGTTATGTGTTTGAGGTAATGCCTGTGAGGCAGTGCATGTTATGTGTTTGAGGTAATGCTGTGAGGCCACGCACGTCCGGTGTGTTAGATTATGTCCGTGTGGGTGGGTTTATGAGCTTGTGGATATATGCATGCTAAGTGTTCGATGTTATTCCTGTGTGGCTGAGCATACTAAGTGTTTGATGTTATGCCTGTATGGCCATGTGTGCTGCGTGTTTGCTTGTACACCCGGTGGCCGTGGAAGCCCGGGACTGTTTTGTGGAACCCGGTGGTCGTGGAAGCCCGGGGACTGTTTTGTGGAACCCGGTGGCTGTGGAAGCCCGGGACTGTTTTGTGGAACCCGGTGGGCTGGGAAGCCCGGGACTGTTTTGTGGAACCCGGTGGGCGTGGAAGCCCGGGACTGTTCTTGTAACCCGGTGGCTGTGGAAGCCCGGGACTGTTATTGGAAACCCGGTGGGTGTGGAAGCCGGGAGTGTTTATGTACCAGCCCGTGTATGATTGCATTTGCTATTATAGCCTTGTAATTACATCTGGTGGAATAATTGTAACACGACACGACACTTGTACACAAGGCATGTAGATATTAGGTGCATGGGATGGGTTGGGGAGACATGATCCCTCTTGGGTGTGGTTGCTCACCCCTCCTACCATGTTGTTTTCTTTACAGGAACCTACGGGCGTTAGGTGGGAACACCAAGGTGGAAGACCATCTCCATTTTATTGTTTATTTCGGTAATGTAATTTTATGATTTATGTAACCCCAGGGTGGGAAATGTACTAAGGGATTGAATTGTAATAAGGAACATGGTTGTTTTGTGAACCTTTGATATATGGAATTAAATAAAGATGTGGCTTGTTTGATTTATTGTAATTGTTAGACTTGTTTGTGGCATCCAGTAATCCAACCCCTTTGCCCTCCGTGTGGGTGAATGGGGAGTCACGTACCGGTTTCCTCGGGTTGGAAATCCGGGGCGTGACATTGCCGAATCTTCGATAGATGCTCTCGAGTGATTCGCCCGGTTTGTGATTGAAACTCTCAAAGTTCTACCTAAGAGTACAGATAACGTTCTGCATTTGGGACTGACTTCCCTCATAGAGGATTATCGATTTATCCCAGACGACTTTCCATCGTCATGCAGCCCTGGACGTCCGTAAAAGCTTCGGAATCCAAAGAAGATGTAACATATGCCAGAGCCTTTCGTTGGCACACATCGCCAGGCTCTTTCATCATTGGTGAGTTCGGCATCAGTCTTTGGTCTTCTAACTCTATGTTCTCCGATAGTCATCAGAGTGGGTATCTCCTGATGAAGACATGGCCACATGAGATGACCATGGCAGACCATGAACATTCTCATGCGAGCTTTCCATTGGGAGAAAAGCTCAGGTGTGAATTTGGGTGGCTTTGTCAGACTGAAGCCAGAACTCCGTGGTTGTGAAGCAGCGGCAGTAGCAGGTTGAGGTGGATCAACATTTTCACTTCTTTGCTTCGATTTGGAAGGGGCTCTTGTGCACCTCCGAAGTTAAGGCGAGTGTTGAATAGCATGCTGCTTTCTTCGGCCATTGGTAAGAGTGAAAGAGTGGGATCTCTACTTGGAACAAATAGAACTTGCTCTGATACCACTTGTTGGTCCTGTGGAGCCTAGAGGGGGGTGAATAGGCTCTTATCGAAGCTCTTTTTGACTCTTTGTCACAACACTTATCTGGTCAAAAGATAGAAACAATGCGGAAGATAACCAGATAGTGGAAGTATTTTGTTTTATTATCAGTATGATAAGTGCAACAAAATGAAAGCAGTCTAAAGCTTGAAAGCTTTTAGACCTACTTAACAACTCACACTATGTTTACAAGTACACACACACACTAGCCTCTTAAATCTCTATGAGCTTTAGTACATGCACGCTCCTCTTTGTTTTCACAGAAGTTCTGTTTATAAATATACAAGTGTTGCTATTTATAGTGACATCCTCAAGGAACCTCGGAACTCGTTGTTCCGGATATTGTGCCCATTTACTGTCTCTCGGGAATCTCTCTGCATTAATTGCTGCGGATGTGGTCTTCAAGATCTTGGGTTTGCAACGCATGAGAGTCTTTGTAAGTTCCCAAGTGTAGTTAAAGTTGTGTCCACATATCCGGATGATCCACGTGTAAGATGCTTTAGGTTCTCAACAAGTTTGTCTTACATCGGGAAACAGCGAGCTGATGACTTTGATCACGAAGAGATAAGTTAAAGTAGCGTCTTCTTGAATCCGGTGTAAGGTTCCTTACTCCGTGCTTAAATTAAGCTCAGATCCTTACTCCGTAATACTGATTACTTACTCCGTATCAATTTGGTGCTGGAATCCTTGTTCCGAGTAAGCACTTCCTTACTCCGTATGAAAGAGAAGGTCGGAGTGCTTACTCCGCATCTGCACTTCCTTACTCTGCAACTAGTTTCCTTACTCCACATGAGTTAAAGGAACGGATAGCTTACTCGGTATCAGCACATCCTTACTCCGCATGAGTGAGTGGTTCGGATTCCTTACTCCGCATCTAGCTTCCTTACTCCGTAGAAGTACTTCTTTACTCCGCATGTATAGAAGACTCGGATTCCTTACTCCGTGTCTTCTATACTTTAGTCCGGTTGAGTGGAAGACTTATCTTTTTAACTCTGTTTTGACTCTCTTATTTCGTGCGACTTTGTAGACCAAGATTCTTACTCCGCATCTTTTAGACTGGGTCCGTTTGAAATATTAGATGTGGATTTCTTAGTCCGTAGCTTTTAGGTTCTTACTCCGCACGAATGATCCTTATTCTGTATGAGGTAAAAACTTGGTAATTTACCAAGTGTTTGACGACACTCATTCTCACCTGGATCAGGATTAAATATCCCGTCCTTAGCTTTGCTCACACGAGTGTAGATCCGGATGAAGATCATATCTTCTCGTAATGACTTAAGATAAAACAACAAAGGTCTCAAATCAAATTACATAGGGCTTTTTCAAGATCATCCAAATCCTGGGGCTTGATCCAACAGTTTCCATTCTTCTTCCAACTTGAATACAACTCGAACCAAGCATAATTTGGACTAGGTGCTTTTGAGAAAAGTATTTAAAATAACAAAACCAAGCGATCGATGCAAAAATCCGGCTGCACGGCACATTGCTCGTTATATGACCATATGACGTGCAGCTCCAAAAGCTCTGAGATTTTGCCCCAGGCTTCCTTGAAATGCGTAGAAGGCAGGACTGCAGTAAAATCCTTGCACGTCATAATGGTATATATGGCGTGCACTCTTGTTTTGCCTCCTCAGGCTGCCCTCTTTTGCCACAAGTCCCTTCTTTGGTAAATGAGGTGATTTGGCTGCAGTCCATGAGATGAAATTGCCTAAAAACCTGCCAAAACAGCTCAAAAACACACACATATATATATAGGCTAAGCAGTCTTCCTAGGGTGTTAGAGCAAATATCTAAGAAATATGGATAAATTAAGCTCTAATCATGCTCTTTAATACCCTAAATATGCACTAGAATAACGGCATAAATGCACGTTATCAAATACACCACACCTGAACCATTACTTGTCCCCAAGCAAAAACATACAAGCATGCAAAAATAAAATAAACTCATAGTCACACTGGAATGAAAATAAAGATAAAAATCAAGGAGAGTCATAGTTTCCTAGGCATGCAACTCTATCATGATGAGGTGGGAATTTAAGTAACCAAATGAATTATAATGTAGCTCATTCATGTCCATACCCCTAAATCCAACAACCATGCAGTCTCATCACTGAAAATTCAGACATTAGCAAGTATACCATGATAAAATAGCACCTAATTTCCCTTAAAGTTCTCACCTAGGATAAAGCTGCCTCACTCAAATATAAGCTCTCATTTCTCTCCACACAAGCCCAAGTACCATACCTAACAGAAATCAATGGGTGGAAAGTTCCTCCTACATTCTCCACTAGTTATTAATTAAGTACTTGCCAGGCAAACATGAGAGTTCCCTACTGTGCTCATCAAGGAAAACACCCCCTCAATGCTACTTTGTTTTGAAACTCACACACTATTCTAACTCAATGAACTCACACTCTACTCTAATAAACACACCTTGAGCCTAAGAGTTAACACTCTAAACAAACACGACTCAGCCATTGTGGCTTTAAAACAGCACAAGCACACAAACACAATACACATCAAGCCATAATGGCTTTTATTCTGAAATTTTATTTTTTTTCACACTTTTTTTTAAGTAATAACCTTACAAGGTTGCATTTTATGCTCTCCCTTGATGGATTATTCACTCCTTTTTTTTTACATAACACATAACTAAGGCTAGTTTTTCTAATACATAGCCCTTTGCCAATTTGCGAAGTAGGGAAAGAAAGAAATGCGTTGATGTCCCACATCCCATTACCCAATTACGTGATGGGCTTTTTTCACATTGTGCATCACAGCCTTCTACATATACAACACAACAAAACAGAAACTAGGATACATAGGAAGTCAAAGTGACTTGAATGACCTCGTATCACTAGCAACATACCAAGCACTGAGCACTAATAAGTAATCATCATGCTTACTTAACTCCTACCATTAAATAACCAATGTTAAAAGTTAAGAGGATCAAAGAAAACTATTACCCCATAAACCATGAATGTCACTCAAGGGCTAGAAAGAGGTTTTTCTCATTTTCCTTTTGGATTTTCTTTCACTCAACTCTAAGGGTCACTAAGTGTTATCCTAGCATGTCATGCTTAGCTAATATTCAAACTTCAGCTTCAAAAACATGGTGATATCATTCAAGAAGTAAATACATGCTTAAACCAAATCATAACACACCTTAATTACCTCAACACCCTTATCACAACATGATACTAATGTGGCATAAAAATTAAAATTTAAGCCAAAATTGCATACCTAGTATCCATGCCTCTCCACATGCAAATCACACAATGAAGCAACTCAAACAATCACACAAAATAAAAATAAAGGACAACAAAAACAAACAAACCAAACACTTAAACAAAAATAAGACATGCAATCACACAATATAAAGGACAAACAAGTGGCTCAAGCCACACTCCCCACACACACTTAAAAGTATGCTATGTCCTCATGGCATGAAGTAGAGAGTAAGAAGATACTTACCTGTCGGTGAATTTCCCTTTTCAAGGTGCAAAATGTGTCAAATGCCCTTGCATGATTCCCACTTGAAAATCCCTTGTGTTTTTGAGTTGCAGCTTTGAAAAATCCAGCTTTAGCTTGCGGTTGAGCCGCATTTGGGCTTTATTGAGTAGTCCTGAAGTCCAAATCCTAATAGAAAGGCCTGCAAAAGGGTTAATGAAGACCAAACTATATCTCCTGCACCATGGTTAGCAAATAGCAAGCAAAAATAAAATAAATATAAAAGAAAAGCAATTGGGTTGCCTCCCAACAAGCGCTTTTATTTAAGGTCTGTAGCTTGACCTTGTCATACTAAGCTCAACCAATGAATGAAAGGCTTTCATCCTTGCATTGTAAACCTCAGAAGTCATGTAGACCACAACAATTGGATGAATGAACCGCTGTGGGAGCCACTTGAACTCTTGATTCAAGTGTTGATAGGGAAACACCTCCACAAACTTATGGTTCTCCTTCCTCTCATTCCATCGAGGAGGTAACACAAATTCAACATACTCCACAATTGGAGTAGTCATGATGCACACATGGTTACCTCCCTTGTCAAGCACTTCCTTCTCTTGTATAAGGGAAGATGATTCTAAAGCAAACATAGTAGTGGTGGGCTCATGTAGCTTGTCTTCATAAAGAGTACCTTGGTTTAATGTGCCTTCAGATATGAGAATTATAGCATCATCATCCAAGATTTGTTGTTGCATCCTTGGGTTGTCATTTATTGGTTTCTCATGTTCTTCTAACACCCCAGAACAATTCAAGTCTTCCTCCTCTTCTTAGAAAGGAAAAAACTTCAAATTGTCCTCATAAGCTTCAACCATGGGAAGAGTTGAAGTGGATACATCACGTGGGCTATTAAATTGTGGTGGAGGGACCACCTCATCATAATGAAACATTGCCCTTTTTTCCACTTCTTGTTCTATAGCAGCATTAATGGTTTGACCAGCTAGAATGCGAGCTTCATCTTCGAGAATCATTATTAAACGAAAAACTCCCATTCTTGTGAGGCAGACGTCAAAGATTGATTCATGGAAGTTGGAGTGATGGCTTTGTAATTCTTTTTAGTTTTTATCTCTATGTCACCAGCAAAGGAGTTAGATGAGACTCCTTTATTTGCATTTTGAGCCATACTCGTCAATAATTGCTCCATATTTTTTATGGTAGTCTCCATACTTCCAAGCCTTTCATTCAAATCCTTTACCTCTCTTCTAGTTTCTTCATCTTTAACTTGGGGCTGCCACTCTTGTTGTTGATATGGACAATAATTGCCATAGAGTGGGGCTTCAAAGTAAGCTTCATCTTGATATTGCCCAACCCATCTGTTCTCAGAATATCCATTGAAGAAATCATTAAACTCCTTAGGTGGTGGCTCTTGTGGATAGTAGTCACCCTCAGGTTGGGTGTAAGTTGGCCATACTTCTCTACCATCTCCATTAATACTTCCACCATAATAATGAGGCTCCTGGTATGAATAACTGCTTGTGGGAGGATCATAGACAGTCCAATCCCAAGCACTATATGAAAATTGATCCGCTGCATGGCCTAGAACATAAACATGTTGGTCTGCCATCATTGAATCCTCCTCATCTCTCCCTTGGTTTTCCCACAAATATTTGTTAGATTGGATCATCCTTTCCAAACATTCTTCCATGGTTAGCTCCTCCTCATCTCCAACCTGTCTATCCATTGGAGTGCTTGAACCCCTTTTTTTCTTTTAGAAATATAGATAAGAAGCTGCGAATAATAAAAAAAACCTATAAAACAAAAACTGCAAAACCAAATATAAAGATGAACACCACTGAGGAATTTCCTCAAACACCTTGTGAACACTCTTGTAAGACACAACAGCAAACACACAAGCAACTCCAAACAATACTGAAAATAGATTTACTGAAGTAAAAACACACCCAAAATCAAAATTCCAACAAATTCAATCAATGTTGATTTTAAACAGACTATTAATCGTTGAATCCCCTAAAATAATGTCAATAATAATCCAGAAACCCATGAACAGAAGGGGGGAAGAGATAGATGGTCACTGTCTCTAGCCTTAATCTCCAGAGTATTCAGCAGTGCTTGATCTCTTCAAGTCCAGCTCTTGCAGAACACGTTCTGCCCTTCTAATCCCTTCTCCAGCCATCAGCCTTGCTCTCCTCTCCTCCAAGGTGGAGGAAGAACCCTAGGCGTGCCCCCCTCTCAAGATTGTTGTTTAGGGCTTGCTGCCCCCCTATTTATAGAGACACAAGGGGTGTAATGAATGCCCTAGCCGCCAGCAGTTGCCACTTATCAAAACGACGTAGTTTTGATAAGTAGTTTCCATTCTTCTTCCAACTTGAATACAACTCGAACCAAGCATAATTTGGACTAGGTGCTTTAGAGAAAAGTGTTTAAAATAACAAAACCAAGCGATCGATGCAAAAATCTGGCTGCACGGCACATTGCTCATCATATGACCATATGACGTGCAGCTCCAAAAGCTTTGAAATTTTGCCCCAGGCTTCCTTGAAATGCGTAGAAGGCATGACTGCAATAAAATCTTTGCACGTCATAATGGTCCATATGGCGTGCACTCTTGTTTTGCCTCCTCAGGCTGCCCTCTTTTGCCACAAGTCCCTTCTTTGGTAAATGAGGTGATTTGGCTGCAGTCCATGAGATGAAATTGCCTAAAAACCTGCCAAAATAGCTCAAAAGCACACACACACATATATATATATAGGCCAAGCGGTCTTCCTAGAGTGTTAGAGCAAATATCTAAGAAATATGGATCAATTAAGCTCTAATCATGCTCTTTAATACCTAAATATGCACTAGAATAACGGCATAAATGCACGTTATCGTTGCTTGGTGTGTTGCTAGTGATACAAGGTCATTTAAGTCACTTTGACTTAAGTCACTTTGACTTCTTGCGTATCCTAGTTTCTATTTTGTTGTGTTGTATATGCGAGAAGGGTATAATGCACAATGTGAAAAAGCCCATCACTTAATTGGATAATGGGATATGAGACACTCGTTGCACTTTTGTCTCTCCCTACTTAGCAAAATGGCAAGAGGTATGCATTAGAAAAAGCCAGCCCTATTTATTTGTCATGTAATAAAGAGATTGAGTTACATGTTTCTCTCCCTATAGCAAAGAAAAAGGCAAATAAAAAAAAATATTTTCAGAATAAAAGCCACAACGACTTGATGTTTATATGTGTGATTGTTTAATTTTAAAAGCCACAATGGCTAAGTTGTGTTTGTTTTGAGAGTGTTGAGCTCAATTTTTTAGCTCAAGGTGTGTTTTATCTGTTTTTAGAATAGCATGTGAGTTTCCAAATAAAGTAGAATAGAGGGTGTGTTTTCCTTGATAAGCACAATAGGGAACTCTCATGTTTGCTTGGCAAAAACTTGACCAATAGTTAGTGGAGAATGTAGTGAGGAGTTTACCACCCCTTTGTTAATTATTAGGTATTTTTATTGGGCTTGAGGATGAGAGAAAAGAGAGTTTATATTTGATTAAGGCATCTTTATCCTTAGTGAGGACTTTAAGGGAAGCTAGATGCTATTTTATCATAAAATGGTTCTTGATATCCGAGTTTTCGATGATGATATTGCATAGTTGTTAGACTTAGAGGTATGGACATGAATGAGCTAAATTATGATTCATTTTAGTTACTTAAGTTCCAATATCATCATGATAGAGTTGCATGCTTAGGAAACCATGAGTCTCCTTGATTGTTATTTTATTTATGTTCCTGTTTGACTGTGTGTTTGTTTTCTTTTTGCATGCTTGTATGTTTTTGCTTGAGGACAAGTAATGGTTCAAGTGTGGTGTGTTTGATAACGTGCATTTATGCCGTTATTCTATTGTATATTTAGGGTGTTTATTAAGAGCATGATTAGAGCCTAATTGCACCATATTTCATATATATTTGCTCTAACCCTTAGGAAGATATTATTGCCTATATACATGTGTTTTTGAGTTGTTTTGGCAGGTTTTTAGGTGATTTTTTCTTCGGGATACATTAGTTAAACCATCTTATCTACTAGCGACGAAACTTGTGACAAAAGATGAGCTCAAAAGGAGGCATTTTTGATGTGCACGTGATATGGGTCAATATCACATGCAAGCGTATTATGGCATGGGAGCCTTCTACATGATGCAAGGAAGCTTGGGAATGAATTTTAGAGCATTTGGAGCTTGCACGTGATATGGCATTGTCACGTCCAATATCATGTGCAGCCATATTTTTGCAGAGTGACCTTTGTTTTGTTATGCTGATAATACTTTCCTAAAAAACCTTGTACATATTTTGCTTGGTTTGAGTGGTATTAAGGCTGAAAAGGGGATTTGATGTCACTTAAACTATGCCGTTTCGATAAGTGATGACAGCTGGTGGCTAGGGCGCACCTTAAACACATTCAACAGCCCTATAAAAGGGGAAAGAACACCTCTTGGAAAAGAGGGGAATTCAACAGACGTTTTTGGAGAGAGCAGACCCTTGGGAGACATCTTGGAGGGCCGAAGAAGATCTGGAATTGAAGAACAACTAGGGTTGAAGTTTCTCTTGCACTTGGTTCTGATATGATGTATGTTAATGATTTATGCTTAATTATCATCATGTGTAAGTAGTCTTCTCAATCTAGGGGAGCAATGTAGCCACTATGCTATTGTAATGATTTTATGAATATTGGGTTTGGTTAAATGAGATCTGTATGTTTTATGAATCTGTTCTTTATCTTCTACATCTAGGCAGTGTACACCTAGGTTTCTTAGCCTTAGTCTGGGGCTGACCTTGAGATTCATAGCATATTTATGATTGGTGTGACCATTATCCTTTTAGAAGTGTGATATATTGGCTTTGTATGCTGCTTCCATGATGACCATTTAGGCATACAACACTTAAAAGATTTGACAATGACCATTTGCAGTACCTTGGTTCGTATATAGCATGCTATCATTTAAACAACCCCAAGAACCTTAAAATCAGTAAAAACAACATATGGAGGTGAAATTGTGACCCTAGAAGCTTTAGTCCTTTGAGTTTTAATTCCAAACATTCTCTGCTATCTCAATTACATTTTAAACTTTCATAAAACCATAAAAATTAAGTCCTAAAGGGAAAAACATAAAAACATATTGCCAAGACATTTTATAGAACATGAGTAGTTTGGTGTTTTGATTTAAAAGCTAGAAAACTAGGCCTGTAATTAAGTTGTGCGTTGATGTAATTTCATTTTGGGCCATAGGACAATTTGTTAGCTTTGGGCCTGTAATTAGAGGATGTACAAACACCATTGTAACATGTAAATTGTAAAAAAAAAAAAAGCAAAAAAAAGGCAAAAAGAGAAAAAAAAAAGAGAAAAGAGAAAAAGAGAAAAAAAATGACCTTATTTTGTTTTGGATGACACACTATCACACACATCACTTATTTTTATCATTTTTGCATTTAGTTTTTTTTTTAAGAAAAAAAATTGTTTTAAAAAAAACTCCTTTTTTTAATAGACAATAATATAAAAACATTTTCTAAAATTTAAAAAAAAAAAATCTTTTCAAAAAAAAAAAAACAAACAAGCAAACAAACAAACAAACAAAAAAACTTTTCAAACTCAACTTTTTAGAATTTTCAAATACTTTTTTTTCAACACTTGGCCTTTTGTTTTCCTTTACCATTAAAAAAACAAACTTTTTTTATCATCTTGGCTTAATTTTAATATGCACTTAAAACTTTTCTAACACTTAAATTTGTATGTGCTTTTTACTTTTTCTTATTATCATTAATAGCATGCGCTTTAAACATAATTTCAACTTCGATTTCACTTTATATTTAAGTTTTAACTTAGAACACATCATAGGACCTTCCTTAAAGGTTTAGGATAAATTGAGTTTAATTTTCAACTTTAACAAAAAATTTAGAAACAAAATGTAAAGATCAAATCATTAGGACTTCTTTTAGATGTTTAGGGTAAATTGAATTTAACTTTACTTTAATAAATAATTTAGAAAAAATAAAAGGAGTAGACTTTTAGGTTATATGTAAATTTCACATCACTTTTAGGCTAATTAACTTTAGGTCAAGTAATTAAAACAAGTAAGAAACCTCCAAATCTTAAGATAGGTACCGAAAGGGCGTTGTGGGGATACTAGTCCTTCCCCACGCGTGACCAATTCCCAAGCCCATCTCTAGGCAGCATAGATAATTTCCTTTTAGGTGACCAACCGCAACCCAAAAACGGTTAGCGGTGACTCCATAATTTTCATCACCATTCAGATGAAGGTTAGGGGGAACCGCATCCCAAAAGTAGTTTTCCTCTCGAACGAAATCCAATGATGACAGGGATCACCAAGGATCTGATCCTTGTTATGTACACTGGACCATGTCCTCCTGCTTTTCTTACTTGAATCTTCTCCAAGATTGGACTCTCCCTTCTCTTCCTCATCAGACTTCTCTGAGTTTGTGTCCTCATTCTTCTTTTCCTTTTCATGCTTAGACTTTTCTTCTTCCTGAGTTTCTTCTACTTCAAAATCTGGATTCTTATCCTTAGATACATCTTTCTTCCAGTTCTCATCAACCTTAACTTCGCTTGAAGTTATTACTTTTCCGAGCCTTGGAGAAATACTTTATAACCCTTGGTCTAATACGAGTATCCAACAAATGTACCCTCCTTAGATCTAGCATGAAACTTTCCTCTTCCTTGCTTCTTTATTTTTACAAAGCAAGGACTTCCAAATATTCTGAAGTATTTGGCTGTTGACTTCTTCCCACACCATAATTCATAAGGTGTGCAGTCTGTTCTTGGTCTTAGAGTTATTATGTTCAGGAGGTGTCTGTTGTTCTTGTTGGCTCTGTCCAAAACCTTGCATGTAGATTCGCTTCTAGCAGTAAGGTTCTGCCCATTTCAATGATAGCCCTGTTCTTCCTTTCAACAACTCTATTTTGTTGTGGAGTTCTTGTTGTCGATAGTTGATGCTAATGTAATGACCCGTATTTTTGGGATGTGAGGAGTTAATCTCAATTTTGCCTTTTTGGGTGGAAATTGTTGGGTTTTAGGGAGTTTTATTTCTACACACTTTGGCTAAATCATCTTGTATGTTGATGAGCAAGCAAGAGGCAAAATTTGAGCCCAAAAGGAGGTGCCCGCGACAATGGTTGTCACGGGCAGAGTTATTTTTGCATGGAAGCCTTCCTAATGTTGTTCTAAGGCTTGTGGCAAAATTCTAGAACATTTGGAGGTGCCCGTGAGAAGGGTTTTTCTCACGTGCAGCCTCCATTACCCTTGTTTTATTGTTCTGATACTCTTTTACTAAAGGACCATGGTGAAATTATGAGTGTTTTGTCCTGTGTGGTTGCAAAAAGGTTGTAGTCTGTCATCAAAACTACGTCGTTTTGATGCTAGGATTCATTTAATCAAAACTACGTCGTCTTGGGGTTTGAGTTGTCTATATAAAGAGGTGAAGGCTCCTTGTTCTACGTTTAGGGTTCTCATCTTCAGCCACCGCAGCCATCGCAGAGAGAGAGAGAGAGAAGAGTTCTGGCCATTGCTGCTGTGGTGTTTCTCGTGGGCGGACGACGTTTGGCATGGGAGCAGGATTGTTGCTGCAGTGAGGTTGGATATCGTTATTGTTGTTATATTATTTATATGTAAATTCATATAGGTGTGACCTCCTATATGAATATTGCCCTTCAATGGCGTCTTGGTGTGATTCTGAGGTTGGGTTGGCAGTGCATATTAAATGTTCGATAAAATGGCTGAGTGAATATGTCTATGTGAATATGTCTAGTACGTGTTTTGTAATGATCCGTGTTTTGTGGCATGTAAGAAGTTAACCGAAGATGCCTTGTGAGTGGAAATTGTTGGGTTTTAGGGAGTTTGCTAACATGCTTTTATGCCCTAGGAAGATGCTATTTGCATATACAGGGTGTTTGGGTTTTGTCCGGTTTTGGAGGTTGATTTTGACCTAGTAGATGGGCTCAGATGAATTGGCGTGCAGACCAAAAGATTCTTAAAATGATGTCTTCTATCTACCACAGAAGTTTCAGAGCCAAAGGCCTTGAAAGCCAATTGGACCAATTGGCGTGCAAGCATTTTTCTGCATATCAGCCTTCTACATGATGCAAGGAAGCTTGGGGTAGAATTTCACAGCATTTGGAGCTGCAAGTCAATTGGGGATATGGCATGCAATATGGCGTGCAGCCATATTTTTGCACCGTCACCTTGGTTTTGTGATTCTAAACATCTTTTCCCAAAGGGGTATGTTGGAATTGTGGATATTTTGTCGTGTGTGGGTGCGGAAAGGTTACAACTTGTATGATCAAAACTACGTCATTTTGATGCTGGGATTCACTTAATCAAAACTACGTCGTTTTGATGCTGTGATGCCTATATATAGAAGTGAAGACTCCTTGTTCTAGGGTTAGGGTTCTCTTCAGCCTTTACAGCCGTCGCAGAGAGAGAGAAAAAGAGAGAGAGAGAGAGAGAGAGAGAGAGAGAGAGAGAGAGAGAGAGAGAGAGAGCTAGAGAGAGGGAAGGAAGGAGAGCTGCTGGCTTGCTGCCGGAGCATCTTGCGTGGGGAGGACGGCGTCTAGTGCGGGAGCAAGAGCAGGAGGATGTTTTCAAGGTAGGGGTTCTATTCTTCCTTGTACCTATCCCAGGGTTTTAGCCTTGTGGTAGTCGATTTTGTAATCTAGATATATATATATTATATGTAAATCCATATAGGTGTGATCTCCTATATGGATGTTGGCCTTCAGTGGCATGTATGGGGATGAGATTAGGCCTGTGTGGCACTGCACACTAGGTGTTTGATATTATGCCTGTGAGGCCATGCATGTTATGCGATTGATGTTATGCCAGTGTGGTTATGCCTGAAAAGTGTTTGATGTAATGTCTGTGAGGATATGCATGCTAGGTGTTTGATGTTATACCAGGGTGGACATGCATGTTAAATGTTTGTTGTTATGCCTGAATAACTGAGATATATGTTAAATGTTTGTTGTTATGTCTGTGGAGCCTAAGAAGTCTGAGAGGCTGAGGCAATGCATGTGTACCCGTGGAGCCTGAGAGGCTGAGTTGATGTCAGTGAGACTGACTGTGGAAACTATGCCTGAGAGGCGGTTAAATCACTTGTGGTTTGTGTAGTGGAGAATTGTAACTACTGATGTGGTTTGTTATTATCTGTTGAAATTATTGTAACACGACACTGCACTTGTACACATGGCATGTAGATGCTAGGAGCATGGGATGGGTTGGGGAGACATGATCCCTACTGAGCTGTGGATGCTCACCCCTCCTACTATGGTGTGTTTTCTTGCAGGAACCTACAGGCGTTAGGTGGGAACACCAAGGTGGAAGAGTTCTGTTTTGTGGCTTTGTTTTATGTTATTGGCGTTATGTAATTTTGTTGAGGCATTGTAACCCCAACGGGGAGATATTGTAATGAAGTTTGAAACACAATAAAGGCATGTGGTTTGAATTTAATAATTATGTGATTTTGGTTTCTGAAAATAAAATGTGAAGTGTATGTTGTATTCTACCCCTTTATCCAAACCCGGATAAAAGGAGGGTCACGTACCTATTTCCTCGGGTTGGAAATCCGGGGCGTGACATGTTTAATAATATGCCGGTATGGGTGGATTTGTGAGTTTGTAAAGGTGTGCATGCTAAGTGTTTGATTTTATGCCAAAGTGGCTGGGTTTGTACATTTGTGAATGTGTGCCTACTAAGTGTTTGGTTTTATGCCTGAGTGGCTATGTGTACTATGTTTTGTGGAACCCGGTGGCTGTGGAAGCCCGGAACTGTTTTGTGAAACCCGGTGGCTGTGGAAACCCGGGACTATTCTTGGAACCCGGTGGCTGTGGAAGCCCGAGACTGCTCTTGGAACCTGGTGGCTGTGGAAGCCCGGGATTGTTCATGTGCTAGCCTGTGTGGATGTGGAAATAATTGTATTTGCTGATTTGGCTTGTTATTATATCTGTTGAAATAATTGTATCACGACACTGCACTCACTACAAGAGAAATAGCATTTAACGACACTTTTTTTTAAGCTTTTAACGACACTTTTGAAAAGTGTCGCCGAAAACATATTAAGAAGACACTTTTTAAAAAGTGTCATCAAATATAAGACTATTAACGACACTTTCCATGAGGTGTCGCCTGTTATTTTTATTAACGACATGTTTGTGTTAGTGTCATCAAATCTGCTCCATTTTTCGTTTTCGCGGGCGCCAGAATTCTAAATTGTGCGTTTTGTGTGGCGAAATAATTTCGTCGCGTCGATCATCATCATAAATTGAACGCACCACACGTACTCGCTTTGAAGGCAATTTCTTGGCGATCGTCTTCCCCCATCTCTTGCAGATCGACTCTGGTTATTGCGCTCGCCACTACTACTCACTCACTTTTTTTTTTTCGCTTGGGTTTTTGCCATGTATATTTTCTAATTATTAATTGTTTTTCTTGCGCGCTAGGGATTCGGCTCCTTCACCCCACGGCAGCGTTTCCAGCCGCTAGCTCTGGCTCCAGCGTCTCCACCCGGCAGCCACGTTCCACGGCAGCTGTCATGCCCCAATTTCCTTCCACTTGGAAATGAGTAGTGACTGCCCATGCCCGCACCCGAAGGGACAAGGGGTTGGTGCAAGCACCTTAAAAGGACTTCGGCACCTGGTCTTGTCCCAAACCTGCACAACCAGGCTAACATGCCAAGGGGCATGCTCCTGCTCCCAAACCATGCACACAAACACAAATTCAATAACAACATCTCATTTCATTTCATTTGAAAGACTAAATGTTTATTACAACCCAGTCAGGGAAAAACCCCTATGAAGCCAGGTGTACTGTTACAAATAAAACCAAACCAAATTCCAGAACATAAAACCACGAGCACGACAAAGGAAATAACATAAAACTCCCAGCCTCAGGGACCTAGCTCCTCAGCCTTCACCTATCGCCTGCTAAACCCTGCAAAAGGACAGTTTATAGGAGGGGTGAGTAAACCATAACTCAGTAGGGATCCAGTCTCCCCAGACCCGTCCCGCTCTACAACATGCATGATATGTGTATGCTTGTGCTCGTGTCGTGCCTAAGGCTAAAGCAAAGAAACATCACCCAATAAACACTCTTTACCTGAGCTCGCACTGAAGGGCAGAGGACACCCCGCCACCACAGCGACATGACATACCACATCCAGGCGAATGTTGCATGGACACCAATGCAACATTTTCCACCCGAGTCAGATATGGTCAACCACCTCCTCGGGCGCCATACCTACCCTCAGGAATGGGTGTAGACTTAGCCCACCGTCGTGAGTACTACACCGAGACTCAGGACCACGTCCTGGCCAAATCTCAAAGGGGTCCAGCTATTGTGCCTGGCCCATATCTCAGCTCGGTCTCAAACAGACCAACAAAACAAAGATAGCATTACATCTCGACATGTAAACTCAAGACAACATTTACACTTTATTTCAGAGGGACCAACATGGTCAGATACAAGCCACACACATCAGCCTCACAGGCTTTTTTATCAAATACAAATCAAACACAATACACACCAGCACACACGGGTATATCATCGACACCCATATACAAGGTCTCACAGGCATTATATTGAATACATGGCATGCAGGCCTCACAGGCATTTTATCAAATACATAGTGTGTAGGCCTCACAGACATTTCATCAAACACATGGTGGGCATAAACAAACCCAGAAAATCCTCAGGCCAAATTCAACATCAGAATCAACAAAACATGCCACTGAAGGCCAACATCCATATAGGAGATCACACACCTATATGGATTTACATATATATATATATATATATATATATATATATATATATATATATAGGCGAATATCCTAGAACAGAGGAGAGTTAGGAAGAACATGAATCCCTACCTCAGACTTTTGTCCTAACCTCTACGCTAGACACCTTCCAACGACGCGAACCACCACGGCAATCGCCCGGAGATCCTCTCTCTCTCTCTCTCTCTCAGTAGCAATTGCCGAAAAAAGAAGAACACAAGAACCCTAAACTCAAACTCAAGCCCTCATTATATAGACACTACCCACATCAAAACGACGTAGTTTTGATTAAGTAAATCCCAGGATCAAAACGACGTAGTTTTGATCACACAAGTTAGCACCTTTCCGCACCCATATAGGCCAAAATACTCAGAATTTCAACATGGTTCTTTGGAGGAAGATCATTAGAATGTCAAAACCAAGGGAACCATGCAAAAATATGGCTGCACGCCAATTTGAACGTGAATTCCCCAATTCACGTGCAACTCCAAATGCACTCCAAATGC
Source organism: Taxillus chinensis (assembly GCA_023512835.1). Taxonomy (NCBI): domain Eukaryota; kingdom Viridiplantae; phylum Streptophyta; class Magnoliopsida; order Santalales; family Loranthaceae; genus Taxillus; species Taxillus chinensis. Next base: position 22,404,615 of record CM042087.1, on the reverse strand, counting down.
ACTCAAACTTCACCCCTAGCCTCCTTGCATCATGTAGAAAACAACCACACTTGTACGTGAAATGGACCCATTTCACGTGCACCTCACATACACGTCTGTTTGGCCTGAAACTTCTGTGGTAGATAGAGGACATCATTCTAAGCATCTTTTCTTTTGCACGTGAATTCATTTGAGCCCATTCACTAGGTCAAAATCTAGAAAAAAAACTCTACTCAGAAGGCAAAACTGTGACTAACTCAAGGTATGGGTCCTTATATCCTCTCCCCCTTAAGACTTTTCGTCCTCAAAAAGAAAAGGAGGAATGAAAGAAAACAATCACAACCAATGCATAGGCCTCTAACACCCTCTAGCACAAATTAATACACAACAAATCACAAATTATTTCACACATTTATACACTCCACATGGTCATGTAACGATGTTATATTCTCAGGTTACCTAACTAGTTGGGCAAATACCTGATTATGTTGAAGTTTGATGCTTGCCCTCCTCCCTTCCTTCAGAGTTGTTCGTCCTCAAACAGATCAGGATAATGAGCACGCATCTCAGCCTCACGTTCCCAGGTCTCTTCCTCTAGCCCTCGGTGTTGCCACAACACCCGAACCAACGGAATAGTCTTACCTCACAGCTACTTCTCGCGCCTATCTACAATACGGATGGGTGCCTCGACAACAGACACATCCTCTCCAAGATCCAGGGTACCCCAATCTAGCACGTGTGTGGGATCTTGATGATATTTCCGCAACTGGGATACATGGAAAACATTATGAACTCTGCTCAAACTAGGTGGTAACGCCAACCTATAAGCAACAGGTCCAACTCTGCTCAAAATCTCGAACGGTCCAATGTACCGAGGGGACAACTTGGACCCAGTCCCAAATCTCTTATGCCCTCTCCGTGGAGAAACACGAAGGAATACGTGGTCTCCCACCAAAAACTCCAACGGTCGGCGTCGGCGATCTGCATAAGACTGCTGTCTTCTCGAGTCTGTAGAAGGCGTTGCCGAATCAGTTGAACTTTTGCCGTAGCCTCCTGGACCAATTGAGGTCCTAACATAACCGCCTCTCCAGCCTTCGCCCAACATAATGGAGACCGACACGATCGGCCATACAATGCCTCAAACGGGGCCATCCCAATCGAAGACCGTAACCGTCATTATAGGCAAACTCCACCAAAGGAAGGTGGGAAGCCCATGATCCTCCAAAATCAAGTACACAAGCCCTCAACAAGTCTTCCAATGTTTGAATGGTCCTCTCGGACTGACCATCAGTCTTAGGATGGAATGCGGTACTCAAATTAAGTCGGGTTCCTAATGCTTCCTGCAGACCTCCCCCAAACCGGGATGTAAACCGCGCATCCCTGTCCGAAACAATAGACAAGGGCACTCCGTGCAGGCAGACAATCTCATCAACATACAACTGGCTTAACGTGCCGATAGAGTCACGCTCTCGAATTGCCAAGAAATGGGCTGACTTAGTTAAGCGGTCCACTATGACCCAAATCATGTCCTTCCTCCCAGAAGTAGTAGGAAGTCCCATCACGAAGTCCATGGTAATATGCTCCCACTTCCACTCAGCTACAGGTAAAGGCTGCAATTGACCAGCGGGTCGTTAGTGCTCTGCCTTCACTTGCTGACAGGTAAGGCACCTGGAAACAAACTCTGCTACCCTCCGTTTCAGCCCCGGCCACCAGAACTGTGCGCGAACAGCATGATACATCTTAGTTCCTCCTGGATGTACAGCCAAACGGGAATGATGAAATTCCCTCAACACATCCTCACGCAAGGGAGGTGGTACTATCAAACGCCCCCGAAATTTCAGCTCATGCTCAACTCCTTCTGTCCAGCTCTCTGACAGCTCTCCGGCCTCTATCTGGGCTCGGATCACCTCACAGTCCACGTCGCCTAACTGTCCCTCACGGACACACTGATACAACTCTGGTATCACAGTGAGAGGACACAGGATAGCTCCCTCACTACTAAAAGCAGGTTGCACCTGAAGCACTGCCAACTGCTCCATCATTTTCCATTCTCTCATGGAAACCTCAGCTTTCCCTTTTCTACTTAGCGCGTCGGCTACTAAATTTCCCTTCCCAGGCGTGTAGGAGAGCGTGAAGTCAAACATTTGCAGGTACTCTACCCACCTCCGTTGTCGCAAATTTAGGTCTCTCTCGGGTGAAGATATCTGTAGGCTTTTGTGGTCGGTATATACCACAAATTTCTCTCCCAACAGGTAATGTCACCAAGACTTCGAGCAAAAATAACTGCTGCTAACTCCAGGTCGTGTCTTTGGGTAGTTTTGCTCATGGGACCTCACTGTCGCGAGCCATATGCTATGACTTGGCGTTCTTGCATCAGAACACACCCCAGTCCAACGCGAGACGCATCACAATACACCTCGAATGGCACTCCCTCCTGCGGTAGACTCAACACCGGTGCGGTAGTCGGGCGAGTCTTCAACTCCTCGAATGCTCTGCTGGCACTTGTCCGTCCACTCGAATTTGGCGCCCTTCCGTGTAAAGAGCTGTCATGGGCGCCGCCAACCGAGAAAACCCTTCCACAAAACACCGGTAATACCGCCGGACCCAAGAAACTCCGGATCTCAAAAACATTTGTAGGCCTCTTCCAAGATGCTACGGACTCAATCTTGGTTGGGTCCACTCTAACTCCTTCGGTGATACCACATGCCCAAGAAAATGCACCTCTCGCATCCAAGTCACACTTGCTAAATTTAGCATACAAGTGATGATCTCGTAGCGCCCGCAACACCACGGCCAAGTGCTCCTCATGCTCGGCTTGGGTTTTGGAGTACACAAGGATGTCGTCAATAAATACCAGCACGAAGGAATCCAGGTATGGGGCAAATACCTGATTCATTAGATGCATGAACACGGCAGGTGCGTTCGTGAGCCCAAAAGGCATCACTAACCACTCATAGTGTCCGTATCTGCACCTGAACGCCGTCTTAGGGATGTCTTCGCTCCTGACCCTCAATTGATGATATCCCGAACGCAGATCGATTTTTGAGAACCACCGTGCTCCACTCAGCTGGTCGAATAAGTCATCGATCCGCGGCAAAGGGTATTTGTTCTTTATCGTTACTTGATTCAGCTTCCGATAATCAATGCAAAGTCACAACGAACCATCTGCCTTCTTAGCAAACAAGACCAGTGCACCCCAAAGTGAGGTACTAGGATGGATAAAACCTTTATCTCCCAGTTCCTTTATTTGCTTCTGAAGCTCCCGCAACTCAGCAGGTCCCATCCGATATGCTACTTGTGAGATGGGTCCCACCCCTGGCAACAGTTCAACCGTGAACTCGATACTTCTGTGTGGAGGCAACTCCAACAACTCCCCAAGAAAGACATCCTGGAAATTTTCGACAACATCTGGCCACACCCTTTTCTCTAAGTTACCTTCCTCCTCAAAGGTTAGGGTGGCAAGCCTATGGGTAATATTGCCCCATAGCTCCCTCGTCGGTCCCAGCTCTCCCAAAGATTCCTATCCCATTCACCCCGGTAGGGTACAGGAAGATCCTGTGGGTGTAGTAAATGATACTCGTCGCCTATAGCGGTCAATCTTAGCCTGAAAGGCCATCAACCAGTCCATCCCCAGAATCAAACTAAAAGTCTTCATGGGCATTACGTACAAATCAAATGAGAGGTCAACCTCTCCTATCGTAAGCGCACACTCTCGACACATTTGGTGGATCAACTCCACACCTCCCATTGGGGACTCGACCCTCAGAGGTCTATCAACCTCCACACAATCAAGTCCAAGGCTCTCCACCAAGGACTTAGCAATCAGGGAACACGAAGCTCCGGTATCAAACAATGCAGAACAACGGTGCGAGATATTAGAATAGTACCTCGAACCACCAAAGGTCCAGCCCCACCTTCCTCGGAGGGTGATGGTAAATCCTCCATTTCAGCTGGTGCTGAGGTAAGCGCGAACACTCTGCCTTGGCCTGCCCCACCACTAGCCTCACTTGCCTTCCCTTTTGTTCCGGCCTGCAGTCCACTAGGACGCCCCTACGATCCTCCTTGTGGTTGCCTCTCCCCCTGTGGCCTAGTGTGACTGGAACCAGCCTGACTGGCCTGCCACGAATGTGCTGGCTTAGGGACTGGGGCCTAAAATTGGGTCCCACCCTACTCCCTTGTGCTAAGCTTCCAGCTCCCCAGGCTGTTCCCCTTGCTTGAAACACACCTTGCTGATGTGTCCTACCTTCCCACAGGCTATGACACGTCAAGGTCGCTTGGGGCACTCACGTTTGACGTGCCCCTGACAGCCACAACAGTACACCCGCTTGGGAAGTTCCCAAAGACTCCCCTGTCCTCCAAAGTAATGGGATCTGGGCGGAGCCATTGAAGCTTGGCCCCTATCCTTGGGAAAAGTCCCACTCCCGGGCTCAACCTTCTGCCTCTTGGTTTCACCGTGCTTGTCGCGCGCGCTCTGCCACATCCGCTCCTGGTGAGCCTGTCTTCCCTCCTCTAATCCTCTCTCAACAATCTTGGCGGCGTCCACGACTTCAAGGCTAGGTCTTCGGTCGCAAGATCTCTACCCTTTGCTTTAGGGCAGGTTTGAGACCCATGGTAAACTTATGGGCCTTCAGGTGCTCCCTTGATATTGCTTCTGGAGCAAACCGACTCAGCCCCCGGAAATCTCGCTCATACTCTACTACTGAGCGCGATCCCTGCTTTAGGCTGCTGAACTCCTCCCGCTTCTGCCACAGCAATGACTCTGGAAAGAACTCCTCATGGAACAACTGGAGGAACTCATCCCAGGCCATGGTCTCCATGTCCCGGCTTCCTGAGATGTTAAGCCACCATTCCAAGGCTTCCTCCTCCAACTACCGGACTGCTAGTCTCACTTTGTCTTCCTCCCGGGGTCGAAGAAAGGAGAACACATGCTCGATCTGCCGCAGCCAGTGCTCTGCTCCTAGAGGTTCAGCTCCTCCCTTGAACCTTGGTGGATGTTCCTTTCGGAACTGCGTCAACACGTCTCCCTCTTCCCGCCTCATCGGCACTTCCTACCTACACGGAGGTTCCGCCTCACGGGGTGGAGAGGGTGGCACTGCCTGTCGTGCCATCATCTCCTGACGCACCTCGTTTAGGATCTCTCCCCTGAGGTCCTCACGCATGCCTTGCACGTTCTCACTTAGGGCCCGGACTTGGGCCATGATCCGCTCCAGGGGATCATCGCCCTCTACATGTTGTCCTTTTTCCTCTCCAGCACGTGCAAAAGATTCATCTTCTACAGCTGGAGTAGCTCGGGTTACTCTCCTAGGAGGCATAGTCTACATAATTTAAACCAAACTAGGATCAGCTTCTCTCAAGCTCTACACACCCTCATCCCCATGGGCCATGAGGTACTCAAGCAACGTTTTACATTTAAACACACAGGTAAATCACGAAGTACACAGCGGCAATTCATAGCAACAAGCCTCACCGCGAAAATCACCGAATTTCACAGCAACAAAGTTTTATTTTTCGCAACAAGTTTCAGCAACATAGCATGTCCAATCACGATACTCATACTGAAATTAAACTAGTGCCCTAATGCCAATGCATGTATGCACCCTCAACCCAAATGCAAATGCCCTACTCCTTGGTCTAACTACCCCTGAGTACACCCCCAGAAGACCAGGATAGGACCACGTTGATCAGGCGTGTCCTATACCGCCTCCTAAGAGTCTCAGAAGCAGCCAGGCCTCCCCACTATCCTAGGTCCACCAGACCATGAACTATCGCTCTGATACCATATTGTCACGCCCCAATTTCCTTCCACTTGGAAATGAGTAGTGACTGCCCATGCCCGCACCCGAAGGGACAAGGGGTTGGTGCAAGCACCTTAAAAGGACTTCTAGCACGGGTGCTATCCCAAACCTGCACAACCAGGCTAACATGCCAAGGGGCATGCTCCTGCTCCCAAACCATGCACATAAACACAAATTCAATAACAACATCTCATTTCATTTCATTTGAAAGACTAAATGTTTATTATAACCCAGTCAGGGAAAAACCCCTATGAAGCCAGGTGTACTGTTACAAATAAAACCAAACCAAATTCCAGAACATAAAACCACGAGCACGACAAAGGAAATAACATAAAACTCCCAGCCTCAGGGACCTAGCTCCTCAGCCTTCACCTACCGCCTGCTAAACCCTGCAAAAGGAGAGTTTATAGGAGGGGTGAGCAAACCATAACTCAGTAGGGATCCAGTCTCCCCAGACCCGTCCCGCTCTACAACATGCATGATATGTGTATGCTTGTGCTCGTGTCGTGCCTAAGGCTAAAGCAGCAAACATCACCCAATAAACACTCTTTACCTGAGCTCGCACTGAAGGGCAGAGGACACCCCGCCACCACGGCGACATGACATACCACATCCAGGCGAATGTTGCATGGACACCAATGCAACATTTTCCACCCGAGTCAGATATGGTCAACCACCTCCTCGGGCGCCATACCTACCCTCAGGAATGGGTGTAGACTTAGCCCACCGTCGTGAGTACTACACCGAGACTCAGGACCACGTCCTGGCCAAATCTCAAAGGGGTCCAGCTATTGTGCCTAGCCCATATCTCGGCTCGGTCTCAAACAGGACCAACGAACAAAGATAGCATTACATCTCGACATGTAAACTCAAGACAACATTTACACTTTATTTCAAGGGACCAACATGGTCGGATACAAGCCACACACATCAGCCTCACAGGCTTTTTATCAAATACAAATCAAACACAATACACACCAGTCACACAGGTATATCATCAGACACCCATATACAAGGTCTCACAGGCATTATATTGAATACATGGCATGCAGGCCTCACAGGCATTTTATCAAATACATAGTGTGCAGGCCTCACAGACGTTTCATCAAACACATGGTGGGCATAAACAAACCCAGAAAATCCTCAGGCACTTATGTTATCTTACTTTCTGTATGTTGCGTGTCTATTTTTTTTTAAAATGGGATTTATATTAGTTGTATTGATCATTTGGTTACATTGCTTAACCTGGAATATTGTAACAGCTGAGGACCGCAATTGAGAAAAGCACTGCTATGTTTGACAAGGAGACAGCACAAGAACGATTGTCAAAACTATTTGGTGGTGTTGCTGTCTTCAAGGTGTGTTCTTATCATAAATAATTTGATGTCACGTTCCTTTAATTAAATTGATGCCCTTATTGCTACACTTCATTTTTTGTTAGGTTGGAGGAGCTAGTGAGGCTGAGGTTGCTGAAAGGAAAGATAGGGCCACAGATTCTCTTAATCTTGCAAAGAGCAAGAAGGAAGAGGGAATTCTTCCAGGTAGCTTGCTTGCAATTCTGTCCGCCCATTTGTTGATTAATATCCTCTGAAACTAAATATTTAAAAGTTCTATGTATGGATTGTAATTGAAGTTGGGTATATCTTTATATTAAAATGCAAAGCCTAAGATTTGACTTTAATTTCTTATTAGAATTTTAGATATCTTTGGCTAACACCAAATTAATGTCAAAAACAATTATAAGTACAGCTATGTCACATGTGTTCTCTATAGGTGGAGGCATTGCACTCCTGTACGCAACAAAAGCTTTGAAAAACCTTCAAACTTCAAATGATGACCAGACAATATTGGGCAGCTCACTATTGTTATTACTTTGACTAATATTTTCCAAGTCTCACTCTTAACCCTTTGTTGTTAATTGCAGCGTTTCACTATTGTTAACAACCACAGAGGTGCTGTTGTGGAGCGTCTTGGCGAAAAAAAACCCACTTGCCAACTGAATGCCTGGATGACAGGGACTACTGAACTTGAAGCAAATTGTGTCTTTTTTGGGATTAGCAAGTTTGCTAGAAATGAGATTAGCCAGTTGAAATGAGATAGCTAAGACACATTTGACTTTTTTTTATTGGGATTAGCAAGTTTGCTAGAAGAAAAGGCTAATAAAAGTATTTGTGTTTTGTATTTGAGTTTATAAAAAGTATTATAGTTGGTAGAGATAAAGTGTGGGCTAATCTCATTGAATTCGGGATAATATAGGATTTGTAATTTGAATAATTACTTGTGTATTATTGGTTTTTTTTTTATGTGATTATATATGTACATAATTTTATTCTCTTATTCGTATGAAAAAATATTTTGATTTGTATTTGTATATATATATATATATATATATATATATATATATATATATATATATATATTAAAATTTAAATTTTATTTTATTTTTTTAAACTACAAAGACGACACTTTTAAAAGTGTCATTAAAGGCATTTTCAACGACACTTCTAGAAGTGTCATTAAAGGGATTTGTAACGACACTTTTTAAGTGTCGTCAAAGATACTTTTTAATGACACTTTTAAAGTGTCGTTATTTCCCTCAATTCCTTCGACGACGGGTCGATAGACGACACTTTTAAAAGTGTCATCTTTGACCAAAGACGACACTTAAAAAGTGTCGTCTTTGACTATTTTTGTTGTAGTGACTTGTACACATGGCATGTAAATGCTAGGAGCATGGGATGGGTTGGGGAGACATGACCCCTACTGAGCTGTGGTTGCTCACCCCTCCTATCGTGTTGTTTTCTTACAGGGACCTACAAGCATTAGGTGGGAACACCAAGGTGGAAGACCTGCTTGTGGCTTGCTTATTGTTATTTCAATTTTGTTGTTTTTGTGTGAGTTTTGTAACCCTAGTGGGGAGATATTGTAATGAGGAGTTTAATGTAATAAAAGCATGTTTGGACACGTTTGTAATATTTGAACTTAATAAATAAATGATTTTTGTCTCCGAATATAAAATGTGAAGTGTATGTTGTATTCTAACCCCTTTGTCCAAACTCGGGTAAAGGGAGTGTCACGTTCCGGTCTCCTCGCGTTGGAAATCCGGGGCGTGAAAATCCGGGGCGTGACAGCTGAATCCCATGTTTATCTAAATATCTTTCAAAGGCCTCATTTGTAAACTACGTATCCTGATCAGATCTTAAGATTTTAGTCCTACGAACACAGTCATTCTCAACCATTCTTCTATACTTCTTGAAGTAATCCAAAGCTTTTGTCTTGTGCTTTAAATACATAATGCAGGTCCTCCTAGTGAAATCATCCACAAACAAGATGAAGTATCTTTCACCGTTGAGTCCCTTGTTCCTCATAGGTCTGCACAAATTAGTATGCACAATGTCCAGAGCTCCTTCTGAACTATACTCCTTCACTTTATAATGAAATCTGGTCTGCTTTTTATGTAAGCATGCTGAGCAAACATGCTCTCTGTCTCTTTTAATATCTGGGATATCTCTAATAGCCTTGCAATTAACAAGTCTTCTCATATTCTTCTGATTTAAATGTCCAGTCTTCTATGCCAGAGTTCATTCTCTTCTATCTTTGTTATATGATAGCTATGGGTCTTGTTTTCATCAATCACATACAAGTCTCCATCTTTCCTTCTTCCAGTTGCTACTGTGTTTTCATTTTCTCTCTTCACTTGGCAACCAGTTTTAGTAAAGGTCACTTCATGACCTACATCACACAGCTGACTGACGGATGATAGATTGTACTTCAATCTTTCAACGTGCAGAACATCCTTCAGTTACTCTTTCCCCATTTGGTAGATCTTAACCTCTTGATTTTCAAAGAGCTACCATTGTTAAATCTTACCTTGCCAGACTTGTCTTTATTCACATCTGATAGTTTCTTTAAGTCACCAGTCATATGACCTGAGCAGCCACTATGAAGGATCCACTATTTATCCTTGATGTTTGCCTTCAATGCAATCTTAGCAATATGAGCTACTTTCTTTTCTTTAGCCATGTGGACTTATTCTAATTTAGACTTGAAGCACTCCCCCTGAGGTGTAGGCTTTATAGTGTTTTGAGATGATTTCTCTTTCATTTTCTCTTGAACTTTCATAGTATTCTTCTTTTTATTCTGCTCAGGAATAACCACTTTCGTTGCACTGTGACGCACTACCACACTTATCACAAACTTCCAAGTCTGCAAGGACAGCAAACTTGTTGCTTGTGACAATGGGCTTCGGTTTCCACCGGCATGAAGTTTCATCATGCCCTTGTTTCTGACAGTAAGAGCAGAAACTTCTAACTGGTTTCTTTCCCTCCGCGGGATACAAGCTCCTTCTAAATGTCTTCATCTCTATTCTGGAAGCTTGTATCGGATACCTCCACCAATAGAATCTTGCCATGTGACCTCATACCGCACAATAGTAGCAGTGACCCTAAAACCTGGTGTTACTGGACTTCAAAGTATCTGGGATCTTCTTCAAAACAGGCTTGACCTTGATGGTTGGCTTCATAGGCTTTCCTTCTTTCCTGAGGGGCACCTGTACACTCATAGAAATGACATTTGCATTAGATTTTTTCACATTCTTGGAATGCTCAAATTTTTGAACGCATTTGTTCACTCCTGTATTCCTGACCTCTTTCGGGTGTCTCTCCATCTTCTCATCATTGACGCCATCCTTCCCTTTCTTGTAAATTCGGGTCATAACAATTGTCTGCGTAGGATTGTCATGGAAATCTAGATTGATATTGTTCCTATCCACCTGCAATGTTGCCCCGGTTTTCCGAGCTTCTTGTGGTGTGATGAGTGATGCGATCCGGGAACTTCCGAGCTTGAGGCTTGACTGGTTCTGTCCTTTGAGATCTTTTGTTGAAGGCCTACTAGTTCTTCTTCAAGCCGTTGGATTGTGGTGTCTCTGGTGGTAAGTTCTGTGGTAATGTGATCATATATCTTGATTTGCTCCTCTAGTTTGAGCTTTCAACTAACAATTTCCTTGCAGAACTTCTTGGAGTCCTCTAGCACCTTGTCCTTCTCCCCCTTGGTTTCTGCAAGCTCTCCCTTAACTTGCTTGAGCTCTCTTTTGAGCTACTTAATCCTACATCCTCTTATGCGAATTTCTTCTGTTGTAAGCTCGAGCTCCTCTTCCAGATCAACTTCTTCTTCTTCCGCCTCATCTTCCTTTGAGGCGGTGTTGCCACCGTCTACCTCTATCTTGGCAACAAAGGCATAATCTGATAAGCATCCATCCTCATCATCGATTCAAGGAATTCAGCTCATATAGTTCTTGTGTGAGCCCTTTTTCCTCTGTGGAGCTTCTAGCCTCCTTGTGGAACTGCTTCGTCGGTATAATGACTTCTTCCACTTTGTATCCTCGTCATCCGAGGCTTCATCATCTGAGTCATTAGCTTTCACTTTGCATTGAGATGCAAAGTGCCCCTTCGTTTCCACACTTAAAACATCTTAAGGAAAGTCCTCCTTTCCCTTTTCCTCCAGCTTTGTTTTCCTGCTCCACCTCTTCTAAACTTTCTAGTGAAGTAGGCTACCACCTCATCTTCTCCTTCTTCGCTGTCACTATCCTCCTATTCTTCCGAGAACTCAGCTTCTTTCTTTATTTTAAATTTTTTTTTCATAGCCTTAAAGGCTACTTCTTTTGATTCCTTGGTCATGGGTCAGGGTGTTGATGTAAATGGCTCTTCATAAGAGTGCAGCTTCATTTCAAATACAGTTAGATTGCACTGCAGCTCTTACAATGTCATCATTTCTAGGTCTCGGCTATTTTCTAGAACTTCCACACTTGGGATGAATCTCTTGGGCAGAACTCTCAGCACCTTCTTTACAATTACATAGTTCTTCTTATTCTTGCCATGACTTCTCATGTCATTGACAATCTTTGTCAAACGTACAAATAACTCCTGTACACTCTCTTGCTCCTCCATTTTAAGCACTTTAAATCTCTGAGTGTACAATTACAGCCTGGTTTCCTTTAGTCTACCATCTCCTTGATAGACACTTTTTAGTCTATCACATAAATCCTTCGTAATCCTGCAGTCCATAACTTTTGTGTATTCAAAGTCTATGAGTGCAGATGTAATTGTAAAGACTCGTATTTGGGTAGTGTTGAGAGATAGCCATTTAATGGGCATGCAACTATCTAGACGGTAGTGTAGTCGTCGATGTGAGTATTTTGGCTGTACCTGGGCCCAATTTCGAGTCGGGGCCACGTTTGACCCGATTATTGACTTGTTGGGGTTTATTGGTTGACTTTGCATTTGGGCAATCATTTGAGTGTGATAATATCTGCTTAGTGTTGTGCTCGTCATTTCGAGCATTTTGACAGTAATTGGGCTCAATTTGGATTTCGTGACCTCGGGAGATCAATTATTGCGTTCGGGAGGTCAATTATTGCTGGGAGGCCAATTATTGGCAGCAATATATAAAAATGAAGAAACTGCCTTATCCCTTTATTTTTCTTGGTGCATGCGTGTTTGAGCGAGAGAGAGAGAGAGAGAGAGAGAGAGAGAGAGAGAGAGAGAAGGTGAACAGCTTCCTTTGGTGATTTGGGGCGATTAGAGTTCGTGGATCGCAAATAATCTTCCCAGGAAGGTGTCCTTGAACCTCTTATCTCGATTCTATCTTTGAATATGCATGAATTTATCATGATTTATGAAATTGAGTATGAACCCTAGGTTTTTGGAAAAACCCAATTTTTGGGTTAGATCTAATGGTTTAAGCATAAGATCTGTGGGTAAGAACCGATTTATATCAATTTGGGTATGTAATTTTGTACTCTATTTAGTAAAACACGTGTTCATGAGTGCCTGGGGGTTGTTGGGTTGATTCCAGATGAAAAATAGGCCAAAAACGATGATGAAACAAAGACCTCGGCGAACCGTAGGGTCGGAGTTCATAGTCGCAGCCTTCGTAGTCGGCAGTGTGGAGTCGCAGCTATGGAGTCAAGAATGTGGAGTCGGCGATTATGGAGTTAACGACCTTCGTAGTCGTAGCTCATGAGTCTGGATCGGTAGTCCGGATCGCTTAGTCCGGATCGCAGTCCGGATCGCCAGCGATGATTCGTAGCATCGCTCCGTCGCAGTGTTTCCGCAAAGATCAATCCCAGCGGTGTTCCGTAGCCGGTTGAATTGCACTGCACTGGACTGGACCATTTACATTGTAAACCATTATGCCTCTCCACATTGTAAGTAGTATACTTAAGTTACAATGTAAATAACAAAATACCCCCCATTTGGATTCAAAGAAAAATACTAGAAAATTAAATTCTCGCTCCTTCAAAATGTGAAAATTGGGTTTTAGTGTAAAATCTTGGAAAAATCTAGTTTTTCGTAGAGGTGAATTTTTGGAAAGCGGGGTTAGACATCTCAGAAAAATCCCCAAAAATCAGATTATCTTAGTTATGATAGGGGAACCCAATGCCAGGACTTTTTATTTTAAAAAAACAACTCCTATGGGTATCTCCTTCCTTGGTCAAGGAATGATGATCGGTTTGTGAAGACTGGCTTCAGTTATAAAGCGAGTATGGTGAACCTTAATACCATACTGGTGTTAATATGTTGGTTTGAGGAATTGGGGCTTGGGCTCTATGACTTGGGTTCTCACCGTGATGCACCGATGGTGCTGTGGTTGACGTGGAAGGCATATGCATCGATGGCAGGCCTGTGTGGCGACTGTGGCCGGGCATATTGCGCTGTGGACAGGCTAAGGCCTCAGTTGAGCCGTTCAGCTCATGGAGCTAGGGCTGAGTGCCCTGAGCTGGGATCCCGTGGAGGATCGTGGACAAGCTGTCCTGTAAGGGCAGGCTGGGTCCCGATGTTTGTTTGCAAGCTGAGTCCTGATGGTTGTGCACACTACACAATGCACGAGTACACAGAGCATGTAGTACAGACTTGTATGTGTTGGAAACATAGGATTTGATGAAGCTTCCAAATTTATAGTCTAAGTCTGGAGACTCGAAGAACCGAAGGTCTTAGGGTCGAAGAGTCAAAATTCGTAGAAGTGAAATTGTCATAAGACGTATTGGCAAGAGACTCGTAGACTCATAGAGTCTGGAGACTCAAGGCGAAACAGTGACAGAACATTGCGACTCGTAGATCCAAGGTCGAAGGTCGTAGAGTCATAATAACACTCAAGGCTTTGCCATTTAGCTCATAGGTTCTTCTCTCAGCTTCTGTGGATTCTCTATCGTTGGCAGGTTCTATATAACCGTCTCTGATTACCTGCTCAACATCCATACCCATGGACATGAGTACAGTCTCCATTCTCGCTCTCCACATCTTGTAATTTGTTTCATCAAAAATAGGCACCCTCTTTGCATAGTTAGAGCTGGTACTTGGTCCGCTGATAGGAATCTCCATTATATGTATTTACCCAATGAATTCTTGCTTGGTCACTAAGTCATTAAGCCCCGAGATCTCAATAACACAAACTTATCAATCTGTGAGATCACTTCTCCACAGAGTGATAGATCTACCACTAGTGAGAACTTAGCTCTGATACCAATTGATATTCCAAGATCCAAGCTAGATTGAATGGGTATATGAGTTTGTATATAGAGAGGGGGTGAATCTGTCTACTTCAAACTATTTCCTTTTAGTTTTAAGTGTAGTGTAATACTCAGAGGTATTCAACAAATGTAGTTAGTGTTTTAGATGGTATATTAGTGTGTCATGTAATGTTAGTTAACAGAAGGTATGTATGAGATAAAAAAGACAGAGATACACTGATTACGTGATTCGATCAAAGTGATCTACTCCATGGTAGTGAGGGTGAACCTACACCGAGTCTAATCCACTATATCCTTTCAATACAATAGGGTCTAGCCCTTGTTACAACAGGATTAACTCTCTCTTCTTTTAAATGCAAATACAAAATGGTATTACTCCAGTACTCACTCACTGTGAAGAACTATCTAGTGTAATCTGCTCCTGCGCATTCAACTGTTTGCACTACTTGACCTTCAACCACTCCTTTGCCGAAGTTACACACTGTTTGTCGAATGTATGAGAAAGAAGAACAGATTAACTCACTGATATCTTGCTTTCAATCTTCCTCTCTCTATGTGTATGTTGTATGAACTACTCTGCGTTGCTCTTGTATCTCTCTAGATACGTTTTTGTGTATTCTGCAATATTCGAATGATTCTATAAAGTAAGGCATATTCCTTGCTTTTATAGGTCGGCCTCAGTAAGAAACCTTTCTGCTAGGGTATAGCATGTTTCACCTTTTGATCTTCACCGTTGAAACATGTTAAGCTAGCCCCGGATGTCATCCACATGTTTCTCAGTACTTAGTGTGCTCAGAAATGCCATCCGAGTGATAACTTACTTAAACGCGGTCTTCAGTGCGTTTCGCGCCTTCGACTAGCAACAACCTTGTAGATATATGTGCCTCGTAGCTTTGCTATTACTTCAGAAGCTACCTCTGAGACTTTGGACAAATCTTCGAGTTTGAGTCTTCAAACCTTGTGAATTGATCTTCCAATTCTTTTGCTCTCTGGCTTCGAAGCTAGGTTAGAACTAGTGCTCAACTGACGTCAATTCTTCTCTCTACGAGCTTTTAAACTCTACGAGTCTTCAGTTTCGAGTCAGCTACAACAACATTCTACCTTGGCTATTAATCTTCGACCTTGCGACCTTGCGAGCTTTGACTCTGCGACACTGCCACTCTACACCCGACGGATCTTCGAGCATGCAAGTCTTCGAGTCTTTGAGACATTGCTCTACACCTGCCGTCTTCGAATCTTCAACCCTGTGGATTTACGAGTCTGCGACCTTGTGTACCTTTAGTGGTATTTCGAGCCTGTTGGCCTACTGATCTTCGACTCTACATCTTCGAGTCATCTGACTTCGATCCAGATCTTCGACATTCTTAGGTATATGGTTAGACTTCCTCCATGAGCTCACTCTAGGAGATCACTCTACGAAGTTATTTAATCCAGTACAGATCTTCGACCCAGCGTCCATCTGCTTCTGCATAATGTTGACAACAATGACAAGCAATAGGATCATGGGAACAATAAGATTTAAATTACAAATTTAGTGTAGAAGTTTAAACCATGAGTCAGAACTCGAAGGAGCGCTCTAAAATCGTTAGTTGACATGAAGCATCACTAAACTAAAAGTTTTGGTAGTATATCAAATTACACCACAGTTTCCTCTCAAATGTATGAATTAGATTATAATGTTATTCCATAATTAAATTAAAAATTGATTTCTTCAATATTGAACTTTTAAACTCTAAGATTAACTACTTGAAAACATGAAGGCCACAAGCTTAGTATTAAACCCAAAATTGGCATCCTTTTGTCCCAAAGCACAATCTGTTAAGACCAAACACTAGTTTTCATAGCTCCTTTTTCTCATGCTATTTTTTATTCTAAAATAAGAAAAAATGTTTGTGTTTTTACAGTATTCACATTCGGCTCACATCATATTTAATTAATTTAACTAAAAAATTACTTTTATCTTTTTAATTACTTACTTTTTAAAGCATATAAATTTACCTCACCATTTTAACTTTATATTTATTTAAATATTAATTTTTTATCATATAAATATTAATATGATCTTACTCATTTAAAATAAATATCTTTTTTTTATCAATATATTTATTTATCTAGTGCCATAGTAATTAATCAGATTTAATTAATATTATTCATATTCAATATTTATATTCATTTATTAAATTGAATGAAAGATATTTTTGAATATTTAATTCAAAAAATTATTACTCAATTGATGTTGTGAATTTTCTAATAATTTAAATTTATTAAGAATCAGATAATTAATTTTAACTAATCGTTTCAAAAATATCTGATTTACTTAAATTGTCTGTTTTTAAATCCTCCTTACTAGCCAGTAGGACCCAGGCATTGCATGGGTTAGATAATATCCAAAATCACCAGCCATGTTGGGAGGTGCAGGGGACGCGTCAGCGTCATACAAGGGACCGACCGCTAATGAGATTCCTGCCTTTTTTTTCTTTTCTTCGGACGCAGAAGCGAACTAGCGATGGCGATGCATGGCGAAGGGGAAGGCTAAGATACGCACACGTGGATAGCGTCTTTCGATGTTGTTTAAGAGACTGTCGGTTCCGAATCTGAAGGGATCGCATAGTGCTCCCTGCATCAACGCCAGATGGCGCTCTCCTCGAGTGGCTGTCACAGCCTCACACAAAGGCCAGCGCGTGCAAATTATACACCAGTTCGGCCGCATCACGGCAAGCACGGATTTAGTATGAGATTAAATTAGTTAATATTAGTATTAACTAATATTTTATCTCCTAAACTAATAATTTCCATTAGAATTATTAATTTCATTGGTACTGTCTTAGTTAAGTGGCTAAATAAAAGCATAATTTAGCTAATCCTTTGTAGTGAGATTAGAAAAGAAATTCAACCTCTTGAACAAACTTAGGCTGACACTGGATTGTGTTTTTGTGTGGAGGCGAGACGATGGTAACACTATTACTACTGCTAAGATAATGTTGCTGAGGCATTGCTACTGGCAATTGAGATGGAAAAGATTAAGTGACGGCCATTGCAAAGGATTTCATAGGTAGGGATGTCACGTTCTCAATTCCAATAACCCAAAATCGAGCACGTTACTTTTCCACACCAACACTCAAAGGGTTAAGAGATTGGTAACTAGTACTTATGAAGAAGTGACACAATGGGAGTTAACCTTAAACTATACAACCTAAATCAGGGGTATGGTCGTACATAATCATGCCATGCAAATAGTTTCCTACATTAAATATCCAGTTAAAATAAAATCCAAGCTAACTAAGTTTCATAATCCAATTTATTACAGTTGTCTACGGATTCTTATCCGAAAATAAAATCCAAATAATCAAACTGTTATCAATGGATTTCGTCTGGAAGGAAAACCTACTTTCAAAAATGTTATTTCTTAACTTTCATCCAAATGATGATGAAAATAATAGAATCACCACCAATTATTTTGGGGATGTAAATGATCACTTAATAAAAATAGTCTATGTCACTAGAGCTAGGCCTGAAAGTTCATTACGCATGAACAAGAATTAATACCTCTATGACGTCCTTTCAATACTTATATTAAAAGTTCAAAGGTTTCTAATTTGTTTTATTCGCTTGTTTTGATTTTCTCTTGTCTAAGACTATTTTTAATTTTTCCAAGGGCATAAATTTTTTTTCTGTTTTTTTTAATTTTTCTAAGCTCTTTATTAAGGTTGAAATTAAATTCAATTTCCTAAGAGATCTAACGTAAACCCAAAAATGAGTTATCTCAAAAAAAAAATCTAAAGTGTGAGGACCCGTGTCCTAGTCCTGAAAGTTAGTGGTTGTGAAATGTCTTATTGTAATGAACCGTGTTTGGGGAGGTAAGGAATTAGTCATTGGTGTGGTTGGGTAAGGACTCTTGTTCAGACGGTTAGCAGGAGTCCGAGGCCTCCAAATTATTTTGGAGATGCTAAAATTGTTTAAGCTTTGGTCGATGTGGAAGAGTGGTCAACGTGGTCGACCTGGCAGTGTGGTTGGTCGATACCAACCAGAGGAGTTTCTAGAAAGTTTGGTCAATGCGAGTTGAATTTCGATGTGTGGTCGACATGGTCGAGGTCGACCAGAGCAGTTTCTCAAGAGGTTTCCCAAGTGTGTTGGTCGACGTGGAATGTGGTCGATGTGTGATCGACGTGGTCGACCAATGATAGATCGACCCTGGTCTAGGTGGAGATTGGTCGACGTTATATCTAGTCGACGCGAGAGAAGGGTGATTGATGTGGTCGATCTAGCGGCGTTTTTGGTCGATGTCAACTCCGTAATAGCGTATTCTTATTATATGTCGTATTTATCTACGATTTTAGGGTTTTCTGGGTTTGGTTTTTTAGGAGGCCGTCAGAGAGAGACAGAGAGAGAGAGAGAGAGAAAAAGATAAAGAGAGAGAGAGAGAGAGAGAGAGAGAGAGAGAGAGAGAGAGAGAGAGAGAGAGATTATCGTTGCTACAATTGTTGCCGCTACGTTCTCGAATGAGGGAGGCGCCAATCAGAGTGGGGCGAGGAGTAAGGAAGATCCTTCAAGCCGAAACCCTAGCACGCAACCAGATTCGAGGTAGGTGGTTCTGTCTTCAAGAGTCCATTCTTATGAGTCTGAAAAGTTATAATATTGGAATTTCAAACTCTGTTTGATATCACGGTTTTGGGGAGATTGTATTGTGACTATGACATTAAGATATATATATATATATATATATATATATGTGTGTGTGTGTGTGTGTGTGTGTGTATTGTGTTGTAATATATTTATATGAAACGGAGATGTTGTGGGAAATCATATTAAGATATATTATGTTTTTGGGGTGAATGTGTGAGAAATGTTATTCTATAATAGTGATGTGTGATGAGGTGCTTGTGTATTGTGTTGCTTTGCTTGAATGTGTGGAATTAAGGTAGTCATCACCGGTTTTCGTCCGGGCCCGTTTGTGATAGGCTTAAACTAAACCAATGGTGAAAAATTTAGAGCCGTTACCAACTGTTTTTGGGGTATAATTGGATACCCTTTACTTTGAGTAGTTTAAGGTGTGGTCTGCGTTATCAGAGAAGGGTTCAGGAGTTGGTTACGTGTAGGGAAGGATTAGCACCCCTACAATGCCCTTTCGATATTTATTGGAGGAGGAGGTTTTCTATTTATTGTCACTACCGTGATTGGGTTGAGTTTCCTAGAAAGTCTGATTTTTATTTAGTTAAGTTATTTGTTAAAGTTATAGTTAAAATTAATTTACCCTAAATTGCTAAAGGGAATCCTAAAAGTTTTGTTTTTGTTTTTTAGTTTTTGTTTTTGTTTTTTTTGTTTTGTTTTGTTTTTTTGTTTTTGTTTTTGTTTTTGTTTTTGACCCTAAGGTTTTGGTTTTTTTTTCTATTTTTTTTTTGAAAATTTGTTTTTTTTAAAGAATTGAACCTAATCAAAAGTTACAACTTAAAAATGCATATTTGTGTCTTTTTTTTGTTTTTGACTATAACTAAATGCACACACATATCAAAATAAATGTGGAGTGTGTGATTGTGACATCCACAAATATTATAAAGATAAAAATAAAGCTACCTTCTCTTTTTTTTCTTTTTCTTCATCTTCTCTTTTTGTTTTTTATGCCTCTCTTTGTGCTTTTTTTTTTTACTATATTTTACATATTACGAGTACGGATAAAAAAGAAAGAGAATACAAGGAAAATACAACGGAAAATACTCAAAATTACATCAAATATAAATATAGATAAGCTAAAAAATAAAAATTAGAAAAATACTAAAAATTACATCAAATATAAATACAAATAAGCTAAAAATATAAAGAAACAAATGCAAATTGAACTGACTTTGGCTTTGGATTGGGACTTCGGCAGTGGTAATGTTAGCGGGAGGGTGAGTCTCCATAGACTGGTTGATTGGACTTAGGCCAGAGGTTGAACACTTTGCCAGGAGCGCAAATAAACCTGTGTCTCTCTTTTTGTTTTGCTATCTTTTTTTTTTCGATTTTGGTATTGTTGCTGAAAAGAAAAGAAAATAGAACTGGGGGAATGAAAATGGTGTTTCAGAATTTTTGGGTTTGAAATGGGGGAGAGTGTATGTATGAGTGTTGGAAAAGTGAGGAGAGAAGTGGGGAGAAAAGGAAAGAAAAAGAGAAAAAGGAATTGGATTGTGTGTTTTTTTTTCGAATGCAGGAGTTTAGCGAATTTGAAAGAATGACAACAATTTTTTTCCATTAGAGAGTTGCCCCTTTTTCGTTGGACAAGATACTAGTTTTAAAGAGTTTTGGTTGCATTGCATTGATTGCAGTATTTAATACTATATTATTAATCCAGTATTTTTATTTTTAGATTCCATGGTTTGTCGGGTAGACTGTCGACCTATGATTGCCTTTTTGTTTCTATGTAAGCACATGTGACAGACAAGTGTTGAAAAGCATCTGCGCAGCTAATCCCATGAAGCTGCAAAGGGAAGGCTCAGATCCTTATTCCGTATCAGTGGAAGCTTAGTCCGGATCAATGTTGGCTCGGATCCTTATTCCATATCAGTGGAGGCTTAGTCCGGATCAATGGAAGGCTCGGATCCTTACTCTGTGTTAGTGGGAGGCTTAGTCCGGACCAATGTTGGCTCGGATCCTTATTCCGTATCAGTGGAGGCTTAGTCCGGATCAATGGAAGGCTCAGATTCTTACTCCGTGTCAGTGGGAGGCTTTTTCCGGACCAATGTTGGCTTGGATCCTTATTCCGTATCGATGGAGGCTTAGTTCGGATCAATGGAAGGCTCGGATCCTTACTCCATAGCTTGAATTTTGCTATGTCCTTTGGGCATGTATTTTATTTTCAAGGACAAAAAGTCCTAAGGTGGGGAGGATGTAAAGATTCGTATTTGGGTAGTTTTGAGAGATAGCCATTCTATGGGAATGCAACTATCTGGACGGTAGTGTAGTCGTCGATGTGAGCATTTTGACTGTACCTGGGCCCGATTCTGAGTCGGGGCCCCATTTGACCTGATTGTTGACTTTTCGGGGTTTATTGGTTGACTTTGCGTTTGGGCAGTCATTTGAGTGTGTTAATACCTGCCTAGTGTTGTGCTCATTATTTCGAGCGTTTTGACTGTAATTTGACTCAATTTGGAGTTCGGGACCTTGAAGGTCAATTATTGACTAGGTCAATGATTGACTAGGTCAGTTATTGGTCAATGACTGGCAGAAATATAAATAGCAGGAAAAAGAAGAAGCTTTCACTTTACGTTATCACGTTTGTGCGTTTGAGAGAGAGAGAGAGAGAGAGCTTGGAGCTTGGTGCCTTGGCGATTTGGGGCGATTTGGGTTTGTGGAGCTCAAAGAATCACTCCAAGTAGGTGTCCTTAAACTCCTTATTTTGATTCTATTTTGGATCTGCACAAATTTATCATGATTTATGAAATTGAGCATGAACTCTAGATTTTGAGGGAAATCCAATTCTGGGTTAGATCTAATGGTTTAGCATAAGATCTGTGGTTAAGAACTGATTTAGATCATTGTAGAGATATGTTTCTGTGATTTTGGGGGTGTATAACTGCGTCTTTCATGATGGTTGAGAAGTCAACCATGGAAATCTGGGTTTAGATCTAGATTTATCGAATCTGCAATTATATGCGCGTATTTCTGTTGTTACTGTGCGATTTAGAGGCGTTCTGGACGCGTTTTGAGGTAGATATGGTCATCTGTTGCATAAAATGTGTGTTTGGGAGCGTCTGGGGGTCGCTAGGTTGGTTCCATACGAAGAACAGGCGAAAACGATGATGAATAGTACCCTGGGCGCGTTACTGGGTCGAAAGGACGAAGACCCGAAGATTTGGGTCGAAAGTTCGTAGACTGTAGTTCGTAGACCCGTAGTTCGTAGACTCGGAGTTCATAGTCCAAGGGTCGAAGGTTGTAGTCCAAGGGTTGAAGGTCGTAGTCCGAAGGTCGAAGATCGAAGACCAGCTTCGAGTCTTCGAGGCGCGCTGCAGTTCCATGCTCATGACTACGAGTTGCGATCCTGAAGCTACGAGTCAGGCAATTCTGTGACTTCGAGCCGGTCGTTCGCACTGGACTGAACCATTTATATTGTAACCTATACCCATCTACACATTTAAGTATAAATAACGAAGTACCCCCCATTTGGATTCAAAGAAAAATACTAGAAAATTAAATTCCCACTCTTTCAAAATGTGAAAATTGGGATTTAGTGTAAAATCTCGGAAAAATTCAGTTTTTTGTAGAAGTGAATTTTTGGAAAGTGGGATTAGACATCTAAGAAAAATTCCCAAAAATCAAATTATCTTAGTTATGATATGGAGACCTAATGCCGGGACTTTTTATTACAAGAAAATAGCTGCTATGGGTATCTCCTTCCTTAGTCAAGGAATGAGGATCGACTTGTGAAGACTGGCCACAGTTCTAAAGGGAGTGATGTATAACTTAAGACCATATTAGTGTAAGTATGTTGGTTTGTGGATTTGGGACTTGGGTTCCATGACTTGTTGAGTTCTCACCGTGGAGCACAGATGATGCTATGTGGTTGACGGGGCAGGCATATGCGCTGATGGCAGGCCTGTGTGGCACTGTGGCCAGGCATATTGTGCTGTGGCCGTGGCAGGCATATGCGCCGATGGCAGGCTCGTGTGGCACTGTGTCCAGGCATATAGCGCTGTGGTAGGGCTGAGTGCCCTGAGCTGGGATCCTGTTGAGGATCGTGGACAAGCTATCCTGTAAGGGCAGGCTGGGTCCTGATGTTTGTTTGTAGGCTGAGTCCTGATGATTGTGTACACTACACAGTGCACGAGTACACAGAGCATGTAGTATAGACTTGTATGTCTACATGATGTGGAGTGTTGGGGCCACCTACTGAGCTTTTCGCTCACCCCTACTTGTTGTTTACCTTTTTCAGGTGTGACCTGAGACTAGTAGAGGACTTTATTCTAGGAGGACGTGCCCACTACTCTGATGTATGATACATTGTTGTATTCCGTATTATTGTGTCTTCTATCCCGGACATGGGTCCGTGGACAGTTGTATTTGCATACTATTTATGATGTGATGTCTGTATGATTGTTTGACTTAGTGCATGCATGATGATATATGGGAAAGTACAGGATTACCCTTGATGTATGATCGTACAGGGTTGCATGATTGAGACAAGACACCAGCAGTGTAGTCTCTATTGGTGCTAGTCACCAACCCCTTGACCTTTCGGGTGCGTGCAAGGAGAAGTCATGTTCCTGGTTTCGGGTTCTCTGGAATTTGGGGGCGTGACAAATAGGCTCTTATCGAAACTCTTTTTCTAACTATTTGGCACAACACCTATATGGTTAAGAGATAGAATCAATGCAGAAAATAACCAGATAGTGGAAGTATTTTGTTTTATTATCAAAATGATAAGTATAATAAAATGGAAGTAGATTAAAGCTTAAGGAGCATTTAGATCTACTAACAACTCTCTAACACTCTGTTTATAATGTACTCACACACTAGCATCTATGATTTACTTGAGCTCTTTTACATTCACGCGTGCACACCTAATATACAAGGTTTACATAATATATATAGCACATCCTTGAGAGATAATCTTGGAACTTGTTGTTCCGAACTATGTGCACAATTACTATTCATCAGAATCCTCTCTGTCTTAAGTGCTGCGGATGTGGAGCTCAATGTCTTGGGTTTGCAAAACAAAAATGCGTTTGTAAGTTCCCAAGTTCAGTCCAAGTTATGTCGACATATCCGGATGATCCACGTGTCAGATGCTTTAGGTTCTCAACGAGTTTGTCTTATATCGGGAAGCAGCGAGCCGGTGACTTTGAATACGAAGAGATAAGTTGAAGCAGCATAATCTTAAATCCGGTGTAAGGTTCCTTACTCCGTGTTAAACTAAGCTCGGATCCTTACTCTGTAGCAATGATTGCTTACTCCGTATCAATTTAGAACTGGAATCCTTATTCCATGTAAGGGCTTCCTTACTCCGTATAAATGAGAAGGTCGGAGTGCTTACTTCGCATCAGCGCTTCCTTACTCCGCATCTAGTTTCCTTACGCCGCATGAGTTAAAGGAACGGATGACTTACTTCGTATCAGCACATCCTTACTCCGCAAGAGTAACAGGTTCGGATTCTTTACTCCGTATCAAATTTCCTTACTCGTGCGAAATAAGGACTCGGGTCCTTATTCCGCATAAGTCGTTCCTTACTCCACTTGAGTGGAAGGCTTACCCTTTTTACTCTGTGATAACTGTGATTTTCTCCATGCGACTTATAGACTAGGATTCTTACTCCGCATCTATTGACTTAGTCCATTTTAAAGTATTAGGCGCAGATTCCTCAGTCCGTAGCTTTAACTCATTAGTTCGCACGTATGATCCTTATTCCGTATGAAGTGAAGACTTGGTTATATACCAAGTTTTTGATGACGCACACTCTCATTCCGATTAAAATTATGTATCCCGTCCTTAGCTTCCCTTTACGAGTGTAGGTCCGGATTAAGTTCATATCTTCTGCAATACTTAACATGAAAACAACAAAAGTCTCAGATCAAGTTACATAGGGTTCTGTTCGCATCATTCAAATTCTAGGCTTGATCAAACAGATAATGGATGATCAATATCTATACACTTTTGAAATCCATTATGAAAACCTGTCTGCGCAGCATATCCAGAACAAATTTATCACCCAACCATTGTTCTCGATCGTTGGGAATTATAAAAGAATTATATTGCCATTTTGGAATAAAAATGGCAGCAAGTGAGCAAATCTCTTGTCGATGTTAGATGAAATATTGTGATACTGTAATAAAAAGGTTTTTGGATCCTTATCTCAGATGATCTATAATGGTGACTCTTTCGATCCGGTGTTTAAAGCCTCGACATACACGTCTTTATTAGATTGGGTGCCACCATTTAATGATCGCCGATCGGTCTGAAATTCACTGTGTTCGATTGTCTTGCCTTCCTTGTCAAGGTACACATTGACATCAAGACTTGAGCGTGAACCTTGGATGTGAAAATGGATGAGATTGATTGATGTGGAGAAACCAAATCACAGATCTGTTGATTGTAACACTAAAATTTGCCCTCGAATTGGATGAGGGCATGTATGTGTGGCTCCCCATTTTCATGAAATTCCCTGCAAACTTTAATGTATTTCTTATTGATGAGGTTTAGGATATTTTGCAGTTGGGAGAGTGCCTCGTGTTTAGAAAGAAAGCAATGAGGGTATATGAGGAAGAAATTAGGAAGCGATTACCGAAATCGGCCGGCAAATGGCATGGTTTGTAAATATGGGGTGAACACCAATCGGAGCACTTGAAAAGTCTCGGATGTAATGGTGTTTTGATGTTGAATTTGTAGTGGGAGCACCGAAGCATACAAGATGCCATGTGACAGATATAGGTCATCTGGGATACTATTACTGGATGACCTACCCCCTTATGCGCCCATAACAATGTCGCATAGACTCTGATTGTTAGCTATGGCCCCCACTGTTGTAGTCAATCAATGATTGTGTGGGACATCTTGTTGTATTGTCTTGTAAGTTTTCTCAGTGGCGTATTATGGAAGCAAGTGTGGTCCCCACGTAATTACTTAATGTTAAAGTATGCTTGTAGTGGTGGAACAAGATCCGGAATTCACGAGAGAAAGTGTAACTTTGTAAGAAGATATAATATGGTATTGATTCCTCTGTCCGGAAGGAACACGCAAGCTGTGCTATTAATGGGCCTGGTTTCGTCGTTGTGGCGAGCCTGTGATGAATTTTGATTGTGTGAGTATGTGTGAAGAGTTTGCGAGGCCCAGTTTAATCGCATGGGTAGTTGGCTTATTCTTGGGCTTATAATTGACTCTTGTGATATATCATGCTATACTCGGTAGAAAATTATCCAAGTTCTTACGAGCAGTTTGTGCAAATGTGCGTAGACCGTTTTTTGTCGAATCAGTTGTACTAGTGGAAGACATTGGAGATTATAACTCCAGGTGCAGTAATGGATTTCTGTCGAGTCGAAGGGGAGAAGTGTCACGGGGTCAGCCTTTATCGCATCTTAATCCGTGCGGTACCTAGTTCCCACTGCATAAAGAAACGCTAGGTCAGCCTAACTCATGGCATTTGATCAAAACCAATCGATCAGTTGTAAAGCAATTGTGTAGGGAAGTGCTTAGCAGAAGAAAGATTGAACGAAGGCAACAAACGATTGTATTGATTGCTTGAAAGCTTTACAACATCACTCCCCTACATATAGATGTTAATACTATTCGCAAGACACCAGGAGACATCATTTTAGCTTCAGCATTTAAATCTCTACAACTCACTCTATAAACTAAGTTACAACACTTTACACCAGGGAGAAATACCCCCAAAAATAGCCTAAGTGTGTTAGGATAAGCCTCGGTCCAGTGACATTCTCCCCCACCTGATTTTACAAGATCCTCGTTGCATCTTCGACTTTGTTGAACCCGTTGAACTGCTGGATGTAGCATTCGGTTTCTACCCAATACTCTTCAATCTCCTTGGAGAATTGCCCCGATCCTCTTCCTTCCCCCCTTGCCTCTTCAACCGGCATGTTCTTCCATTGGACGTAGTACTTCATCTGGCTTGGATCTACGCCCCTTCTTGGCACGACTCTATGAGAGTGGATTTTCTCTATCTCCTTATCGTAGGTCTTGCCCGTTGATGTTGTTGGTGTCCGCATTACCCGCTGTCCGCTCGTATCTTTCAAGTCTTCATGGTAAGACTTGAGCAAACTAATGTGGAACACTGGATGCCTTTGTAAGTTAGTCTGGAGGTCTAGTTTGTATGAGACTTTCCCAACTCTCTTAAGAACTTTCAAAGGACCCTCATAGTGGCGCACCAAACCATTATGTAACTATTTAACTGCTTTGGTTTAGTGTGAAAGGAGTTTGAGCATCACCATGTCCCCTTCCTGAAATTTTAAGGGCCTCCTTTGTTGATCTGCCCACTTATTCATCTTCTTTACCACCATGTGCAAGTATGCCCTAGCTAGATCCGTCTGTTCATGCCATCATTTTGCAAACTTGGATGTTGTGGAGCTCTTTCCAATATACCTCCGAGTGATAGAAGTAGGCGTCAATAGTTGCTGCCCAGTCGCAAGTTCGAACGAACTCTCGTTCGTAGACTCGCTCTTCTGCAAGTTATACGAGAATTGGGTTATGTCTAGCAACTTGGCCCAATCTCTTTGATTGCCACTCAACTAGTGCCTCAGATACAGCTCCAATAAGCCATTGACATGTTTCATTTGGATGTCTGTTTGTAGGTGGAAACTTGTCAAAAAGTTTAAGTCCGATCCCATTATCCGAAACAGCTCGGTCCAAAACCACCCTGTAAATCATGAGTCCCGATCGCTCACGATTGTCTTTGAAATGCCCCAAGATCTTCACCACGTTGATGAAGAATAGTCGGGCATGTCATCTGCCGTGTAGTCCTTTGGATCTAGAATGAAAACTCCGTACTTTAAGAATTGGTCGACCACCACAATGATCGTACCACACCTCTCGGATCTTGGGAGACAAACAATGAAGTCTACGGAGACTGTCACGCCTGGGATTTCCAACCCGAGGAAACCGGTTCGTGACTCCCCTTCACTCACGCGGTGGATAAGGGGTTGGGATAAATAATAACACAAGACATCACATATCTTTATTAAAAACAAGCAAGACACAGCAGGAGGGGTGAGCAACACAGCTCAGTAGGGATCAAGTCTCCCCAACCCATCCCATGCTCCTAGCATCTACATGAGGACGTGCACAAGTGCAGTGTTGTGTTAATAATAAATAAATAGGTTAAAAATAACTTTTTAAAACACAACCACAGCCACAGCCACACAGGCTACCACAACCACAGCCACATAGGCTACCACAACCATAGCCACGCAGGCTCTGTAGTCCCATATAGCACATACAATCACAACACAATATTACACATTCACAACAGAAATAAATAACAAGTATTCAACATCACACAAACCATAATTGTCATAGCCTCATATTATATTCGCAAACATAATTCCTCTAGAAACCCCAAGGTTTACCCACAAGGCATTACCGCGGGACTAACCCTAACGAACAAGACCACTAAACAAATAGCGCAGACACCCCAACGACCTCCAAGGTCCACTGCCACGAGAACGAACCCGAAATCCCTAGACTTTGGACTCAGCGACATATTCAAACATAATTTGCCATTGAAGGCCAATATTCATATAGGCGATCACACCTATATGAATTTATATGTATATATAAACATGTGCAATTTACAAATCACCTACCACAAGACCCGATAACGAAATAGGTTCAAGAAGAACAGAATCCTTACCTCAAAAGGATCCTCCTTGCTCTTGCTCCCACGCTAGACGCCGTCCACCCACGTGAACCACCACAAGGATTTGGAGAGGATTCTCTCTCTCTCTCTCTCTCTCTCTCTCTCTCTCTCTTTGCGGCGGCTGACAAAATGAACCCTAAACCTAAAAACAAGAGATCTCAACCTCCTTATATCGACACCTCACTTATCAAAACGACGTAGTTTTGATAAGTGCCTGGTGGTATTAAAATGACATAGTTTTGATAAGTGAAGCATGTTTTAACCTTCCCACTTCCACATAGGACAAAATACCCATAATTCAAACATGGTCCTTTGGGAAAAGATTATCAGCATAACAAAATGAAGGTAACGGTGCAAAAATATGGCTGCACGTGACAAAGGCCATTGTCACGTGCAACCTCCAAATGGTCTAGGATTTTGCCACTAGCTTTAGGACTTTGTCTAGAAGGCTCCTATGAAAAAACATCACTGCATGTGAAAAAGACCATTATCACGTGTAGCCTCTAAATGCTCCCCTCTTCGGCTATCTCTTGCCTCAAGCTTGCTCATCTATATACAAAGTGTTAGCCAATGTGTATGAGAAAAAATCTCCCAAAGACCTGACAATTGCCACTCAAAAGGCATAACCGTGACTAACTCCTCACATCCCAAAACATGGGTCATTACATCCTCTCCCCCTTAAGACTTTTCGTCCTCGAAAAGAAACTACATACCGCTTACACATGCAACCTATTTGCATAACCACATGAATCACAACGCACACACACCATATAATAGGACATGCGTCCACACAATCAACAAAGCACACATATTTCCACCACAATGCATATAACACAAATCCGCATATCACAAATATACATCTTAAATACAAATACATGTCTAAAAAGGACTACACAACACATCATGAACAACTAGCACAGGAAATCACATCACTATCTCTTCGCCAATAGCCACCTCCCACCCTCAAGATTATTTGCCCTCGAACAACGCCAGGTGCTGCTCACACATCATGGACTCATGTTCCCATGTCTCCTCCTCAATGCCACGGTGCTGCCACAACACGCGAACCAATGGAATAGCGCGACCACGCAAAAGCTTCTCCCGTCGATCCAGTATCCGGATAGGGACCTCAACAACGGACATGTTATCCTCAATATCCAATGTCCCCCAATCAATCCCATGAGTTGGGTCAGGATGATAATTCCTCAACTGAGACACATGGAACACATTGTGCACCCGACTCAACCGCAGTGGCAATGCTAACCGGAAGGCCACTGGCCCCACACGAGCCATAACCTCAAAAGGACCAATAAACCACGAAGATAGCTTGGAACCTCACCCAAATCACTGATGTCCACGACGTGGAGAAACACAGAGAAACACATGATCTCCCACGAGAAACTCCAAAGGTCATCGCCACTGATCTGTATAAGATTTTTGTCGGCTCTGAGCGGACAACAAGCGCTGACGAATCAACTTGACCTTCTCGATAGCCTCTTGAACCAGCTGTGGTCCCAAAAGAGCTATTTCCGCCACCTCAGTCCAACACAAGGGTGATCAACATGATCTGCCATATAATGCCTCAAAAGGAGCCATCCCAATGGATGCTCGGAAACTATTTTTGTAGGCAAACTCCATTAAAGGAAGGTGAGTTGCCCACGAACTCCCAAAATCTAGCACACAGGCCCGCAACATGTCCTCCAATGTCTGATTTGTCCTCTCTGTCTGATCGTTAGTTTCAGGGTGAAAAGCTGTACTCAAGCTAAGCTTTGTCCCCATAGCCTCCTGCAAGCCTGCTCAAAAATGGGAAATGAACCTCGAATCTCTGTCGGACACAATCGACGACGGTACCCTATGCAATCTCACAATCTCGTGCACGTATAGCTGACTCAATGCCCCAATGGAATCCCGCTCTCAAACGGCAAGAAAATGGGCTGACTTCGTTAGCCGATCCACAATCACCCATATCATGTCTTTCCTCCCAATAGTGGGTGGAAGGCCAGTCACAAAATCCATCGCTATGTGGTCCCACTTCCACTCCGCTACTGGCAATGGTTGTAATGTAATGACCCATATTTTAGGATGTGAGGAGTTAGTCTCAGTTTTGCCTTTTTGGGTGGAAATTGTTGGGTTTTAGGGAGTTTTATTTCCACACACTTTGGCTAAATTATCTTGTATGTTGATGAGCAAGCAAGAGGCAAAGTTCGAGCCCAATAGGGAGTGCTCGTGAGAATGCACGTGAGAATGCACGTGAGAATGGCTTTTCACGTGCAGTGATGTTTTTCCATGGGAGCCTTCCTGATGTTGTTCCAAGGCTTGTGGTAAAATTCTAGAACATTTGGAGGTGCCCGTGAGAAAGGCCTTTCTCACGTGCAGCCTCCATTACCCTTGTTTTGTTGTTTTGATACTCTTTTGCTAAAGGACCATGGTGAAATTATGAGTGTTTTGTCCTGTGTGGTTGCAAAAAGGTTGTAGTCTATCATCAAAACTACGCTGTTTTGATGCTGGGATTTATTTAATCAAAATGACATCGTTTTGGGGTGTGGAGGTGTCTATATAAAGAGGTGAAGGTTCCTTGTTTTAGGTTTAGGGTTCCCTTCAGCCACTGCAGCCATCGCAGAGAGAGAGAGAGAGAGAGAGAGAGAGAGAGAAGGAAGAAGAGCTTCTAGTCATGGTTGCTGCGGTGGTGTTTCCGTGGGCTGACGGAGTTTGGCGTGGAGGCTAAGGTGTGAAGGAATCTATTGAGGTAGGGGTTCTATTTTTCCTAGTCTGTCCCGGGGTTAGGCCCTGTGTAGATGTTTTATAGAGTTTTTATTGTTGTTGCTATAATATTTATATGTAAATTCATATAGGTGTGACCTCCTATATGAATGTTGGCCTTCAATGGCGTCTTGGTGTGATTCTGACGTTGGGTGAGCAGTGCATGTTAAATGTTCGATAAAATGCCTGTGTGAATATGCCTAGTACGTGTTTGATAATATGTCGGTATGGCTGGATTTGTGAGTTTGTAAAGGTGTGTATGCTAAGTGTTTGTTTTTATGCCTGAGTGGCTGGATTTGTGCATTTGGGAATATGTGCCTACTAAGTGTTTGGTTTTATGCCTGAGTGGCTATGTGTACTATGTTTTGTGAAACCCGGTGGTTGTGGAAGCCCGGGATTATTTTGTGAAACCCGGTAGATGTGGAAGCCCGGGGCTGCACTTGAAACCCAGTGGTTGTGGAAGCCCAGGACTGTTCATGTGCTAGCATGTGTGGCTATGGAAATGAATGTGTTTGCTGATATGGCTTGTTATTATATCTGTTTAAATAATTGTATCACGACACTGCACTTGTACACATGGCATGTAGATGTTAGGAGCATGGGATGGGTTGGGGAGACATGATCCCTACTAAGTTGTGGTTGCTCGCCCCCTCTACCGTGTTGTTTTCTTTTGCGGGACCTATAGGCGTTAGATGGGTTGTGGCTTGCTTATTGTTATTTGAGTTTTGTTGTTTTTGAGTGAGCTTTGTAACCCTAGTGGGGAGATATTGTATTGAGGAGTTTAATGTAATAAAAGCATGTTTGGACACGTTTGTAATGTTTGAACTTAATAAATATATGATTTTGTCTCTGAATATAAAATGTGAAGTGTATGTTGTATTCTAACCCCTTTATCCAAACTCGGGTAAAGGGAGGGTCACGTTCCGGTCTCTTCGGGTTGGAAATCCGGGGCCTGACAATATGGTAGCAGAGCATGGTCTAGTTGGCCTAGGGTAGTGGGCGGACTTGGTTATCTTGAGTCCTTTGGAGGAGCCTGGAGGGACATGCCTGATCAATATGGTCCTCTTTGAGCCTCTAAGATGTACTTGGGATAGTCCAATCTTGTGGTAGGGTTTGCATGCATGGGCATTAGGGCACTAGTTGCATTTGCTTATGTGTGTTTGTGTGGATGCTGTACATGTGGAACAAAAAAAAGGCTATATGTAATGTGGATTGAACTGTGACAATGTGAAATGTGGTTTTTCCTTGTTTATATGAGTTATGTGTAATGTGGATTGAATGGTGTAATGTAGATTAAGGAAAAGAGTGTAATGCTATGTGAAAGTTGTAATAGAATTGTTACGTGGGGTAGAGGTAATGTTGCATGATAGTTAGTGAATGCGATTTGATGGATATCTTTCTTACTTCGTGTAGTAAGAATGCCACCGAGGAGAGTGACATGCACGTCCGGGCAATGGTCGATGAGTCATCTACCCATGAGGGTCCAGGTGCGGGCAGATCATTTGGAGGACATCTTGTTGTTCTTTGAACTGCGAGAGGGCATCCGACTGGAAGTCCAAGAGCTGAGGGAAGGTATCTGGCAAGAGGTTCGGGAGGAGGTGCACCGTGAGATGGCGGCACAGCAGGTGGTGCCACCACCACCGCCACCACTAGTGGGGGAGTTACCTCATGAGCATGAGAGTTCGCTGGGCGGCGTACCGATTCGTGCATAGGATGACGTGGTGACACGGTTCTGAAAGGAACAACCTCCAAGGTTGAAGGGAGAAGGGGATCCCGTGGTAGCTGAGTAGTGGTTGAGACAGATCGAGCATGTGTTTTCCTTTCTCCTACCCCAGGAGGAGGATAAGGTGAGACTGGTCATTCGGCAATTAGAGGGGAATGCTCTGGAGTGGTGGTTGAGTGTCGCGGGGAGCTGTGCGGTGCAGTTCATGCTTTCGGAGGAGTTCTTATAGCTCTTCCATGATGAGTTCTTCCCGGAGTCTTTGAGGTGGCGAAGAGAGAGGAGTTTGGGAACCCGGAAACAAGGATCAAGAACGGTACATGAGTATGAGCGAGAGTTCGGAGCTTGAGTAGGTTTGCTCCCGAGATTGTGGCAAAGGAGGACCTGAAGGCCCACAAGTTCACCTTGGGCCTTAGGCAGAGAGTGGCGAACTTGCGCTTGAGGACTTATGCTGAGGTTGTGGAGACGGCTCGCATCGTTGAGAGAGAGCTGGATGATGGGAGGAAGGCCCATTAGGGTCGCCAGTTGCAGGGCGGATTTGAACGTGATTCGGGGCCCAAGAGGCCCAAGACCGAAGAGAGAGACAACAGTTCCTTCCGCAGCAGGGGACAGACACCGGTGCACCCAGAGAGGTCTAGCTTTGGTGGTAGCAGACAGGGAGGTCCAACAGGAGGTCTCCCCAGCGGTTGTCATTGCTGTGGGGAGCAAGGCCACTTTAGGAGGGAGTGTCCAAAGAAAGACTGGAAATGCAATAGTTGTGGACGAGAGGGCCATCCCGAGCCGGGTTTGCTTGGAGTGGCAACGGGGAGTTGGAGGCATGGCATCCAAGACGAGAAGTGATGCCAATTTCCGTGCACCAGCAGAGAGACCAGCATGTTAGTGGCGGGCTAGTCGGCTGGATCGAACCAGACCCGACCCTAGGGGAGGTCGGAGCGGTAGCAGACCGAAGCTGGAGGCAGCCTTGGCGGGAAGCACCCAGTGAGTGAGCCGACCAGTGGCACGGGCCAAGGGAGGATGTTTGCGCTGGAGGCGACGTACCAGGAGGAGGCTGAGCTACCACCCACACCAGCGGAGGGTGGAGCAGGACCATCGGTGGTTAGAGGTACCCTTTTGATCTCCCATACGTTAGCATCGTGTTCTTTTGTTGCTGAGCTTGTAATAGATAGCTTGGGGTTAGTTTGTGTGCAGGCAGTGAGGCCCCTAGTTGTTGAGTCTCTAGTGGGAGGTATGATTGAGGTGCGGCGTGTTTGCCGTGACTGTGTGTTAACCATAGGAGATGTGGAGCTAAGTTTTGACTTGCATGTAATGCCCTTGCGTACTTTTGACCCGATCTTGGGTATGGATTGGCTTATGGCTTTCTAGGCCAAGATAGATTGTTATCGGCGGCATGTATCCTTCATGACACCTGCAGGGACCTCTTGCACCCTGCAGGGGGAGTGGGACTGCGAGGCGAGTCAAGCTGGGCCAGTGTTGGATCAGTGGGGTACCATTACCCACAGGTTGGCAGCCCTGACCTTTGCTGAGGAAGGGAAAGTGGAAAAGAGAGTGTGGCCAGCTATTGTTGACCAATTTCAGGATATCTTTCCGGACCAGTTGAGGAGTCTACCTCCTAAGAGAAGTGTGGAGTTCACCATTGAGTTGGTACCGGGGACTGGTCCAATCTCCCAGGTGGCTTATCGTATGGGGCCAGCAGAGTTGAGGGAGCTGCAGAGGCAAATAGAGGAGTTAGTGGACCAGGGGTATATCAGACCGAGTACCTCACCTTGGGGTGCTTCGGTGCTCTTTCCAAAGAAGGCAGATGGCACGCTACGCCTTTGCATCGACTATAGGAAGCTGAATTCGGTGACTGTGAAGAACAAGTATTCGTTGCCTCGGATAGATGACCTGTTTGACCAGTTGAGTGGAGCCCGTTGGTTTTCCAACATAGATCTACGGTCAGGGTATCATCAGTTGAGGGTTAGGGAGGAGGCCATCCCTAAAACTGCTTTTCGCTGCAGGTATGGGCACTATGAGTGGGTAGTGATGCCTTTTGAGCTCACTAATGCACCAGTAGTGTTCATGCATTTGATGAACCAGGTCTTTGCTCCATATTTGGATTCTTTCGTGGTGGTGTTTATAAATGATATCTTGGTATATTCCAAGACGGAGAGGGAGCATGTGGAGCATTTGGCAACATGTTCGTGCAAACCTTGAGGGACCAGCGAGTTATTTGTTAAATTTAGCAAATGTGAGTTTTGGATGCAGGAGGTTCACTTCCTTGGCCATGTGGTGTCCGCTGAGGGAGTTATGGTGGACCCAGCCAAGATTGAGGCTGTGGCATCGTGGGAGAGGCCAACCAATGTTTTCGAGATTTGTAGCTTTCTTGGCTTGGCAGGGTATTACCGTCATTTTGTAGAGGGATTCTCTCGTTTAGCAGCTCCTATGACGGCGTTGACCCGAAAGGGAGTGAAGTTTGAGTGGACTGACAAGTGTTAGCGGCGGCGACCTTTGGAGTTTTCTTGTGGGAGATCATGTGTTTCTCCGTGTCTCTCCATGACGTGGACATCGGCGCTTTGGGAGAGGTTCCAAACTCTCTCCCTGGTTCATTGGTCCTTTTGAGGTTATAACTCGTGTTGGGCCTGTAGCTTACCGGTTAGCATTGCCACCGCGATTGAGTCGGGTGCACAATGTGTTCCACGTGTCCTAGTTGCGAAAGTATCATCCTGACCCCACTCATGTGATAGATTGGGGGACTTTGGACATTGGGGATGACATGTTTGTTGTTGAGGCCTTATCTGCATACTAGATCGACGGGAGAAACTTCTGCGGGGTCATGCTATTCCTTTGGTTCGCGTACTGTGGCAGCACCGTGGCAATGAGGAGGAGACTTGGGAACGAGAGTCTTTGATGCGTGAGCAACACCTAGAGTTGTTCGAGGACGAACACTCTTAAGGGTGGAGGGGTGGCTGTTGGCTGGTGTATTTGTATTTCTTTTCGACTTTCGACTTTTATTTATATTAAATGTGTTAATGAAATGTGCTTGTAATGGGTATTCGTGACATGTGGATGTATTTCCATGGATTGTGATGCATGTGGTTATGAACTGTGGTGGCACTGTGTTATGTGCTATTGTGTACAATGTGCGGTGTATGACCCATTTGGGTGTTGTGGCTTGCTGTGTTTGTTTTCCATGCATGTTGTTTCTTTTCGAGGACGAAAAGTCTTAAGGGGGAGAGGATGTAATGACCCATATTTTGGGATGTGAGGAGTTAGTCTCGGTTTGCCTTTTTGGGTGGAAATTGTTGGGTTTTAGGGAGTTTTATTTCCACACACTTTGGCTAAATCATCTTGTATGTTGATGAGCAAGTAAGAGGCAAAGTTTGAGCCCAATAGGGAGTGCCCGTGAGAATGCACGTGAGAATGACTTTTCACGTGCAGTGATGTTTTTGCATGGGAGCCTTCCTGATGTTGTTCCAAGGCTTGTGGTAAAATTCTAGAACATTTGGAGGTGCCCGTGAGAAAGGCCTTTCTCACATGCAGCCTCCATTACCCTTGTTTTGTTGTTCTGATACTCTTTCGCTAAAGGACCATGGTGAAATTATGAGTGTTTTGTCCTGTGTGGTTGCAAAAAGGTTGTAGTTTGTCATCAAAACTACGTCGTTTTGATGCTGGGATTTATTTAATCAAAACGACGTCGTTTTGGGGTGTGGAGGTGTCTATATAAAGAGGTGAAGGCTTCTTGTTTTAGGTTTAGGGCTCCTTTCAGCTCCTGCAGCCGTCGCGAGAGAGAGAGAGAGAGAGAGAGAGAGAGAGAGAGAGAGAGAAGGAAGAAGAGCTTCTGGTCGTGGTTGCTGCGGTGGTGTTTCCATGGGTGGACGGAGTTTGGCGTGGAGGCTAATGTCACGGGGTCAGCCTTTATAGCAGCTTAACCCGTGCGGCACCTAGTTCCCACCCGTACGAAGGAATGCTAGGTTAGCCTAACTCGTCGCATTTGGATCGGAACCCATCGATCCGTTGTAAAGCAATTGTGTAGGGAAGCGCTTAGCGAAAAAACGATTGAATGAAGGCAACAAACGATTATATTGATTGCTTGAAAGCTTTACAACATCACTCCCCTACATATAGATGTTAACACTTTTCTAGCTATGTCGCCATGAGACATCATATATGATCGAAATCTAAAATCTCTACAACTTACTCTATAAGCTAAGTACAATACTTTACAAGGGGGGAATACCCCAAAATAGTCTAAGTGTGCTAGGATAAGCCTCGGTCCGTGACATTCTCCCCCACCCGATTTCGCAGCGTCCTTGTTGCATCTTCGGCTTCCTCGAGCTTGTCAAACAGCCTGATGTAGCGTTCGACTCCTTCACGGTACTCTTCAATCTCCTTGGAGAATTACCCCAGATCCTCTTCCATCTCCCAGCTTGCCTCTTAAACCGGCTTGTTCTTCCATTGGAGGTAGTACTCCACCCGGCTTGGATCTACGCCTCTTCTTGGCACGACTCTACGAGAATGGATTTTCTCTATCTCTTTGTCGTAGGTCTTGCCTGTTGATGCTGTTGGTGTCCGCACCATCCGTTGTCCGCTCGTATCTTCCAAGTCTTCGTGGTAAGGCTCGAGCAAACTAATGTGGAACACCGGATGCCTTTGTAAGCTAGTCGGGAGGTCCAGTTTGTATGAGACCTTCCCAACTCTCTTAAGTACTTTGAAAGGCCCCTCATAACGGTTCACCAAACCCTTATGCAATTGTCTAAGTGCTTTGGTTTGGCGCGGAAGGAGTTTGAGCATCACCATGTCTCCTTCTTGAAATTCTAAGGGCTTCCTTTGTTGATCTGCCCACTTCTTCATCTTCTTTGCCGCTTTGTGCAAGTATGCCCTGGCCAGATCCGTTTGTTCATGCCATCCTTTTGCAAACTTGAACGCCGCGGGGCTCTTTCCAGTGTACCCCGAGTGATGGAAGTGGGCGTCAATGGTTGCTGCCCAGTTGCGAGTTCGAACGGGCTCTCGTTTGTGGACTCGCTCTTCTGCAAGTTATATGAGAATTTGTCTATGTTCAACAACTTAGCCCAATCTCTTTGGTTGGCACTCACGTAGTGCCTTAGATACAGCTCCAGTAAGCCATTGACATGTTCAGTTTGGCCGTCTGTTTGTGGGTGGAAACTTGTTGAAAAGTTTAAGTCCGAACCCATTATCCGGAACAGCTTGGTCCAAAATTGCCAGTGAATCGTGAGTCCCGATCGCTCATAATTTTCTTTGGAATGCCCCAGTACTTCACCACGTACTTGAAGAATAGTCGGGCCGTGTCGTCTGCCGTGCAGTCCTTCGGAGCTGGAATGAAAACTCCATACTTAGAGAATCGGTCAATCACACAATGATCGTACGGCATCCTTCGGATCTTGGGAGACAAATAATGAAGTCCATCGAAACACTTTCCCAAGGTCTTTCCGGAGTGGGCAATGGTTCTAACAGTCACGCCGATTGCCGATTCTCTATCTTGTCTTGTTGGCACACAAGACAAGTCCTCACGTACACTTGAACGTCCTCGTAAAGTTGACGCCAGTAGTAGCTCCGTTCGACCAACGCCAAGGTACGATCGACTCTGGGATTACCAGCCCACCACGAGTCGTGACATTCTTTGAGGATGTCTCTCCTCAAACTTCCCCATTTAGGAATGTACACCCATTCCCCTCGAGTATGGAGCAAGTCATCCCTTAGCCAAAATTGTCGCGTCTTCCCAGCTTTGACGCATTCCGCCAAGGACTTGGCTAATGGATCATGCTCCATTCCTTCCTTCAGTTTGTCCACTAGGGGGAATTGTGGTTGGCGAATGGCTGCAAGTTCCGCCTTCCGACTTAGTGCATCGGCCACCACATTATTTGTGCCCGGTTTGTACTCGAGCACAAAGTCGAATTCCGCTAAGAGTCCTTGCCACCGTGCTTGCTTCGGAGTTAAGTTCCTTTGAGTTAGAAAGTAACTCGTAGATATGTTGTCCGTCTTCACCAAGAACTTGGACCCTAGCAAGTAATGCCTCCACACCCGAAGGCAATGCATAACAGCCGTCATTTCCTTCTCATGCATCGCGTACCTCCATTCGGTGTCATTGAGCTTCCGGCTTTCGTATGCTACAGGATGCCCCTCTTGCATAAGAACTCCACTAATGGCAAAGTCTAAAGCATCGGTGTGAACTTCATAAGGTTTCGCATGATCCAGCAGTGCCATCACCGGTCCGTTTGTCACTGCTTGCTTCAACTTCTGAAACGCCTCTCGGCAAGCATCATCCCACACCCAAGTCTTGTTCTTCTTTAATAGTTCCGTTAAGGGTGCGGCAATGTGGGAATAGCCGCGGATGAATCTTCTATAGTAGTTAACCAAGCCAAGGAAGGAACGCATCTCAGGGACTTTCTTGGGCGTCTCCCATTCCTTGATGGCTAACACTTTCTTGTTATCCATCTTTAGTTTGCCACCGCCAATGATGTGACCCAAGAAGGGCACCTCTTTCTTCGCAAAGTCACATTTTTCCTTCTTCACAAATAGTCGGTTCTCCCTTAAGATTTGGAAAACCCGCCGTAAGTGTGCCTTGTGTTCCTCCAACGTTTTGCTATAGACGACAATGTCATCAAGGTACACCACGACGAATCTATCCAAGTATGGTTGGAAGATCCGATTCATTAACGTACAGAATGTGGCAGGGGCGTTTGTGAGGCCAAAGGGCATCACCAAGAACTCGTAAGAGCCGTATCTTGTGACGCACGCCGTCTTTGCCTCATCACCTTCGGCTATCCGCACTTGCCAATATCCTGACCGCAAGTCTAGCTTTGAGAACCATCTCGCAGCACCAAGTTGATCAAAGAGGTCGGATATAAGTGGGATGGGGTAGTTGTTCTTCACCATTATCTTGTTTAGCACCCTATAGTAAATGCATAGCCGCATCGACCCATCATGCTTCTTTTGGAACAACACCGGTGCTCCAAATGGCGCTTTGGATGGCCGAATGAACCCGGCATCCAACAAGTCTTTCAATTGTCTCCGAAGTTCCTCCAACTCCGGGGTGCCATCCGGTTGGGCACTGCAGCCAGAGGCTTTGCACCAGCCTCCCGGCTCGATCTTGTGGTCCACCTCCCGCTTCGGCGGAAGTTGTTTGGGGAGTTCGGGTGGCATAACGTCCCCAAACTCTTGAAGGACCGTCTTCACTTCGGTTGGGGGGCTCCTCCCCAACACTTGGGCATCCTTCCTTCACCATAGCAATGAAAGTTGGCTCCTGTCGCCTAACTCCTTGTAGACAGACAGGTTGGAGCGCCCGAAAGAGACCTCGCCTTGAGTTCCTCCTCCCTCATTACTTTCACCATGCACGTCTTCCCCTCGTCCATTATGCACATTGTGTTGGTCCTAGGAATTGGAATTGCCCGCACCTGGTCAACGAACTCCATCCCCAACACCATGGGATAGTCATCCATCGACACCATGGAGAGATTCACCTTAGTTTCAAGGTTGTTGGCCTTAGCGAGCACGTACATGCGCCTTTTCTGTTGTCCGGATGGTGGCACCTCCACCTTTGCCTTGATTGCATTGAGGAGTTGCAAGGAACCAAGTCTTGGATCCCTCGCATTCCTCTCTTCGTCTTTGTTGATCATCGCGGAGAGCTTGGAGCGCTTCGGGCACTCGAACGCCTTGTGAGGGCCTTCACAAAGGAAACAAGAGATCCTTGGCTTCTCCCCGTCCTTGGAACTATTTGCGAAATGTTTTGGGCGAAAGTCCTTAGACGGTGGGAAGGGTCTCCCTTTTCCTTCACTTTGGTTGTCTCCCCCACGTTTCTCCTTGTGGAACCTCTGTTCGCCTTGGAAGTCGATGAAAAACTGGTGATTTTCTCCGGCTTCTTGTATTCGATGAGTGATTCGGCCACCGCCATGGCCGATGCCAGGTCCTGCACATTTCTCCGCTGCAGCTCCAATTTCGCCCATTGTTGCAATCTGTCAATGAAGCAAAATAGTGAATCCTTCGCGGACATATCCGGGATCTCCAATATTAGCTCGGAAAATTCACGGACGTACTCCCGCACCGTGCCTTTGTGGGTAAGGCGCTGAAGTTTCGCCCGGGACTCGTCCTCCACGTTCTGGGGATAGAATTGGGCCTTGATCTCCCGCTTGAAATCCGCCCAATTGTCGATGATGCATAAGCCGCACTCCTTGTCGGCATATCATCGCCTCCACCACACCATAGCCGAATCGACTAAGTATAGCGGAGCGGTCTTTACCTTCTTTGCCTCGTCGACAATGTTCAAGGCATCGAAGTACTACTCTATGGTCCAGAGGAAGTTGTCTAACTCCCTCGCATTCCTTGACCCAAAGATAGGTCTTAGGTTTCGGCACGTCAATTTTGGAGCTGGAATGGCTGCCAACGCCACCTTGGGTGTCACGCCCCGGATTTCCAACCCGAGGAGACCGGAACGTGACCCTCCCTTTACCCAAGTTGGATAGAGGGGTTAGAATACAACATACACCTCACACTTTATATTCAGAGAACAATCTTATATTTATTGAGTCCAAACATAGCAAATACGTTCAAAACACACTTTTATTACATTAAACTCCACATTATAATATCTCCCCACTGGGGTTACAAAGTTACATTAAGAAAAGCAAGATAACTCGAAATGATAATGAGCAAGCCACAAGGAGGACTTCCACCTTGGTGTTCCCACCTAACGCCTGTAGGTTCCCTGTAAAGAAAACAACATGGTAGGAGGGGTGAGCAACCACAGTTTCAAGAGGGGATCATGTCTCCCAACCCATCCCATGCACCAAATATCTACATGCCTTGTGTACAAGTCTTGTGTCGTGATACAATTATTCCACCAGTATATAATTACAAGCTATAGGCAAATACAATCATACATGGGCTGGTACATAAACACTCCCGGGCTTCCACACCACCGGGTTCCAAGAATAGTCCCGGGCTTCCACAACCACCGGGTTCCAAGAATGATCCCGGGCTTCCACAACCACCGGGTTCCAAGAACGGTCCCAGGGCTTCCACCCCCACCGGGTTCCAAGAATAGTCCCAGGCTTCCACAGCCACCGGGTTCCAAGAACACAAGACACATAGCCACACTTAGTCACACAGACATAACATCAAACACTTAGCATGCAAAGCCTCACGGGTATAAAACCAAACAATTGGTGTACATAAATTCACAAAGCTCATAAACCCAGCAAGCACAGACATTTTCTCAAACATGTAATCGGCATGTCACACGGGCATTTTATCGAACACTTTTCATGCATCACACGAACACCGAAACACACTAAAATCGCCATCGAAGACAACATCCATATAGGAGATCACACCTATATGGATTACATATATATATAAACAGGTTTAACTCCATAATCTGCCCTAGAACCCTAGGACAGAGGAGGATTTAGGAAGAACAGAACCCCTACCTTGTGTGTTCTCCTG
The DNA here is from genome assembly GCA_023512835.1 of Taxillus chinensis. Lineage (NCBI taxonomy): Eukaryota > Viridiplantae > Streptophyta > Magnoliopsida > Santalales > Loranthaceae > Taxillus > Taxillus chinensis. The sequence continues at coordinate 22,362,064 of CM042087.1, read as the reverse complement.
CTCCCGCTTCCACGCAAGATGCCGACCACCCACGCAAGACGCTCCGGCAACCACCAAACGCTCTCCTTCCCTCTCTCTCTCTCTCTCTCTCTCTCTGCGACGGCTGGTGGAGCAACAAACCCTAACCCTAAAACAGAGGGGCTTCTCCTCCTTATATAGACAACACAACATCAAAACGACGTAGTTTTGATTAAGTGAATCCCAAAGATCAAAACGACGTAGTTTTGATCACACAAGTTAGCACCTTGCCGCACCCATATAAGCCAAAATACTCGGGAATTTCAGCATGGTACTTTGGAGAAAGATCATTAGAATGTCAAAACCAAGGGAACCATGCAAAAATATGGTCGACGCCAATTTGAACGTGAATTCCTCAATTCACGTGCAACTCCAAATGCACTCCAAATGCGCTCAAACTTCACCCCTAGCCTCCTTGCATCATGTAGAAGACAACCACACTTGCACGTGAAATGGACTCATATCACGTGCACCTCACATACACATCCGTTTGGCCTGAAACTTCTGTGGTAGATAGAGGACATCATTCTAAGCATCTTTCCTTTTGCACGTGAATTCATTTGAGCCCATTCACTAGGTCAAAATCTAGAAAAAATAATCAGAAGGCAAAACTGTGACTAACTCGAGGTACGGGTCCTTACATTGGGTGACCACCATCTTGCAGAGAGACCAGTCCGCTTTGATCTCTTTGATTTCCTCCTGTATCGCCAGGATTTGGGACGTGAGAGTGTCCTTCAGGCCGTCAAACCGAGAGTTCATGTCATCCATGACGGAGTTGAGAAGCCCTTGCATCCTTGAAGTTTTGATTGTTTCACCGAGCATTAGCATCGATCCGTTGTAAAGCAATTGTGTAGGGAAGCGCTTAGCGAAAAAATAATTGAACGAAGGCAACAAACGATTGTATTGATTGCTTGAAAGCTTTAAAATATCACTCCCATACATATAGATGTTAACACTTTTCTGGCTATGTCGCCAGGAGACATCATATATGATCGAAATCTAAAATCTCTATAACTTACTCTATAAGCTAAGTACAACACTTTACAAGGGGGAAATACCCCAAAATAGCCTAAGTGTGCTAGGATAAGCCTCGGTCCGTGACATTAAGGTGTGAAGGAATCTGTTGAGGTAGGGGTTCTGTCTTTCCTGGTCTGTCCCGGGGTTAGGCCCGTGTAGATATTTTTCGGAGTTTATTGTTGTTGTTGCTATAATATTTATATGTAAATTCATATAGGTGTGACCTCCTATATGAATGTTAGCCTTCAATGGCGTCTTAGTGTGATTCCGACATTGGGTGGGCGGCAGTATGTAAATGTTTGATAAAATGCCTGTGTGAATATGTCTGTGTGAATATGCCTAGTACGTGTTTGATAATATGCTGGTATGGCTGGATTTGTGACTTTGTAAAGGTGTGCATGCTAAATGTTTGTTTTTATGCCTGAGTGACTGGGTTTGTGCATTTGGGAATATGTGCCTATTAAGTGTTTGGTTTTATGCCTGAGTGGCTATGTGTACTATGTTTTGTGAAACCCGGTGGGTGTGGAAGCCCGGGATTGTTTTGTGAAACCCGGTGGGTGTGGAAGCCCGGGACTGTTCTTGGAACCCGGTGGCTGTGGAAGCCCAGGACTGCACTTGGAACCCGGTGGCTATGGAAGCCCGGGACTTGTTCATGTGCTTGCTTGTGTGTGTCGTGGAAATGATTGTGTTTCTGATATGGCTTGTTATTATATATGTTGAAATAATTGTATCACGACACTCGCACTTGTACACATGGCATGTAGATGCTAGGAGCGTGGGATGGATTGGGGAGACATGATCCCTTATTGAGTTGTGGTTGCTCACCCCTCCTACCGTGTTGTTTTCTTTACAGGGACTTACAGGCGTTAGGTGGAAACACCAAGGTGGAAGACTTACTTGTGGCTTGCTTATTGTTATTTTAGTTTTGTTGTTTTTGAGTGAGCTTTGTAACCCAGTGGGGAGATATTGTATTGAGAAGTTTAATGTAATAAAAGCATGTTTGGATACGTTTGTAATGTTTGAACTTAATAAATATATGATTTTGTCTCTCGAATATAAAATGTGAAGTGTATGTTGTATTTTAACCCCTTTATCCAAACTCGGGTAAAGGGAGGGTCACGTTCCGGTCTCCTCGGGTTGGAAATCCAGGGCCTGACATGTAACATGCCTCTTGGTCATTGATGTTAAGTTTTCACTGTCGACAAGTGAGGCACTTCGAAACAAATGTAGCCACATCACGTTTCATCCCAGGCCACCAAAAATGCCCCCGAAGTGCTGCATCTTCGTGCCCCTAGATGCACAAAGAACTCTAAACCGATGGAAATCCCTCATCACCTCATCTCGGAGAGACGGGCCACTACTAACCGCCCCTGAAAAGACAACTCTTGCTTAGAACCCTCTGTCCAATCCTTAGATAGCTTACTAGCCTTAATGCGGGCACGGAGAAACTCACACTCAATATCACCCAACCGTCTCTTTCAGACTCACTGGTATAACTCAGGCACAACAACAATAGGACTCAGGACTGTCCCACTGTCACGAGTAATAGGCTGCAACTGCAACATCGCCAACTGCTCCATTAGCTTCCACTCTCTCACTGCCACCTCAGCTTTCCCTTTCCTGCTCAACGCATCAGCCATGACATTACCCTTGCCTAAGGTGTAGGCAAGAGTAAAGTCAAAGGTCTGCAAATACTCCACCCATCTCCTCTGCCTCAAATTCAAGTCCCTCTGAGTAAAGATGTACCAAGGCTCTTTTCATTTGAGAACACCACAAATTTCTCCCCCAAAAGGTAATGCTGCCAACTCTTCAAAGCAAATGACAGCCGCCAACTCAAGATCATGGGTAGGGTAATTTTGCTCATGTGGTTTCAACTGCCTCGACCCATAAGCTACCACACTGTGCTCCTGCATAAGCACACACCCCAAACCAACCCTGGATGCATCACAACACACCTCATATGGAACATCCTCCCTAGGTAACATCAACAAAGGTGCAGTGGTGAAACGGGTTTTGAGAGCCTCGATCGCCTCGCGACACTTGTCGATCCACTCAAACTTTACTCCCTTCCGGTCAACGCCGTCATAGAGCTACCAAACAGAGAAACTCTCTATAAAATGACGGTAATACCCCACCAAGCGAAGAAAACTATGAATCTCGAAAACATTGGTTAGCCTCTCCCACGATTACACAGACCTCATTCTTAGGCTGGGTCCACCCTAACACCCCAATGACACTACATGGCCAAGAAAATAAACCTCCTACATCCAAAACTCACATTTGCTAAACTTAGCATACAACCGTTGGTCCGTCAAGGTTTGCAACACTATTGCCAAATGTTCCATATGCTCCCTCTCGCCTTGGAATACACCAAAATATCGTCAATGAACACCACCACAAATGAATCCAAGTATGGAGCATAAACCTGGTTCATAAGATGCATGAACACTGTTGGTGCATTAGTGAGTCCAAAAGGTATCACTACCCACTCATAATGCCCATATCGGCACCAAAAAGCAGTCTTGGGGATGCCCTCATCTCTAACCCTCAATTGGTGATACCTCGATCGTAGATCCATCTTCAAAAACCATTGGGCCCCACTCAACCGATCAAACAAGTCATCTATCCGAGGCAATGGATACTTGTTCTTCACAGTCACCAAATTCAGCTTCTTGTAGTCAATGCAAAGACAAAGCGTACCATCCGCCTTCTTTGCAAAGAGCACCGGAGCACCCCAGGGTGAGGTACTCGATATAATATATCCCTAGCCCGCCAGCTCCTCTATCTGCCTCTGAAGCTCCCTCAACTCAGTTGGCCCCATACGATAAGCCACTTGGGAAATCAGACCAGTCTTGGTACCAACTCAATGGTGAACTCCACACTCCTCTTAGGTGGTAAACTCCTCAACTCCTCAGGAAAGACGTCTTGAAATTGGTCAACAACTGCTGGCCACACCCTCTTTCCCACTTTTTCTTCCTCCGCAAAGGTTAGAGCTGCCAACCTATGGGTAATGGCATCCCACTGGTCTAACACTGGCCCAGCTCGACTCACCTCACAATCCCACTCCCCCTGTAGGGTACAAGAAATACCCGCAGGTGACACGAATGATACACGCCGCCGATAACAATCTATCTTGGCCTGGAAAACCATAAGCCAATCCATACCCAAGATCAGGTCAAATGTCCTCAATGACATCACATACAAATCAAAGCTAAGCTCCACATCTCCTATGGTTAACACACAGTCACGACAAACTCGCCTTACCTCAATCATACCTCCCACTGGAGACTCAACAACTAGGGGTCTCTCTGGCTCAACACATACTAATCACAATCCATCAATCAGAAGCACAACAACAAAAGAACAGGATGCACCCGTATCAAAAAGAACAGACACAAGCGTATGAGAGATCAAAAGGGTACCTCTAACCACCGATGGTCTTGCCCCAACCCCCACTAGTGGAGGTGGTAGCTCAGCCTCCTTCTGAGGTGTCGCATTTAACGCAAGCACCCTCCCCTGGCCCGTGCCACTGGTTGGGTCACTCACTAGACGGTTCTCGCCATGATCGCCTCCGGCCGGTCTCGTCCACGCCTCTTGCATCGCCATTCCTTCTTGGGACACTCCCACTTGAAGTGGCCTTGCTCCCCACAGCAATGATAACCGCTATGGAGACCTCCTGCTGAACCTCCTTGTCTGCTGGTGCCAAAACTGGACCACCCTGGGTTCACTGATGGTTGACCCCTGCTGCGGAAAGAACTGCTATCTCCCTCCTCAGTCTTGGGCCTCTTTGACCCTGAATCACGATCAGACCCACCCTGCAACTGACGACCCTGATGGGCCTGCCTCCATTCATCTAGCTCCCTCTCAGCTATACGAGCTGTCTCAACAACCTCAGTATTGGACCTCAACTGTAGTATCACCACCCTTTGCCTAAGGGCTGGCCTAAGACCCAAAGTGAACTTGTGGGCCTTCAGGTCCTCCCTTGCCACAGTCTCGGGAGCAAATCGCTCAAACATTGGAACTCCCGCTCATACTCGGGCACTATCCTCGATCCCTACCTCAAGTTGCCAAATTCCTCCCTCTTTTGCCACCTCAATGACTCGGGGAAGAACTCATCATGGAAGAGCTGTAAGAACTCCTCCCATAGCATAAATTGCACTACACGGCTCCCCGCAACACTCTGCCACCACTCCAAGGCATTACCCTCTAGCTGCCGAATGGCCAGCCTCACCTTATCCTCCTCTCGGGGTAGGAGAAAGGAAAACACATGCTCAATCCGCCAACCAGCGTGCTCGGCCACCTATGGATCTACCTATCCCTTGAATCTCGGCGGTTGTTCCTTTCGGAACCTTGTCACCACATCATCCTCGACTCAATGGATCGGTACGCCACCTAGTGGACTTTCACGCTCACGAGGTAACTCCGCCACCTGGTGGTGGAACCACCTCCTGTGCCGCTATCTCATGGAACACTTCCTACCGAACCTCTTGCCAGGATACCCGCCATCGGCTCTTGAACTTCCTGTTAGATACCCTCTCGCATTGCACCAAGAACAACTCAATTCCTCCAACGGGCTGCCCCGCACCTGGACCCTCATGGGCAAATGACTCATCAAGAATCGCTCCGGATGCACGCGTCGCTCTCCTCGGTGGCATTCTTACTACATGAAGTAAGGAACACAATCGTCAAAACGCATTCGAAATCTATCACGTGTCGGTACCTCTACCCCATTTGTCAATTCAATTAGCACATTGCATTACATACATTGCACACATTTCGGTTCTCACTAATTCACATCGCACAAGCATGAACCCCACAAGCACACAACTCAATAACACATGTACTTTTCCTTGTAGTCATGCTCAACTCATCACAAAAATTAGAGTTGCACAATTAACACTATCACGTTCAAACCGTTTACCCATGCAATTACACATAAGCAACAAATGCAACTAGTGCCCTAATGCCAATGCATGCAAAACCTACCACAGGACTGGACTACCCCAAGTACACCATAGAGGTTTAAAGAGGACCATGTTGATCAAGCATGTCCCTCCAGGCTCCTCCAAAGGACTCAAGATAACCAAATCCGCCCACTACCCTAGGCCAACTAGACCATGCTTTGATACCACATTGTCACGCCCGGATTTCCAACCCGAGGAAACCGGTTCGTGACTCCCCTTCACCCATACGGTAGATAAGGGGTTGGGATAAATAATAACATAGGACATCACATATCTTTATTAAATTCAAACCACAATAAAAGTCCATAGGACAAACCACATCACTGGATGAATTTAAAAACCTTTTACATCGTTTCCCCCATTGGGGTTACATTAATTCCCTTAAAATAACAATAAGAAAATAAAACGAAGAAACAAAGAAAGTCGAAAAGTCTTCCACCTTGGTGTTCCACCTAATGCCCATAAGTTCCTGAAAATAAGCCAGACACGACGGGACGGGTGAGCAACACGGCTCGGTAGGAATCAAGTCTCCCCAACCCATCCCATGCTCCTAGCATCTACATGAGGACGTGCACAAGTGCAGTGTCATGGCAATAATAAATAAATAGGTTAAAAACAGCATTTTGAAACATAACCATAGCCATAGCCACAGCCACACAGGCTTCCACAACCACAGCCACACAGGCTCCACAGTCCCATATAGCACATACAATCATAACACAATATTATGGATTCACAACACAAATAAAACACAACACACGTATTCAACATCACACAAACCATAATTGTCATATCCTCATATTATATTGTCAAACATAATTCCCCCGAAAACCCCAAAGTTTCCCCACAAGGCCCTACCGCGGGACTAACCCCAACAAACAAGACCACTAAACGAATAGCAGACAGCACCCCAACGACCTCCAAGGTCCACTGCCACGAGAACGAACCCGAAATCCCCAACATAATTTGCCATTGAAGGCCAACATTCATATAGGAGATCACACCTACATGAATTTACATATATATATATAAACATGTGTAATTTACAAATCACCTACCACAAGACCTAAGAACAGAATAGGTTCAGGAAGAACAGAATCCCTACCTCAAAAGGATCCTCCTTGCTCTTGCTCCCACGCTAGATGCCGTCCACCCATGCGAACCACCACAACGATCAAGAGAGGATTTTTTTCTCTCTCTCTCTCTCTCTCTCTCTGCGGTGGCCGACGTAATGAACCCTAAACCTAAAAACAAGAGATTTCAACCTCCTTATATAGACACCTCACTTAGCAAAACAACGTAGTTTTGATAAGTGAAACCTGTGTATCAAAATGACATAGTTTAATAAGTGAAACATGTTTTAACTTTCCCGCTTCTGCATAGGACAAAATACCCATAATTCGAACATGGTCCTTTGGGAAAAGATTATCAGCATAACAAAACGAAGGTGATGGTACAAAAACATGGCTACACGTGACAAAGGCCATTGTCATGTGCAACCTCCAAATGTCGTAGGATTTTGCTACTAGCTTTAGAACTTTGTTTGGAAGGCTCCCATGCAAAAACATCACTGCACTTAACTAAGGCCATTCTCACGTGCAGCCTCTAAATGCTCCCTCTTGAGCTCATCCCTTGCCTCAAGCTTGCTCATCTATATACAAAGTGTTCTAGCCAATGTGTATGAGAAGAAATCTCCCAAAGACCTGACAATTGCCACTCAAAAGGCATAGCTGTGACTAACTCCTCACATCTCAAAACACGGGTCATTACAGAGATACTCTCCCAAGGTCTTTTAGGGGTAGGTAAAGGTTCTAACAGTCCTGCTAATTGCCGATTCTCTATCTTGTCTTGTTGGCACACAAGAAAAGTCCACATGTACACTTGGACATCTTTGTAAAGTTGAGGCCAGGTAGCTTCTTTCCACCAACGCCAAGGTACAATCAACTCGGGGATGGCCGGCCCACCACGAGTCGTGACATTCTTTGAGTGTCACGCCCGGATTTCCAACCCGAGGAGACCGGAACGTGACCCTCCCTTTATCCGGGTTTGGACAAAGGGGTAGAATACAATATACACTTCACATTTCTTTTCGAAACCAAAATCATATAATTATTTAATTGAAAACACATGCCTTTATTATGTTTCAAACTTCATTACAATATCTCCCCACCTGGGGTTACAATGCCTCAACAAAATTACATAATGCAAATAACACAAAACAAAGCCACAAAATGGAACTCTTCCACCTTGGTGTTCCCACCTAACGCCTGTAGGTTCCTGCAAGAAAACACACCATAGTAGGAGGGGTGAGCATCCACGACTCGTTAGGGATCATGTCTCCCCAACCCATCCCATGCTCCTAGCATCTACATGCCATGTGTACAAGTGCGGTGTCGTGTTACAATAATTTCAACAGACATAACAACAACCACATCAACAATTACAATCCGCCACCGCCACACAAGGCTAACACTTTAACAACAAGTGATTTAACCGCCTCTTCAGGCCAAGTTATTTAACCGCCTCTTCAGGCCAAGTGATTTAACCGCCTCTTCAGGCCAAGTGATTTAACCGCCTCTTCAGGCCAAGTGATTTAACCGCCTCTTCAGGCCAAGTTTCCACAACCTTCACAAGGCTAACACAAAACGGTCCCGGCTTCCACGGCCACCGGGTGTACAAGCAACCACACGAAGACATAAGACCATACAGGCATAACATCAAACACTTAATATGCTTAGTCACACAGGAATAACGTCGAACACTTAGCATGCACATATTCACAGGCTCACAAACCCAAGCCACACAGACATTATTTCAAACACATAATATGCATAGCCTCTCAGGTATAAAACCAAACACTTGGTGTGCACCCGTTCACGAGTGCACAATCCCAGCCATTCAAAGCCACAGAGCAAACACCCAAAGATACATACATACCCTAAATCACAAGTTCAGCCACACAGGCATAATACCAAACACGTAATGGGCATATACACACAACTATATTCACACAGGCTTTTCATCAAACATATAGCATATAGACCACGAAACCACACTAAAATGCCACTGAAGGCCAACATCCATATAGGAGATCACACCTATATGGATTACATATATATATATAAACAGATACACCCAGACCGCCCTAGGACCCTAGGACAGAGGAGGGTTTAGGAAGAACAGAACCCCTACCTTTAAGCGGATCTTCCTTGCTCCCGCGCCAAACGCCGTCCTCCCCACGCAAGATGCTCCAGGCAAGAAACCAAAGAACTCCCCTTCCCTTTCTCTCTCTAGCTCTCTCTCTCTCTCAGCGAAGAGCAAGCAGAAAGGAACACAAGAACCCTAAACTCAAACTCAAGCCCTCCTTATATAGACACCATCCACATCAAAACGACGTAGTTTTGATTAAGTAAACCCAGGATCAAAACGACGTAGTTTTGATCACACAAGTTAGCACCTTTCCGCACCCATATAGGCCAAAATACTCGGAATTGCAACATGGTCCTTTGGAGAAAGATCATTAGAATGACAAAACCAAGGGAACCATGCAAAAATACACCTGCACGCCAATTTGCACGCCAATTCCCCAATTGGCGTGCAGCTCCAAATGCACCCAAACTTTACCCCAAGTCTCCTTGCATCTTGTAGAGGCCTGAGAAGCAAAAATATGCTTGCACGTGAAATGGGTGAATTCACGTGCAGCTCCAAATGCTCTGAAATTTTTGTGGTAGATAGAGGACCTCATTCTAAGAAACTTTTGTTCTTGCACGCCAATTGTTTGAGGCCATCTACTAGGTCAAAAGTGAGCTCCAAGATCAGCCAAAACGACTTAAAACCGCCTGAACGCATAAGATCTTCCTAGGGCATAAATGTACGCTATCGCTTGACACATGCACCTCTCAAAAGTCCCCTCTTGGGCTCATCTCTTACCTTAAACTTGTGTACCAACATCCAAGGTGTTTGTGGTTAACTCCTTACACACGGGTTACACACGGGTCATTACATCCTCTCCCCCTTAAGACTTTTCGTCCTCGAAAAGAAATGACATACGAGGAAAACAAACACAAGCTACCCAATTGCCACACGGCGAGCTACAACACCCAAATGGGTCATACACCGCACATTGTACACAATAGCACATAACATAGTGCCACCACAATTCCATAACCACATGCATCACAATCTAGGTCAACAAGAACATTTCATGAACATATTCAATATAAATTAAAGTCAAAAGTCGAAAGGGAATACAAATACACCAGCCAACAGCCACCCCTCCACCCTTAAGATTGTTCGTCCTCGAACAACTCGGGGGGTTGGTCACGCATCATGGACTCACATTCCATGTCTCCTCCAGGACGTGTCGGCCCCTAAAATACAACACACCTTCCAAAACGCACCTGCTGATGCACATAGCCCACAACCATTCACATACCCGCGAATGAAGATATCACACAATAACACACATGAAGGCACGTACCCACGGACCCAATAAAACGCAGCATGATAGGGAAACACATATTCTAATCTCACAAACCCTTGTTCTCCTCACCTAACACATGTCACAAGTATTCACGCCACGACGGTGTACAACATATACGCCCATCTCCAACACGTACGTTTAACAAATCACATCATAAACACCACTACAAAGAACAAAGCACAAACAAAACACTACTACACGTTTAACGTTCCACGGCCCATTCACCAACATCGTACAACTCATCCGCAGGGAGTGTCCTCACAACCTTCCCACCGTTGGACTTTTCGTCCCCGAAAAGAGAAATCAAGTAGTAAACATCACGAGAAGATCAAAGCAACATATAACACCCAGGAGCACAAGCAGAACTAGAGCTTGGCCAATTAGCGTGTCGACAACAACTCATGTGAGCCGGTCGACAACAGGTGAGGTCGAAAAACCTCCCACGAGTCGCTAAGACCCCGACAACCGAACAAGGCCAACATCATAAGCCTATGCATGAAGTATCCATTCGCTAGAATTCATATGATTAAACGAGAAGTCACGACATCGACATAGCGGGTACTCGGCGTTAGACGCCTACTCGTGTCCTAATAGGACCAACACTCCACAATGTAAAATACCTAACAATGACACCACCGAGATTTGATGTCAACGGACACCAACAATTTACAACGCAGCCACACTCCATATGTAGACCTTACCCCGACAGCAAACACAAAGAGGTCACAAGGAAACACAAACAATCAAGAGAAAAGCATTATGCAAACCACAATCACAAGTCCCACACAGGGATATCACCACAAAGAAGACTTGCATCACAACTTGAAACCGCCTCACTCTATAGCGATACACGCAACAACAAACCCAACCAATGCCAAAGGGAACTCAAGATGACTTATAATCCAGGACACAACTACAAGCAGGATGAAGTTTGCTCTCCACCAATTCGGTCACGATCAACAAGACGCCCAATGGAGTCCAAGGAGGAACTCAAAACAACAAATGCAGGACCATACACAACCACAACAAGACCAAAATCCACCATCCGGCTATCACCGTCACCGACCATGAGGATCGACTAAAAGAAGTCCGTGAACCAGAACACTACACTATAACGCCTCTCGGACACTTCGTGCTAGCATCCTTGATCACGGTTAAATAGGTATCCACTAAGGTCCCACAGCTCGCATACTAACCGAGGCGTACACTACAGCCCAAGAGTTAACGCCTTTCCGAGTCGGCAGACACCAAACGCAAAGAAGGGGAACTTATCCTCCGTCATCGGTGAAGTATAACTAACACAGCTCGCTCTGTTCGACCAGGAAAAATCCTCCCACTGGCAACAAGACAATTGATCCCTCTGTGTCGCTATTCGCAGGTCACAAGGAAGTTCTTTGCCTCTATGACATACTCCACCTCATGGCCTACCAACTCCCCTATACCAACCATCGCGTTCCATTTCGATACACCAACAAAAGTCTCAAATACACCAACACCTTGATGGCGTGAACCATCTCACTTACCGTGTGATACTACACATGAAAGGTTTTCGAGGAGAACAGATATAAATCATCCGCCTACCACCACCGCTCCAAAACATACACCCTTGTGATATCCGCCCGACATAAATCTCTCCCCAGGGAGTAGCATTAATACCCTTTTTAAGCAAAAACAGCCGACTGACTCATAAATAACACTAATACCCTCTTTCCTAGCTTATCAACACTTTAAGATTAAACAAAGACACCGGATAAGGAATAATATGCATAACATCACATCTAACACTTTTCTTCATCCCCACACCACGCTTAATATGCCACTACACCACGCCTCATCCTCCTCTACACATATGTGTCACAACACCCACACATAGCAACTCTGCTATATGCCTTTACCGCAGATGCAACACATACAACAACCCAATACCACATTTTCTGCACATTCTCAACATACGCAACGAAACACAAGACTCCTGACGAGTAGAACGTACCAATTTTACACCATCTCCTCAAGATACAGACCCAAGGAATGGCCCTACCATGCAAAAGCACACCCGCAGCACCTAGAGAATTATTTTCCAGTTGTGGGTAAGAAGCCCGATCAAGGCCTGCCAAATCTCACTTACTTACCTCTTTTTTTTCTAATTGGATGCACCGGGCATGACCCTTAAAACCCACTCATAGCCGATTGTTCAGGTCTAGAACACCGCACATTTCGTACATGCACAAACTGGTTTCACAACATATCCTTCTCTACCCTACTCGGTGTTTTCGACACACCGTAAGCATGACACATGGCTACTGCTTGGCCATCAGAGAACCCAGGACACCTATATAATCACCAACAAGAGCTTGCAATGATCACTCCATCCAACAAGTCAACACCTCAAGGACCCAAGGGCTCAAGGAGTGAGCTATACTAACTGCGATGTCCTCCTTGAGCCCAATGCTTGGAAAGGTAACCATAGGAATACCCTTCCCAAGTAGTACTCCAACACGTACATTTATTCGCATGAGAACATATTTCTATTACTCAAGGTTGCCAAAGTGGGGCACACAATAACCCACAAGCTATCCTTTCACGCCTCAAGCTCTACTAGCTAGCCAATATAAATATTCATTTTTATCCTTTTTTTTTTTTTTTTTTTTTTTTTTTTTTTACAGGTTACCAACCACCTCTATTCGAAATGCCAACCTAAACAATCTCCTAAGTGTCACCTAACAGAAGACTGTGGCTCAAGAACCCTACCAACGAGAATACCCCTCTATTACAAGTGTCTTAATTTAATTGCTAGAAACTCAACAATTAAAGGTCCACCCATCCTCACCTAAGTCAGTACGGGACTCAACCAATCACTATCTTCTGGAGATGTCCTACTTTTTCACAGATGCAACACTAATACTGCTTCCGCTACACTCTTTTCCAATGTCCCGGTTGTCCACAAGAAGAACAACCCTTTAAGCAACCTGGTCTCAAACCGATTTGTTGGGGCTGGCCCCCATCTCGAAACTTGTGGCCATCCTCCGTTCGCCCCTCTCGCCCCTTGAATCCTTCTTGCTAATCAGGACAACAGGTGCTTCAATTGATCTTCATCCAAGTTTTCCCTAAGGGTGCGGGTTGACAACTCTTGGCGTGCCTCGAGCCTGCAGCTCCCCCACTCGCCCAGCTGGGTGGCGGACTCTTCCGTCGCACGGGTCGTAGTTTCTCGAGGTTGGGTACACGATGAGATAGCGCTCTAGGTCAACACTCAATGCTCTCATTACCATTACCGACTAGACGTTTGGAGCTATAGCTGATCTCAAAACGCACATTATCACCACACGATTCGCAGATTCACATTTCACAAACTATGCAAGTTCACACCTTCACATAACACATATCATTTATACTCAAGTGAATGTTTTGAACACCACATTACTTATTCCACACAATACCATACAAAGGCACACACTTAAGCATTCACATATCTCACCTAGTCATTTTCAGAATATCAACAGTATTATCACAACTTATTTTATTTATTTATTTATTTTATTTATTTTCAGTTCACATTTCACAAGCTTCAAGTTCACAAGCACACAACTCAATACCACAAATTCTTTTCCATGTTTTCATGCTCGAACCATCACAAAATTTCAGAGTTGCACAATTAAAACTTTATCATGTTCAAACCCTTTACCCATGCAATTACACACACCTGCACACTTTTCGCTTCTCATTAAACCACATTGCACAAGCATCCATTCCACAAGCACACAGTTCAATTAAACAAGGACCTTTCCTTGTAGTCATGCTCAAGGTACTTCAAATAAAATCAGAGTTGCACAGTTCACGCCTTATCACATTATTCATATTTTCTTTTATCACAATTATTTTTTTTTTTTTTTTTCAGGTATCCACACCTTCACATACAACAACCAATGCAACTAGTGCCCTAATGCCAATGCATGCAAATCCTACCACAAGACTGGACTACCCCAAGTACACCTTGGAGGCTCCAAGAGGACCGTGTTGATCAGGCACGTCCCTCTAGGCTCCTCCAAAGGACTCAAGATAACCAAGTCCGCCCACTACCCTAGGCCGACTAGACCATGCTCGATACCATATTGTCACGCCCGGATTTCCAACCCGAGGAGACCGGAACGTGACCCTCCCTTTATCCGGGTTTGGACAAAGGGGTAGAATACAATATACACTTCACATTTCTTTTCAAAACCAAAATCATATAATTATTTAATTGAAAACACATGCCTTTATTATGTTTCAAACTTCATTACAATATCTCCCCACCGGGGTTACAATGCCTCAACAAAATTACATAATGCAAATAACACAAAACAAAGCCACAAAATGGAACTCTTCCACCTTGGTGTTCCCACCTAACGCCTGTAGGTTCCTGCAAGAAAACACACCATAGTAGGAGGGGTGAGCATCCACAACCAAGTAGGGATCATGTCTCCCCAACCCATCCCATGCTCCTAGCATCTACATGCCATGTGTACAAGTGCGGTGTCGTGTTACAATAATTTCAACGGACATAACAACAACCACATCAACAATTACACTGCCACCGCCACACAAGCTAACACTTTAACAACAAGTGATTTAACCGCCTCTTCAGGCCAAGTTATTTAACCGCCTCTTCAGGCCAAGTGATTTAACCGCCTCTTCAGGCCAAGTGATTTAACCGCCTCTTCAGGCCAAGTGATTTAACCGCCTCTTCAGGCCAAGTTTCCACAACCCTCACAAGGCTAACACAAAACGGTCCCGGCTTCCACGACCCACCGGGTGTACAAGCAACCACACAAGACATAAGACCATACAGGCATAACATCAAACACTTAATATGCTTAGTCACACAGAATAACGTCGAACACTTAGCATGCACATATTCACAAGCTCACAAACCCAGCCACACAGACATTATTTCAAACACATAATATGCATAGCCTCTCAGGTATAAAACCAAACACTTGGTGTGCACCCGTTCACGAGTGCACAATCCCAGCCATTCAGGCCACAGAGCAAACACCCAAAGATACATACATACCCTAAATCACAAGTTCAGCCACACAGGCATAATACCAAACACGTAATGGGCATATACACACAACTATATTCACACAAGCTTTTCATCAAACATATAGCATATAGACCACGGAACCACACTAAAATGCCACTGAAGGCCAACATCCATATAGGAGATCACACCTATATGGATTACATATATATATATAAACAGATATACGCCAGACCGCCCTAGGACCCTAGGACGAGAGGAGGGTTTAGGAAGAACAGAACCCCCTACCTTTAAGCAGATCTTCCTTGCTCCCGCGCCAAACGCCGTCCCTCCCCACGCAAGATGCTCCGGCGAAGAACCAAGAACTCCCCTTCCCTTTCTCTCTCTAGCTCTCTCTCTCTCTCAGGCGGGGCCAAATGCAAAGAAAGGAACACAAGAACCCTAAACTCAAACTCAAGCCCTCCTTATATAGACACCATCCACATCAAAACGACGTAGTTTTGATTAAGTAAACCCAGGATCAAAACGACGTAGTTTTGATCACACAAGTTAGCACCTTTCCGCACCCATATAGGCCAAAATACTCGAATTGCAACATGGTCCTTTGGAGAAAGATCATTAGAATGACAAAACCAAGGGAACCATGCAAAAATACACCTGGCACGCCAATTTGCACGCCAATTCCCCAATTGGCGTGCAGCTCCAAATGCACCCAAACTTTACCCCAAGTCTCCTTGCATCTTGTAGAGGCTGAGAAGCAAAAATATGCTTGCACGTGAAATGGGTGAATTCACGTGCAGCTCCAAATGCTCTGAAATTTTTGTGGTAGATAGAGGACCTCATTCTAAGAAACTTTTGTTCTTGCACGCCAATTGTTTGAGGCCATCTACTAGGTCAAAAGTGAGCTCCAAGATCAGCCAAAACAAACTTAAACCGCCTTGGTAAACGCATAACATCTTCCTAGGGCATAAATGTACGCTATCGCTTGACACATGCACCTCTCAAAAGTCCCCTCTTGGGCTCATCTCTTACCTTAAACTTGTGTACCAACATCCAAGGTGTTTGTGGTTAACTCCTTACACACGGGTTACACACGGGTCATTACATTGAGGATGTCCCTCCTCAAACTTCCCCATTTAGGAACGTACACCCGTTCCCCTCGAGTATGGAGCAAGTTATCCCTTAGCTAAAATCACCGCATTTTCCTAGCCTTAACGTATTCCACCGAGGACTTGTCTAATGGATTGTGCTCCATTCCTTCCTTCGATTTGTCCACAAAAGGAAATTGTGGTTGGCTAATGGATGCAAGTTCTGCCTTCCGACTTAGTACATCATCCACCACATTGTTTGTGTCCGATTTGTACTCGAGCACAAAGTCAAATTCAGCTAGGAGTCCTTGCCACCGTGCTTGCTTCGGAATTAAGTTCTCTCGAGTTAGGAAATAACTCGTAGCAATGTTTTTTGTCTTCACCACAAACTTGGACCCTAGCAAGTAATGCCTCCACACCCAAAGGCAATGCATAATTGCCTTGTTCTCCTTTTCATACACCGCATACCTCCGTTCGGTGTCATTGAGCTCCGGCTTTCATATGCTACGGGATGCCCCTCCTACATTAGAACTCTACCAATGGCAAAGTCTGAAGCATGTGTGTGAACTTCATATGGTTTCGCATGGTCTGGCAGTGCCATCACCGGTCCGTTTGTTATAGCATACTTCAACTTCTCAAATGGCTCACGGTAAGCATTACCCCACACCCAAGTCTTATTCTTCTTCACAGAATTGTCACAAGGGTGCGGCAATGTGGGAATAGCCGCGGATGAATCTTCTATAGTAGTTAACCAAGCCAAGGAAGGAATGCATTTCAGGGACTTTCTTGAGTGTCTCTCATTCTTTGATGGATAACACTTTTTTGTTATCCATCTTTAGTTTGTCGCCACCAAACTAAAGTCACATTACTTTTTTGTTAAGGGCACCTCCTTCTTTGTAAAGTCACATTTTTCCTTCTTCACAAACAATTGGTTCTCCCTTAAGGTTTGGAAAACTTGCCATAGGTATGCCTTGTGCTCCTCCAAGGTCTTGCTGTAGACGACAATGTCGTCAAGGTACACCACGACGAATCTATCCAAGTATGGTTGGAAGATCCAGTTCATAACCATACAAAATGTGGCTGGGGCATTTGTGAGGCCAAAGGGCATCACCAAAAACTCGTAAGAACCATATCTTGTGACGCATGCCGTCTTTGCCTCATCACCTTTGCCTATCCGCACTTGCCAATATCCCGATGGCAAATCTAGCTTTGAGAACCATCTCGCAGCGCCAAGTTGATCAAATAGGTCAGATATGAGTGGGATGTGTTAGCTGTTCTTCATCGTAATCATGTTCAGCACCCTATAGTCAATGTATAGCCGCATCGACCCATTGTGCTTCTTCTGGAACAACACCGGTGCTCCAAATGGCGCATTGGATGGGCTGAATGAACCTGGCCTCTAACAAGTCCTTCAATTGCTTCCAAAGTTCCTCTAACTCCGGTGGTGCCATCCGATAGGACACCGCAAGCAGGGGGCCTTGCACCTGCCTATCTCGATCTTGTGGTCCACCTCCCACCTCGGCGGAAGTTGTTTGGGTAGTTTGGGTAGCATAACATTTCCAAACTCTTTAAGGACCGTCTTCACTTTGGTTGGGGGCTCCTCCCCAACACTTGGGCATTCTTCCTTCACCATGGCAATGAAGGTTGGATCCTGTTGCTTAACTCCTTTGGACAATTGGAGCACCAAAAGAGACTTCTCCTTGAGTTCTTCCTCCCTCATTACCTTCACCATGCACATCTTCTCATCGTCCATGATATACATTGTGTTGGTGCTAGGAATCAGAATTGCCCGCACTTGGTCAACAAACTCCATCCCCAACACCATGGGATAGTCATCCATTGACACCACGTAGAGATTCACCTTGCCTCTCTATTCACCGATACTTAGGTTGACACCTCGAGCAACGCCATGGATTGGACCGGCACTAGAGTTCATTGCCTTCATCCAGCCCTTTCTCTTCATTGTAGACTATCCCTAGTCTTCGTGCTTCCTCCACTTTGATGAAGTTTTTGGTCGCACCCGTGTCCACCAAGGCCTTAGTTTCAAGGTTGTTGGCCTTAGCGAGCACGTACATGCGGCCCTTCCGTCGTCCGGATGGTGGCACCTCCACCTTCGCCTTGATTGCATTGAGGAGTTGCAAGGAACCAAGTCGTGGATCCCTCGCATTCCTCTCTTCGTCTTCGTTGATCATCGCGGAGAGTTTGGAGCGCTTCGGGCACTCGAACGCCTTGTGAGGGAATTCACAAAGGAAACAGGAGATCCTTGGCTTCTCCCCGTCCTTGGAACCATTCGCGAAGTGTTTTGGGCGAAAGTCCTTAGACGGTTGGAAGGGTCTCCCTTTTCCTTCACTCCGGTTGTCTCCCCCCACGTTTCTCCTTGTGGAACCTGTTCGTCTTGGAAGTCGATGAAGAGCTAGTGGCCTTCTCCTGGCTTCTTGTATTCGATGAGTGATTCGGCCACCGCCATGGCCGACGCCAGGTCCTGCACGTTCCTCCGCCGCAACTCCAACTTCGCCCATTGTTGTAATCCGTCCATGAAGGAAAATAGTGAATCCTTCGCGGACATATCCGGGATCTCCAAGATGAGCTCCGAAAATTCGCGGACGTACTCCCGCACCGTGCCTTTGTGGGTAAGGCGCCGAAGTTTCGCCCGAGACTCGTCTTCCGCATTCGGGGGATAGAACCGGGCCTTGATCTCCCGCTTGAAATCCGCCCAATTATCAATGATACATAGGCCGCACTCCTTGTCGGCGTATCGTCGCCTCCACCACACCATAGCCGAATCGACTAAGTATAGCGGAGCGGTCTTCACCTTCTTTGCCTCGTCGATAATGTTCAAGGCATCGAAGTCTTGCTCCATGGTCCGAGAGGAAGTTGTCCAACTCCCTCGCATTCCTTGACCCAAGATAGGTCTTAGGTTTTGGCACGTCGATTTTGGAGCCGGAATGGCCGCCAACGCCACCTTGGGTGACCGCCATCTTGCAAAGAGACCAATCCGCCTTGATCTCTTTGATTTCCTCCTGCATCGCCAGGATTTGGGACGTGAGAGTGTCCTTTAGGCCGTCGAACCGAGAGTTCATGTCATCCATGACGGAGTTGAGAAGCCCTTGCATCCTCCCATAGCTTTCCTCACCCTCTCGAGTCCAGCTTTTCGATGCTTTCGGTGTGCTCCTCGACCACCTCCATCCGTTCGGCTAACGCCAACTCCAATTTGGCTAGCCGACTCTCCAACGGACATGTTTCCCTCGAAACGGACTTGTCTCTCCTCCGTTCCTTAGCGTGGTGCTCCTTGTCGCGGCCTTCGTGGTCGCCACCACTAATGACAATAGATCCTCCGTTTGTCATTTTGCACCGTCTCGAAGTTTTGATTGTTCCACCAAACTTTAGCACCAACCCGGCTTTGATACCACTTGTCACGGGGTCAGCCTTTATAGCAGCTTAACCCGTGCGGCACCTAGTTCCCACCCGTACGAAGGAACGCTAGGTCGGCCTAACTCGTCGCATTTGGATCGGAACCCATCGATCCGTTGTAAAGCAATTGTGTAGGGAAGCGCTTAGCGGAAGATCGATTTAAACGAAGGCAACAAACGATTGTATTGATTGCTTGAAAGCTTTACAACATCACTCCCCTACATATAGATGTTAACACGTTTTTGGCTATGTCGCCAGGAGACATCATATATGATCGAAATCTAAAATCTCTACAACTTACTCTATAAGCTAAGTACAACACTCTATAAGCCAAGTCTTGGATCCCTCGCATCCCTCCCTTGTTCTTCGTTAATCATCGCCAAGAGCTTGGAGCGCTTCGGGCGCTCAAACGCCTTGTGAGGGCCTTCGCAAAGGAAACAGGAGATCCTTAGCTTCTCCCCGTCCTTGGAACCATTCCCGAAATATTTTGGGCAAAAGTCCTTAGACGGTTGGAAGGGTCTCCCTTTTCCTTCACTTTGGTTGTCTTCCCCACATTTCTCCTTGTGGAACCTATTGGTCCCTGGGAGCCTAGAGGGGGGTGAATAAGCTCTTATTAAAATTCTTTTCTCACTCAGGCACAACACTAATTCTGGTTAAAAGAAATATTCAGTGTGGAAGATAACCAGATAGTGGAAGTATTTTGTTTTATTATCTAAAGATAATTACAACAAAAAGCACAACAATTACAGCTGATTGCAATAGTACTCTCTTTTACAAGTTACGCACACACTGGCTAGATTATCTCTATTTTGCACATGTACTAGCACATATCAGTTCTTACAATGTATTGATCACTTTTAGATATACAACATTCATATATATATATATAGACATCCTAGGAATCTATCTTGGAACTGTATTTTTCAAAGACTTGTGTAAACATTAAGTTCTTCTCGGAAAATGCTTTTGCTATAACTGCTACGGATGTGGAGCTTAAAATATTGGAAGCATAAGTGTTGTTGGATCAAGCCCAGAATTTGGATCATGCTGATAAAGCCCTATGTAATTTGATTTGAGATCTTTTGTGTTTCCTTGATCATTGCAGAAGATATGTTATTAATCCGGAGATACACTCGTGAGAGCAAAGCTAAGGACAGGATACATAATCCTGATCCGGACAAGAGTGAGTGTCGTCAAACACTTGGTAAATAACCAAGTCACCAATACATACAGAATAAGGAACATTCATGTGGACTAAGAACTTAAAAGCTACGAATTACGGAATCTGCTCTTAATATCTGAAACGGACTAAGTCAAACTGATGCGGAGTAAGAATCTTGGTCTACAAGGTCGCACGAAGTAAAAGAGTCGACACGGAGCTAAAAGTTAAGTCTTTCACTCAAGTGAACTAAAGTAAAGAAGACACGGAGTAAGGCATCCGAGTTTTCCATACATATGGAGTAAGAAAGTACTGATGCGGAATAAGGACTCGAGTCCTTATTCGCACGGAGTAAGGAACTTAGATGCGGAGTAAGGAATCTGGACCACTCATTCATACGGAGTAAGGATATGCTAGTACGGAGTATGCCATCCGATCCTTTAGACTCGCACGGAGTAAGAAACTTACATACGAAGTAAGGAACTTACATACGGAGTAAGGAAGCGTTGATACAGAATAAGCACTCCGACCTTCTCATTCACACGGAGTAAGGAAGCGCTGACACGGACTAAGGATTCCAGTACCAAATAGATACGGAGTAAGCAACCACTGACACGGAGTAAGGTTCCGAGCTTCATTAGCTACAGAGTAAGGAAAATTACACCAGACCAAGAAGTTGCTGCTTCAACTTAACCGCATTTAAGATTATCAGCTTGTGGTATCCCGATGTAAGACAAACTTGTCGAGAACCTAAAGAATCTTACACGTGGATCACCCGGATATGTGGACACAACTTTAATTATATTTGGGAACTCACAAAGGCACTTATACTCTTCAAACCCAAGATCTTGAGCTCCACAAATCGCAGCAGTCAAGGCAGAGAGACTACCGAGGAATAGTTAGTGCTTGAACACATTTCGGAACTACAAGTTCCAAGGTTGTCTTTTTAGGAATGTTTTTGTATAAATATTTATACTTGTATATGTAAAGAAGAATGTGTGAGCGAGCCTAAATCAATACTGTGTATGCACAAGAGTTCCAAGAGATAATATAGGCTAGAGTGTGAATCCGTTTGTAAACAGTGTAAAAGAGTCTTGCTTCTATTTTGTTGTATTTATCTTTTGATAATAAAACAAAATACTTTCACTATCTGGTTATCTTCCAGCGGTGATTTTATCACTTAACTAGATAAGTGTTTGTGTCATAAGAGAATAAAAAGAGTTTGGATAAGAGCCTATTCACCCCCCTCAAGGCTCCAAGGGACCATCAAGTGGTATCGAGCAAGTTTTATTTGTTCTAAGTAGAGATCCCACTCTTTCACTCTCAAGAATGGCCGAAGAAAGCGAATGTTATTCAACACTCGCCTTAACTCGGAGGTGCACAAGAGCCCATCCCGAATCAAAGTAGCAGTGAAAACGTCGACCCACCTCAACCCGTCGCTGCCTCCACCGCTCAACCACGGAGTTCGGTTTTACTCGGACAAAACCGCCCAAATTCACACCCGAGCTTTTCTCCCGGTGGAAAGCTCGCATGAAGATGTTCATGGTATGCCATGACCATCTCATGTGGCCCTGTCTTCGTCGGGGGATTCCAATTCCGATGACTATTGGAGAACATGGAGTTAGAAGGCCAAAGACGGATGCCGAACTTACCAACGATGAAAGAGCCTGGCGGGCGCTAGCGAAAAGGCTCTCGGCGTACGTTACATCGTCTTTGGATTCCGAGGCTTTCATGGATGTCCAGGGCTGCACGTCGGCAAAGCTATCCGGGGATAAACCGACAATCCTCTATGAGGGAAGTCGGTCCCGGATGCAAAACGTGATATGTGCTCTCGGACGAACTTTGAGAGTTTCAATCACAAACCTGGCGAATCCCTTTGAGAGTATCTATCGGAGATTCGGCAAGCTCATTCTAGAGCTAAAAACTGACAATGAACACTACACTCGGTCTCAAATCAATGACAAGTTCTTTCGATCCTTGCCGGATCGCTACTACTCCTAGTAGCTCCAGGATGCAAGCCGACAAAACGGCCGTTCGCCCTTGAAGAAATATACGGAGAGCTTCGAACTCATGAGGTTAGATTCAAATACACCGACCGTGATAAGAAAATAGCTCGGAAAGAAAAAAGGGTAGCCGTCAAAGCTACGGAATGCTCCAAGAATCATCAAGAGGATGATACGGATGAGTCGAGAATTCCGACTCGGACGTTAAGAGGAAATAGCTCTTTTTGTTAAATCCTTTGAACGATTCCTTCAAAAAAGTAGAAAAGGATTCGAAGAGGCTCCTCATCATCCGTAGGAAGGAACGATCGGAGTTGAGCTCCCAAGAATGCTTTAATTGTGGGAAACCCGGTCACTGGGCCAAGGAATGCAGATCCAAATCTAAGACAACAGAGAAAAGTGACAAGGTTACTCCTCGACGTACCACCTTAGACAACAGCAAAAACAAGAGGAAGGCGTTCGTGACAAAGTACATCAGTGGCTCGGAAGAAGAGGAGGAATCCTCGGATGATGAGCCAACTCCTAAGCCGAACGTTTGCCTCATGGCAAATACTGAGGTACCTTCTATCTCTGAGCTCATGAGTAAAATAGAATCTCTTGTTACTGAACATAATCATGAAAAGAATGAGAGACTAATAATTACTCAAATGTACAAAGATATGGAAAGTCAGAATAAACGTCTTGAATTTACTATTGCTAGACTTGAAAAAGACATAGCTAACTTCAGAGGAAAAGAGGCTTGGTATCACGATCTAAGAGCTGAAAATCATCTGCTAAATACCAATCTCTTAGGCCTAAAAGTTATTGTAAAAAGACTCGAGAATGAACTAGAACAGAAAAGGAAATAAATCGCAAGTGGCATAAATCTGGGGAAATAGCCTCTTCATTTAGGACTGATCCGGATAATGTTCGAGTCAAACCTGGCCTAGGTTCAGAATCATAAGCTACTGAGTGTCCTCCGGATTTCACTCCAAAACTAACCAACTTATATCCTGTTAGTACGTCTAAACCGTTGGATGGTTTCATTTCAGGTGGCACCATAGTTTATGACTGTGGAGTTGAGGTCATATTGCACTTCCCGAAGCGTAGCACCCGTAACTAATGATGAAGGGAAGGTTGCTGCAGTAAAAGCCAAAACCGTAGCACCCAAAAAGAAAGGAAAGGCTAAGGCTGGCGCATCTAGGGCCAAGAGCGCGTCACCCAAACGCAATAGATTAGGCCACAGGGAACAGTAGAAAGTCCGTAAAATCTAAGAGACCTGTTATCCCCTGTTTGTACTCCGCATTATAGTGTCTGTTCCATCCGTAGGGAAATAGGTCATTATCACTATGAATGTTGGAGTTTATCCGATAACCGGCTTTGTAATCAAATTCGTACCAATAAAGATCGGTTCAATAAAAAGGGTACTTCGAGCAAAACAAAAGCTAAACCTCAAAGGAGTGTCTCTCCTAAGATAACCCAAATAAAAGAAGCATTAACCTAACAAATTAAAGTCAACTTGGAGAGCTAAAAGTCCTAGCAAAGTTAAATCTAGAACTGTTGACATTATTGTTGTTCTTTCAACCGCCCGAAACAAGTTTGGGCACCAAAAGTGTAAACTATTGTCTTTCGGGAGCATCTCTGGAATGCACTACCGGATCACTTGAAGTTAAAGATCAATCAAAGCAAGTGGATCCTCGATAGTGGATGCTCCGGACATATGACGGGTGATCAGACTCGGTTGTAGAAGTTAATGAAAAATGAGGTCCATCTGTTTTCATATGGTGACAACAAGAAAGGTAAGACTGTCGGGTATGACACTTTAACCAACGGTCGTGTATCAATCACAAGAGTTGCACTAGTTGAAGGTTTGAAGCATAATTTGCTAAGTGTCGGTAATTTATGTGACAAAGGATTTATCGTTTCCTTTATGTCCAACACTTGTACAAGAAGGGAAAAACTTATCCAGGAGATGTAAAGTTATCCGGATCAAGAGATGGGGACATATACTCGGTGGTCTTAAGAAATAATTCTTCCGACCTGTATGCTTCCTCACTAAAGCTTCAGATGAAGATAGTTGGTTATGGCACAAGCGATGCGCACATTTAAACTTTAAGACACCGTCTAAGTTAGCATCACTTGATCTTGTCACCTGGTCTACCTAAACTCAAATACTCCAGAGACACTCTCGTCAAGAATGCCAACTCGGCAAATAGACCAAACATAGCTTTAAGAGCAAATCGGTTAATTCAATAAGCGCTCCTCTCGCAACTTCTTCATATGGACCTCTCGTGGTCCTATTTGTGTTCCTTCATTAGTGCGAGATATACCCTTGTAGTTATCGATGATTTCACCGGATACACATGGGTGATGTTCCCGAAATCAAAGGATCAAATTTTTGAGCATCTTGTAGATCTTTTCAACCGGATAAGCAACTCACAAGGACCGGGCATAAAGTGCATCGGAGTGATCATGGTACGGAATTTGATTTTTCAGATATGAGATCATATTGTTCCGAACAGGGCATTCAAAGACGACGTCTGCGCCCAGAACTCCACAACAAAATGGGGTAGCCGAGCGCAAGAATCATACTTTAGTGGAGGATGGCAGATCTATGTTAACAGGGGCAACACTTCCTCTCGCTCTATGGGTTAAGCTGTGTCCACCGCCCTTTATGTTCGAATAGAACTCTAATAAATAAATCTACCATGAAAACACCCTATGAGATGTGGAGAGGACGAAAGCCTTCAATCTCACATTTAAGAGCTTTTGGGTGTACTTGTTATATATTGATAAATGGCAAAGAAACCCGAAATAAATTTGAACCAAAATTTGATGATGGGATTTTTTGTCGGGTACTCATTACATAGCAAGGCTTATCAGGTCTTCAATAGAAAACTTTTTAAAGTTGAAGAATCTATCCATGTGACTTTTGATGAAGCTAATCTCGATTAGTCAAAAGTTGCTTCTTCAAGTTCTAATATGCAGTCCCGACAGCAACATCGATTACTCGAAGTTTATGAATGTTCCCGATACACATTCTCGACCAACCACGTGGCATCAAGCAAAGCATAAAGAAATTATATGGATGATGCTACGGATGATTCGGACTCGGGACTACCGTTAAGCTCCGGACATACTCCTATGGATACCCAAAATTCCGAAGCACCTTCAAGTCCGTGTTCTACCATACCTTGTAATCCGGAAACATCCGGTTCCAAGAAGCTCAACCAGCAGATACACCGAACCACCTAACCTGGCAGCTTCAAATTATTCAAGATCAACCATCACATGCACGTAATTACGAGATGGACCTGAAACCATCCCTCGGATCAAGTGATTGGTGATCCTACTGTTTAAGAACAAGAGCAGCCACCTCCAACATGTGTCTTTACTCGTGTTTTCTATCTCAAATAGAACCAAAGGTGGTGGATGAAGCTCTTCGGGATTCGAATTGGATAGAAGCCATGCAAGAAGAGTCGAATCAATTTAAGAGAAATAATGTGTGGACTCTAGTACCAAGGCCTAAGTCCCAAGAAGTCATAGGAGTTAAATGGGTGTTCCGGAACAAACTTGATACGGATGGAATTGTAATCCGGAACAAAGCCGACTGGTGGCCAAAGGATATCGTCAAGAAGAAGGAATAGACTATGATGAGACCTTTGCTCCGGTGGCAAGACTTGAGGCAATCCGAATGTTTCAGGCGTATGCTTCATATGAAAACTTCATAGTTTATCAAATGGACGTTAAGAGTGCATTCCTGAATGGAGATCTTCAAGAGGAGGTGTACGTTGAACAACCTCCAGGTTTCATTGAACCCAAGGTCGGACATCTAGTTTACAAACTAAGAAAAGCTTTGTATGGATTGAAGCAAGCTCCAAAAGCCTGGTACGACACACTTTTGGAATTCTTACTTGCTCACCACTTTCAAAAAGGGAAGATTGACACCACGCTATTCTTACGGAAAGATAAAGGACATACTCGATCATACGGATATACGTGGATGATATCATTTTCGGATCAACTAATCCGAAACTTTGTGATGAATTCGCCAAGTTGATGACTGGCAAGTTTGAGATGAGTATGATGGGAGAACTGTCTTACTTCCTTGGAATCGAAGTCAAACAACCGGAGGAAGCGGACCTTCATAAACCAAGCTAAGTATACTCGTGACTTAATCAAGAAGTTTGGTATGGAAGGTTCGTCTCCCGTCAAAACTCCAATGCCACTCAATGCCAAGTTAGACCCAGATGTTGATGACAAATCGCTGAATGTGACCGAGCACAGAGGGATGATTGGATCCTTGTCGTATCTTACAAAGAAGTCGCCCAGACATAATGTTTGCAACTTGCATCTCACAAGAAGATATCAAGCGAATCCCAAAGAGTCACATATGCTTCATGTAAAACGGATATTAAGGTATCTCAAAGGGACAATTAATTTGGGACTCGGTATCCACAAGAGTCCAACTTTGACTTATCCGGATATTCTCGATGCTGATTTTGCCAGGTGTCGATAGACAGAAAAGCACCAAAGGGTACATGCCAATTCCTTAAAACAGATTGATCTCTTGGTTCAAGAAGAAGCTAATTCCGTATCAACATCTAGTCAAGCGGAATATATATAGTCATGGAGTTGTTGCGCACGCCTTCTCTAGATACAAAGTCAACTTACCGACTACGGCTTCAACATGAGATCTGCTCCACTCTATTGTGACAATACCGGCTATTGCATCAAGAATAATCCCGTCATGCATCTAAAGACAAAACATATTGAGGTCAGGCATCATTTCATTCGCGATCATGTTCTTAAAAAGCACATATCCTGGAACATGTTGCTACCGAAGATTAATCAGCGGATATACTTACAAAGCCCCTACCCGATGTAAGATTTTCCGAACTTCTTCTCAAATTAGGTATGCTTGACTTTTCGCATAGTTTCTCACCGTTATCCATCGTAGTTGTTTTCGAACATGCATTGTGCTTTTATCGATAGTAGTAAATACATATTGATCTTAATGATGATCATACTTATCGTCTAATGTGTTTCATGCTTCGATATTGATATCAACTTCATATTGTTTCCCGATCAGAAGTCATTTAAGCAAACATGATTCAAGTTTATTTGATTAACCTCATTCCGGTTTCATGATCTTAATTTCCACTTATCACCACATGACAAATGCCCGTTCATTTAGATTACTCTATTAACATGTATTGTTGAAGAAATGAAATGGGTTAGCTCGAATGCCTGGTGGATGAATACACAATCGTAGCCTGATTAGCTTCTGAAGTATAGTTTCCTAAAAGGATAGACGTGCGGAATTTCTTTAAGTCGGAAAGGTCTACCGAGAGGATTGCATAATCTACGGGGGAGAAAATGCTTTATAAATTATTCAAGTAATACCCCCGTATATGTTTCATCACCTCTTTCCTGGCCGTCTATCCGAGGGGGAGCCTTTCATTGAGAGGATCAAATGATTTGCTTGGGAGCCAAAGCTTCATCTATTACCTCGGAATAACCCCCTAATATGTCTCGATACTCCCTCCTCTAAACCTTTACTTCCGGATCTGATCGACATGCGTTGTTGAAACAGAATTACAAAGATGCTTGGATGTATTTTTTTCTTCAACCATGCATTTTAATCGGATAATCAATCGCTTGCTTTTGACATGTGTCCACTTCCTCTCGTAATGACCCGTGTGTAACCCGTGTGTAAGAAGTTAACCACAAACACCTTGGATATTGGTGCACAAGTTTGAGGTAAGAGATGAGCCCAAGAGGGGACTTTTGGGAGGTGCGTGTGACAAGTGATAACGTACCTTTATGCCCTAGGAAGATGCTATGCGTATACAGGGCGGTTTTAAGCTATTTTGGCTGATCTCGGAGCTCACTTTTGATAGGGTAGATGGCCTCAAACAATTGGTATGCAAGAACAAAAGTTTCTTAGAATGAGGTCCTCTACCTACCACAGAAATTTCAGAGCATTTGGAGCTGCACGTGAATTCACTCATTTCACGTGTAAGCATATTTTTGCTTCTTAGACCTCTACAAGATGCAAGGAGGCTTGGGGTGAAGTTTGAGTGCATTTGGAGCTGCACGCCAATTGGGGAATTGGTGTTCAAATTGGCGTGCAAGCATGTTTTTTCATGGTTATCTTGGTTTTGTCATTCTAATCATCTTTTCCCAAAGGACCATGTTGGAATTGTGAATATTTTGGTGTGTATGGATGTGGGAAGGTCATAGCTTGTTCCATCAAAACTACGTCGTTTTGATGTTGGGATTCACTTAATCAAAACTACGTCGTTTTGATGTTGTGTTGTCTATATAAGGAGGAGAAGCCCCTCTCGTTTTAGGTTTAGGGTTTGTTGCTCCACCACCCGTCGCAGAGAGAGAGAGAGGGAAGGAGAGCTCCTGGTTGCTTGTCGGGCGTCTTGCGTGGGTGATCGGTGTCTCGTGGGCGGACAGCGTGACATGGGAACAGATATTGCGGTGTTGTTGCCTTTTACTTGAGGTAGGGTTCTATTCTTCCTAAATCCTCCCTCGTCCTAGGGTTCTAGGGCGACTATGGATTATATCTCGTTTAAATATATATATGTAATCCATATAGGTGTGATCTCCTATATGGATGTTGGCCTTCAAGGGGCATTTTGGTGTGATTCTCGTTGTTACATGCTATATGTTCGATGAAATGCCTCGTGTGAACATAGCCGTGTGTATATGCCCATTACGTGTTTGGTAATATGTCTGGGGGCTGGACTTGTGATTTGGTGTATGTATGCATGCCGGGTGTTTGTTCTATTGCTCGAATGGCTAGGTTTGTGCACTTGTGAACGGGTGCACACCAAGTGTTTGGTTTTATGCTTGAGTGACCGTGGTGTGTGTTGTGTGCATGACCGTGGTATCCGGCCCGAAGAGGCGGTTAAACTACTTTGCCCGAGAGGCGGTTAAATCGGTGGCCCGAAGAGGCGGTTAAATTACTTGCTTGAGATGTGGTTTGTTAGCCGGGGTGGGGGGGTTACACCCGCTTGTGTGGAATATTTTATTTTCTTTTTCCTAATACCGTCACGTCACTACACCCGTGCACATGCATGTAGCCACTAGAGCATGGGAAGGGTTGGGGAGACTTGATCCCTACCGAGCCGTGGTTGCTCACCCCTCCTACCGTGTTTGTTTGTTTTCCGTGTACTTACAGGGCGTTAGGTGGATACACCAAAGTGGAAGACCTTATTTATTTTACTCTCTTCCATTTATGTTATTTTTTTATGGGAATTGATGTAACCCAAAGGGGGGATGGATTGGAAAGGATTTTGTTGTAATAAAGACCGGGTTTGGATTGTGGATTACTTTTATGGACATTACTTTCTTGAATGTGTTGTGGATGTTTAAAATGTTAAATTCGGGTGTTTGCATCCTAACCCCTTTGCCCTCTCGTGTGGGTACAAGGGGAGTCACGTACCGGTTTCCTTGGGTTGGAAATCCGGGGCGTGACAATATGGTATCGAGCATGGTCTAGTTGGCCTAGGGTAGTGGGCGGACCTGGTTATCCTAAGTCCTTTGGAGGAGCCCTGGAGGGACATGCCTGATCAACATGGTCCTCTTTGAGCCTCCAAGGTGTACTTAGGGTAGTCCGGTCTTGTGGTAGGATTTGCATGCATTGGCATTAGGGCACTAGTTGCATTTGTCGTGAATGTGTGCTAAACCGTGGATAAGATAATATGATTAAGTGAAATGTGCAACTCGATTTGTTTGGCAATGCGTATCAACGTGAAATGTGATTGATACAATGTATGTGTGTAATGTCATGTGATAGTGGAATTGATCAAAGGGGTAGAGGTAGGGACGCGATAGATTATAAAATTGTTTTGACGTTGTGCTTCTTACTTCGTGTAGTAAGAATGCCGCCGAGGAGAGTGACACGTGCGTCCTGGGGCAATGTGCGATGAGTCATTTGCCCATGAGGGTCCGGGTGCGGGACCGTCCATTGGAGGGCATGCGTTGTTGCCGGCACACCTACGAGAAGGCATCCGCCCGAGGTACGAGCTACGGGAGGGACCGGGGAGAGGTTCGGGAGGAGGTGCACCGTGAGATGGCAGGCACAGCGGTGGTACCACCACCACCACCACCGTAGGGGAGCCGCCTCGTGAGCGTGAGAGTTCGCCCGGTGGTGGACCGACTCGTGCAGAGGATGACGTGGTGACACGGTTCCGAAAGGAACAACCTCCGCGATTCAAGGGGGAAGGTGATCCCGTGGTAGCCGAGCAAAGGGTGAGGCGGATCGAGCATGTGTTCTCCTTTCTCCCGCCCGGGAAGAGGATAAAGTGCGACCGGCAATTCAGCGGTTGGAGGGGGATGCTTTGGAGTGGTGGACGAGTGTCGCAGTGGAGCCGTGCAAGCAACTCATGCTTTGGGAGGAGTTATTGTAACTCTTCCATGATGAGTTCTTCCCGAATCGTGAGATGGCGTAAGAGGGAAGAATTCAGCAGCATTGAAGCAGGATCCAGGACGTGCACCGAGTATGAGCGGGAGTTCCGAGCTTGAGTAGGTTTGCTCTGAGACCGTGGCAAGGGAGGACCCGAAGGCCCACAAGTTCACTTTGGGCCTTAGGCCAGCCCTGGGCGCAGGGTGGCAATTCTACGCTTGAGGACCTATGCCGAGGTTGTGGAGACGGCCCGTATAGTCGAGAGAGAGCCGGATGATGGGAGGCAGCCCATCGGGGTCGCCAGTGCGAGCGGGCCCGATCGAGATGCGTGGTCCAAGAGGCTCAAGACGGAGGAGAGGGATAGCGATTCTTTCGCAATGGGTCGACATCCGTGAACCCCGGGAGGTTCACCTTTGGCGGTGGAAGACAGTGGTGGTCTATCTGGGAGTCTACCTAGCACCGTCATCGTCGGGGGAGAGCAGGGTCACTTCAAGGGGGAGTGCCCCAAGAAGGACCGGCGATGCAACAACCGTGGACGAGAGGGCCATTTGCGCCGGGTTTGCAGGAGTGGCAACAGGGGGAGCGGGGGGCGTGGCATCTAGCATGAGGAGTAATGCTAGCTTCCGTGCACCACCTGAGAGACCGACTCGTGGTGGCAAGCCGGGCTAGGCAGATCCAGCCCTGACCCGACCTCGGGGGAGGCCGAGCGACAAAGAGCCGATGCTAGAGGTCGGGGGCGGGTGCCGCCCGGTGAGTGAGCCAACCAATGGCACGGGCCAAGGGAGGGTGTTTGCAGACCGACTGCAACACCCCAGGAGGAGGCCGAGCTACCACCTTCACCGGCAGAGGAGGGAGCAGACCATCGGTGGTTAGGAGGTACTCTTTTGATCTCCCGTATGCTGCTTCGTTCTTTTCGATATAGGTGTATCGCGTTCTTTTATTGCTGAGCTCATAGTTGAGGGCTTGGGGTTAACGTGTGTGGCGAGGGCGAGAGGCCCCGAGTTTCGACTTGCATGTGATGCCTTTGCGTACTTTTGACTTGATCTTGGGTATGGATTGGCTTATGGCTTTCCAAGCCAAGATAGACTATTACCGGCGGCGTGTATCCTTCGTGTCACTTGCAGGAATCTCTTGTACCGTCAAGGGGAGTGGGATCATGAGGCGAGTCGAGCCGGGCCGTGTTGGACCAGTGGGGTGCCATTACCCACAAAGTTGGCAGCCCCGACCTTGCCGAGGAGGGGAAGGTGGAAAGAGGGTGTGGTTTGTTGTCAGGGACCAATTTCAGGGATGTTTTTCCCGAAGAGTTGAGGAGTTTGCCACCTAAGAGGAGTGTGGAGTTCACCATTGAGTTGGTGCCGGGGACGGGTCCGATTTCCCAAGGCGTATCGTATGGGGCCCTTGAGCCGAGCGAGCCGCAGAGGCAAATCGAGGAGTTGGGGGACTAGGGGTATATCGACCGAGTACCTCACCTTGGGGTGCTCCGGTGCTCTTTGCTAAGAAGGTCGATGGCATGCTTCGTCTCTCGCATCGACTACAGGAAGCTAAATTCTGTGATCGTGAAGAACAAGTATTTGTTGCCTCGGATAGATGACCCGTTTGACCAATTGAGTGGGGCCTAATGGTTTTCCAAGATAGATTTACGGTCGGGATATCACCGGCTCGGGGTTAGGGAGGAGGACATCCCTAAGACGGCTTTCGGTGCGGGTGGGCATTATGAGTGGGTAGTGATGCCTTTCGGGCTCACTAATGCGCCAGCGGTGTTCATGCATTTGATGAACCAGGCCTTTGCTCCATACTTGGATTCGTTTGTGGTGGTGTTTATTGATGATATCTTGGTGTATTCCAAGACCGAGAGGGAGCATGTGGAGCATTTGGCAACAATGTTGCAAACCTTGAGGGACCGAAGAATTGCTTGCTAAGTTTAGCAAGTGTGAGTTTTGGCCAGCAGGAGGTTCACTTTTTGGCCATGTGGTGTCACCGAGGGAGTTAGGGTGGACCCGGCCTAAGATCGAGGTTGTGGCATCGTGGGCGAGGCCAACCAACGTTTTTGAGATCCGTAGTTTTCTTGGCTTGGCGGGGTACTATCGTCGTTTTGTCGAGGGATTCTCCCGTTTGGCGGCTCCTATGACGGCATTGACTAGGAAAGGAGTGAAATTTGAGTGGACGGACAAGTGCCAAGAAAGGCTTGAGACTCTCAAAACCCGTTTGACCACCGCACCTGTCGAGGTTACCTCGGGAGGATATTCCATATGAGGTATACCGTGATGCGTCTGTGGGCGGGTTTGGGGTGTGTGCTTATGCAGAGCACAGTGTGGTGGCTTATGGGTCAAGGTAGTCAAGCCTCATGAGCGGATTTGTCGAATTATCCTACTTATGACCTTGAGTAGCACTCCGTCATCTTCGCCCTAAAGAGTTGCAGCATTACCTCTTGGGGGAGAAGTTTGTGGTGTTCTCGCATCACAAGAGCCTTCGTACATCTTTACCTAAGGACTTGAATTTGAGGCAGAGGAGATGGGTGGAGTATTTGCGGACCTTTGACTTTACTCTTGCCTATACCCGGGCAAGGGTAATATTGTGGCCGATGTGTTGGAGCGTAAAAGGGAAAGCCGAGGTGGCCGTGCGAGAGTGGAAGCCGATGGAGCAAGCTTGGCGATGTTGCTCTGCAGCCCGTTGTTCGTGATAAGAGGGGACAACCCCGAGTCCTTTGGTAGTTAGTGCCCCGAGTTGCACCAGCCGCGTCCGGGAGGAACAGTTGGGTGACATTGAGTGTGAGGTTCTCTCAGGCCCGTATGAGGCCGGGGAACTATCCGAGGACCGGACAGAGGGTCCCGAGCATGAGTTGTCTTTTCAGTGGGGTTGGTAGTGGCTTCTTCCCTCGTGGACGAGGTGATGAGGGAGTTTCACCGGTCTAGAGTTGCTATGCATCCGTGGGGTACGAAGATGTACCATGTGCTTCGAGGACATTTTTGATGGCCTGGGATGAAACGCGATGTGGGTGCTTTTGTTTCGCGGTGCCTCACGTGTCGGCAGGAAGCGCTAAGCATCGGCGCCGGCGGGCATGTTATACCTCTTGCCCATAGCGGAGTGGAAGTGGGACCACATCGCGATGGACTTTATGACTCGGTCTTCCACCCACCACTGGGGAGGAAGGATATGATTTGGGTGATTGTGGATCGACTCACAAAGTCGGCCCATTTCCCGGCTGTTCGCGAGCGGGACTCTATCGGGACCTTGAGTCGGCTATACATGAACGAGATTGTGTGACTGCATGGAGTACCATCATCGGTTGTCTCCCGACCGGGATTCGAGGTTCACTTCCCCGTTTTGGGCAGGTTTGCAGGAGGCTATGGGGACCAAGCTTCACTTGAGTACAGCCTTTCACCCCCGAGACCGACGGTCGGACAGAGAGGACGAATCGGATGTTGGAGGACATGCTACGGGCCTGTGTGTTAGATTTTGGGGTTGTGGGCAACTCACCTTCCTTTGGTGGAGTTTGCCTACACATCTGGGGTTTTCGCGTCCATTGGGATGGCTCCTTTGAGGCGTTGTATGGCGGACCTTGCCGATCCCCGTTGTGTTGGACCGAGGTCGGCGAAGCCGCCTCTCTTGGGACCACGAGATGGTTCAAGAGCTACCGAGAAGGTTAAGTTGATTCGTCACGGTTGTTATCGCTCGAGGTCGTAAATCTTATGCGAACCGGCGGCGGCGACCTTTGGAGTTTTCTGTTGGTGATCATGTGTTCCTTCGTGTCTCTCCACGTCGTGGACATCGATGGTTTGGGCGAGGTTCCAAGCTATCTCCCCGGTTTATTGGTCCTTTTGAGATTCTGGATCGTGTGGGGCCCGTGGCCTACCGGTTAGCGTTAGACCGCAAGCTCGAGTCGAGTGCACAACGTGTTTCATGTGTCCCGCTTGCGAAAGTATCACCCTGACCCCACCCATGTGATCGATTGGGGAACCTTAGACATTGAGGCTGGACGTGTCCATTGTTGAGGCCCCTATCCGTATCCTAGATCGGCGAGAGAAGCTTTTGCATGGTCATGCTATTCCTTTGGTTCATGCTGTGGGCAGCACCATGGCATTGAGGAGGAGACATGGGAACGTGAGTCCGTGATGCGTGAGCAAAGACCTGAATTGTTCGAGGATGAACAATCTTAAGCGTGAGGTGGTCATGGCCAAGGGATAGTGATGTGTTTTCTTGTATTAGTTGTGTATGATTTGGTGTATTTGTTTTGTCTTTTAGACATGTGTTCATATTTGTGATGTGTTTTGAGATGTATATTTGTGACATGTGGACATGTGTTATATACATTATTGTGGTTATGGATTATGGTGGTACCTTGTTGCGTGCCGTACGCGGTGTATGACTCATTTGGGTGTTGTGGCTTGCCGGGTGGCAAATGGGTAGCTTGTGTTTGTTTTCCTCATATGTCATTTCTTTTCGAGGACGAAAAGTCTTAGGGGGGAGAGGATGTAATGACCCATGTAACCCGTGTGTAAGAAGTTAACCACAAACACCTTGGATGTTGGTGCACAAGTTTGAGGTAAGAGATGAGCCCAAGAGGGGACTTTTGGGAGGTGCGTGTGACAAGTGATAACGTACCTTTATGCCCTAGGAAGATGCTATGCGTATACGGGCAGTTTTAAGCTATTTTGGCTGATCTCGGAGCTCACTTTTGATAGGGTAGATGGCCTCAAACAATTGGCGTGCAAGAACAAAAAGTTTCTTAGAATGAGGTCCTCTACCTACCACGGAATTTCAAAGCATTTGGAGCTGCACGTGAATTCACCCATTTCACGTGCAAGCATATTTTTGCTTCTTAGACCTCTACAAGATGCAAGGAGGCTTGGGGTGAAGTTTGGAGTGCATTTGGAGCTGCACGCCAATTGGGGAATTGGTGTTCAAATTGGCGTGCAAGCATGTTTTTGCATGATTATCTTGGTTTTGTCATTCTAATCATCTTTTCCCAAAGGACCATGTTGGAATTGTGAATATTTTGGTGTGTATGGATGTGGGAAGGTCATAGCTTGTTCCATCAAAACTACGTCGTTTTGATGTTGATTCACTTAATCAAAACTACGTCGCTTTGATGTTGTGTTGTCTATATAAGGAGGAGAAGCCCCTCTGTTTTAGGTTTAGGGTTTGTTGCTCCACCACCGTCGTCAGAGAGAGAGAGAGAGGGAAGGAGAGCTCCCGGTTGTCGTTGTCGGCGTCTTGCGTGGGTGATCGTTGTCTCGTGGGCGAACATGTTCCGCGTGGGGAACAAGTATTGCGGTGTTGTTGCCTTTTACTTGAGGTAGGGGTTCCTGTTTCTTCCTAAATCCTCCTCTGTCCTAGGGTTCTAGGCGTACTATGGATTATATCTTTTTATATATATATGTAATCCATATAGGTGTAATCTCCTATATGGATGTTGGCCTTAAAGGCTATTTTGGTGAGATTCTCATTGTTACATTATATGTTCGATGAAAATGCCCGTGTGAACATAGTCGTGTGTATATGCCCATTACGTGTTTGGTAATATGTCCGTGTAATCGGACTTGTGATTTGGTGTATGTACGCATGCTGGTGTTTGTTCTATGTCTCGAATGGTCGGGTTTGTGCACTTGGAACGGGTGCACACCAAGTGTTTGGTTTTATGCTGGAGTGACCGTGGTGTGTGTTGTGTGCATGACCGTGGTATCTGGCCTGAAGAGGCGGTTAAACTACTTTGCCTGAGAGGCGATTAAACCAGTGGCTGAAGAGGCAGTTAAACTACTTTGCCTGAGAGGCGGTTAAATCAGTGGCCTGAAGAGGCGGTTAAATTACTTGCTTGAGATGTGGTTTGTTAGCCAGTGTGGCTGGGGCTGGGGTTACGCCCGCTTGTGCGGAATGTTTTATTTTCTTTTTCCTAATACTGTCACGTCACTACACCTGTGCACATGCATGTAGCCACTAGGAGCATGGGAAGGGTTGGGGAGACTTGATCCCTACCAGGCCGTGGTTGCTCACCCCTCCTACTGTGTTTGCTTGTTTTTCAGGGACTTACAGGCGTTAGGTGGATACACCAAGGTGGAAGACCTTATTTATTTTACTCTCTTCCATTTATGTTATTTTTTTTATGGGAATTGATGTAACCCCAGTGGGGATGGATTGGAAAGGATTTTCTTGTAATAAAGACTGGTTTGGATTGTGGATTACTTTTATGGACATTACTTTCATGAATGTATTGTTGTGGATGTTTAAAGTGTTAAATTCGGGGTTTGCATCCTAACCCCTTTGCCCTCCGTGTGGGTACAAGGGGAGTTACGTACCGGTTTTCTCGGGTTAGAAATCCGGGGCGTGACATCCTCATTTTTTACTCATGAATCCTAGTTTGGTCAAATCATATGATTTTTAATTAATCTTAGCTACGTCGTTCAGCAAGACGGTTTCGCTATGTTGACCTATATGAACTTGTGTATTTATTATCTAACATATGCCCTGATTAAGCCACATTGATCATTCTCTAGTATGTATATGTCTATTTCATTCTTTGTAATGCATAAGTTCTGCTACTCATTAGTTCGGATTATATAGCTCTTTACTGCCTATTTTCTCCTATCCGTACTAATCCTTGCCTGTTAAGCTTTTGTACTTTTAGCTTATTTTTGTGAAGCTACAGGTTCAGATTTTCTTTGCACCCTTATCGATAAATCCAGTCCATAGTCTTGGATTTAAAGTGT
Source organism: Taxillus chinensis (assembly GCA_023512835.1). NCBI lineage: Eukaryota > Viridiplantae > Streptophyta > Magnoliopsida > Santalales > Loranthaceae > Taxillus > Taxillus chinensis. The sequence goes on along the minus strand of CM042087.1, from coordinate 22,323,799 downwards.
TGTGGTACTTCTCTTCTCTTCGACTTATTGACAGCAAATGAATTTACTTCTCTTTAACCGCACTCTGTTACTACGGACACGGTCTACTTTTAATCCGGATACTCGTCACACGACTATCGTTAATTCCGGATGATTGTCGGTTCATTCCTCCGGACTCCTGACACTGTCAAATTGCGATAATCCATGTCTTATTATATATCGCGTGCTTTTGAGGAGGAATCATGATGATTCATTAAATGCATGTCTCGAGATGCTCACACTTCCCCGGAAGGCAAACAGCTGTTACTCTTACTTGGTCATGCCGTCTCCATGTCATCTTTTAATTCGGAGGCACACCAATATCAAGACTAATGACATCAGCCTATCAAGCGGTCTACTGTTTCACTCGCCACATTCCTAGACCCGCTGACATTCACGGACTCAGTCTTATATATTCTGGTTATTCCTGCGAAGCACGAGTGTTACCCTTTTCAAATCCCTAAAACTCTCGTTGCTCCTTCAATCCCTAAGACCTCGCCTACCCTCTCGCCTTTCAACTTTCATCTACAATGGCACCTAGAACCTCTCTTTCCGGCGTCAATCCCGGCCATTTGGTCGATTGGAGCGCTGTCTCCAACCCTCCGGACTGGTTTTCCCATCTTCGCCCTCTTCTAGAAGCCTCTCACATACTCGACTTGATCTCCAATCCTATCAATCTTCTTGTTGACGACATTCTTGAGTACTACCAACGGATCCGCTGTACCACTGACTCCATTATCTCCTATGTTCGCGGTGCATCCATCCTCATTACCCCCGACGTTCTCCGCGCTGCTCTCAGCCTACCACCCGGTGAACCACAGCGTCCCGATGCCGATCCCATGGCGGCTTCTATGGGTTGTACCTATAAAGGCAAGGAATACAAGGTGAAGTCCTTCCAAGGCCGCTATCAATGTATGGCGGTCATACTGAGTCGCTGTTTACTGGCTCGCACTTCCACTCTGGACTTTGTTCCGTACGATCTTCTTCTGGCCATGTACGGCGTTTATGAAGGTCTTCCGATGGACGTGGGGACGTTTCTGTTCCGACTACTGCAGACTGGACCCATGAACCTTTCCTTCGGGCGCATCCTTAGCACTGTCTTCCGGCATCTTCATCCAGACCATTTCACCCGCTCTGATGCTGTTTCATTTCCTCAGGCTTATTACCTTTGCTATCTTACGCCTGATGGGAACATGACAGCCCGTCGTCTCTCTGCAGCTCTCCGCCCTCTCCCTGACACGGAACAACAAGGCAGTTCTGTTGGTGACCCCACCGACAGCCATGCCCCTGACGTCAGTTCTGCTTACCGGTCCTCCCGAATTCGGTCCGTTGCTGCACCCTCCATTTCTCGGGCCTCCCAGCACAGCGTCCGTGCCGAACCCTCCGAGGTTGCGGGGCCATCTCAGCGCAGTGCCCCTAGAGCTGTTTCTTCAGCCCCTTCTGCTGCGGATGTCCCCACTCCCTCCACTTCCGCTGTTGCTGCCGCGGTTGATACCGCCATTGCTGCCGTCATTGCTGATGTCCCGGAATCTATTCCGGAAGCTCCTTTGCCTCCCCTACCTCAACCCCGAGACTACCTTGACCATCTCTCCGCCGACACCTTAACGGACCTATGGCTCCATTTCAGCCTTGTCCACACTGCCTCCTGTCACGCCCCTGAATTCCAAGAAAACCCAGAACTAGGAACATGACTTCCCCTTGCCTGCACCCGAAAGATCAAGGGGTTGGTGACTAGCACCAATAGAGACTACACCGCGGGTGCTGTCTCAAATATGCAACCCTGTACAGTCATACATCAAGGGTAATCCTATACTTTTCCATATATCATTATGCATACAATGAGTCAAACAGTCATACAGACATCACATCACAAACAGTATGCAAATACAACTGTCCACGGACCCATGTCCGGGATATAAACATAATACAATACACAATACAACATACAATACTGTATCATACATCAGAGTAGTGGCCACGTCCTCCTGGAAGAAAGTCCTCCACTAGTCTCGGGTCACACCTGAAAAAGGTAAACAACAAGTACGGGTGAGCGACAAGCTCAGTAGGTGACCCCAACACTCCACATCATGCAGACATACAAGTCTATACTACATGCTCTGTGTACTCGTGCACTGTGTAGTGTGCACAATCAACAGGACTCAGCCTGCAAACAAACATTAGGACTCAGCCTGCCTATATAGGACAACTTGTCCACGATCCTCCATGGGATCCCAGCTCAGGGCACTTAGCCCTAGCTCCACGAGCTCAACGGCTCAACTCAGCCCTTAGCCTGTCCACAGCGCAATATGCCCGGCCACAGTCGCCACACAGGCCTGCCATCGGTGCATATGCCTGCCCATGTCAACCACATAGCACCATCGGTGCATCAAGGTGAGAACCCAAACAAGTCACGGAGTCCATGCCCCAATACCTCACACCAACATACTAACATGAGTATGGCATGTCATTCTCAATATTTCCTTTGGAACTGTAGCCAGTCTTCACAAGTAAAACCTCAATCCTTGATTTATGAAGGAAGTACCCATAGCAGCTATTTTCTTGAAATCAAAAGTCCCGGCATTGGGTTCCCATATCATAAATAAGATAATCTGAATTTTGGGGATTTTTCTAAGATATCTAACCCCACTTTCCAAAAATTCACCACTATGAACTTTTGGGTTTTTCCGAGATTTTACACTAAATCTCAAATTTCACATTTTGAAAGAGTGGGAATTAATTTTTCTAGTATTTTTCTTTGAATCCAAATGGTTTACAATGTAAATGTCCAGTGCAGTGCAGTTGCACTGCTGCGGAACACTGTTGCGGATTGAAGCTGCGGATCACTGCTACAGATTTGATGCTACTGATCCGGACTACTCCTCCGGACTACTGATTTGGACTAACTCCTCCAGACTACTGATCCGGACTAACTCCTCCGGACTACTGATCCGAACTAACTACTCCGGACTACTGATCCAGACTAACTCCTCCGGATTACTGATTCGGACTAACTCCTCCAGACTACTGATCCGGACTAACTCCTCCGGACTACTGATCCGGACTACTGATCCGGACTAACTCCTCCCGACTACTGATCCGGATTAACTACTCCGGACTACTGATCCGGAATAACTCCTCCGGATTACTGATCCGGACTAACTCCTTCGGACTACGAAGCTGCTAACTACGAACTTCGACCCTGCAGTTTGCCCAGGGTACTGTTTATCATCGTTTTTGGCCTGTTCTTCGTCTGGAAGCAACCCAGTGACCCCCAGACGCTCATGAACACATGTTTTACGCAATAAACTGCAGTATTTACCTGAAAACGCATCCTAAACGCCTCTAATTCGCACGATAACAGCAGAAATACACACAAATCATATATTCATCTAGATCTAAATCTAGACCTCCATGGTTGACTTCTCAACCCTCATAAAATACACACTCATACAACCACAGATCACATATTCAAAGATAGGATCGTGATAAGACAGTTACGGATACCTACTTGGAAGATTTATTGCGATCCATGAGCTCCAATCGCCCCAAAATCGCCAAGAAAGCTCTTCACGCTCTTCACCTTCTCTCTCTCTCTCTCTTGCTCAAACACGCACACACCAATAATTGGCAATTAAAGAGATAAGGCAGTTCTTAATTATATATATACTGTTGCCAATAATTGGCCTCCCAGCAATAATTGACCCGAACGCAATAATTGACCTCCCGGGGTCACGAACTCCAAATTGAGCCCAATTACTGTCAAAACGCTCGAAATGACGAGCACAACACTGTTTAGATATTATCACGCTCAAATGACTGCTCAAACGCAAAGTCAACCAATAAACCCCAAAAAGTCAACAATCGGGTCAAACAGGGCCCCGACTCGAAATCGGGCCCAAGTACAGTCAAAATGCTCACATCGACGGCTACACTATCGTCCAGATAGTTACATTCCCATAGAATAACTATCTCTCAAAACTACCCAAATACGAGTCTTTACACCTCCATTCCTGACACCGATCTCTGGGTGTTTTACACTCGCCATACTCAATCCCCGGAGACCATGATCATCTGGAATTTGGACCAAGGCTTTCTTACGCCGGCCTCCATTCCAGATGTGCCGTTCCCTAACCCCTCCAGCCTGGTCCATGCCGCACGGAGTCCTTCCCCTACTAAGGCTGGACCTTCTTCTCCTGCTAATGCCATTCCCGTTGTTGACCTATTTGGTCAAAGCGGGTCCGCTGCTCCGGATACCCCTTCTGCTGCTGCTGCTGATACTCCTGCGGACTCCTCTGCCCAGCGCACTCCTGCTCCTGTTCATGCGGGGGAGTCCTCCAAAGATCCTGAGTTGGCCCTTGGGCGTGCTTCTTTTGGCATGGTTCACTCCAACGCTGTGCTCTCCGCCCAACTGGACCGACACCCCCAAACTCATAGTGCCCAAATATCCGCCATCGCCGCCAAGGTTGATGCTCTTGGCGCCCAACTCCTATCCGCTCTCACTGACTCCTCCACTTCCATGGAACAGAAGATGGATCTCGTCACCTCGTCCGTCCACTCCTTGTCTACCTCCTTCGCGGACCTAGCGCACACGATGGCTCGCCCTCCCGTTGCTTCCCGGCGATTTGCCAAACCGGGGAAGAGAGTGTCATCTGATCCTTCTGCTCCTCCTGCACCACAACCATCCACTCGTGCTGAGAAGCGGCTTGCCTCTTCATTACTTCAGGGAGTTCAAATCCCCAAATGTAGCCGCTTCTCTCAGCCAAGCTCCTCGACTGCAGCTCTTCCTCCATCCTCTCCATCTGCAGCTAACACCTTACTCCCATCATACGCGGCGTGTGACCCTTCTGATGCGGATGGAAGCGTGTGTAAGGCAATGAAGTCCTATGCTGCGTCTTCTGCCGAGAGAAGATGTCTCTCTGACCTGTACCCTTTCTCCCTGGACGACATTCGGACCCTTTGTTCGGAGAAAGGCCTCTTTACAATAGACGACATTGACAACTTCTCTAGGGCTGCTAAAATGGAGATGAGGCTGTTTCCATCTATGTACAAGGACAACCACTTGTTTGAAGTTCTGCCATGCTAGAATGAGGGCTATCTTCCCAGTATAGATATTATTCAGTCCTTAATCGACGAAGCTGCTGAGGATAGCAAGCCATGGAGTACTCTCTCAACTATCCTCATTCCGTACCGGATCATGTCGCCACATTTCATGATGGTTGTCTTCATGATTCAGTCCAAATAGATGATTCTGATTGATTCTCATCAGATTGTAGAGCAGTATGTAAGAAAGAATAAATGGGAACCACTGTGTCTCAGATTGACTGAAGCTGTGAAGAAATCCGGATTATATGAAAAGTTGGGCATCACTCCTTTGAGACCAACTGAGAAGCTGAAGGCGACATTCCGGGGCAAGAAGCAAGTGCCACAACAGCCCGATGGAGATAGGCTGGAGCCTTTGTCTCATTACTTCATCAAGTCATTCTTAAGTGTGGACAAATCTTGGAGTCAACACACCACTTATACGATGAAGCAGACAATGGAGCTTAGAGAGAAAGCAGCAACAATGATCTTCAAGTATAGTAAGCCTTATGTACCTTAATGAAAATCTTGTGTAAAGGCTGAATTGTATTCTATTGCTGATAAATGAAAATGGTTGTGATGTGTATTCTGTATGTTATCTTGTTGCACTGCTTGCCAGATCAGATTACAAAGGGTTTGGGCATATCCATAATTGGGGGAGATTGTTGGATCAAGCCCAGAATTTGGATCATGCTGATAAAGCCCTATGTAATTTGATTTGAGATCTTTTATGTTTCCTTGATCATTGTAGAAGATATGTTATTAATCCAGAGATACACTCGTGAGAGCAAAGCTAAGGACAGGATACATAATCCTAATCCGGACAAGAGTGAGTGTCGTTAAACACTTGGTAAATAACCAAGTCACCAATACATACGAAATAAGGAACATTTGTGTGGACTAAGAACTTAAAAGCTATGGATTACGGAATCTGCTCTTAATATCTGAAACGGACTAAGTCAAACTGATGCGGAGTAAGAATCTTGGTTTACAAGGTCGCACGAAGTAAAAGAATTGACACGGAGCTAAAAGTTAAGTCTTTCACTCAAGTGAACTAAAGTAAAGAAGACACGGAGTAAGGCATCCGAGTTTTTCATACATACGGAGTAAGAAAGTACAAGTACTGATGCGGAATAAGGACTCGAGTCCTTATTCGCACGGAGTAAGGAACTTAGATGCGGAGTAAGGAATCCGGACCACTCACTCATGCGGAGTAAGGATGTGCTAGTACGGAGTAAGCCATCTGATCCTTTAGACTCGCACGGAGTAAGAAACTTACATACGGAGTAAGGAAGCGTTGATACGGAATAAGCACTCCGACCTTCTCATTCACACGGAGTAAGGAAGCGCTGACACAAACTAAGGATTCCAGTACCAAATAGATACGGAGTAAGGTTCTGAGCTTCATTAACTACGGAGGAAGGAAAATTACACCGGGCCAAGAAGATGCTGCTTCAACTTAACCGCATTTAAGATTATCAGCTCGTGGTATCCCAATGTAAGACAAACTTGTCGAGAACCTGAAGAATCTTACACGTGGATCACCCGGATATGTAGACACAACTTTAATTATATTTGGGAACTCACAAAGGCACTTATACTCTTCAAACCCAAGATCTTGAGCTCCACAAATCGCAGCAGTCAAGGCAGAGAGACTACCGAGGAATAGTTAGTGCTGAACGCATTCCGGAACTACAAGTTCCAAGGTTGTCTTTTAGGAATGTTTTTGTATAAATATTTATACTTGTATATGTAAAGAAGAATGTGTGAGTGAGCCTAAATCAATATTGTGTATGCACAAGAGTTCAAAGAGATAATATAGGCTAGAGTGTGAATCCTTTTGTAAACAGAGTGTAAAAGAGTCTTGCTTCTATTTTGTTGTATTTATCTTTTGATAATAAAATAAAATACTTCCACTATCTGGTTATCTTCGGCAGTGATTCTATCACTTAACTAGATAAGTGTTTGTGTCATAAGAGAATAAAAAAAGTTTGGATAAGAGCCTATTCACCCCCCTCTAGGCTCCAAGGGACCATCAAGTGTATTGAATTACTTCGCTTGATTCCAATTGTATTTGGGACTGCATCCACATCTCCGAGTGTTTCACGTGTAGGACAGTTTAGGTCTTCAATAAGTTTGTCTTACATCGGGACATAGCGAGCTGATAACATAAATGCGGTATGGATAAGTTGAAGTAGCGTCTTCTTAGTCCGGTGTAAATTTCCTTACTCCGTATCAATGAAGCTCGGATCCTTACTCCGTGTCAGCTGTTGCTTACTCCGTGTAAATGAAGTCCTGAAATCCTTACTCTGTGTCAGTGCTTCCTTACTCCACATGAAGTAGATATATGGAATCCTTATTCCGCATCAGCGCTTCCTTACTCCGTGTAAGTTCCTTACTCCGCTTGAGTGAAAGGTCCGAATGGCTTACTCCGTATCAGCGCATCATTACTCCGCTTTAGTAATGGTTCGGATTCTTTACTCCGTATTAGTTGTCCGTACTCCGCACCAGTCATTTCTTACTCCGCTCGAATGAAAGACTCGGATTCCTTAGTCCGTATCTTCTTTTCCTTAGATAGTTAGAGTGGAAGACTTAATTTCTTTCTCCGTAATAAATCTCTCTTACTCCACACGAGTTGTAGACTCGGATTCTTATTCCGCATAAATTGACTTAGTCCAATTCAGAATAAAGACGTAGATTCTTTAGTCGTTTTGTCAAGTGATTAGTCCGCACGAAGGGTCCTTACTCCGGATGAAGACTTGGTTATTTACCAAGTGTTTGACAACACTCATGATAATCCGGATCAGGATTATATATCCTGTCCTTCACTTTGCTCTCTGAGTGTAAGTCTAGTTTAGGGCTTTATCTTCTGTAAACTTAGAATAAACATGAAACATCTCAAATCAAATTACAAAGGGTTTCTTTAACAACATCATACAAATTATGGGTTTGATCCAACAATCTCCCCAAATATGGACATGCCAAACCCTTTGTAATCTGATCTGGTTAGACAGCAAGACATACACAGAGACAAGGATAAACAAAAATTTCTACTATGTCAGCAACTGTAATACAAAGTAAGCCTTAGTACAAAAGTTATACTAAGAATTGTTAGGCTTACTATGCTTGAAGATCATAGTTGCTGCCTGCTCCCTTAGTTAATTAGGCCGCTCCTTAGTGCACTTTGAAAAGTAATTCCAGTTAGGATAATACTTCAAATGGTGCCTAATAAAGTAGCAGACATAGGCTCCACAGCTTTCTCCGTCAGGTTGTTGAGGAACTTCTCCTTTGCTCAGAATTGTTGAGTTGAGAAGAGCATTGAGAGGCAGAGGAGGTTGACTGATTGATTCGAAGAGTCCACTCTATCTGACAGCATCTGACAGAGTGTGGAGCAGTGGTCCAAGCTGGCTTCTCCTGATTTAGTGTTCCACAACCTGATGGGAATCATGTAGAACAATCCTCCTATCCTTGATAGAGAAGACTGCAAGCATGTGATGAGGAGTGCTGATCCTATATGGAATGAGAACAGTTGTAAGGTCTTTCCATGGTTTACTATTTGCAGCTGTTCTATTGATGAGGGTCTGAAGAAAATCCATTTCGGGAAGATAGTGGTCAAGCCAACAAGGTAGGATATCGATCAGATTCCCTTCTTGGTACATGGTGGGGAACATCCTCATCTCTTCCTTCACCACCAAGGTAAAGTTGTCAATGTCCTCAGTGGAGAACAATCCTTTCTCCGACAGTAAGGTGCTTATGTCTTCAGGGGAGAAAGGGGATAGAGATGACAAAAACCTTTTTGGGGTAGAGGGAGCAGCACTTGCATATGCTATCATGGCTACATGTACACTCCCATTTGCATCATATGGGTCCAGTTCCGCGTATGATGGGAGGAACGTGACTTGCGGAGCCTGAGTAGATGAGGAGGGAGCTACAGTGGAGGAGCTAGGGTGGTCAGAAGGAGCTGGAGCAGCACTTGACGGTCCAGAGAAGCGGCTGCATTTGTGTCACGTCCCGAATTTCCAACCCAAGGAGACCGGAACGTGACCCTCCCTTTACTCGAGTTTGGATATAGGGGTTAGGATAGAATATGCCCACACAGGACACCATACATACCACAACAAAAATTCAGAGAGACCATCATATATATGTATATATTAAGTACAAACCATTATAAACGTGTCCAAACATGTTTTTATTACATTTAACTCCTCATTTACAATATCTCCCCGCTGGGGTTACAAAACTCTCACAGAAACAACAAAACACAAATAACAGTAAGCAAAGCCACAAGCAGGTCTTCCACCTTGGTGTTCCCGCCTAATGCCTGTAGGTCCCTATAAAGAAAACAACACGGTAGGAGGGGTGAGCAACCACAGCTCAGTAGGGATCATGTCTCCCCAACCCATCCCATGCTCCTAGCATCTACATGGCATGTGTACTAGTGTAGTGTCGTGATACAAATTATTTTAACAGATATAATAACAAACCACATCAGCAAATACAATCATCTCCACAGCCACACAGGCTAACAGGTCCACAGCCACACAGGCTAACACATGAATAGTCCCGGGCTTCCACAGCCACCGGGTTCGAAGAGCAGTCCTGGGCTTCCACAGCCACCTGGTTCCAAGACAGTCCCGGGCTTCCATAGCCACCGGGTTCCACAAAACAGTCTCGGGCTTCCACAGCCACCGGGTTCCACAAAATAGTCCCGGGCTTCCACAACCACCGGGTTCCACAAAACACAGTACACATAGCCACTCGGGCAAAACATCGAACACATAATAGGCAAAGTAACTCCAGTATAACAGCGAACACATAATATGCACAGTCACTCAGGCATAACAACAAACACATAATAGGCACAGTCACTCAGGCATAACAACAAACACATAGCACGCGTGGCCTCGCAGCCATAATCTCAAACACTTGACATGCGTGGCCTCACAGGCATAATCTCAAACACTTGACATGCAGATATACATGTATCCATACAACACGCCATTCATATAGGAGACCACACCTATATGAATTTACATATAAATAATATAATAACAAGAACGATATCCAACGGTTCCTTCACCACAGGGCCTAACCCCGAATTAGGTACAAGGAGACAAAACCCCTACCTTGCAAGTGTCCTTCTGCTCCTGCCTCCACGCTAGACATTTTCCACCCATGCGAACCACCACGGCAACGATCCGGAGGTTCCCTCCCTCTCTCTCTCTCTCTCTCTCTCTCTCTCTCTCTCTCTGCGGCGGCTGCGACGGCAAAAGAAACCAAAGAACCCTAAACCTAAGCCTAAACCCCTTTATATAGACACCACAACATCAAAACAATGTAGTTTTGATTAAGTAAAACCCAGCATCAAAACGACGTAGTTTTGATCGCACAAGCTACCACCTTCCCGCATCCATACAGGACAAAATACTCATAATTCTAACATGGCCCTTTGGAAAAAGATTATTAGAATCACAAAATCAAGGTGACGATACAAAAGTATGGTTGCACGCCATAATGCACCTCATATCCCCATATGACGTGTGACAGACAAGATTTTTAGCCTCTCTAAAAGAGCTAGCTAATGTCGTTAAATCTCTCTTCAAGATAATAAATTCCCTAAGTTTGCACTAAAAGAATAGCAGCAAGAAAGGGGTCGAACCCACAGGGATTAGCCTAGTTTTCTAGTTCTCAAATCAAAGCACCCAATTACTATTGTTCTATAAAATGTCTTGGCAAAAAGTTTTCTTTTTTAAACTAAAGTTCTAATTTTTATTTGGTTTTCTGAATAAACAAAGAAAGTAAACTGATTTTAGGATTAAGATTCAAGGATTAAAAGCATCTAGGGTCACAATTTCACCTCCCTATGTCATCTCTACTAGTTCATGGTATTAGGGTTGTCTGATTGAAAACATGCTAAACATAAGCCAAGGACAACAAATGGTCATTGAGGTCCTTTTAAGAGTTGTATGCCAGAATGGTCATCTAAACACACAAACATGCAAAGCCAATAAATCATACTTGCAAAAGGATAATGATCACACCAATTACAAATAAGTTATGAATCTCAATCTGCCCCAGACTAGGGCTAAGAATACCAAGGTGTACATCCAAAGATAGAATTTAAGAACAGATTCATAAAACATGCAAAACTCAATCATCCAAACCCAATATTCATAAACACAGCAAAGAAACAAGGGGGCTACATTGCTCCCCGAGATTAAAAGACTACTCACGCATGATTACAAGCAAAACCAAAGCAGAAAAGCTCAACATCTTCTTCTTGATCACGCGCACAGCAAAGCTTCAAATCCAGGCTCCAAAATCTGCGACGGCTGCTGCGACGGCAGCGACGGCTGCGACGGCTGCTCTCCTAGGTCAAGGAGCACCTCCAAGTCGTGGAGCCTCTCTCTCTCTCTAAAAACGTGTAGGGGGGTTAGGCATGGCTAGCAGAGGGCGTGAAGCTCTTATTTATAGAGTTTGGATGGGCTTTGAGGTGTGTAACCTAGCCCACTTATCAAAACGGCGTAGTTTTGATAAGTAACACTCGAAACTTTAAAATCTCTATCTTCCATCCACAATTTGGACTTGGGCCTTCAGGAACAAATGATCAGCATGGAAAAACGATTGGATCGGTCCAAAAATATCTCTGCACGACAATTTGCACGTGATATGGTGAATTCACATGCACCTCCAAATCAGCTCAAACTTCTCCCCAAGCTTCCTTGCATCATGTAGAGGCCTGAGAGGCAAAAATAGGCTTGCACGTGAAATGGATGAATTCACGTGCAGCTCAAAATCAGCTCCAAATGCTCTGAAATTTCTGTGGCAGGTAGAGGACATTATTCCAAGCAACATTTCTTCTTGCACGCCAATTGTTTGAGGCCATCTACTATGTGAAAAGTGAGGTCCAAAATCTGCCAAAACAGCTTAAAAACGCATGTATTTGCAACTAGCATCTTCGTAGGGGTTAGAGCAAATATATATGATATATGAAGAAATAAGGCTCTTATCATGCTCTTAAACATCCTAAATAAACACTAGAATAACGGCATAAAATGCACGTTATCAACGTGCAGCTCCAAATGCTGTGAAATTCTACCCCAAGCTTCCTTGCATCATGTAGAAGGCAGGCATGAAATGAAAACCTTGGACGTCATAATGCCCCATATGACGTGCACTCTATTTTTGCCTCCCTAGGCTACCCTCTTTCATCAAAAGTTCCCTATTTGGTAAATAAAATGATTTGCCTGAAGTCCATGAGTAGAAGTTCCCCAAAAACTAGAAAATTTCCACTTAAAAGGAAAAACTGTGACTAACTCCACACATCTCAAAATACGGGTCATTACATCCTCTCCCCCTTAAGACTTTTCGTCCCTGAAAAGAAACACAAGCTACCCAATTGCAAAACGGCAAGCCACAACACCCAAATGGGTCACACTCCACACACAGCACAAAACAGGACATACATCTACAAACTCAACAAAACACCACCACAATCCATAATCGCATACATCACAACGCATATAACACATACCCGCATGTCAAAAATACACAACTCAGAACACATCTCGAATATAAATACATATGTCTAAAAGACAATACAAATACACCAAATCATAAACAACTAATTACAAGAAAGCAAATCACTACAGCCGCCTCCCACCCTTAAGATTGTTCGTCCTCGAACAACTCTGGGTGCTGCTCACGCATCACGGACTCACGTTCCCATGTCTCCTCCTCAATGCGACGGTGCTGCCACAGCACGCGAACCAAAGGAATAGCACGACCACGCAAAAGCTTCTCCCGCCGATCTAGGATACGGATAAGGGACTCAACATCGGACATGTCATCCTCAATGTCCAATGTCCCCCAATCGATCACATGAGTGGGGTCAGGATGATACTTCCTCAACTGGGACACATGGACCACATTGTGCACCCGACTCAATCGCGGTGGTAATGCTAACCGGTAAGCTATAGGCCCCACACGAGCTATAACCTCAAAAGGATCAATGAATCGGGGAGAGAGTTTGGAACCTCGCCCAAAGCGCCGATGTCCACATCGTGGAGAGACACGGATAAACACATGATCTCCCACAGAAAACTCCAAAGGTCACCGCCGCTGATCTGCATAAGATTTCTGTCGACTCTGGGCTGATAACAAGCGCTGACGAATTAACTTGACCTTCTCAGTAACCTCTTGAACCAACTGTGGTCCCAAGAGAGCTGCCTCTCCTACCTCAGTCCAATACACGGGTGATCGGCACGGCCTCCCATACAACGCTTCAAAAGGGGCCATCCCAATAGATGCCTAATAACTATTATTGTAGGCAAACTCCACCAAAGGAAGGTGAGTTGCCCACGAACCCCCAAAATCTAGCACATAAGTCCTCAACATGTCCTCCATGGTCTGATTCGTCCTCTCAGTCTGACCGTCAGTCTCAGGGTGAAAGGCTGTACTCAAGTTAAGCTTTGTCCCCATAGCCTTCTACAAACCTGCCCAAAAATGAGAAGTAAACCTCGAATCCCTGTCGGACATAATTGATGATGGCAGCCCATGCAGTCTTGCCACCTCGTTCACATACAGCTGACTGAAGGCCCCGATGGAATCCCGCTCGCGAACAGCAAGAAAATGGGCCCACTTGGTCAGCCGGTCCATAATCACCCAAATCATGTCCTTTCGCCCAGTGGTGGGTGGAAGACTAGTCACAAAGTCCATCGCTATGTGGTCCCACTTCCATTCGGCTATTGGCAACGGCTGTAACATGCCCGCTGGCCGCTAATGCTCAGCCTTCACTTGTTGACAAGTGAGGCACCTCGAAACAAAAGTAGCTACATCACGTTTTATCCCAGGCCACCAAAAATGTTCCCGAAGTGCATGATACATCTTTGTCCCCCCTGGATGCACGGCAAGCCTAGACTGATGAAACTCCCTCATCACCTCATCCCGGAGAGAAGAAGCCACTACTAGCCGCCCCTAAAAAGACAACTCATGCTTAGGACCCTCTGTCTAGCCCTCAGATAGCTCACCAGCCTCAATACGGGCATGGACAACCTCACACTCAATGTCACCCAATTGTCCCTCCCGGACGCACTGGTATAGCTCAGGCACAACAACCAAAGGACTTAGGACTATCCCACCATCACGAATAACAGGCTGTAGCTGCAACATCGCCAATTGCTCCATCGGCTTCCACTCTCTCATGGCCACCTCAGCTTTCCCTTTTCTGCTCAACGTGTTAGCCACAACATTACCCTTGCCCGGGGTATAGGCAAGAGTAAGGTCAAAGGTCTGCAAATACTCCACCCATCTCCTCTGCTTCAAATTCAAGTCCTTCTGAGTAAAGATGTACTGAAGGCTCTTGTGATCAAAAAACACTACGAACTTCTCCCCCAAAAGGTAATGTTGCCAACTCTTCAAAGCAAAGATGACAGCCGCCAACTCAAGATCATGAGTAGGGTAATTCTGCTCATGAGGCTTCAGCTGCCTCGACCCATAAGCTACCACACTGTGCTCCTGCATAAGCACACACCCCAAACCAACCTTGGACGCATCACAATATACCTCATATGGGATATCCTCCCGAGGTAACCTCAACACCGGTGCAGTGGTCAAACGGGTTTTGAGAGCCTCAAACGCCTGCTCACACTTGTCAGTGCACTCAAACTTCACTCCCTTCCGGGTCAACACCATCATAGGAGCTGCCAAACAGGAGAATCCCTTTACAAAACGATGGTAATACCCTGCTAAGCCGAGAAAGCTACGAATCTCAAAAACATTGGTTGGCCTCTCCCACGATGCCACAGCCTCAATCTTGGTTGGGTCCACCCTAACTCCCTCAGCGGACACTACATGGCCAAGGAAGTGAACCTCTTGCATCCAAAACTCACATATGCTAAATTTAGCTAATAACTGCTAGTCCCTCAAGGTTTGTAACACTGTTTCCAAATACTCCACATGCTCCCTCTCCGTCTTGGAATAAACCAGAATATCGTCTATAAACACCACCATAAAGGAATCCAAATGTGGAGCAAAGACCTGGTTCATCAAATGCATGAACACTGCTGGTGCATTAGTGAGCCCGAAAGGCATCACTACCCACTCATAGTGTCCATACCTGCACCGAAAAGCAGTCTTACGGATGTCCTCCTCCCTAACCCCCAACTGATGATACCCCGACCATAGATCTATCTTGGAAAACCACCGGGCTCCACTCAACTGGTCAAACAAGTCATCTATCCGAGGCAACAGATACTTGTTCTTCATAGTCACCGAATTCAGCTTCCTATAGTCGATGCAAAGGCGTAGCGTGCCATCTCCCTTCTTTGCAAAGACCACCGGAGCACCCCAAGGTGAGGTACTCGGTCTGATATACCCCTGGTCCACCAACTCCTCTATTTGCCTCTACAGCTCCCTCAACTCTGCTGGCCCCATACGGTAAGCCACTTAGGAGATTGGACCAGTCCCAGTACCAACTCAATGGTGAACTCTACACTTTTCTTAGGAGGTAGACTCCTCAACTGGTTAGGAAAGACATCCTGAAATTGGTCAACGACAGCTGGACACACTCTCTTTTCCACTTTCCCTTCCTCAGCAAAGGTCAAGGTTGCCAACCTGTGGGTAATGGCACCCCACTAGTCCAACACTGGCCCAACTCGACTCGCCTCACAGTCCCACTCCCCCTGTCGGGTGCAAGAGGTCCCTGCAGGTGTCACGAAGGATACACGCTGCTGATAACAATCTATCTTGGCCTGGAAAGCCATAAGCCAATCCATACCCAAGATTGGGTCAAAAGTACGCAAGGGCATTACATGCAAGTCAAAACTTAGCTCCACATCTCCTATGGTTAACACACAGTCACGGTAAACACGCTGCACCTCAATCATACCTCCCACTAGACACTCAACAACTAGGAGCCTCACTGCCTCCACACAAACTAAGCCCAAGCTATCTATTACAAGCTTAGCAACAAAAGAACACATTGTACCCGTATCGAAAAGAACAGAAGCTAACGTACGGGAGATCAAAAGGGTACCTCTAACCACCGATGGTCCTGCTCCACCCTCCGCTGGTGGGGGTGGTAGCTCAGCCTCCTCCTGGTACGTCGCCTCTAGTGCAAACACCCTCCCTTGGCCTGTGCCACTGGTCGGCTCACTCACTGGGCGCTTCCCGCCAAGGCTGCCTCCAGCTTCAGTCTGCTGCCGCTCCGGCCTCCCCTGGGGTCGGGTCTGGTTCGATCCTGCCTGACTAGCCTGACACTAACGAGCTGGTCTCTCTGCTGGTGCACGAAAATTGGCATCACTCCTCGTGCTGGATGCCATGCCTCCAACTCCTCTCTTGCCACTCCGGCAAACCCGGCTCAGATGGCCCTCTCGTCCACAACTATTGCATTTCCAGTCTTTCTTTGGACACTCCCTCTTAAAGTGGCCTTGCTCCCCACAGCAATGACAACCGCTGGGGAGACCTCCTACTGGACCTCCTTGTCTGCTACTGCCAAAGCTAGACCTCCCTGGGTGCACCGATGTCTGTCCCCTGCTGCGGAAGGAACTGTTATCTCTCTCTTCGGTCTTCGGCCTCTTGGGCCCCGAATCACATTCAGATCCACCCTGCAACTGGCGACCCTGATGGGCCTGCCTCCCATTATCCACTTCTGTCTCAGCGATATGAGCCGTCTCCACAACCTCAGCGTAAGTCCTCAAGCGCAAGATCGCCACTCTCTGCCTAAGGGCTGGCCGAAGGCCCAAAGTGAACTTGTAGGCCTTCAGGTCCTCCTTTGCCACAGTCTCGGGAGCAAACCTACTCAAGCTCTGGAACTCTCGCTCATACTCAGGTACCGTCCTTGCTCCCTGCCTCAAGCTGCCAAACTCCTCCCTCTTTTGCCATCTCAAGGACTCCGGGAAGAACTCGTCATGGAAGAGCTGCAAGAACTCCTCCCATAGCATGAACTGCACTGCATGGCTCCCTGCAACACTCAACCACCACTCCAGAGCATTCCCCTCTAGCTGCCGAATGGCCAGTCTCACCTTATCCTCCTCCTGGGGTAAGAGAAAAGAAAACACATGCTCAATCTGCCTCAACCACTGCTCAGCTACCACAGGATCCCCTTCTCCCTTGAACCTTGGAGGTTTTTCCTTTTGGAACCGCGCCACCATGTCATCCTCTGCATGAATCGGTACGCCGCCCAGCGAACTCTCACGCTCCCGAGGTAACTCCCCCACTGGTGGTGGTGGTGGTGGTGGCACCACCTGCTGTGCCGCCACCTCACGACGCACCTCCTCCCGAACTTCTTGCCGGATACCTTCCCTCAGTTCTTGGACTTCCAGTCGGATGCCCTCTTGCAGCTGCGCCAGCAACAATGCATGTCCTCTAGTGGACTGCCCCACACCCGGACCCTCATGGGCAGATGACTCATCAGCCACTGCCCCGGACACGCGTGTCACTCTCCTCGGTGGCATTCTTACTACACGAAGTAAGAAAGACAACCGTCAAAACACATTTATAATCTACTGCATATCACTACCTCTACCCCAGTTAACAATTTTACTATCACAATGCATGTTACACACATCGCACCAAATCCACCTTTCACACAGCTCAATTCACGTTGCACTTAGCTCAATTAAACAAGCGCTTTTCCTTATTGTCATACTCAAAGTATTTCAAGATAATTCAGAGTTGCACAGTTCACTCTTATTTACGTTATTCACGTTTCCTACCATATGTACAACTTTACCATAGTTTAGCACACAAACAATGAATGCAACTAGTGCCCTAATGCCAATGCATGCAAATCTTACCTCTGGTCTGGACTACCCCAAGTATACCTTAGAGGCTCCAAGAGGACCGTGTTGATCAGGCACGTCCCTCTAGGTCCTCTAAAGGACTCAAGATAACCAGATCCGCCCATTACCCTAGGCCAACTAGACCATGCTCTGATATCATACTGTCACGCCCCGAATTTCCAACCCGAGGAGACCGGAACGTGACCCTCCCTTTACCTGAGTTTGGATAAAGGGGTTAGGATAGAATATGCCCACACATGACACCATACATACCATAACAAAAATTTAGAGAGACAATCATATATACATATTAAGTACAAACCATTATAAACGTGTCTAAACATGTTTTTATTATATTTAACTCCTCATTTACAATATCTCCCCGCTGGGGTTACAAAACTCTCACAGAAACAACAAAACACAAATAACAGTAAGCAAAGCCACAAGCAGGTCTTCCACCTTGGTATTCCCACCTAACGCCTGTAGGTCCCTGTAAAGAAAATAACACGGTAGGAGGGGTGAGCAACCACAGCTCAGTAGGGATCATGTCTCCCCAACACATCCCATGCTCCTAGCATCTACATGCCATGTGTACTAGTGCAGTGTGGTGATACAAATTATTTTAACAGATATTGATGGTCCCTTTGAGCCTAGAGGGGGGTGAATAGGCTCTTATCTAAACTCTTTTTATCTATTAAGGCACTACACTAATCTAGTCAAGTGATATAATCAATGCGGAAGATAACTAGATAGTGGAAGTATTTTGTTTTATTATCAAGAGATAAATACAACAAAATAGAAGCAAGACTCTCTTACACTCTGTTTACAAAGGGATTCACACACTAGCCTAGATTATTTCTTTGAGCTCTTGTGCATACACAGGTTATTCAGGCTTGTTCGCACACGTACACTTTCTTTTACAAATATACAAGTATGAATATTTATACAAACATTCCTAAGAGACAACCTTGGAACTTGTAGTTATGGAATGCATTCAGCACTAACTATTCCTCGGTAATCTCTCTATCTTGACTGCTACGGTTTGTGGAGCTCAAGGTCTTGGGTTTGAAGAGTATAAGTGCATTTGTGAGTTCCCAAATACAATTGAGGTTGTGTCCACATATCCGGATGATCCACGTCTAAGATTCTTCAGGTTCTCAATAAGTTTGTCTTACATCGGGACGCCACGAGCTGATAACATTAAATGCGGTGAGTTGAAGTAGTATCTTCTTGGTCCGGTGTAATTTTCCTTACTCTGTTGCTAATGAAGCTCGGAACCTTACTCCGTGTCAGTGGTTGCTTACTCCGTATCTGTTTAGTACTGGAATCTTTAGTCCGTGTCAACGCTTCCTTACTCCGCATGTAAGTTCCTTACTCCGTATGTAAATTGCTTACTCCGTATGTAAGTTCCTTACTCCATATGTAAGTTCCTTACTCCGTATGTAAATTCCTTACTCCGTATGTAAGTTCCTTACTCCGGGCGAGTCTAAGGGATCAGAATGCTTACTCCGTACTAGCGCTTCCTTACTCCGTATGAGTAAAGTTGTCCGGATTCCTTACTTCGTGCGAATAAAGACTCGGGTCCTTATTCCGCATTAATACTTCCTTACTCCGTATCAGTTTGACTTAGTCCGTTTGAGGCACTAAGAACATATTCCGCAATCCATAGCTTTTAAGTTCTTAGTCCACACAAATGTTCCTTATTCCGTATGTATTGATGACTTGGTTATTTACCAAGTGTTTGACGACACTCACTTTTGTTCGGATCAGGATTATGTATCCTGTCCTTAGCTTTGCTCTCACAAGTGCATCTCCGGATTAATAACATATCTTCTGCAACGATCAAATAAACACAAAAGATCTCAGATCAAATTACATAAGGCTTTATCAGGATTATCCAAATTCGGGTTTGATCCAACAATCTCCCCCCAATTATGGATATGCCCAAACCCTTTGTAATCCGATCCGGTAAGGCAAGCAAAAAGATAACATACAGAATACGCATCACAACCAATTTCATTTATCAGCAACTAAGTACAATTCAGCCTTAATACAAGATTTTCACTAAGGTACATAAGGCTTACTATACTTGAAGATCATAGTTGCTGCCTTTTCTCTAAACTCCATTGTCTGCTTCATCGTATAAGTAGTGTGTTGGCTCCACGATTTGTCCACAGTCAAAAAGGACTTGATGAAGTAACAGACAAAGGCCCCGCAGCTATCTCCATCCGGCTGTTGTGGCACTTGCTTCTTGCCCCAGAATGTCGCCTTCAGCTTCTCAGTTGGACCCAAGGGTGTGATGCCCAACTTTTTATATAAACCAGCTTTCTTCACAGCTTCAGTCAGCCTGAGACACAGTGGTTCCCATTGATTCTTTCTTACAAAGTGCTCCACTATCTGATGAGAATCAATGAGAATCATTTGCTTGGACTGAATCATGAAGACAGCCATCATGAAGTGTGGCGACATGATCCGGTACGGAATGAGGATAGTTGAGAGAGTTTTCCATGGCTTGCTATCCTCAGCAGTTCCGTCGATGAAGGATTGAATTAGATCCACACTGGGAAGATAGCCTTCATTCCAGCATGGCAGAACTTCAAACAAGTGCCTGTCCTTGTATAGAGACGGAAACAGCCTCATCTCCATTTTAGCAGCCCTCGAGAAGTTGTCAATGTCTTCTATAGTAAAGAGTCCTTTCTCCAAACAAAGAGTCTGAATGTCGGCCGGGGAGAAAGGGTACATTTCAGAAAGACATCTTCTCTCAGCAGAAGACGCTGCATAGGACTTCATTGCTTTGCGAACGCTTCCACCCGCATCATAAGGGTCAAACGCCGCATATGATGGGAGGAAGGTGTCAGCTACGGATGAGGAGGATGGAGGAGGAGCTGGAGCTGCAGTAGAGGAGCTTGGCTGAGAGAAGCGGCTTCGTTTGGGAATTTGAACTCCCTGAAGCACTAAAGAGGCAGGCCGCTTCTCAGCCCGAGTAAATGGTTGTGGTGCAGAAGGAGTAGACGGATCAGATGACACTCTCTCCCCCAGTTTGACAGATCGCCGGGAAGCAACGGGAGGACGAGCCATCGTGTGCGCCAGGTCCGCGAAGGAGGTAGACAATGAATGGACGGACGAGGCGACAAGATCCATTTTCTGCTCCATGGAGGTGGAGGAGTCAGTGAGAGCAGAGAGGAGTTAGGCGCCAAGTGCATCAACCTTGGCGGCGATGGCGGAAATTTGGGCGCTGTGAGCCTGGGTGTGGCGGTCCATCTGGGCGGAGAGAACAGCGTTGGAGTGAACCATGCCAAAAGAAGCACACCCAAGGACCAACTCCGGAGCTTTGGAGGACTCCCCCGCATGAACAGGAGCAGGAGTGCGCTGGGCAGAGGAGTCCGCAGGAGTATCAGCAGTAGCAGAAGGGGCATCCGGAGCATCAGAGGCATCCGGAGCAGCTGACCCGCTTTGACCAGAGAGGTCAACTACGGGAATGGCGGCAGCAGGAGAAGAGAGGCCAGCCTTAGTAGGGGAAGGACCCCGGGCGGAAAGGACTGGGCTGGAGGGGGAAGGGAACGGTACATCGGGAATGGAAGCCAGCGTAAGAAAGCCGTGATCCAAGTTCCAGATGATCATTGTCTCCGGGGATTGGGTATGTCGTGTGTAAAACACCCGGAGATCGTTGTCAGGAATGGAGGCAGTGTGGGCAAGGCTAAAATGGAGCCATAGGTCCGTTAGAGTGTCGGCAGAGAGATGGTCTAGGTAATCTCGGGGTTGAGGTAGGGGAGGCAAAGGAGCTTCAGGAGTAGATTCCGGGACATCAGTAGTGGCTGCAGCAACAGCGGTGTCAACCGCGGCAGCAATAGCGGAGGTGGAGGGAGTAGGGACATCCGCAATAGAGGGGACTGAAGAAACAGCTTTGGAGGCACTGCACTGAGATGGCCCCGCAACCTCGGACGGGTCGGCACGAACGCTGTGCTGGGAGGCTCGAGAGTGGGAAGGTGCTGCAACGGACCGAATCCGGGAGGATCGGGGTGCAGAACTGACGTCGGGGGCTTGGCTGTTGGAGGGGTCACCAACAGAACTGCCTTGTTGTTCCGAGGCAGGGAGAATACGAAGAGCTGCAGATGGTCGGCGGGCTGTCATGTTCCCATCCGGTGTAAGATAACGAAGGTAATAAGCCGAAGGAAATGGAACAACATCATATCGGGCGAAATGGTCCGGATTTAGATGCCGGAAGACAATGCTGAGGATGCGCCCGAAGGAACGATTCTTGGGACCATTCTGCAGCAATCGAAACAAGAACATCCCCCAATCCATCGGAAGACCTTCAAAAACGCCGTACATGGCCAGGAGAAGGTCGTACGGAACGGAGTCCAGGGCGGATGTGTGAGCCAGTAGACATCGACCCAAGATGGTCCCATACATCGATAGCGACCTTGGAAGGATTTCACCTTGTATTCCTTCCCTTTTTGTGTGCAACCTATAGGAGCTGCCATTGAATCGGCATCTGGGCGCTGATGTTCACCGGGAGGTAGGTGGAGAGCAGCGCGGAGAACGGCTAGAGTGATGGTGATGGATTCACCGCGGACATAGGAGATGATGGAGTTGGTGGTGCAGTGAATCCGTTGGTAATACTCAATGATGTCGTCGATAAGAAGATCGATGGCATTAGAGATCAGGTTTAGTAGATGCGAGGCTTCAAGGAGAGGGCGAAGTTGGAGAAGCTAGTCTGGCGGATTAGATACAGCACTCCAATCGACCAGATGGCCAGGATTAACGCCGGAGAGAGAGATTCTAGGTGCCATTGCAGATGAAATTTAAAGGACAAGAGGAAAGGTGAGGTCTTGGCGATGGAAGGAGCAACGAGAGGTTTAGGGATTTGAAATGAGCAATATTCGTGCTTCGCAGGAATGACCAGAACATATAAGACCGAGTCCGCAAATGTCAGTGGGTCTAGGAATTGGCGAGTGAAACAGGGACCCGCTTGACAGGCTGATGTCATTAGTCTGGATATCGATGCGTCTCCGAATGAAACGATGTCGTGGAGACCGCATGACCAAATAAGTGTAACAGCTGGTTGCCATCCAGAGTAGTGTGTGTGTGTGCATCCCGAGATTTGCATTTAATGAATCATCATGATTCCTCCTCAAAAGCACGCGACATATAGGAAGACTTGGATTGTCACAATTAGATCGTGTCGAGAGTCCGGAGGAATGAACCGACAATCATCCGGAGTAAATAATAGTCGAGGAAGAGTATCCGGATGAAAAGTAGACCGTGTCCGTAGTAGACAGAGTTCGGTGAGAGAGTAAAGTAGATTCCTTTGCAATCAATAAGTCGAAGAGAAGAGAAGTACCACAACACTTCAAATCCAAGACTATGGACTAGATTTATCGATACGGTTGCAAAAAAAATCTGAACTTGTAGCTAAAAAAAATGAACTGAAAATACAAAAGCTTAACAGGCAAGGATTAGTACGGATTAGAGAAAATAATCAGTGAAAAACGACACAATCCGAACTAATGAGAAACAGAACTTATGCATTACAAAGCATGTAAGAGACATATACATACATGAGAATGATCAATATTACTGAATCAGGGCATATGTCAGATAACAATACACAAGTTCATATAGGTCAACATAGCGAAACCGTCTTGCTGAACAACGTAGCTAAGATTAATTAAAGATCATATGATTTGGCCAATTTAGGATTCATGAGTGAAAAATGAGGAAGCGAACACATGTCAAAAGTAAGCAGGTGATTAGTCGATTAAAATGCATGGTTGAAGAAAGAAAATACATCCAAGCATGCCACTTTTCTAATCCAAAACAGCATGTCCAGTCAGATCCGGAAGTAAAAGTTTAGAGGAGGGAGTATCCGAGACATATTAGGGGTTCATTACTGCTCCCCCGTAGATCATTTAATCCTCTCAATGAAAAGCTCCCCCTCAAATAGACAGCCAGGAAAGAGGTCATGAGACATATACGGGGGGTATTACTGAATAATATGTAAAGCATTTTCTCCCCCGTAGATTGTGCAATCCTCTCGGTTGACCTTTCCAGTTTGTAGAAATTCAGCACTGTCTATCTTATTAGAAAACTATACTTCAGAAGCTGATCAGACTGCGATTGAGTATTCATCCACCAGGCATTCCGAGCTAACCCATTTCATTTCTTCAACTATACATGTTAATAGAGTAATCTAAATGAACATGCTTTTGTCATGTGGTGATCAGTGGAAATTAAGATCATGAAACCAGAAAGAGGTGAATCATATAAACTTTAATCATGTTTGCTTAAACGCCTTCAGTCGGGAAACGCAAGCATCCTCCCAATATGAAGTTGATATTAATATCAGAAGCATGAAGCCATTAATCAGTAAGTATGATCACCATTAAAGTCAGTATGTATCTTCTACTTTCAATAAAAGCACCATGCACGTTCTGATAGTAAGTATACTGTTGGGTAATGCAAATGTGAAGCTATACAGAGAAGTCAAACATACCTAATCGGATGAGTAGTTCAGAGAATCTTGCATCAGATAGGGGCTTTGTAAGAATGTCTGCCAGTTGATCTTCAGTAGCAACATGTTCCAAGGAAATGTGATTTTTGAGAACATGGTCGCGTATGAAGTGATACCTGACCTCAATATGCTTCGTCTTAGGATGCATGACAGGATTGTTGCTGATAGCAATTGCACTAGTGTTGTCGCAGTAGAGTGGAATAGATGACATGTTGAAACCGTAGTCAGTAAGTTGACTTTGCATCCAAGTAGTGTGCGCGGCAACTCCCAAAGCAGCTATATATTCCGCCTCAGCAATAGAGGTTGATACGGAATTCTGCTTCTTACTGAACCATGAGATTAATCTATTTCCAAGAAACTGACACGTACCACTTGTGCTCTTCCTGTCGATGCGACATCCAGCGAAGTCAGCATCAGAGTATCCGGATAAGGTGAAGTTGGACTCCTTTGGGTACCAGAGTCCCAAATTCATCGTTCCCTTGAGATACTTTAATATCCGTTTAACATGAAGCATACGTGACTCCTTGGGATTCGCCTGATATCGTGCACAGATGCAAGTTGCAAACATAATGTCTGGGCGACTTTGTATAAGATACGAGAATGATCCTATCATCCCTCGTAGTCGGTCACATTTACTGATATGCCATCCACATCAGGATCTAACTTGGCACTGACAGGCATGGGAGTTTTGACGGGAGATGAACCTTCCATACCAAACTTCTTAATAAGATCGCGTGTGTACTTAGCTTGATTAATGAATATTACTTCCTTCAATTGTTTAACTTCTATTCCAAGGAAGTAGGACAGTTCTCCCATCATGCTCATCTCAAACTTGCCTGTCATCAACTTAGCAAACTCTTCACAAAGCTTCGGATTCATTGATCCGAAAATGATATCATCCACGTATATCTGTACGATTAGAGTGTGTCCTTTCTCTTTTCGTAGAAACAAGGTGATGTAAATCTTCCCTTTTTGGAAGTTGTGAGCAAGTAGGAATTCTGACAGTGTGTCATACCAGGCTCTTGGAGCTTGCTTCAAACCGTATAAAGCTTTCCGAAGTTTGTAGACCAGATGTCCTGGTTTAGGTTCAATGAAACCGGGAGGTTGTTCTACGTAAACCTCCTCTTGAAGATCTCCATTCAGGAATGCGCTCTTGACGTCCATTTGATAAACTATGAAGTTTTCATATGAAGCGTATGACAGAAACATTCGAATTGCCTCAAGTCTTGCTACTGGAGCAAAGGTCTCATCATAGTCTATTCCTTCTTCTTGATGATATCCTTTCGCTACCAGTCTGGCTTTGTTCCGGATTACTATTCCATCCGTATCAAGCTTGTTCCGGAACACCCATTTAACTCCAATGACTTGCTGAGACTTAGGCCTTGGTACTAAGGTCCACACATTGTTCCTCTTAAATTGATTCAGCTTTTCTTGCATGGCTTCTATCCAATTTGAATCCTGAAGAGCTTCATCTACCACCTTTGGTTCTATTTGAGATAGAAAACACGAGTAAAGACTCATGTTTGAGGTGGCTGCTCTTGTCCATACGCCAACAGTAGGATCACCAATCACTTGATCTGAGGGATGGTTTCGGGTCCATCTGTAATTCTGTGCATGTGATGGTTGATCGTGAATAATTTGAAGCTCTGCCAGATTCAATGGTTCACGTATATCTGCTGGTTGAGCTTCTTCCGGACCAGATGTTTCCGTATTAGAAGGTACGGTTGAACTAGATGGTTCTTCAACACTGTTTCTATCAGTGTTAACTAGTCCGGACAGACTTGAAGGTGCTCCGGAATTTTGGGTATCCGTAGGAGTATGTCCGGAGCTAAACAGTAGTCCAGAGTCCGAGTCATCCGTAGCATCGTCCACATCATTTCTTTGTGCTCCTCTAGTGCCGCTTGGTTGGTCAGTATGTATAACAAGAACAGTCATAAACTTTGAATAGTCGATGTTGTTGTCTTGAACCTGTACGTTAGAACTTGAAGAAGCAACTTTTGACCAATCAAGATTAGTTTCATCAAAGGTCACATGGATAGATTCTTTAACTTTAAAAAGTTTTCTATTAAAGACCCGATAAGCCTTGCTATGTAGTGAGTACCCGACAAAAATCCTATCATCAGATTTTGGTTCAAATTTATTTCGGGTCTCTTTGCCATTTATTAATATATAGCAAGTACACCCAAAAGCTCTGAAATGTGAAATTGAAGGTTTTCGTCCTCTCCACATCTAATAGGGTGTTTTCATGGTAGATTTATTTATTAGAGTTCTGTTCTGAACATAGCAGGTAGTGGAGAAATCATCAATAACCACAAGGGTATATCTCGCACAAGCCAATGACGGAACAAAAATAGGACCACAGAGGTCCATGTGAAGAAGTTGTAGAGGAGCAGTTATTGAATTAACTGATTTGCTCTTAAAGGTATGTTTGGTCTGCTTGCCCAGTTGGCGTTCTCGACAGAAAGTGTCTCTGGAGAACTTGAGTTTAGGTAGACCAGTGAAAAGATCAAGTGACGCTAATTTAGACAAAGTCTTAAAGTTTAAATGTGCGCATCGCTTGTGCCATAGCCAACTATCTTCATCTGATGCTTTAGTGAAGAAGCATACAGGGTCAGAAGAATTATTTCTTAAGACGACTGAGTATATGTCCACATCTCTTGATCCGGATAACTTAATATCTCCGGATAAGTTTTCTCTTCTTGTACAGGAGTTGGACATAAAGGAAACAAGAAATCCTTTGTCACATAAATTACGACACTTAGCAAATTATGCTTCAAACCTTCGACTAGTGCAACTCTAGTGATTGATACACGGCCGTTAGTTAAAGTGCCATACCCGATCTTACCTTTGCTGTTGTCACCATATGAAATGGATGGACCTCGTTTTTCATTAACTTCTATGAGCAGAGTCTGATCACCCGTCATATGTCCAGAGCATCCACTATCGAGGATCCACTTGCTTTGATTGATCTTTAACTTCAAGTGATCCGGCAATGCATTCCAGAGATGCTCCTGAAAGACAACAGTTTACACTTTTGGTGCCCAAACTTGTTTCGGGCGGTTAGAGAGAGCAGCAGTATTATCAACAGTTCCGAATTTGATTTTGCTAGGCTTTTAGCTCTCCAAGTTGACTTTAACTTGTTAGTTTCAACTGCTTCTTTTATTTGGGTTTTCTTGGGAGAGACACTCCTTTGAGGTTTAGATTTTGTTTTGCTCGAAGAGACCCTTTTATTAAACTGATCTTTATTGGATTGAATTTGATTACAAAGCCAGTTATCAAATAAACTCCAACATTCATAGTGATAATGACCCATTTCCCTACAGATGGAACAGACACTATAATGTGAAGTACAAACAAGGGATACAGGTCTCTTAGATTTTACAGACTTTCTACTCTGTTCCCTGTGACCTAATCCTTTGCATTTGGGTGACACGCTCTTGGCCCTAGATGTGTCAGCCTTAGCCTTTCCTTTCTTTTTGGGTGCTACAGTTTTGGCTTTAACTGCAGCAGCCTTCCCTTCATCATTAGTTAAGGGTGCTACTGCTTCGGGAAGTGCGAGAATGACCTCAACTCCACAGTCATAAACTATGGTGCCACCTGAAATGAAACCATCCAACGGTTTAGATGTACTAACAGGATATAAGTTGGTTAGTTTAGGAGTGAAATCCGGAGGACACTCAGTAGCTTGAGCTATGGAAGTCGATGGTTCTGAACCTAGGCCAGGTTTGACTCGGATGTTGTCAGGATCAGTCCTAAAGGTAGAGGCTATTTCCCCGGATTTTAGCCACTTATGATTTATTTCCCTTTCCTGTTTCAGTTCATTTTCGAGTCGTTTCACAATAACTTTTAGGCCCATTAGGTTGGTATTTAACAGATGATTTTCAGCTCTTAGATCATGATACTAAGCCTCTTTTCCTCTGAAGTCAGCTATGTCTTTTTCAAGTCTAGTGATAGTAAATTCAAGACGTTTATTCTGACTTTCCACATCTTTGTACATTTGAGTAATTATTTCTCTCATTCTTTTCATGATCACGTTCACTAATAAGAGATTCTAATTGACTCATGAGCTCAGAGATAGAAGGTACCTCAGTATTTGCCATGAGGTAGACGTTCGGCTTAGGAGTTGGCTCATCATCCGAGGATTCTTCCTCTTCTTCCGAGCCACTGACGTACTTTGTCACGAACGCCTTCCTCTTGTTCTTGCTGTTGTCTGAGGTGGAACGGCGAAGAGTCACCTTGTCACTTTTCTCGGCCGCTTTTCATTTGGATCTGCATTCCTTGGCCCAATGACCGGGTTTCCCACAGTTGAAGCATTCTTGGGAGCTCGACTCTGATCATTCCTTCCTTCTGGATGATGAGGAGCCTCTTCTGAATCCTTTTCTACTTTTCCGAAGGAATCGTTCAAAGGATTTGACAAGAAGAGCTATTTCCTCTTCGCGTCCGAGTCGAATTCTCCGACTCATCCGTATCATCCTCTTGATGATTCTTGGAGCATTCCGTAGCTTTGAGAGCTACCCCTTTTTCTTTCCGAGCTATCTTCTCATCACGGTCGGTGTACTTGAATCTGACCTCATGAGTCCGAAGCTCTCCATATATTTCCTCAAGGGCGTGAATGGCCGGTTTTGTCAGCTTGCATCTGGAGCTGTTTGGAGTAGTATCGATCCGGCAAGGATCGAAAGAACTTGTCATTTATTTGAGACTGAGTGTAGTGTTCATTGACAGTTTTTAGCTCTAGAATGAGCTTGTCGAATCTCCGATAGATGCTTTCAAGGGATTCGCTAGATTTGTGATTGAAACTCTCAAAATTCTGTCTGAGAGCACATATCAGGTTGAGGTGGGTCGACGTTTTCACTGCTGCTTCAATTTGGGATGGGCTCTTGTGCACCTCTGGAGTTAAGGCGAGTGTTGAATAGCATACTGCTTTCTTCGGCCATTGCTTAGAGTAAAAGAGTGAGATCTCTACTTTTGAACAAATAGACTTGTTCTGATACCACTTGATGGTCCTTTTGAGCCTAGAGGGGGGTGAATAGGCTCTTATCTAAACTCTTTTTATCTCTTAAGGCACTACATTAATCTAGTCAAGTGATATAATCACTGCGGAAGATAACCAGATAGTGGAAGTATTTTGTTTTATTATCAAGAGATAAATACAACAAAATAGAAGCAAGACTCTCTTACACTCTGTTTATAAAGGGATTCACACACTAGCCTAGATTATTTCTTTGAGCTCTTGTGCATACACAGGTTATTCAGGCTTGTTCGCACACGTACACTTTCTTTTACAAATATACAAGTATGAATATTTATACAAACATTCCTAAGAGACAACCTTGGAACTTGTAGTTTCGGAATGCGTTCAGCACTAACTATTCCTCGGTAATCTCTCTGTCTTGACTGCTGTGGTTTGTGGAGCTCAAGGTCTTGGGTTTGAAGAGTATAAGTGTATTTCTGAGTTCCCAAATACAATTGAGGTTGTGTCCACATATCCGGATGATCCACGTGTAAGATTCTTCAGGTTCTTAACGTGTCAGCGCTTCCTTACTCCGCATGTAAGTTCCTCACTCCGTATGTAAGTTCCTTACTCCGTATATAAGTTCCTTACTCCGTATGTAAATTCCCTACTCTGTATGTAAGTTCCTTACTCCGGGCGAGTCTAAGAGATCGGAATGCTTACTCCGTACTAGCGCTTCCTTACTCTGTATGAGTAAAGTTGTCCGGATTCCTTACTCCGCATCTAGTTTCCTTACTCCGTGCGAATAAAGACTCGGGTCCTTATTCCGCATTAATACTTCCTTACTCCATATCAGTTTGACTTAGTCCGTTTGAGGCACTAGGAACATATTCCGCAATCCGTAGCTTTTAAGTTCTTAGTCCGCACGAATGTTCCTTATTCCGTATGTATTGATGACTTGGTTATTTACTAAGTGTTTGACGACACTCACTCTTGTCCGGATCAGGATTATGTATCCTGTCCTTAGCTTTGCTCTCACGAGTGCATCTCCGGATTAATAACATATCTTCTGCAACGATCAAATAAACACAAAAGATCTCAAATCAAATTACATAAGGCTTTATCAGCATTATCCAAATTCTGGGTTTGATCCAACAGATATAATAACAAACCACATCAGCAAATACAATCATCTCCATAGCCACACAGGCTAACAGGTCCACAGCCACACAGGCTAACATATGAACAGTCCCGGGCTTCCACAGCCACCGGGTTCCAAGAGTAGTCCCGGGCTTCCATAGCCACCGGGTTCCAAGAATAGTCCCGGGCTTCCACAGCCACCGGGTTCCACAAAATAGTCCCGGGCTTCCACAGCCACCGGGTTCCACAAAATAGTCCTGGGCTTCCACAGCCACTGGGTTCCACAAAACACAGTACACATAGCCACTCAGACACAACATCGAACACATAATAGGCACAGTAACTCCGGCATAACAGTGAAGACATAATATGCACAGTCACTCAGGCATAACAACAAACACATAGCACGCATGGCCTCGCATGCATAATCTCAAACACTTGACATGCGCGGCCTCATAGGCATAATCTCAAACACTTGACATGCAAATATATATGTATCCATACATCACACCATTGAAGGCCAACATTCATATAGGAGATCACACCTATATGAATTTACATATAAATAATATAACAACAAGAACAATATCCAACGGTTCCTTCACCACAGGGCCTAACCCCGGATTAGGTACAAGGAGACAAAACCCCTACCTTGCAAGTGTCCTTCTACTCCTGCCTCCACGCTAGACACTATCCACCCATGCGAACCACCACGGCAACGATCCGGAGGTTCCCTCTCTCTCTCTCTCTCTCTCTCTCTCTCTCTCTCTCTCTCTCTCTCTCTCTCTCTGCGGCGGCTGCGACGACAAAAGAAACCAAAGAACCCTAAACCTAAGCCTAAACCCCTTTATATAGACACCACAACATCAAAACGACGTAGTTTTGATTAAGTAAAACCCAGCATCAAAACGACATAGTTTTGATCGCACAAGCTACCACCTTCCCGCATCCATACAGGACAAAATACTCATAATTCTAACATGGCCCTTCGGAAAAAGATTATTAGAATCACAAAACCAAGGTGACGGTACAAAAATATGGTTGCACGCCATAATGCACGCCATATCCCCATATGACGTGCAGCTCCAAATGCTGTGAAATTCTACCCCAAGCTTCCTTGCATCATGTAGAAGGCAGGCATGAAATAAAAACCTTGCACATCATAATGCCCATATGACGTGCACTCTATTTCTGCCTCCCTAGGCTGCCCTCTTTCGTCAAAAGTTCCCTATTTGGTAAACAAAATGATTTGCCTGAAGTCCATGAGTAGAAGTTCCCCAAAAACTAGAAAATTTCTACTTAAGAGGCAAAACTGTGACTAACTCCACACATCTTAAAATACGGGTCATTATAGTTTGGGAAGCGGGATGCCCGGAGGAAGAGTAAGTGCAGGTTTTCGGCTGGGAACGTCAGTAGTAGCAGGAGCAGTGGTGGAAGGGGATGTATCAGATGGGCCATTCTCCCCCTGTTTGGCAGATCGGCGAGGAGGGCGAGAGGGACGACCCACAACCTGAGTCAGATCCCGAATGGAAGTGGACAAACCCGAAAGGGATTGGACAATCAGGTTCAGCTTCCGATCCAAGGAGAGAGAGGAGTTGCAGAGAGCAGAAAGGATCTGGGTCCTGATTTCATCAACTTTATCAGCAATGACCTGGGCTCGGGATCGATTGTGCTCCGCAATACGATCAAGCTGAGCAGAGACTACGGCTTCAGACAGAATCCTTGCAAAAGAAGCACGCCCAAGGTCAAAATCAAGAGCCTTTGATGACTCCCCCGCATGTAGAGGTACAGGAGTGCACAGGGCGGAGAAGTCAGCGGCTGGAGAGAACGGTGGGTGAACAGCAGCAGCAGCAGCTGGTGTAGCGGAGCCACTTTGACCGGAGTGGTCAATGGTGGGAATGTCCACAGGAGTGGAGGGACCAACCTCAGCAGGGATAGGAGTCTGTGCATCGTGAGCAGGTTAAGAAGCCATGATCACAGTTCCAAATAATCATTGCCTCCGGGGATTGGGTATGTTTGGTGTAATACACCCGGAGTGCAGATTCAGGTATGTCGGTGGTATTAGCAAGACTAAAGCATAGCTAGCAATCTGTCAGGTGGTCGGCTGGAAGATGGTCGAGGTAGTCCTTGGGGTCAGGAGAATGGGCTGAAGAAGCTTCCGGAGAGGAGGTGGGAATGTTGGCAAGGACAGCAGCAACAGCCACTGTCACCGGTGAATGGGGAGCGGGAGCATCTGCAGTAGCACCAACAGCATCAGCAGCAGCAGGAACAGAAGTAGGGGCATCAGCAGGAGGGGTTGAAGAAACAGTCTCATGTTGGAGCGGCTGAGAGGGCCCTACAGCATCTGAGGGATCGGCGCGAACGCTGCGTTAGGAACCGCAAGAATGTGCCGAAGCGGCAACAGACCGGATGCGGGAAGACCGGAGGACAGAACTAACTTCATGACCCGAGTAGGCAGCTGGGTCACCAACGGAACTATCTTGATGTTCCGAGATAACAACTCTTGCACACGAGACTGAAGGGTGGCGAACGGTGAGCGTCCCGTCAGAGGTAAGATGGCGAAAGTAAAAGTTCTGCGGGAAGGGAATCATCAACTAGTCCTGGAAGTGCGCGGGACGTAGATGTCGGAAAATTTGAGAAAGAATCTATCCGAAAGACGAATTCCGTTTGCCGTTGTGCATCACCCGAAACAGAAAATCGCCCCAGTCAAGAGGCAATTGCTCAAAGACCACGTACATCGCCAAAAGCAAATCGTATGGGACTGAGTCAAGGGCCATAGAGCGAGCCAGTAAGCACCAGCTAGTATGGTGGCCATATAGCGATAGGGGCCTTGAAAAGACTTCAACTTGTATTCTTTCACCTTGTGGGGACATCCCATGGCAATAGCCATGGTTTGAGCGCTTGGCCTGTAATCACTGCCGATTGGGAAATGGAAGACATCATGGATCACTTGAGGGGTGATCTTAACGGATTGACCTCGTATACTAGAGATAATCGACTGGTCATTGGAGTCGAAGTGCTCATAGAAAGTCCGGACGTTTGGAATGAGAAGATCAACCGGGGCAGAGACAATGTCGAGGAGGCCACTGGAGGCTAGCAATGAGCGAACCTCATCGAGCCAGGCAGGAGGGTCGAAAATGCTGGCCCAGTTGACAAGATGGCCAGGAACAACTCCATATAGAGCGTGAGATGCCATTGGAATTTGAAGGTTGGAGGAGAAGGAAGGGAGGTCTTTGGAGAAAGTAGAGCGACAAGGGTTTAGGGCTTTGAGAAGTGAAAGCGATAGCCTCGCGCTCGTGTGAGAGTTTAGTATAAATAGGACCCGTTCCATGGAAGCCAGTGGGTCTCGAGTTTAAGCGAGATGAGCAGTGATCCGCCTGACAATCTGATGTCATTAGACTGATGATGTGGCGGCCGTGCTAACCATTCAATAATGACAGCTGTATGCATACTACCAAATTTTGAAAAGACAAATTTCTAGGCTCGAGACATGCATTTAATGAACTATCATTATTCCTCCTCAAAAAGAAGCGATGTAAGATAATCACTTGGTTTATCGCGAATTGAGAATTCCAAGAGTCAGGAGGAATTAAACCGACTCTTATCCGAGCCAGATAATGTCCTTGTGAACTATATCCGGATGACAGACAAACTGAGTCTGTAATAAGAAAGTACTGAAGAAGTAGATTCCTTTACTATCTTGAAGTCAGAATAGAAAAGAAGTATCACAACACTTCAAATCCGAGACAACAGACTTAATTTAGCAATGAAGTGCAAAGGAAATCTGAACCTGTAGCTTCATAAAGTTTAAACTAAAAGAACAAAAAGACTTAACAGGTTGAGTTAGTATGGATATGGAACAAATGGTCTAAGTAAAACATCATAATCCGAACTAAGAAGAAACAGAACTTATGCATATGGAAGAATAGTAACGAGACACATACATGTGAATTATGATCAGTTTACTGAAGAAAATGCATATGACAACTGATAAACACATAAGTTTATTTTGGTCAACATAGCAAATCCTTCATACTGACAGTGGTAGCTAAGATTAATTAATTCTATATGAATTTATTCAACCAAGGATTCATGAGTGAGGGTGAAATAAAGAACACATGCTGGATGAGTAAACAGATTGATTGTAATTTCTAAAATGCAAAAGGTGAAGAAGAAAGACATACTATCATGCCACAATTTTGATTCAACAATGCATGTCCAGTCAGATCGATAAGTGTGAGTTCGGAGGGAGGAGTATCCGAGACATATCAGGGGTGCAGACTTTTGCTTCCCCTTAGATCGTGCGATCCTCTCAAAGAAGAACTCCCCCTCAGATAGACAGCCAGGAAAGAGGTCACGAGACATATAAGGAGGGTATTACTTGATTAATAGTTAAAGCATTTTCTCCCCCTTAGATCATGCGATCCTCTCGATGGACATTTCCTGCTTGGAATGATTCGTGAGAAAATGCTATCTATCCTTAATAAAACTCCACTTGCAGAGCTGATCAGACTGCAACAATGAATACATTCACCAGACATTCCGAGCTAACCCTTTTCCATTCTTCAACAGTGCATGTTAGAAATTCCATTCAAAATGTGAAATCATTAAACATGTGCTAATGGATGAAAGAATGAATCATGAAGTCCTAAGGAGGTTTTATTCGTATAACGTTAATTATGTTTGCTTTACCGCACTGCAGTCTGGAGACACAAGCATCCTCCCAATATGAAAAAATGAGATTCATATCAGAAGCATGAAGCAAGTTAATCAGTAAAGACTTATCAGTGTTAAGCACAGTATATGTCTTTTACTTTCATTGAATACGCAATGCATGTTCTGAAGTGTTGGATCAAGCCTAGAATTTGGATAATGCTGATAAAGTCCTATGTGATTTAATTTGAGACCTTTGTTGTTTTATCTTAAGTCATTGCAGAAGATATGACCTTCATCTGGATCTACACTCGTGTGAGCAAAGCTAAGGACGGGATACATAATACTGATCCAGGTGAGAATGAGTGTTGTCAAACACTTGGTATATAACTAAGTCTTTGCCTCATACGGAATA
The DNA here is from genome assembly GCA_023512835.1 of Taxillus chinensis. Lineage (NCBI taxonomy): Eukaryota > Viridiplantae > Streptophyta > Magnoliopsida > Santalales > Loranthaceae > Taxillus > Taxillus chinensis. Next base: position 22,288,244 of record CM042087.1, on the reverse strand, counting down.
AGGATCATTCGTGCGAACTAAGAACCTAAAAGCTACGGACTAAGAAATCCGCACTTAATACTTCAACGGACTAAGTCTAAAAGATGCGGAGTAAGAATCTTAGTTTACAAAGTCACACGGAGTAAGAGAGTCAACACGGAGTTAAAAAGATAAGTCTTCCATTCAACCAGACTAAAGTAAAGAAGACACGGAGTAAGGAATCCGAGTCTTTCATAGATGCGGAGTAAGGAAGCACTTCTACGGAATAAGGACTTGAGTCTTTATTCACACGAAGTAAGGAAACTAGATGCGGAGTAAGGAATCCAAACCACTCACTCATGCGGAGTAAGGATGTGCTGATACGGAGTAAGCCATCCGTTCCTTTAACTCATGCGGAGTAAGGAAACTAGATGCGGAGTAAGGAAGTGCTGATGCGGAGTAAGCACTCCGACCTTCTCTTTCATATAGAGTAAGGAAGCGCTTACACGGAATACGGATTCCAGTACCAAATTGATACGGAGTAAGCAATCAGTATTACGGAGTAAGGATCCAAGCTTAACTTAAACACGGAGTAAGGAACCTAACACCTGATTCAAGAAGACACTACTTCAACTTATCTCTTCGTAATCAAAGTCACCAGCTCGCTGTTTCCCGATGTAAGACAAACTTGTTGAGAACCTAAAGCATCTTACATGTGGATCATCTGGATATGTGGACACAACTTTAACTACACTTGGGAACTTACAAAGACTCTTATGCATTGCAAAACCAAGATCATGAAGACCACATCCGTAGCAATTAATGTAGAGAGGTTGTCTCTTGTGGATGGGCACAATATCCAAAAAAACAAGTTTCAAGGTTGTCTCTTGTGGATGTCACTATAAATAGCACCACTTGTATATTTATAGCGTGTGTATAAGTGAAAGGATATAGTTTAATGTATGCACTAAAAGCTCATAGAGATCATAGAGGCTAGCGTGTGTGTACTTGTAAGTAGAGTGTTAAAGAGTTGTTAAGTAGGTCTAAAAGCTTTCAAGCTGTAGTTTGCTTCAATTTTGTTGTATTTATCATTCTGATAATAAAACAAAATACTTCCACTATCTGGTTATCTTCCGCATTGATTCTATCTCTTAACCAGATAAGTGTTGTGCCAAAAAGAAAGAAAAGAGTTTTGATAAGAGCTTATTCACCACCCCTCTAGGCTCCAAGGGACCAACAAGTGGTATTAGAGCAAGTTCTATTTGTTCTACGTAGAGATCCCACACTTTCACTTTTACCAATGGCTGAAGAAAGCAGCATGCTATTCAACACTCGCCTTAACTCCAGAGGTGCACAAGAGGCCCTTCCAAATCGTAGCAGCAATGAAAATATCGATCCACCTCAACATGCTGCTGCTGCTGCTTCACAACCACGGAGCTCTAGCTTCACTCGGACAAAGCTGCCCAAATTCACACCTGAGCTCTTCTCCCAGTGGAAAGCTCGCATGAGAATGTTCATGGTTTGCCATGATCATCTCATGTGGCCATGTCTTCATCAGGAGATACCCACTCCGATGACTATCGGAGAACATGGAATTAGAAGACCAAAGACTGATGCCGAACTCACCAATGATGAAAAAGCCTGGCAGTGTGCTAACGAAAAGGCTCTGGCATATGCTACCTCGTCTTTGGATTCCGAGGCTTTCACGGATGTCCAGGGCTGCACGACAGCAAAAGCTGTTTGGGATAAACTGATAATCCTCTATGAGGGAAGTCAGTCCCAAATGCAGAACGTTATCTGTACTCTCAGACAGAACTTTGAGAGTTTCAATCACAGACCGGGCGAATCACTCGAGAGCATCTATCGGAGATTCGGCAAGCTCATCCTGGAGCTGAAAACTGTCAATGAGCATTATTCTCAATCTCAGATCAATGACAAGTTCTTTTGCTCCTTGTCGGATCGTTACTACTCCAAACAACTCCAGATGCCATCCGACAAGAACTGGCAGTATGTTCCCCTTGAAGAACTTTATGGAGAGCTACGGACTCACGAGGTCAGGTTTAAATACTCTGACCGAGACGAGAAAATAGCTCGAAGAGAAAAGGGGGTAGCTCTTAAAGCTACGGAATGTCTCAGCATACTGAGGAACGATGATACTGACGAGTCCGAGAACTCTGACTCTGACGAGGAAGAGGAAATAGCTCTCTTTGTTAAATCCTTTGAGCGATTCCTATGGAAAAGCAGAAAAGGATTCAGAAGAGGTTCCTCATCATCGTTCCGAAGGAAGGAGCGATCGGAGTCCAGTTCCCAGGAATGCTATAACTGCGGGAAAACCGGTCACTGGGCCAACAACTGCAAATCTAAATCTAAAGTGTCCGAGAAAAGTGACAAGGTAACTCCTCACCGCTCCACCTCAGACAACAGCAAGAACAAGAGGAAGGCGTTCGTCAGTGGCTCGGAAGAAGAGGAGGAATCCTCGGATGATGAGCTAACTCCTAAACCGAATGTCTGCCTTATGGCAAATACTGAGGTACCTTCAATCTCTGAGCTCATGAGTAAATTAGAATCTCTTATTACTGAACGTGATCATGAAAAGAATGAGTAACTAATAATTACTCAAATATACAAAGATATGGAAAGTCAGAATAAACGTCTTCGGATTACTGTTGCTAGACTAGAAAAGGACATAACTGACTTCAGGGGCAAAGAGGCTTGGTATCATAATCTAAGAGCTGAAAATCACTTGCTAAATACCAACCTAACAGGCCTAAAAGTTATTGTGAAAAGACTCGAGAATGAACTGGAACAGGAAAAGGAAATAAATCGTAAGTGGCTAAAATCCGAGGAAATAGTCTCTACATTGAGGACTGATTCGGATAACATCCGACTCAAACCTGGCCTTGGTTCCGAACCATCGACCTCCACACAGACTACTAAGTGTCCTCCAGATTTCATTCTGAAACTAACCAACCTTTATCCTGTTAGTACATCTAAACCGTTGGATAGTTTCATTTCAGGTGGCACCATAGTTTATGATTGTGGAGCTGAGGCTGTTACTGCTATTCCCGAAGCAGTAGCACCTGTTTCTAATGATGAAGGGAAGGCTGCTGCAGTTCAAGCAAAACTGTAGCACCCAAGAAGAAAAGAAAGGCTAAGGCTGACGCATCTAGGGCCAAGAGCGCGTCACCCAAACGCAATGGACTAGGCCATAAGGAACAGAGTAGAACGTCTGTAAAATCTAAGAGACCTGTATCCCTTGTTTGTACTCCGCACCATAGTGTCTGTTCCATCTGTAGGGAAATAGGTCATTATCACTATGAATGTTGGAGTTTATCTGATAACTGGCCTTGTAATCAAATTCGTATTAAAAAAGATCAGTTTATCAAAAAGGGTTCTTTAAGGAAATCAAAATCTAAATCTCAAAGGAGTGTCTCTCCCAAGAAAACCCAAATAAAAGAAACAACTCACGCTCACAAAGTAATAACAACCTGGAAAGCAAAAGCTCCTAACATTGTGAAATCCAGAACTGTTGACACTACTGTTGTTTCTCCTAACCGCCCGAAACAAGTTTGGGCACCAAAAGTGTAAAATGTTGTTTGCAGGAGCATCTATGGAACTCACTGCCATCCCACTTGAAGTCAAAGATCAATCAAAGCAAGTGGATACTCGATAGCGGATGCTCCGGACATATGACGGGTGATCAGACTCTGCTTGTTGAAATTAATGACAAACGAGGTCCATCCATATCATATGGTGACAACAGCAAAGGTAAGATTGTCGGGTATGACACTTTAACCAACGGTTGTGAATCAATCACTAGAGTTGCACTAGTCGAAAGTTTGAAGCATAATCTGCTGAGTGTCAGTAATCTATGTGACAAAGGATTTACTGTTTCCTTTATGTCCAATACTTGCATGGTCAGGGAAAACATTTCCGGAGATATTAAATTATCCGGATCAAGAGATGGGGACATATACTCTGTGGTCTTAAGAAATAATTCTTCTGACCCTGTATGCTTCCTCACTACAGCATCAGATGAAGATAGTTGGCTATGGCACAAGCGTTGCGCACATTTAAATTTTATGACTCTGTCTAAATTAGCATCGCTCGATTTCGTTACTGGTCAGCCTAAACATAAATACTCCAGAGACACTATCTGTAGAGAATGTCAACTTGGCAAACAGACCAAACATAGTTTTAAGAGAAAATCCGTTAATTCAATAACTGCTCCTCTACAACTTCTTCATATGGACCTCTGCGGTCCCATTTCTATTCCTTCACTAGCTAGTGCGAGATATACCCTTGTGGTTATCGATGATTTCACCAGGTACACATGGGTTCCTGAAATCTAAGGATCAAACTTTTGATCATCTTGTAGATCTTTTCAACTGGATAAGCAACTCACAAGGATTGAGCATTAAATGCATCAGGAGTGATCATGATACAGAATTTGATTTTTCAGATATGAGGTCATATTGTTCTGAACAGGGCATTTAGAATGACTTCTCTGCGCCCAGAACTCCACAACAAAATGGGGTAGCTGAGCGCAAGAATCGCATTTTAGTCGAGGCTGGTAGATCTATGTTAGCAGGGGCTAAGCTTCCTCTCGCCCATAAGTGAAGCCGTGTCCACCGCCGCTATGTTCGTAACGCAATTCTAATAAATAAATTTACCATGAAAACACCCTATGAGATGTGGAGAGGATGAAAGCCCTCGATTTCACATTTCAGAGCTTTTAGGTGTACTTGCTATATATTGAACAACGGCAAAGAACCCCAGAATAAATTTGAACCAAAATCTGATGATGGGATCTTTGTCGGGTACTCACTACATAGCAAGGCTTATCGAGTCTTCAATAGAAAACTTTTTAAAGTTGAAGAATCTATCCATGTGACCCTTGATGAAGCTAACCTGGATTGGTCAAAAGTTGGTCCTTCAAGTTCAAATGTGCAGGATCAGGATGACAACATTGACTATTCAAAGTTTATGAATGTTCCTATTACACATACTGACCAACCACGTGGCACCAGCGAAGCACGAAGAAATGATATGGATGATGCTACGGATGAATCGGACTGTGGACTTCCACTCAACTCTAGACATATTCCTTCGGATATCCAAAATTCCGGAGTACCTTCAAGTTCCTCGGGACCAATTAACACTGAAAGCAACAATGTCGAAGAACCACCTAGTTCTTCCGAACCTGCTTGTACGAAAACATCTGGTCCGGAAGAAGCTCAACCAGCGGATATACCTGAACCACCTAATCTGGCAGAGCTTCAAATTATACAAGATCAACCATCACATGCACAGAATTATAGGTGGACTCGACACCACCCTTCAGAACAAGTGATTGGTGATCCTACTGTTGGTGTAAGAACAAGAGCAGCCACCTCCAACATTTGTCTTTACTCATGTTTTCTATCTTAAATAGAACCAAAGGTGGTAGATGAATCTCTTCAGGATTCGAACTGGATAGAAGCCATGCAAGAGGAGCTGAATCAATTTAAGAGAAATGATGTGTGGACACTAGTACCAAGGCCTAAGTCTCAACAAGTCATTGGAGTTAAATGGGTGTTCCAGAACAAGCTTGATACGGATGGAATAGTAATCCGGAACAAAGCCAAACTGGTAGCCAAAGGATATCGTTAAGAAGAAGGAATAGACTATGACAAGACCTTTGCTCTGGTAGCAAGACTTGAGGCAATCAGAATGTTTTTGGCATATGCTTCTTATGAAAACTTCATAGTTTATCAAATGGACGTCAAAAGCGCATTTCTAAATGGAGATCTTCAAGAGGAGGTGTACATTGAACAACCTCCCGGTTTCATTGAACCTAAGGCTGGACATCTAGTCTACAAGCTATGGAAAGCCTTGTATGGTTTGAAGCAAGCTCCAAGGGCCTGGTATGACACACTGTCAGAATTTCTACTTGCTCACAACTTCCAAAAAGGGAAGATAGACACCACTTTATTGCTACGAAAAGAGAAAGGACATACTCTGATCGTACAGATATATGTGGATGATATCATTTTCGGATCATCAAATCCAAAGCTTTGTGAAGAGTTTGCAAAGTTGATGACCGGCAAGTTTGAGATGAGTATGATGGGAGAACTCTCCTACTTCCTTGGAATAGAAGTCAAACAATTGAAGGAAGGGATCTTCATCAACCAAGCTAAGTACACACATGACTTAATTAAGAAGTTTGATATGGAAGGTTCATCTCCCGTCAAGACTCCAATGCCAGTCAGTGCCAAGTTAGACCCTGATGTGGACGGCAAATCAGTAAATGTGACTGAATACAGAGGGATAATAGGATCCCTGCTGTATCTTACAGTAAGTCGCCCGAACATTATGTGTGCAACTTGCATCTGTGCAAGATATCAGGCGAATCCCAAAGAGTCACATATGCTTCATGTCCAACGGATATTAAGGTATCTCAAAGGGACTGTGAATTTGGGACTCTGGTACCCAAAGGAGTCCAAGTTCACCTTATCCGGATATTCTGATGCTGATTTTGCTGGGTGTCGCATCGACGGAAAAGCACAAGTGGTACGTGTCAGTTTCTTGGAAATAGATTAATTTCATGGTTCAGTAAGAAGCAGAATTCCGTATCAACCTCTACTGCTGAGGCGGAATATATAGCTGTTGGGAGTTGCTACACACAGCTACTCTGGATGCAAAGTCAACTTACTGACTATGGTTTCAACATGACATCTATTCCACTCTACTGCGACAACACCAGTGCAATTGCTATAAGCAACAATCCTGTCATGCGCCCAAAGACCAAGCACATTGAGGTCAGGTATCACTTCATTCACGATCATGTTCTCAAAAAGCATATATCTCTTGAACATGTTGTTACCGAAGATCAACTAGCAGACATACTTACAAAGCCTCTACCTAATGCAAGATTCTCTGAACTACTCTTCCGATTAGGTATGATTTACTTTTCTGCATAGCTTTACATTTAAATTACCCACCAGTAATTTTTTTCAGAACCTGCATTGTGCTTTTATTGAAAAGTAGAGGACACATACTGAACTTAATGTTGGTCATACTTACTGCTTAACGTGTCTTATGCATCTGATAAATATCAAATTTCATTCTAGGAGGATGCTTGCGTTTCCCAACTGAAGCCGTTAAAGCCAACATAATTAAAACGTATATGAATAACCTCTTTAGGATTTCATGATTTTAATCTCCACTCATCACCACATGACGAATGTTGTTTCATATTGATTGCTCTATTAACTTGTATGATTGAAGAAATGAAATGGGTTAGCTCGGAATACTTGGTGATGGTACTCACAATCGATTAGCTCGAAGTGTAGTTTTCTAATGGGTAGGCAGTGTTGTTTCAAGATCTCAATTCTTTAAGGGGTAATTCCATTGAGAGGATTGCATGATCTACGGGGGAGAAAATGCTTTATTTATTATCCAAGTAATACCCTCCGTATATGTCTCATGACCTCTTTCCTGGCTGTCTACCTGAGGGGGAGTCTATCACTGAGAGGATCGCATGATCTAAGGGGGAGCAACCTTTGTAATGATCCCCTAATATGTCTCGGATGCTCTTTCCTCTAAACTTTCACTTCCGCATCTAACTGGACATGCATTGTTGAATCAGAATTGTGGCACGCAAGGATGTTTTTCTTCCTTCAACCATGCATTTTAATCGGTTAATCATTTGCTTGCTTTTTACATGTGTTCATTTATCCAGTTTCACTCATGAATCCTAAGTTGGACAAATCATATGATTTTGAATTATCTTAGCTATGTCGTTCAGCAGGAAAGTTTCGCTATGTTGACCAATATGAACTTGTGTGTTTATTATCTGACATATGCCTTGATTCAGTAACACTGATCATTCTTCTATCTGTATGTGTCTATTACATTCATTTTCAATGCATAAAGTTCTATTCCTCATTAGTTCGGATTCTGTTGCTCTTCAATTGACTATTTGTTCATATCCGTACTAATTCCTTCCTGTACAGCTTCCTGTTATTTTAGTTTAGTTTCGTGAAGCTACAAGTTCAGATTCTCTTTGCACCTTTACTGATATATCTTGTCTATAGTCTCGGATTTGAAGTGTTGTGGTACTTCTCTTCTCTTCGACTTCGCGACAGCAAAGGAATCTACTTCTATTTTACCGTACTCTGTTTCTCCGGACACGGTCTACTTTTCATCCGGATGATCTTATCTCAGATATCGTATACTCCGGATGATTGTCGGTTCATTCCTCCGGACTCTTGGAACTCTCAAATCGCGATAAATCATGTCTTATTATCACGTGCTTTTGAGGAGGAATAATGATGGTCCATTAAATGCATGTCTCGGGATGCACACACTTCCCAAAGAAGGCAAACAGCTGTTATCATTCCCTGGTCATGCCGTCTCCACGTCATCTCTATATCCAGAGGCACACCGCTCTCAAGACTCATGACATCAGCATGTCAAGCGGTTCACTATTCCACTCGCTTAATCCCTAGACCCGCTGACATTCACGGACTCCATCTTATATATCCTGGACATTCCTACGCAGCGCAAGTTTTACATCTTCCAAATCCCTAAAACCCTCGTCGCTCCTTCAATCCCCAAGACCTCATCTCCTTCTCCTCTCAATCTTTCCCTCAAATGGCACCCAAAACTTCTCTTTCCGGCATTAACCCCGACCATCTGATTGATTAGCGTGCTATCTCCGATCCTCCGGCTTGGTTTCTGGACCTCCGCCCACTCCTTAAAGCCTCTCACATCCTGAACCTGATCTCCAACCCTGTCGACCTTCTTATTGAAGACATCCTTGAGTTCTACCAATGGATCCGCTGCACCACCGACTCCATTATCTCCTATGTCCGCGGTGAATCCAACTTGATCACCCCTGACTTCCTCCGCGCTGCTCTCAACCTCCCTCCTGGTGATCCTCAGCGCCCGGATGCTGAGACGATGGCTGTTTCCATGGGTTGCTCCTATAAGAGGAAGGAGTACAAAATGAAGTTTTGTAAGGACCCGTATTTGGGGTTCTGGGAGAGAGCCATGTGATGGAATGCACATCGAGGGATGTGAATATCAGTACGACGACGTGTTTGTCAAATAGAGAGTTTTGACTGTGAGTGGGCCTGATTTGGAGTCGGAGCCCCGAAAAGCTAATTTTGGGATTTTTGTAGTATGGTCAGGTGACTTTGTATTCGAGGGCTTATTTGGGAAAAACAAACCTCAGTACAGCGATGTACTCATTAAACGGAGCATTTTGACAGTAATTGGGCTCGATTTGGTGTCGGGACCCTATGAGGGTAATTTTGATATTTTAATGAATTAAATGTGGGAAAGTATAAATAGGGCAGTGAAGAACTCAAATCCCTAAGTGTCTTAGGTGCTTGCCTTTCTAGAGAGGGAAAGAGAAGAGGAGAGAGAAAGAGAAGGGGGAAAAGAGGAATTGACGATCCGGAGCTCAAATCGGCCAAAGTTGAGGTAGGGATTCATTCTTCTCACTCCTATATCGTTGATTATACTTGCTAGAGTAGCTAAAACATGTTAATTAACCCCCAATTCGTGGAATTGGAAGTATGAACCCTAGAGTTTGAGAAACTCGATTTTTGTTGTTTTTGTATGAATTGATGTTGTTTTGGTAGCCTAAGATGACTAGGATGAGCTAGAAAGCCATTAGTGGGATGAATTAGTGCTTAAAAATGGAGATTTAATGGGTATAATTGAGTTTCGGGCTGAAATAGGGAAGAACGCAGTTGACAGTTCGCGACTGGGTAACTGCTCGAGGCTAGCCTCGACCAGAGCGTCGAGCAGCGTGTCGAGCAGGAGCGTCGAGCAGGGAGCGTCGAGCATGTTGCTCGAGCCTAGAGTGTCGAGCAGCGTCGAGCAGAGCTTCGAGCAAGGTGTCTCGAGCAGGGTGTCTCAAGCAGTTGGGCAGTGCAGTTCTGGAGCAGTTCAAGTTTCACTGGACTGGACTATTTACATTGTAACCCATACCCATCTACACATTTAAGTGTTATACGTAAGTTACAATGTAAATAACGAAATACCACCCATTTGGATTCAAAGAAAAATACTAGAAAAATTAATTCTCACTCCCTCAAAATGTGAAAAATGGGATTTAGTGTAAAATCCCAGAAATCTTCAAAAGTTCGTAGTGGTAACTTTTTGGAAAGTGGGGTTAGACCCCTCAGAAAAATCCCCAAAAATCAGATTATCTTAGTTATGCTATGGGGAGCCAATGCCGGGACTTTTTGTTTCAAGAAAATAGCTTCTACGAGAATCCTCTCTCATGGTCAAGACATAAGGATAGAGTTGTGAACTCAAGTGGTCATGTGAGCATGCGAGGCTATCTTGATAAGCCTGGGAGGCTACTGTTGCAGACCTGGGAGGTGAGATTTGTTTAGAGCCTAAGAGGCTATTGTGCCTGAGAGGTAATATTGTGCCTGAGAGGCAATATTATGCCTAAGAGGCACTGCTGTGCCCGAGGGGTAGTACTGTGTGCCTGAGAGGCAATGTTTGGGATTACCTGAGAGGTTTTCTTTTATTTCAATATGTGTACATGATTGAGTTGGCGATATATATGTATATGTAGCATTACACGAGCACATGCCTACACTAGTTTATGAGTTGGGATGGGTCGGGAAAACATAATCCCTACTGAGTTGTGGTTGCTCACCCCTCCTGTTGTGTTTGTTTTTGTTTGTTTCGGGTGCTTACAAGAGCTAGGAGGTTCACCAGAGGTGAAGACCTTGTGTGTGTTTGTTTATTTTGTTGTATTGTAAAAAACTATGTGGTAACCCCATGGGGGAAAGAACATGTATGTATGTGTGTTTGTACTATGCTTTGAAATGAGATTTAGTATATGTGTGATATGGTTTAGGGACGGAACCCATGCTAAGGTCCCTTTCTCGGTGTTCTCACTAACCCCTTGTCCCTTCGGGTGCAGGCATGGGGATTCACTAACCGGTTTCTGTGGGTCAGAAATCCGAGGCATGACAAGTCTTTTCAAGGTCACTACCGGTATATGGCAACCATATTGAGCCGCTGCCTCCTGGCTTGTACCACTGCTCTGGATTCCGTCCCGTACGACCTTCTATTGACTATGTACGGCATCTTTGAGTGTCTCCCGATGGACTGGGGAACTTTCTTGTTCCGACTGCTGAAGAACGGCCCAAAGAACCATTCTTTTGGGCGGATACTCAGCGCTGTCTACAGGCATCTACATCCGGACCACTTTGCCAGATATGATGTTGTTCCTTTCCCTCAAGCTTATTATCTTCGCCACCTTACGCCTGATGGGATCATGACAGCTCGCCGTCTCTCTGCTGCTCTCCACCTTCTTCCTGCCTCGGAATAACAAGGCATCTCGGTTGGTGACCCCTCCGACAGTCGTGCCCCCGAAGTCAGCTCTACTCATTGGTCCTCCTGGATTCGGTCTGTCCCTGCTCCTTCCATTTCTCGAGCCTCACAGCACAGCGTCCATGCCGACCCTTTTGAGGTTGCAGGACCTTCTCAGCCATGTTTACCTTAGGTTGTTTCCCCAGCTCCTTCTGATGTGGATGTTCCCACTCCCTCTACTTCTGCTGTTGCTACCGAAGTTGATACAGCCGTTGCCACTGCCGTCGCTGATGTCCCAGAATCTCTTCTGGAAGCTCCCTGGCCTCCTCTACCTCAACCACAAGACTACCTACACCATCTCTCCACCGACACCTTAATGGACCTATGGTTCCGTTTTAGCCTCGCCTTCACTGCCTCCATCCCCGACAATGAAATCAAGGTGTTTTATGCCCAACACACCCGCACCCCAGAGGATATGATCGTCTGGAATCTGGACCATGGCTTCTTACACTTGCTCATATTCCGGATGTTCCCTTCGCTGTCTCCTCTACAAAGGCCCATGACACACGGCTTCCCTCCCCAAAGTTGAGGCTCGGTCTGCCTCTCCTGCAGATGCCATCCCTGTTGTTGACCTCTCTGGTCATAGTGGCTCTGCTGCTCCAAGCTTCTAATGCCCCAGATGCCCCCTCTGCTGCTGCTGCTGACATCCCCTCCACTCCTGCAGAATCGTCTGCCCAGCGCACACCTGCACCTATTCCTGCCAGGGAGTCCTCCAAATCTCCGGAGTTGGTGCTTGGACGTGCCTCATTTGGCACGGTTCACTCCGATGCTGTGCTATCTGCTCAGTTGGACTGTCACGCCCAAGCCCAAACCGCCCAAATTTCCACCATCGCCGCTAAGGTTGATGTCTCCTCTCCGCCTTAACCGACTCTTCCACCTCCATGGAGTAAAAGATGGACCTTGTCACCTCGTCCGTCCATTCCCTGTCCACCTCTTTTACGGACTTGGCTCACATGATGGCTCATCCTCCTCCCGTCCCTCGCCGATCTACCCAACCGGGAGAGAAAGTGTCGTCTGATCCTCCTACACCTTCCTCCTCTCGTGCTGAAAAAAAGCAGTCTGCATCCTCACTGCTTCCGGGAGTTACCATCCCCAAACGCAGCCGCTTCTCTCAGCCCAGCTCCTCTAGTGCAGCTCCTCCTTTGACCACTCCATCTGCAGCGGCTGACACCTTCCTCCCATCATACACGGATCTTGATCCTCTTGATGAGGATGGAAGTGTTTTTAATGCTATGGCCAGGTATGCCATATCAAATGCTGAGAGAAGATGTCTATCCGAGTTATACCCCTTCTCTCCTCAAGACATAAGGACTATTCGTTCTGAGACGGGTCTGCTCACCACAGAAGACATAGACAACTTCTCTCGGGCAATTAAGATGGAGATGAGGCTGTTTTCGTCCCTGTACAAGGACATGCACATGTTTGATATCATGCCCTGTTGGAATGAAGGGTATCTTCCAGACTTAGCTGATATTCAGACCTTCATCAACGGAACTGCTGAGGATAACACTCCCTGGAAGACTCTTCAATCTGTCCTTATTCCGTACCGAGTCGTGACGCCGCATTTGATGTTGGTTGTCTTTATGATTCCATCCAAGCAGCTGATCCTAATTGATTCCCATCAAGTTGTGGAGCAAAATGTTAGAAGGAATCAATTTGAGCCACTGCGTATTCATCTAACGGAAGTCGTAAAGCAATCGGGGCTTTATGAAGAAAGAGGCCTGACTCCGTTGGGTCCAACTGAAAAGCTGAAGGCGACGGTCCGGAGCAAGAAGCTAGTGCCACAACAGCCTGATGGAAATAGCTGCGGAGCCTTTGTCTGTTTCTTTATCAAATCTATTGTCAAGGTGGATAAAAACTAGAATAGCATCCAAGCCTACACAATGGAGCAGACAATGGAGCTTAGAGAGAAGGCTACAACGATGATCTTCAAGTATAGTAAGCCTTATGTACCTTAATGAAAATTTTGTATAAAGGCTGAATTGTACTTTATTGCTGATCAATGAGAATAGGTGTAATTTCTTTTCTGTTTGTTATCTCTTTGCGTTGCTTACCAGATCAGATTACAAAGGGTTTGGGCATATCCAGAATTTGGATAATGCTGATAAAGCCCTATGTAATTTCATTTGAGACCGTTGTTGTTTTATCTTAAGTCATTGCAGAAGATATGACCTTCATCCGGATCTACACTTGTGTGAGCAAAGATAAGGACGGGATACATAATACTGATCCAGGTGAGAATAAGTGTCGTCAAACACTTGGTATATAACCAAGTCTTTGCCTCATACGGAATAAGGATCATTCGTGTGGACTAAGAACCTAAAAGCTACGGACTAAGAAATCCACACTTAATACTTCAACGGACTAAGTCTAAAAGATGCGGAGTAAGAATCTTAGTTTACAAAGTCGCACGGAGTAAGAGAGTCAACACGGAGTTAAAAAGATAAGTCTTCCACTCAACCGGACTAAAGTAAAGAAGACACGGAGTGAGGAATCCGAGTCTTTCATAGATGCGGAGTAAGGAAGCACTTCTACGGAATAAGGACTTGAGTCTTTATTCGCACGGTATAAGGAAACTAGATGTGGAGTAAGGAATCTGAACCACTCACTCATGCGGAGTAAGGATGTGCTGATACGGAGTAAGCTATCCGTTCCTTTAACTCATGCAGAGTAAGGAAACTATATGCGGGATTCATAAATCAGAGGGAAGAGATAGTGGCCGCTACAGGGGATGACAATGAAGAGGTGGAACTGGTTCGGGTTTGCCAAGGAGACCCGGGACAACAACTAGACAACTAGAAAAGCTTGGACCTCCCTATCATGTATGATAAATTTAAAGATATGGTAAAAAAAGAAGAAATGAGTTGCTTAAGGCTTGGCCATGATCCAAATTGGGAGCAGTCAGTGTCTAAGGTAGAGGAAGCTGGTACAGTAGAAGATCCTAAGCTACCAGAAGATATTAAGCGCCTTCTAGAAAAGGAAGACCAGCTCACTATCCCTAGTGAAGACCCAGTCACAATTGTGAACTTCAGAACTACCACTGAGCCAAGAGAACTGAGATTGGGGGCCTTCATTCCCAACAGTATCAAAGATCAGCTGCTTAATCTTTTGAGGACCTACATCGACGTGTTTGCCTGGTCCTACAAGGATATGCCTGGCTTGGATACAGATATAGTGCAACACCAGCTACCTTTGAAGCCCGAGTGTAAGCCTGTCCAGCGAAAGATAAGGAGGATGAGACCGCAGATGATACTAAAGATCAAGGAAGAAGTCAAAAAGCAATGGGATGCAGGATTCCTTAGTGTGGCCCACTATCCAGAATGGGTGTCCAATATCGTACTAGTTTCAAAGGAAGGGGGGAAGGTCCATATGTGTGTAGACTATCGCGACCTCAATAGGGCTAGTCCTAAAGATAACTTCCCACTACCTCACATTGACACTTTGGTAGACAACACTGCAAGACATACTACGTTTTCCTTCATGGATGGGTTCTCTGGCTATAACCAAATTCGGATGGATCCTGAACACAAGGAAAAGACTACATTCATCACTATATGGGGCACGTTTTGCTACAATGTCATGCCTTTCGGACTCAAAAATGTCAAGGCAACTTATCAAAGAGCCATGGTAACACTATTCCATGACATGATGCACAAAGAAGTAGAGGTCTATGTCGATGATATGATCGCCAAGTCGAAAGGAGACAAGGACCATGTGGAAGTGTTGCGTAAGCTCTTCGACAGACTACGAAAATGCCATTTGAAGTTAAATCCAGCCAAATGTACTTTTGGGGCTACATCAGGCAAGCTATTGGGATTCATCGTCAGTCAACGGGGAATTGAGATTGATCCCGATAAAGTCCGGGCCATCCAGGATATGCCCATGCCAAAAACAATCAAGGAAGTTAGAGGATTCCTCGAAAGACTCAACTACATTGCTTGATTCATTTCACAACTCACTATGACCTGTGAACCCATCTTCAAGGTGCTGTGCAAGAATAGTCCCAAGGTATGGAACAATGAATGTCAGGAGGCCTTTGACACAATTAAGCAGTATTTGACGAACCCTCCAATTTTGGTTCCACCAGTATCCGGTCAACCTCTGATTCTGTACTTAACAATCCGAGACACCTCGATGGGTTGTGTACTGGGACAACATGATGCCTCAGGGAAGAAAGAACAAATCATTTACTATCTGAGCAAGAAGTTTACACCTTGTGAGGAAAAGTACACTCATCTAGAAAAGACTTATTGTGCCCTCGCTTGGACAACATGAAGATTAAGGCAGTATACACTCTACCATACCACATGGCTCATCTCAAGATATGACCCACTCAAATACTTATTGGAAAAGTCATCCATGATGGGAAGAATTGCTAAGTGGCAGCTACTCTTAGCAAAATATAATATTGTCTATGTGCCTTAAAAGGCCATCAAAGGAAGTGTTATAGCTGATTATCTAGCGGATCGAGCCTTGGAAGAGTATGAGCCAGCAATCTCTGATTTTCCAGACGAATTCATCAACACCATCCAAGAAAATGAAGAGTTAGACACATGGACCCTATGGTTTGATGGAGCATCAAGCTTATCTGGTCATGGCATCGAGGCAGTCCTAATTTCCCTATCCAGAGTACATTTTCCGATGGCCGCCAAGTTGATATTCCCTTGCACAAATAATATAGCAGAATATGAAGCTTGTGTAATGGGCCTCCAAGAGGCATTGAGTAAAGGAATCAAAAAATTACAAGTGTTCGGGGATTCAGCTCTAGTCATTTATAAAGTTAGAAAGGAATGGGAAACTCGAAATCACAAGTTGATTCCTTACCGACAAATGATTTGTGAAATGGCTAACCTATTTGATGAAATCACATTTGAACACATGTCAAGAGAGCATACTCGAATTCCCGATGCTTTAGCAACTCTAGTCTCCCTCCTTCGATTGGACACTTGCTTCGAAATACCATGCTTTGACATCAATGTGAACAAGGAACCCATTTACAACATGGTGACCAATGTTGACACCGACAACAAGCCTTGGTATCAAGATATCAAACAGTACTTGTCCCAGCACTCATATCCGGTAGGGGCCTCAGAAGCAGAAAAAAGAAACATCCGACGAGCAAGCATTAATTACTTCCTCGACGGTTCAATCCTATACAGACGCAACCATAACCAAGTTTTACCGCAGTGCTTGGACAAAGATGAAGCAGCTCGGGTCACCAATGAGGTTCACAACGGCGACTACGGATCTCATGCAAATGGGCATACACTAACTAGGCAGATCATGAGGATGGGATACTATTGGGTTACTATGGAAAAGGACTGCATCGAGCATGTACGTAAATGTCTTAAATGCCAGATTTATGGGGATCGCATTCAAGCACCACCATCTAAGCTACATGTGCTTACATCTTCATGGCCATTCGCATTATGGGGCATAGACGTCATTGGGCCCATATTCCCAAAAGCCTCTAATGGACACAGATTCATTCTTGTAGCCATCGACTATTTCACTAAGTGGGTCGAAGCAGCCTCCTACGTCCAAGTCACGCAGTCAGTAATCACTAAGTTTGTCTGCAACAACAATGTGCGCCGCTATGGGCTTCCGGAGCACATCATAACAGATAATGCTGCCAATCTGAATAGTCGGATGATGGACAATTTGTGTGAACAGTTCAAGATCCGACATCGCAACTCTACACCTTATGGTCATCAAATGAACGGAGCAGTAGAAGCGGCAAATAAGAACATCAAGAACATTATTCGAAAAATGACTGAGACGTACAAAGATTGGAGCGAGAACCATAGTTCGGACTTCAACTGGGGCAACGCCATTTTCCTTAGTTTATGGCATGGAGGCTGTTTTACCGGTGGAGGTAGAAATCCCATCTTTGAGGGTGCTCATGGATACCAAGCTAAATGAAGCTGAATGGGTTAAGAACCGTTTCGAACAGTTGAACCTGTTGGGTCTCTAACGTCCCATAGATCAATCCCACATCGATTAGGGCGAACATTGAGGTCGTCCTAATGAGGAGGCTCATGTGCACCTTGTCACAACGCGTTTTAACGGGTCGCGGCCCGTTAGAAACAAATCCGTGCGGGCTGCGGCCCATAGGTGGGTGCGTGAGTGCCAAAGCGGACAATATTGTGATAGTGAGTGCCCTGGCCAAGGTCCAACAAGTGGTATCAGAGCCGGGTCCTCTAGACCGATGGTGGGATTGGGGGGGAGACTGTTGGGTCTCTAACGTCCCATAGATCAATCCCACATCGGTTAGGGCGAACATTGAGGTCGTCCTAATGAGGAGGCTCATGTGCACCTTGTCACAACGCGTTTTAACGGGTCGCGGCCCGTTAGAAACAAATCCGTGCGGGCTGCGGCCCATAGGTGGGTGCGTGAGTGCCAAAGCGGACAATATTGTGATAGTGAGTGCCCTGGCCAAGGTCCAACAGAACCTGATTGATGGAAAGCGATTCACAGCAGTCTGCCGAGGTCAGCTTTATCAAAAGAGAATGATGGCTAGCTTCAACAAAAAGGTGCGACCGAGGGCATTTCGAGAAGGAGACCTGGTCCTGAAAAAGATACTACCAATACAGCATGATCACAGATGCAAATGGACTCCAAACTATGAGGGGCCGTATGTTGTAAAAAGAGCATTCTCGGGTGGTGCACTCGTCTTCACCAAAATAGATGGAGATGAACTCCCGAACCCTATAAACAGTAATGCTTTAAAGAAATTTTATGTTTAATTTCTGTTCTTGTACCAAAGTGGATTTGAAATTGCCATTTATTGAAGGAATTCTCTATGTTCTTGAACCTTTCCTCTATCTTTATTTACTTGTGAGGGAACCTTTCTCTGAGTAAAAACAAAAAAGGAAACACCAAGGAGCCAAAAAATAAAAGCCGTCTCATCTTTCAAAAAGAACCCCAAACAGTCATTCACTATTTTTGCCAAATCAAAACCAGCTCGCCCGAGTGAGTCTAAATCTCACGCTCATCATCTCCTTCATATAAATGGCAACAAAAATTTCATTTTGGTACAAAGACGAGGAAGTCGCAGGTAAGAGCGGACTTGGTGAAAACCCAAAAGGGCGCCAAGGGTAAAATACAAAGCTCTATGAAAAGAGAGAAGAATTAAAGGCGGACTTAGTGAAAACCCGAAAGGGCACTAAGGGTAAAATACAAAGCCAAACAAAGGGACCAGGATCCAAAGTCACCTAAAGCAGTCTGATAAAATCTCAAGCACCTCAAAGGGACTGATCAGTTACTCCACATCAAAGGTTAGCCTGCGAATAGAAGAATTGGTCAAGTCTTGAGCATACTTTGATCAACTTTGTAGACCAATATCTTAAAAACCTGTCATTCTGTTTTATAAAAGGAAGACTTGTTAAACTCTTATGATAATGCATGAGTCATGTTGTGTATGATGATGTAGTTTTCTCAAAATTCTTTGTCATTTTTCAAAATTCTTTTTAAAAAAAAAATTCCCCATGCAGAGTTTTCTTGAACATTCCATGCATGGGGATATCAACATGCAGAAAAGATGGAGCCCCCGTCTCTCGTAGCAAAGAGAGAACAAAAAGCACAAGTCATCCACTGGCCTCTTTCCTGATGGAGGAGAAGGATTTACAAACTTAATCATAAAGTCACATACATTCATGCATCTTCATGCATCATTAGCATACATCCTAACATGTTTGTTCTTCTTACTCGCAGGATTATCCGTATATCAGAATGGCATGAGGATTCATCTCATGATCTACCAACAGTTAAGCTTCAAAGACAGATGAGGACTCACCCTCAACAAACAGAATTCCCTTTCAAAATCAAAGAACTAAACTCGACAGACCTAGATTGTAAGCCCAAGCATGGCTCTTGAGTGGTAATCTCGTAGAGCGATCTCTTAGAGTGAACTCGTAGAGGGAGCCATGATAGAGTCACCTATCCATAGCCCAAGCTACTATCTCACTATCATTTGACCCAAGATGTCACCTTCATAGCCCGAGACGCTATTACTCGGCCCAAGAAGCCACCCTCATAGCCCAAGAAGCTATTTGACCCGAGATGTCACCACATAGGCCCCAGACGCCATTCTCATAGCCCAAGAAGCTAATTGACCCAAGATGTCACTCGTTTTTGACCCGAGATGTCACCACATAGGCCCCAGACACCATTCTCATAGCCCAAGAAGCTATTCGTCCCAAGAAGCCACGTTTATAGCCCGAGACGCTATTATTCGGCCCAAGAAGCCACCCTCATAGCCCAAGAAGCTATTTGGCCCAAGAAGCTACCTTTATAGCCCGAGACGCTATTATTCGGCCCAAGAAGCCACCCTTATAGCCCAAAAAGCTATTCGGCCCAAGAAGCCACCCTCATAGCCCAAGAAGCTAATCGACCCAAGATGTTACTCATTTTCGACCCAAGATGTCATGTCATAGCCCAAAAAGCTATTCGGTCCAAGAAGCTAATCAACCCAAGATGTCATATCATAGCCCAAGAAGTTATTCGTCCCAAGAAACCACCCTCATAACCAAAAATGCCGCATCAATCTCATAGCAATGCCAAACTCCAAGGAGATCTAACCATTCAAAATGGGTATTTGGTTATCTTTGTACATCATTTATATACAAATAATGCACAAAGAGGGGCAGCTGTTGTACCCCATTTTGACCGGGTTAGATCGTAACCGTACTTGGCGAAGGACCACTAAGTGATAGAGGATGACATTCGGAGAACAATGCACTTGACCACACTTGATTCCGAGGAGAAATGAAATGGTTATGACAAAAGTACCAAGTTGAATTGGACAACCAGTGGGCAGCCGGCTATTTTATTAATAACTTCCCCGATACTTGTCGTAATCTAACAAAGTCAATTGCATTGATTAGATAACATCTTTATCTATCATTTCCAATTGGTTTGAGAATATTTCAGGCTGTATTCAATTAGTTATGATTTTTCAAAGTTGGCAACCAAACCTTGTACAAATTTGGGGGAGACAGCCAGTGTGCAGCGCACTATTTTGCCAATAACTTTCTCAATACTTATTGGATCTGAATAAAGTCAATTGCATTAGTTAGATAACATCTTTATCTATCATCTACAACTTGTTTGAGGGTAATCCGAGTCCTGTGCAATTAACTATGAATTTTTGAATCGGATGGGCAGAATGCTCACTTTATCATGTACCTCTGTGCGGTATTTCCCATTTTTCTCCTAACTGGCTGATCCTTTTGGATTGATTCCACTTTCATAAGATAGATAACAGCATTTTGAGCAAAACAAGACCAATTTGGACTAAATCTGAGCTATTTGGAGAAAGTTACGAATTTTTGAAGTTGCCACATAAATCTGTCAATTTTCCACGAATTTTGGTTCTTCATATGCATGTTTGTCCCACATTGCCAGTTTTGTTTCTACTTCGCCTAGTATATATACAAAGACACTCTCCTTACACTGCAAGTGAGAACAAGAGAGGCCTAAAGAAGCCCAAGTAAAGGCACCACGTGGCGACCAAGCCCACACATGGAAATTTTTGGGGAAACCCAAATCTGGTGGTCAAACTTGGTCAAATTCGGGCTAAGCCCATTGATGTGGACTAAACCCAAATTCGGAGGTCAAACATGGTCAAATCTGGACTAATCCCAAATCTGATGGTCAAACTTGGTCAAACCCGGACTAAGCCCAAATTCGGTGGTCAAACTTGGTCAAATCCCTAGTAAGGAATCTGGGTTAACCATTCGCATGGAGTAAGGAATTAGCACTGATATGGAGTAAGGAAAGTACCACTGACAAATTCGGGCTAAACTCATTGATGCTGAATAAGGACCATTGATGTGGAATAAGCCTATTGATGCGGAATAAGCCCAAATCCGGTGGTTAAACTTGGTCAAATCCGGGCTAAGCCCACTTGTGCTGAATAAGGACCTGCTGATGCGGAATAAGGACCCATTGGTCTGGAAATCACCTAAATGATCCGGAAAAACTCCAAAATAGCTCCTCTACAGGTCTGAGAGTGACTCCAAAGCACCGGGACTCTGAAAAATCCTGAAAATTCTTTTTAAGTGCATTAAATGCCACCAATGTCTCGGAACACCCTTTTCAAGTGTAGGAATTGAGGAGTCTCTGAATATTAAATTCAAATGTCTTGGAACTCTATTTTTGAGCATAGGGACGGGAGACCTCTGTAATTAAATGCCATTTTCCTCGGGACATCATAGTTGACCCTGGAGACTGCATAACTATTAATTCCCAACGGCTCCAATACACCCGGAAATACATTCAGCCCTTACCCAACAATGCATCCAGATACAATGGGAGATTTAAATAATTCCAAGAAAATTATTTATTTCAGAAGTTATTTTCAGACACGGGAACAGGGAGCCATGATGAAGTCTCGGGACATCCATTTGACTTGTTGGAAATATAAAAGGTGCAATTAATGCCTAGCCAACGGGTACTCCCTTACAAGCCTATAAATATACTATCCCAGGAGGCAGACAGGAGGAGGGAATTATCACATATCAGAGCAGATTATTCAGAGAGAGGAATTTCTGGCTTCATTTCTTAGAGATAAAAACCAGAGAGGGATAAAGAGAGTATCCTGGAAATTTTCAAAGAGATATATACTCATTTTCTAAGGGAAAAGCACCCAGAATCACTATTCGTCTTCACGGGGAGGAGCTGACACTGAAAAAGTTTTTTTTTTCTAACCTTTGTGCTTTCAGGAAACTCTTTGAAGGCATTACTCGAAGGGAAAAGGGGCTCCCACCTGCATCATTTTCTTCCCTCCAGGTTCTCTACTTCTATTTATTTTTTTCCCTGTGCTGTTTTCAAACATAAAACCCAAAAATTGCTCTTTTTTCCTTTTTTCCTTATCTCTCTAAAGTTAAAAAACGAAAATACAAAAAAACAAACATCTTGCATCTTTTTTTTTGTTCCTTTATTATTTCAAAAAAATAATAAAATGCAAAAACACAAAAAACCAAATCTCTTCTAGAAAAATTAAAACAGGGACTGGGTGGTCATGAGGATTGAGCCCTAGATGCTCATATCCTAGTCTGCCTGGGCCAATATTAATTGTGACAGTATTTCCATTTGAATTCAAATTGTTTTCATTTGCTTTTCTAAAAAAGAAAGTTCACTTTTGTTTTCCTGAAAAACGTTATACTGTCATGTGGGCCTAGATCCCACATTCTTTTTCTAAAATTAGAATGTTTCCCTTTTTATTTTATTAAAATCTCTTTTGTTGTTTTAAGGCCTAGATCCTAAAATCTTTCTTTTTCTTAAAATTAAAAATACAAAAAAACTCTTTTTTTGAATAAATAATAAAGCAAGCAAACACCCATAGATCAATACTAGGTACCAATTGTGGGCATTGTGGGGGTGCAAGAGTTTTTCTTCCTTCCCCACACATAACTGACTCCCGAACCTAATTTTCTGGAACCGTAGACCCTTTCTTTTTCTAGGTGCCCAATCACACCTTTAATTTGTTTGGTGGCGACTCTATGTATTTCTTTTCTTTAATGGTTTGTACGAGCCTTGTGCAGGGATGACTCTAGGATCAACAGAATGAACTAGCATGAAGTCCTTTCACAAAAGCCAGCAACGAGCCCGGTCAAAAACGGGTGATAACACTGATGGTCCCTTGGAGCCTAAAGGGGGGGGGGTGAATAGGCTCTTATTCGAACTCTTTCTTTTCTCTCAAGACACAAACACTTATCTAGTTTTAGTGATAGAATCACTGCGGAAGATAACCAGATAGTGGAAGTATTTTGTTTTATTATCACAAGGTGATTACAACAAAATAGAAGCAAACACTCTCTTACACTCTGTTTACAAAATGAACTCACACTCTAGCCAAGTTCTATCTCCAAAGATGATGACGCTCTTATTTTCTTTTGTTTTTTTTTTTACACGTCTCAACTTTTTTTTTTTCATAAAGTATAAGTATGAATATTTATACAAAACATTCCTAAGAGACAACCTTGGAACTTGTAGTTCCGGAATGCGTTCCGCACTAACTATCCCTCGGTAATCTCTCTGCCTTAACTGTTGCAGATTGTGGAGCTCAAGATCTTGGATTTGAAGAGTATAAATGTCTTTGTGAGTTCCGAGATACAATTAAGGTTGTGTCCACATATCCGGATGATCCACGTGTAAGATTCTTCAGGTTCTCAATACATTCGTCTTACATCGGGACACCACGAGTTGATAACTTTAAATGCGGTTTAGTTGGAGCAATGTCTTCTTGGTCCGGTGTAATTTTCCTTACTCCGTAGTTAATGAAGCTCGGAACCTTACTCCGTGTCGGTGGTTGCTTACTCCGTATCTATTCGATCGTGGAATCCTTAGTCCGTGTCGGTGCTTCCTTACTCCGCATGTAAGTTCCTTACTCCGCATGTAAGTTCCTTACTCCGCATGTAAGTTCCTTACTCGGTATGTAAGTCCCTTCTTGGGTTTTGCAGGTTCTTTTTTTTTTTTTTTTTTTTTTTTTTTTTTTTTTTTTTTTTTTTCTTTTTTTTTCTTTTTTTTTTTTTTCTTTTTTTTTTTGTGGGTTGTGAGTGGTTTATTTTCTTCTGTTTCTCTTTTTTTTTTTTTTTTTTTTTTTTTTTTTTTTTTTTTTTTTTTCTTTTTTTTTTTTTTTTTGGGGTTTTTTTTTTTTTTTTTTTTTTTTTTTTTTTTTTTTTTTTTTTTTTTTTTTTTTGTTTTTTTTCTTTTTTTTGGGGTGGGTTTTTTTTTCTTTTTTTTTTTTTTTTTTCACGGGTGCATCTTTGGATTAGTAACATACCTTCTGCAATGATCAAATAAACACAAAAGATCTCAGATCAAATTACATAAGGCTTTATCAGGTTTGATCCAACAATCTCCCCCAATTATGGATATGCCCAAACCCTTTGTAATCCGATCCAGGTAAACGATGCAAAAGAATATCATACGAATACGCAACACAACCAATTTCATTAATCAGCAACTAAATACAATTCAACCTTAATACGGGTTTTTCACTAAGGTACATAAGGCTTACTATACTTGAAGATCATAGTTGCTGCCTTCTCTCTTAGCTCCATTGTCTCGCTGCGTCGTAAAGGTGGAGTGTTGGCTCCAATGTTTGTCCACAGTTAAGAACGATTTGATGAAGTGACAGACAAAGGCTCCACAGCTATCTCCATCCGGCTGTTGTGGCACTTGCTTCTTGCCCCGGAATGTCGCCTTGAGTTTCTCAGTCGAACGCAGGGGTGTGATACCCAACTCTTCATATAGTCCGGCTTTCTTCACGGCCTGGTTAGTCCGAGACACAGAGGTTCCCATTGATTCTTCCTAACGAAGTGCTCCACAATCTGATGAGAATCAATGAGAATCATCTCGCTTCGATCGAATCATGAAGACAGCCATCATGAAGTGTGGCGACATGATCCGGTACGGAATGAGGATGGTTGAGAGAGTTTTCCATGGCTTGCTATCTTCAGCAGTTCCGTCGATGTAAGTCTGAATTAACTCCACACTAGGAAGATAGCCCTCATTCCAACATGGCAGAACTTCAAACAAGTGCCCATCTTCGTAAAGAGATGGAAACAGCCTCATCTCCATTTTAGCGACTCTCGAGAAGTTGTCAATGTCTTCGTAGTAAAGAGTCCTTTCTCCGAACAAAGAGTCCGAATGTCGGCCGGAGAGAAAGGATACATTTCAGAAAGACATCTTCTCTCAACAGAAGACGCAAAGATAGGATTTCATTGCCTTGCATGTACTTCCATCCGCATCGGACGGGTCAAACTCCGCATAGGATGGGAGGAAGGTATCAGCTGGGATGAGGAGGATGGAGGAGGAGCCGGAGGTGCGGTAGAGGAGCTTGGTTGAGAGAAGCGGCTTCGTTTGGGAATTTGAACTCCCTGAAGCACCGAAGTGGCAGGCCGCTTCTCGGTCCGGGGAAGATGGTTGTGGGGCGAGAAGGAGTAGACGGATCCGATGACACTTTCTCCCCCGGTTTGGCGGATCGCCGGGAAGCAACGGGAGGACGAGCCATCGTATGCGCTAGATCCGCGAAGGAAGTAGATAGTGAATGAACGGAGGTGGCGACAAGATCCATTTTCTCGCTCAATGGAAGTGGAGGAGTCGGTGAGGGCGGAGAGTAGTTGGGCGCCGAGGGCATCAACTTTGGCGGCGATGGCGGAAATTTGGGCGCTTTGAGCGTGGGCATGGCGATCCAGGTGGGCGGAAAGCACAAGATCGGAGTGGACCGTGCCAAAAGAGGCACGCCCAAGTGCTAACTCGGGAGCTTTGGAGGACTCCCCCCGCATGAACAGGAGCAGGAGTGCGGTGGGCGAGGAGTCCGCAGAGAGTAACGACGCCGCAGGAGCATCCGGAGCATTGGAGGCATCCGGAGCAAGAGACCCGCTTTGACCAGACAAGTCAACCACGGGAATCGCGGCGGCAGGAGAAGAGGGTCCAGCCTTAGCAGGAGAAGGACTTCGGGTAGCAGGGACTGGGCCTGAGGGTCTAGGGAACGACACATCGGGAATGGCAGCCGGCGTAAGAAAGCCGTGGTCCAGATTCCAGATGATCATAGTCTCTGGGGATTAGGTATTGCGTGTGTAAAACACCCGGAGATCGGTGTCAGGAATGGAGGAGGTGTGGGCTAGGCTGAAACGGAGCCAGAGGTCCGTTAAGGTGACGGCGGAGAGATGGTCAAGGTAATCTCGGGGTTGAGGTAGAGGAGGCAAGGGGGCTTCCGGAGAAGCAGCCGGGACATCAGCGGTGGCGATGGCAACGGCGGTATCAACCGCAGCCAGGCTATAGCGGATGTGGAGGGAGTGGGGACATCAGCAGCAGAGGGGGCTGAGGAAATAGCTTTAGACGCACTGCGCTGAGAGGGCCCCGCAACCTCGGACGGTTCAGCACGGATGCTTGGCTGGGAGGCCCGTGAGTGGGAGGGCACAGCAACGGACCGAATCCGGGAGGATCGGTGTGCAGAACTGACCTCGTGGGCTTGGCTGTCGGAGGGGTCACCAACAGAGCTGCCTTGTTGTTCCGGGGCAGGGAGAGCGCGGAGAGCTACAGTGGGTCGGCGAGCGGTCATGTTCCCGTTTGGCGTAAGGTGACGAAGGTAAAGAGCCGAGGGAAACGAGACAGCATCAACTCGGGCGAAATGGTCTGGACGAAGATGTCGGAAGACAATGCTGAGGATGCGCCCGAAGGAATGGTTTTTGTGACCATTCTGTAGCAAACGAAATAAGAACATCCCCCAATCCATTGGAAGACCTTCAAAGACGCCGTACATGGCCAGTAGAAGATCGTACGGAACTAAGTCCAGGGCTGATGTGCGAGCCAGTAGGCATCGACTTAGAATAGTCGCCATATATCGATAGCGACCCTGGAAGGATTTCACCTTGTATTCCTTCCCCTTGTTCGTGCACCCCATAGAAGCCGCCATCGGATCGGCATCCGGACGCTGTGGTTCACAAAGAGGAAGGTGGAGAGCAGCGCGGAGAACAGCCGGAGTGATGACGATGGATTCACCGCGGACATAAGAGGTTATGGAATCTGTGGTGCGGCGAATCCGTTGGTAATACTCAAGAATGTCATCGATAAGAAGATCGATGGGATTGGAGACCAGGTTGAGTATGTGCGAGGCTTCAAGAAGAGGGCGAAGCTGGAGAAACCAATCCGGAGGATCAGAAACAGCATTCCAATCAACTAGATGGCCAGGAGTAACGCCGAAAAGAAAGATTCTGGGTGCCATTGCAGATTTGATGGGAAGGAAAAGAGGAAAGGTGAGGTCTTGACAGTAGAAGGAGCAACGAGAGGTTTAGGGATTTGAAATGAGCAATACTCGTGCTTCGCAGGTATGATCAGAACATATAAGACCGAATCCGCAAATGTCGCCGGGTCTAGGAATGTGTGAGTGAGGTAGGGACCCGCGCGACATGCCGATGTCATTTGTCCGGATATCGAGGCGTCTCCGAATAAAACGATGTCGTGGAGACGATATGACCAATAGAGATTACAACTGGTTGCCATCCAGAGAAGTGTGGGTGCAACCCGAGATATGCATTTAATGAATCATCATTAGTCCTCCTCAAAAGCATGCGACATATGAGTATACGTGGATTGTCACAATTGAACAAAGTCAGGAGTCCGGAGGAAAGAGCCGACACTCATCCGGAGTTAATAATATTCGTGAAAGAGTATCCGGATGAATAATAGACCTTGTCCGTCGTAAATAGAGTTTGGTGAGAGAGTAGAGTAAATTCCTTTGCAGTCAATAAGTCGAAGAGAAGAGAAGTACCACAACACTTCAAATCCGAGACTACGGACTGGATTTATCAATATGGTTGCAAAGAAAATCTGAACCTGTAGCTAAATAAAGATATACTGAAAATACAAAAGCTTAACAGGCTAGGATTAGTACGGATTAGAGATGATAATCACGGAAGAAAAAGAAACATAATCCGAACTAATAAGAAACAGAACTTATGCATGGCTAAGAATATAGTAGACGTATGCAACGTGAAAGTGATCAATATTACTGAATCAGGGCATATGTCAGATAACGCAATACACAGGTTCATATAGGTCAACATAGGCGAAACCGTCTTGCTGAACAGCGTAGCTAAGATTAATTAAAGATCATATGATTTGGCTTCATTAGGATTCATGAGTGTGTAATGATAAAGTGAACACATGTCAAAAGAAGGCAGATGATTAGTCGATTAAAATGCATGGTTGAAGAAAGAAAATACATCCAAACATGCCACTTTTCCGATTTACAACAGCATGTCCAGTCAGATCCGGAAGTAAAAGCTTAGAGGAGGGAGAATCCGAGACATATTAGGGGTTCATTGCTGCTCCCCCGTAGATCATTTAATCCTCTCAATGAAAAGCTCCCCCTCGGATAGACAGGTCAAGAAAAAGGTCATGAGACATATACGGGGGTATTACTGAATAATATATAAAGCATTTTCTCCCCCGTAGATTGTGCAATCCTCTCGGTTGACCGTTCCAATTTGTAGTTCAGCACTGTCTATCTTATAAGAAAACTATACTTCAGACGCTGATCAGACTGCGTTTGTGTATCCATCCACCAGGCATTCCAAGCTAGCCCATTTCACTTCTTCAACTATGCATGTTAATAGAGTAATCTAAATGAACATGCTTTGGTCATGTGGTGATTGATGGATATTAAGATCATGAACCCGACTGAGGTAAATCATATAAACTGTAATTATGTTAGCTTTAAACGACTTCAGTCGGGAAACGCAAGCATCCTCCCATTATGAGGTTGAGATTAATATCAGAAGCATGAAACCGTTGAACAGTAAGTATGATCAGCAATACAGTCAGTGAGTTTCTACTACTTTCAGTAAACATACAATGCATGGTCTGTGAGTAAATATACTGTTGGGTAATTCAAATGAGAAACTATGCAGAGAAGTCGAGCATACCTAATCGGAAGAGTAGTTCAGAAAACCTCGCATCAGGTAGAGGCTTTGTAAATATGTCTGCTAATTGATCTTTAGTGGCAACATGTTCCAGTGATATATGGTTTTTGAGAACATGATCGCGTATGAAGTGATACCTTACCTCAATGTGCTTCGTCTTAGGATGCATGACAGGATTGTTGCTGATGGCAATTGCACTAGTGTTGTCACAGTAAAGTGGAATAGAGGACATGTCGAATCCATAGTCAGTAAGTTGACTTTGCATCCAAAGTAGCTGTGCGCAGCAACTTCCGGCAGCTATATATTCCGCCTCAGCAGTAGAGGTTGATACGGAATTCGCTTCTTCGAACCATGAGATCAATCTATTTCCAAGAAACGACACGTACCGCTTGTGCTTTTCTCTGTCGATGCGACATCCAGATGAAGTCGGCATCGAGTACCCGGATAAGGTGAAGTTGGACTCCTTTGGGTACCAGAGTCCCAAATTCATCGTCCCTTTGAGATACCTTAATATCCGTTTTACATGAAGCATATGTGACTCCTTGGGATTTGCCTGATATCGTGCACAAATGCAAGTTGCAAACATAATGTCTGGGCGACTTGCTGTATGTAAAGACTCGTATTTGGGTAGTCTTGAGAGATAGTCATTCTATGGGAATGTAACTATCAGGACGGTAGTGTAGCCGTCAATGTGAGCATTTTGACTGTACTTGGGCCCGATTCCGAGTCGGGGCCCCGTTTGACCCGATTGTTGACTTTTCGGGGTCTATTGGTTGACTTTGCGTTTGAGCGGTCATTTGGGTGTACTAATATCTGGTAGTATTGTGCTCGTCATTTCGAGCGTTTTTGACTGTAGTTTGACTCAATTTGGAGTTCGGGACCTTGGAGGTTAATTATTGACTGGGTCAATGGTTGACTAGGTCAGTTGACTGGCAAAAATATAAATAGGGGAAAGAGAGCTTCCACGTTACGTTTCAGCATTTCTGCATCTGCGTTGGAGAGCTTAGAGAGAGAAAGAGAGAAGGAAGCTTGGAGGCCTTGGCGATTTGGGGCGTTTTGAGCTCGTTCGAACATCAAGAAGCATTCCAAGTAGGTGTTCCATTAATTCTTCACCCTTTTCTTGCTGTTTTTTTGGATTAACATGTAAGAATTTGATGAAATCATGCAAATTCGTGTTGAACCCTGGAATTTGGGGAAAAACCAATTTTGGGTTGAATCTTGTATTTAAATGCGTTCTGAGGGGTAAGACGTGATTTAAAAACCTAATATATAGTATTAGGTATGAGTTTTATGAGATTCCGGGATGAATCCAGACGAGAAACAGGTGAAAAACGATGATGAACAGTAACTGTCGTGAACTGGGTAGAGAACAGCCGATGAGATCGACTGGAAATTGAAAATTTCGAATGTGCAGTTTCGAAGGTTCGAAGGTTCGAAGGTAGGTTCGATGTAGTGTAATTTCGAGTGTCGAATGTGAAATTTTCGAGTATCGTTTCGAAGGTTCGAAGGTACTTCGAAGGGAGTTTCGAAGGCAGTTCCTGGGTACTTCGAAGGTAGTCTTCGAAGGTAGTTCGAGTGTAAGTTCGAGAGTCGAAGGCGGTCCGAAAAGAGATTCGAAAATACAGATTCGAAATACAGTAAAGGCAGATTCGAAAATGTAGTTTCACTGGCAGATTCGAAATACAGTTTGACTGGACCTATTTACACCGTAACCTATACCCATCTACACATTTAAGTATTTAAGTTACTATGTAAATAACGAAATACCCCCCATTTGGATTCAAAGAAAAATACTAGAAAAATTAATTCCCACTATTTCAAAATGTGAAAATTGGGTTTTAGTGTAAAATCTCGGAAAAACCTAAAAGTTCGTAGTGGTGAATTTTTGGAAAGTGGGGTTAGACATCTCAGAAAAATCCCCAAAAAAATCAGATTATCTTATTTATGCTATGGGAACCCAATGCCGGGACTTTTAATTTCAAGAAAATAGGCTGCTTATGGGTACTTCCTTCATAAATCAAGGATTGAGGATTTACTTGTGAAGACTGGCTACAGTTCCAAAGGAAATGTCGAGAATGACATGCCATACTCATGTTAGTATGTTGATGTGAGGTATTGGGGCACGGACTCCGTGACTTGTTTGGGTTCTCACCGTGATGCACCGATGGTGCTATGTGGTTGACATGGCAGGCATATGCACCGATGGCAGGCCGTTGTGGCGACTGTGTCCGGGCATATAGCGCTGTGGTAGGGCTGAGTGCCCTGAGCTGGGATCCTAGTGAGGATCGTGGACAAGCTGTCCTGTGTGGGCAGGCTAGGTCCTGATGTTTGTTTGCAGGCTGAGTCCTGATGATTGTGCACACTACACAGTGCATGAGTACACAGAGCATGTAGTATAGACTTGTATGTTTGCATGATGTGGAGTGTCGGGGTCACCTACTGAGCTTGTCGCTCACCCCTACTTGTTGTTTACCTTTTTCAGGTGTGACCTTTATCAGGTGTTTCCCTGGAATTCAGGGGCGTGACACTGTAAGATAGAGCAAGGATCCGATCATCCCTCTGTAGTCAGTCACATTTACTGATATGCCGTCCACATCCGGATCTAACTTGGCACTGACAGGCATGGGAGTTTTGACGGGAGATGAACCTTCCATACCAAACTTCTTAATAAGTTCGCGAGTGTACTTAGCCTGATTGATAAAGATTCCTTCCTTTAATTGTTTGACTTCAATTCCAAGGAAGTAGGACAGTTCTCCCATCATGCTCATTTCAAACTTGCCTGTCATTAACTTAGCAAACTCTTCACAAAGCTTCGGATTCGTTGATCCGAAAATGATATCGTCCACGTATATTTGTACGATCAAAGTGTGTCCTTTCTCTTGTCGTAGAAATAGGGTGGTGTCTATCTTCCCTTTTTGGAAGTTATGAGCAAGTAGGAATTCTGACAGTGTGTCGTACCAGGCTCTTGGAGCTTGCTTCAAACCATATAGAGCTTTCGAAGTTTGTAGACAAGATGTCCTGCCTTTGGTTCAATGAAGCCGGGAGGTTGTTCAACATACACCTCCTCTTGAAGGTCTCCATTCAGGAATGCGCTCTTGACGTCCATTTGATAAACTATGAAGTTTTCATATGAAGCATACGCCAGAAACATTCGGATTGCCTCAAGTCTTGCGACCGGAGCAAAGGTTTCATCATAATCTATTCCTTCTTCTCGACGATATCCTTTGGCTACCAGTCTGGCTTTGTTCCGAATTACTATTCCATCCGTATCAAGCTTGTTCCGGAACACCCATTTAACGCCAATGACTTGCTGAGACTTAGGCCTTGGTACTAAGGTCCACACATTATTTCTCTTAAATTGATTCAGCTCTTCTTGCATGGCTTCTATCCAGTTTGAATCTTGAAGAGCTTCATCTACCACCTTTGGTTCTATTTGAGATAGAAAGCATGAGTAAAGACTCATGTTTGAGGTGGCTGCTCTTGTTCTTACACCAACAGGTAGGATCACCAATCACTTGATCTGAGGGATGGTTTCGGGTCCATCTATAATTCTGTGCGTGTGTTGGTTGATCTTGAACAATTTGAAGCTCTTCCAGATTGGGTGGTTCAGTTGTATCGACTGGTTGAGCTTCGTCCGGAGTAGATGTTTCCGTATTTAGAGGTACGGATGAACTAGTTGGTTCTTCAACACTGTTTCTTCCAGTGTTAACTAGTCCGGACGGACTTGAAGGTGCTTCGAATTTTGTGTATCCGTAGGAGTTTGTCCGGAGCTAAATGGTAGTCCGGAGTCGGAGTCATCCGTAGCATCATCCATAAAATTTCGTTGTGTTTCGCTGATGCCACGTGGTTGGTCAGGATACCAGTCGGGATGTGTAACAGGAATATTCATAAACTTCGAGTAATCGACGTTGCTGTCCATGACCTGCATATTGGAATTTGAAGGACCGACTTTTGACCAAACGAGATTAGCTTCATCAAAGGTTACATGGATAGATTCTTCAACTTTAAAAAGTTTTCTATTGAAGACCCAATAAGCCTTGCTATGAAGTGAGTATCCGACAAAAAATCCCATCATCGGATTTTGGTTCAAATTTATTCCGGGTCTCTTTGCCATTTATCGGTATATAGCAAGTACACCCAAAAGCTCGAAATGTGAAATTGAAGGTTTTCGTCCTCTCCACATCTCATAGGGTATTTTCATGGTAGATTTATTTATTAGAGTTCTGTTTCGAACATAGCGGGCAGTAGACACGGCTTCAGCCCATGGGCGAGAGGAAGTGATGCCCCCTTAACATGGATCTACCGGCTTCAACTAAAGTTCGATTCTTGCGCTCGCCTACCCCATTTTGTTGTGGGGTTCGGGAGCAGAGAAGTCATGCTTGTATGCCCTGTTCGAACAATATGATCTCATTTCTGAAAAATCAAATTCTGTACCATGATCACTCCTGATGCATTTAATGCTCGGTCCTTGTGAGTTGCTTATCCGGTTGAAGAGATCTACAAGATGTTCAAAAGTTTGATCCTTTGATTTCAGGAACATCACCCATGTGTATCTGGTGAAATCATCGATAACCACAAGGGTATATCTCGCACCACTAGTGATGAAACAGATATAGGACCACATAGGTCCATATAAAGAAGTTGCAGAGGAAGCGATTATTGAGTTAACCGATTTGCTCTTAAAAGCCGTGTTTGGTCTGTTTACCAAGTTGGCATTCTCGACAGAGAGTGTCTCTGGAGAACTTGAGTTTGGGTAGACCAGGTGACAAGATCAAGTGACGCCAATTTAGACAAAGTCTTAAAATTTAAATGTGCGCATCGCTTGTGCCATAACCAACTATCTTCATCTCGTTGCTTTCGTGAGGAAGCATACGAGGTCGAAGAATTATTTCTTAAGACCACCGAGTATATGTCCCCATCTCTTGATCCGGATAACTTAACATCTCCGGATAAGTTTTCTCTTCATGTCAGGTGTTGGACAAAAAAGGAAACAAGAAATCCTTTGTCACATAGTTTATCGACACTTAGCAAATTATGCTTTAAACCTTCGACTAGTGCAACTTTAGTGATTGATACACAGCCGTTAGTTAAAGTGCCATACCCGACAGTCTTACCTTTGCTGTTGTCGCCATATGAAACGGATGGACCTTGTTTATCATTAACTTCTACAAGTAGAGTCTGGTCACCCGTCATATGTCCGAAGCATCCACTATCAAGGATCCACTTGCTTTGATTGATCTTTAACTTCAAGTGATCCGGAAATTCATTCCAGAGATGCTCCTGAAAGACAACAGTTTACACTTTTGGTGCCCAAACTTGTTTCGGGCGGTTAGAGTGAGCAACGATATTGTCAACATTTACGGATTTGATTTTGTTAGGACTCTTAGCTTTCCAAGTTGACATTAACTTGTTAGTTTCAGTTGCTTCTTTTATTTGGGTTTTCTTGGGAGAGACACTCCTTTTAGATTTAGATTTTGTTTTGCTCGAAGAACCCCTTTTATAAAACTGATCTTTATTTGATTGAAATTGATTACAAAGCCAGCTATCAGATAGACTCCAACATTCATAGTGATAATGACCCATTTCCCTACAGATGGAACAGACACTATAATGTGAAGTACAAACAGGGGATACAGGTCTCTTAGATTTTACTGATTTTTCTACTGTTCCCTGTGGCCTAATCCATTACGTTTGGGTGACGCGCTCTTGGCCCTAAATGCGTCGGCCTTAGCCTTGTCTTTCTTTTTGGGTGCTACGGTTTTGGCTTTAACGCAGCAGCCTTCCCTTCATCTTTAGTTACGGGTGCTACTTGGTTTGGGAGGTGCGATGAACAGCCTCGTGCTCCACAATCATAAACTATGGTGCCACCTGAAATGAAACCATCCAACGGTTCAGATGTACTAACAGGATATAAGTTGGTTAGTTTAGGAGTGAAATCCGGAGGACACTCGGTAGCTTGAGCTATGGAAGTTGATGGTTCGAGAACCTAGGCCAGGTTTGACTCGAATGTCGTCAGGGTCAGTCCTAAAGGTAGAGGCTATTTCCCCGGATTTTAGCCACTTACGATTTATTTCCTTTTCCTGTTCCGTTCATTTTCGAGTCTTTTCACTATAACTTTTAGGGCTGAGAGATTGGTATTTAACAAATGATTTTCAGCTCTAAGATCATGATACCAAGCTTCTTTTCCTCTCGAAGTCGGTGACGTCCTTTTCGAGTCTATTAATAGTAAATTCAAGACGTTTATTCCGACTTTCCATATCTTTGTACATTTGAGTAATTATTAGTCTCTCATTCTTTTCATGATCACATGCGGTAGTAAGAGATTCTAATTTACTCGGGAGCTCGAAGATAGAAGGTACCTCGATATTTGCCATGAGGCAGACGTTCGGCTTAGTGGTCGGCTCATCATCCGAGGATTCCTCCTCTTCTTCCGAGCCACTCATGTATTTTGTCACGAGCGCCTTTCTCTTGCTCTTGCTGTTATCTGAGGTGGAGCGGCGAGGAGTTACCTTGTCACTTTTCTCGGCCACTTTTGCTTTGGACCTGCATTCCTTGGCCCAGTGACCGGTTTTCCCACAGTTGAAACATTCCTGGGAACCTGGACTCCGGTCGCTCCTTCCGTTGGAACGATGATGATGAGCGTCTTCGATCCCTTTTCGCTTTTCCGTAGGAATCGCTCAAAGGATTTGACAAGAAGGGCTATCTCCTCCTCCTCGTCGAGATCAGAATTGTCGGATACGTCCGTATCATCATTCCTCAGTATGTTTAGACATTCTGTAGCTTTGAGAGCTACCCCCTTTTCTTTCCGAGCTATTTTCTCATCTCTGTCAGAGTACTTAAACCTGACTTCGTGAGTCCGCAGCTCTCCATACAGTTCTTCAAGGGGAACATACTGCGCTTTTTGTCGATTGCATCTGGGAGTTGTTTGGAGTAGTAGCGATCCGGCAAGGAGCGAAAGAACTTGTCATTGATCCGGGATTGAGAGTAATGCTCATTGACGGTCTTCGGTTCAAGAATGAGCTTGCCGAATCTCCGATAGATGCTTTCAAGTGATTCGCCCGGTTTATGATTAAAACTCTCAAAGTTCCTCGAGAGAGTACAGATCACATTCTGCATCTGGGACTGACTCCCCTCATAGAGGATTGTCAGTTTGTCCCAAACAGCTTTTGCTGTCGTGCAGCCCTGGACGTCTGTGAAAGCCTCGGAATCCAAAGACGATGTAACATAAGCCAGAGCCTTTTCACTAGCGCACTGCCAGGCTCTTTCATCGTTGGTAAGTTCAGCATCTGTCTTTGGCCTCCTTACTCCATGTTCTCCGATAGTCATCGGAATTGGAATCTCCTGATGAAGACATGGCCACATAAGATGATCATGGCAAACCATAAACATTTTCATGCGAGCTTTCCACTGGGAGAAAAGCTCAGGTGTGAATTTGGGCGGTTTCGTTAAAGTAAAACCAGAACTCCGTGGTTGAGAAGCGGCGGCAGCTGCAGGTTGAGGTGGGTCGACATTTTCACTGCTGCTTCGATTCGGGACGGGCTCCTGTGCACCTCCGGAGTTAAGGCAAGTGTTGAATAGCATACTGCTTTCTTCGGCCATCTCTGAGATTGAAAGAGTGGGATCTCTACTTAGAACAAAGTAGAACTTGCTCTGATACCACTTGATGGTCCCTTGGAGCCTAAAGGGGGGGGGGGGTGAATAGGCTCTTATTCGAACTCTTTCTTTTCTCTCAAGACACAAACACTTATCTAGTTTTAGTGATAGAATCACTGCGGAAGATAACCAGATAGTGGAAGTATTTTGTTTTATTATCACAAGGTGATTACAACAAAATAGAAGCAAACACTCTCTTACACTCTGTTTACAAAATGAACTCACACTCTAGCCAAGTTCTATCTCCAAAGATGATGACGCTCTTATTTTCTTTTGTTTTTTTTTTACACGTCTCAACTTTTTTTTTTTCATAAAGTATAAGTATGAATATTTATCAAAACATTCCTAAGAGACAACCTTGGAACTTGTAGTTCCGGAATGCGTTCCGCACTAACTATCCCTCGGTAATCTCTCTGCCTTAACTGCTGCGGATTGTGGAGCTCAAGATCTTGGATTTGAAGAGTATAAATGTCTTTGTGAGTTCCGAGATACAATTAAGGTTGTGTCCACATATCTGGATGATCCACGTGTAAGATTCTTCAGGTTCTCAATACATTCGTCTTACATCGGGACACCACGAGCTGATAACTTTAAATGCGGTTTAGTTGGAGCAATGTCTTCTTGGTCCGGTGTAATTTTCCTTACTCCGTAGTTAATGAAGCTCGGAACCTTACTCCGTGTCAGTGGTTGCTTACTCCGTATCTATTCAGTATTGGAATCCTTAGTCCGTGTCAGCGCTTCCTTACTCCGCATGTAAGTTCCTTACTCCGCATGTAAGTTCCTTACTCCGCATGTAAGTTCCTTACTCCGCATGTAAGTTCCTTACTCAGTATGTAAGTTCCTTACTCCGGGCGAGTCTTGAAAAGTCTGATTATTTATTCCATGTCAGCGCTTTCTTACTCCGCATGTAAGTTCCTTACTCCGTATGTAAGTTCCTTACTCCGTATGTAAGTTCCTTACTCCGGGCGAGTAATAAATCCGGATTCCTTACTCCGCATCTGGTTTCCTTACTCCGCATCTAAGTTTCCTTACTCCGCACTTATCCTTTAAGTTCTTAGTCCGTAGGATTGTTCCTTATTCCGTATGTATTTGTTACTTGGTTATTTACCAAGTGTTTGACGACACTCACTCTTGTCCGGATCAGGATTATGTATCCTGTCCTTAGCTTTGCTCTCACGAGTGCATCTTTGGATTAGTAACATACCTTCTGCAATGATCAAATAAACACAAAAGATCTCAGATCAAATTACATAAGGCTTTATCAGCATTATCCAAATTCTGGGTTTGATCCAACAAACACTATTCATTTCCGTATTTACTGGTCCGGAAGGACTTGAAGGTACTCCGGGGTTTTGGATATCCGTAAGAATGTGTCCGGAGTTTAATGGAAATCCAGAGCCCGATTCGTCCATAGCATCATCCGTGTCATTTCTTCGTGCTTCACAGGTGCCACGTGATTGGTGCCCAAACTTGTTTCGGGCGGTTAGGAGAAGCAATAACAGTGTTAACTATTCCAGATTTTAGTTTGTTAGGAACTTTAACTTTCCAAGTTGACTTAGCCTTTTCTGTATTAAATGCTTCTTTAAGTTGGGGTTTTCTTGGGAGAGACACTCCATATGATTTTGGATTTTGTTTTGCCAGAAGAACCCTTTTTGATAAACTGATTTTTATTAATGTGAATTTGATTACATAACCAGTTATCTGAAAGACTCCAACACTCATAATGATAGTGGCCTATTTCTCTACAGATCGAATAGACACTATGGTGTGGAGTTACAACAGGGGATACAAGTTTCTTAAGTTTTTCAGTTCTTCTACTCTGTTCCCTATGGCCTAATCCTCTGCGAATGGGTGACGCGCTCTTGGCCCTAGATGCGTCAACCTTAGCCTTTCCTTTGTTTCTGGGTGCTACAGTTTTGGCTTTAACTGCAGCAGCATTCCCTTCATCTTTTAGTACGGGTGCTACTACTTCGGGACTAGCAGTAACAGCCTGTCTTCCCCAGTCGTAGACTATGGTGCCACCTGAAACGAAACCATCCAAAGGTTTAGATGTACTAATAGGATACAAGTTGGTTAGTTTTGGAATGAAGTCCAGAGGGCACTCTGTAGCTTGTGCATTGGAAGTTAATTCGGAACCTAGGCCAGGTTTGACTTGGATATTGTCAGGATCAGTTCTGAACGTAGAAGCAATATCCCCGGATTTTAGCCACTTACAATTTATTTCCTTTTCCTTTTCAAGTTCATTTTTGAGTCTCTTAAGATTTACAGTTAGGCCATTAAGAATTGAATTAAGCAAATTATTTTCAGCTCTTAAATCACGATACCAAGCTTCTTTACCTGTAATGTCCCGTGTGTAACCCGTGTGTAAGGAGTTAACCACAAACACCTTGGATGTTGGTACACAAGTTTAAGGTAAGAGATGAGCCCAAGAGGGGACTTTTGAGAGGTGTATGTGTCAAGCGATAGCGTACATTTATGCCCTAGGAAGATGTTATGCGTTTACAGGCGGTTTTAAGCTGTTTTGGCTAATCTTGGAGCTCACTTTTGACCTAGTAGATGGCCTCAAACAATTGGCGTGCAAGAACAAAAGTTTCTTAGAATGAGGTCCTCTATCTACCACAGAAATTTCAGAGCATTTGGAGCTGCACGTGAATTCACCCATTTCACGTGCAAGCATATTTTTGCTTCTCAGGCCTCTACAAGATGCAAGGAGACTTGGGGTAAAGTTTGAGTGCATTTGGAGCTGCACGCCAATTGGGGAATTGGCGTTCAAATTGGCGTGCAGGCATATTTTTGCATGGTTACCTTGGTTTTGTTATTCTAATCATCTTTTTCCAAAGGACCAGGTTGGAATAGTGAGTATTTTGGTGTGTATGGATGCGAAAAGGTTGTAGCTTGTGTAATCAAAACTACGTCGTTTTGATCCTGGGTTTCACTTAATCAAAACTACGTCGTTTTGATAATGGGAGGTCTATATAAGGATGAGGAGACTCCTTGTTCTAGGGTTAGGGTTCTTTTCAGCCGTCGCAGAGAGAGAGAGAGAGAGAGAGAGAGAGAGAGAGAGAGAGAGAGGGAAGGAAGGAGAGCTGCTGGCTTGCTGCCGGAGCGTCGTGCGTGGGGAAGACTGACAGACAAGATTTTTAGCCTCTCTAAAAGAGCTAGCTAATGTCGTTAAATCTCTCTTCAAAATAATAAATTCCCTAAGTTTGCACTAAAAGAATAGCAGCAAGAAAGGGGTCGAACCCACAGGGATTAACCTAGTTCTCTAGTTCTCAAATCAAATCACCCAATTACTCTTGTTCTATAAAATGTCTTGGCAAAAGTTTTCTTTTTTAAACTAAAGATCTAATTTTTATTTGGTTTTCTGAATAAACAAAGAAAGTAAACTGATTTTAGGATTAAGTTTCAAGGATTAAAAGCATCTAGGGTCACAATTTCACCTCCCTATGTTATCTCTACTGGTTCATGGTATTAGGGTTGTCTGATTGAAAACATGCTAAACATAAGCCAAGGACAACAAATGGTCATTGAGGTCCTTTTAAGAGTTGTATGCCAGAATGGTCATCAAAACACACAAACATGCAAAGCCAATAAATCATACTTGCAAAAGGATAATGATCACACCAATTACAAATAAGTTATGAATCTCAATCCGCCCTAGACTAGGGCTAAGAATACCAAGGTGTACATCCAAAGATAGAATTAAGAACAGATTCATAAAACATGCAAAACTCAATCATCCAAACCCAATATTCATAAACACAACAAAACAACAAGGGGGGCTACATTGCTCCCCTAGATTAAAAGACTACTCACGCATGATTACAAGCAAAACCAAAGCGAGAAAAGCTCAACATCTTCTTCTTGATCACGCGCACAGCAAAGCTTCAAATCCAGGCTCCAAAATCTGCGGCGACTCTTGCGACGGGCTGCGACGGCTGCTCTCCTAGGTCAAGGACAACCTCCAAGACGTGGAGCCTCTCTCTCTCTCTCTAAAAAACGTGTAGGGGGTTAGGCATGGCTAGCAAGGGGCGTGGAGCTCTTATTTATAGAGTTTGGATGGGCCTTGAGGTGTGTAACCTAGCCCACTTATCAAAACGACGTAGTTTTGATAAGTAACACTCGAAACATTAAAAACTCTATCTTCCATCCACAATTTGGACTTGGGCCTTCAGGAACAAATGATCGGCATGGAAAAACGATTGGATCGGTCCAAAAATATCTCTACACGCCAATTTGCACGTGATATGGTGAATTCACGTGCACCTCCAAATCAGCTCAAACTTCTCCCCAAGCTTCCTTGCATCCTGTAGAGGCCTCGAGAGGCAAAAATAGGCTTGCACGTGAAATGGGTGAATTCACGTTCAGCTCCAAATGCTCTGAAATTTCTGTGGTAGGTAGAGGACATCATTCTAAGAAACTTTTGTTCTTGCACGCAAATTGTTTGAGGCCATCTACCTAGTCAAAAGT
Organism: Taxillus chinensis; assembly: GCA_023512835.1. Classification (NCBI taxonomy): domain Eukaryota; kingdom Viridiplantae; phylum Streptophyta; class Magnoliopsida; order Santalales; family Loranthaceae; genus Taxillus; species Taxillus chinensis. Next base: position 22,247,340 of record CM042087.1, on the reverse strand, counting down.
GAGGTCCAAAATCTGCCAAAACAGCTTAAAAACGCATGTATTTGCAACTAGCATCTTCCTAGGGGTTAGAGCAAATATATATGATATATGAGGCAATAAGGCTCTAATCATGCTCTTAAACATCCTAAATAAACACTAGAATAACGGCATAAAATGCACGTTATCAAATACACCACACTTGAACCATTGCTTGTCCTCAAGCAAAAAATACAAGCATGTAAAAAATAAAATAAACACGCAGTCAAACGGAAGAAAAAATAAAATAACAATCAAGGAGAATCATGGTTTCCTAAGCATGCAACTCTATCATGATGAAATGGGAATTTAAGCATCAAAATGAGTCATAGCTTAGTTCATTCATGTCCATATCCCTAAGTCCAACAACCATGCAATATCACCACTTAAATTTCAGATATGAGCAAGCAATCCATGATAAAATAGCACCTAGTTTCCCTTTAAGTTCTTACCAAGGATAAGCAGCCTCACTCAAATATAATAATGCTCAAGCCCAATACCTATCAATGAACAATGGATGGAAAACTCTATCTCTACACTCGCCATCGACTATTGATTAAGTACTTGCCAGCAATCATGAGAGTTCCCTATTGTGCTCATCAAAGAAAACACACTCACTATTCTACTTTATTTGAACTCACACTCTAGTCTACTAACTGATAAAACAAGACCATGAGCCAAAGAATTGAGCTCAACATTCTTAAAACAAAACACAATTCAGCCAATGTGGCTTCACAAATCTAAACAATCACACATAAACATCAAGCCATTCGGCTTTTATTCCGAATCTTTCTTTCTTTTCTTTTTTTTTTTTTTTTTTAAGTAATAACCTTACAAGGTTGCATTTTATGCTCTCCCTTGATGGATTATTCACTCTTCTTTTTTTTACTCACATAACACATAAATAAGACCGATTTTTTCTAATGCATACCCCTTGCCATTTTGCTACATAAGGAGAGACAAAAATTCATTGATGTCTCACATCCCATTTTCCAATTAAGTGATGGCTTTTTCACATTCCATATCACAGCCTTTTCCAATAATATCTCACAATAAAGAAGAGAATGCAAAGACAGTCACAATGACTTAGAGGTCTTGCATCCTAACTAAACACACCAAACATTGAGCACTAATAAGTAATCACATGCTTACTTGACTCCTACCATTAAATAACCAATGTTGAATGCAAGAAGAGTATCAAATCTGACTATTACCCATACCCTAAAATGGCACTCAAAGGCTAAAAGAAGCTGTTCTCATTTTTCATTTCTTTTTCACTCAACTTTAAGGGTTACTTAGGTCTATCATAGCATTTCATGCTCAGCTAATATTCAAAACTCAGCTCCAAAAACATGGTGATATCATTCAAAAGATAAAAGACATGATCAAACTAATTCAGAGCACATTTTAACTACTTTAACACCCTTATCACAACATGATACTAATGTGGCATAAAAAAAATAAATTTTAAGCCAAAATTGCATACTTAATATCCATGTCTCCACAAGCAAATCATGCAAGCAAACAACTCAAACAATCATGTAACTAAAAACATTTTTTTGTTTTTTTTTTTGAAAATAAAAATAATAAATAAAACATGCAATCACAACATAAAAGACCAGCAAGTGGCTCAAGTCACTCCCCATACACCACACTTAAAATATGCTATGTCCGCATGGCATAAAAGAAGGAGTAGGAAAAACACTTACCCCTGGTTTGGCACACTGTAATAGTAGATGACATTGGCCACCATTCGTCGCACCTGAGCCACAAAGCCAGCTGACGTCTCGCCGCGCACTTCCCAATTTTCCTTCCCTTGCAGAATACCCATCATGTAGTAGCAAACAAAGATCCCACAACTTGAATTGGTCGTGTTGGGGAATTTGCATTTCATTGTAGTGAATAAGAGGGAGCTTGTCCGCCAACAAGCCTTCTTTGATCATTGCCACTTTCATGCGTTTGATGAACCCATGCACTAACTGTCTTTTCCGTCTAGCAAACCCTTCGCCTTGGCTTGGATCATATAAGCACGGATGGCCTACATCCAGATTCACACGGACAAGTACATAGTGGCGGTCAATGTGCACCGGAATCGGCACCTCATGCATACCATGCCAAGGGCGGTGCCCTTCATTCTCTCCATTAATGCGTTGGCGCCACACCTCTTCGGACAAGGGTTGATTGAAAAGCTCACACAGCATGATGGAAGTGTATCCAGCTAAGGGGTAATTATGAGGCTCGGCCTCCACTACATACCGCATGGTCTGCAGAAGAGGTCTATCTCGTCGGCATAGAGATATTCATTCTCCGAGATCCTCTTCAAGCTAAAAGGAGTGAAGATATCATTATCCCGTATAAATCGAGCCCTATGACCTGTGGAATTGATGAATTCTTCAAATGCTGCTTGGCTCTCTTCGACGATAAAGTGGATTAATGAGTAAATGAACAGGAGGGCCAAGTAGATCTTCAGGTTCAGCAGGCATGTATGCACCCCAAGATACTGGAAGTATAGCAGGCACCAGGGCCTGAGAATATGCAGGATCCGTAAAAGGCCGGAAGGGTGAATACCCTGCTGCTGGCTCGCCTCCTCTTGAGGTTGGAAGGGTGAATACCCCGTTGCTGGCTCTGCCTCCTCTGGATGATAATGGGGTGGCCTAGCTGAAGATTGTGGTTGAGGTGGATCCACCTGGGCTGGATAAGCATCTTCAGGGGATGGAGAGGGTTCTTCATCAGATATCTCCACTATAGGAGAACGTTTTGAGGCTTTCCTCTTGCTCAAAGCCTTCCAGATTTTGCCTATGAGGCCTTTGACTTCTTTATTGTCCTTCCTCAGGGCTTCCACCTCGCGCTGGGTTCTGGCATTGGCCTCCCTGAGCTGCTGTGTTTCTTGCCTCCAAGCTTCGATAGATGCAGCAAGAGGAGCTTCTGGGGCCTCCCATGCTCTAGGTGATGCATGAGCAGCTACATCTGGGGCCTCCCATGCTCTGGTTCTAGGTTGTGAAGTAGCTTGTTGGTCTCCAGAGATGAGGGCCATTAATTCTTCAAATTGGGCATTAGTGATGTGCCCATTAGTGACTCGCCCATTGATTACCTCCACTTCACTCACCACCTGCCCACTAATGCCTTGAAAGAAATTGAAAATGTCTTCTTTGTGTACATTAACGCATGTGCATGGCGGTGAGTCCGTATAAAGTCTGCTTCCTTTGATCCAAATGAGGAGAAGTCTCCCTTGCAAAGTCCGTGGATCGCTCCACATGAACACCGTGCCTAGCGGGCTGTGATGGAGGAGGAACATTGGTTGCCCAATGACCTCTGGTACTGACCCCCAAACCTCCTTCACTTGCAATACTCTTAACACCCAGGTGAGAAGGAAAAGTAATGCTCTCCATGGAGGAAAATTGCAAAGCAGGCATGCTTTGAAATATCACACACAAAATTCTGCCATTTATCTGCTTGGATGAGTTTTTCTTCCACCATTTAAAAATGGTAGTGGCCCAATCCACATTTAGCATATGATCAATGCTATACATGAACTCCAGTGTGGCTTAGGCACACTATCTAGCCCACTGGTCTGAATCAATAAGCATTTCCCTACCAGGTAAGCTAGGCATCTAAATTTTCCAACAAAACCATTCTTGGTATACGCCTTCGACTTTGAAATTTTCTAGCATAGTTACATGCGGTACCAAATTCTCCTAGGCTTAGGCGAGGGAAGCTACCACTGGGGTTCAGGGAGGTTAAAGCAATTTCTAATAATATCAGGGGGTTATTCGACATAAACCCCTTGCACAACCCCTATCGGTTCATCCCTCACTCCCAGAGACAGATGCATAGAAGTCTTGTAGGGCAGAATAAGAAATAGCTGGCCGGGCAGATACTAACCTTTGCAATCCCGAGTTTGAATTTTAACAACCACCTCTCTAGCCCAAACCGACTCTGAAGCCTCCAAAGCCTGATGTCAAGAGCATGCCCCAAGAGTATCTCCTCCTCAGCTTGGCTATCAGCACTAGGTGAGTGCACCTCCTCCTGGCCAGTCCTCCTTGTGCGCACCATCTTTGGAATGAGAAAATAAGAACAAAGAGCAGAAAACTCAAGAGCAAGAGAGCAAAAGGGCGAGTTTCTCTAATACTCAGATCCGGAGTGATTTTGGTGTGGAAGCCTTTGAAGATGGCCTCCCTTTATATAGTGTGCGAAGGAAAGATGCTCCAATTGGCGTGATACACGTGCCCCTAACTTTTCAGAGTGTTCTGACCAAAATACCCTCTGCACGTGAATTGGCTGAATTGGCGTGCAGGTCAGAATCGTCCCAAACTTTGGTGGTGGGTCCCCACTGAGCTGGCAAGCAATACTTCCTTCTGCACGTGAATTGTGGGAAGCTTCTAGGAGGCCTAAAATCAGTATTTTGCATTTTTGGGCCTCCATATGACATCTAGCAATTTGCGTGCAAGAATAAACGTGAATCACATGGTCCTCATCTACCATTCCAGAAAGTTACAGCTCAAAAGGAGGTGCACGTGAATTGGGCAAATCACGTGCAAAATCACGTTCGAGCCCAAACTGCCCAAATTTCTCCACCGAGTTGCTCATGCATTATGGACCATCTTTAAGTCTTGCACGTGAATTGTTTGAGCCCATCTTCAAACACTTTTGGGCTTCACTTGCTCCTTGCTCCTTGACTTTGACTTTAAAAATAATTCCACAAGTTCAGGACCCAATAATTTGCTCATCCTGCACATGGTTAGTTAAGAAAGAAGCAAAGTCTCCTGCACAATGGTTAGCTTGCAAACAATTTATTGAATAAAACAAATAAAAGAAAATAACATAAAATAAAACATAGCAATAAACATTGGGTTGCCTCCCAACCGGCTTTATTTAAAGTCTGTAGCTAGACTTTCGTTATGATCATGCAATGGTGAAAGAGAGGGAATCAACTATCTCCTCTCGAGTTGAATCAAAGTATGGTTTCAGCCTATTGCCATTCACCCAAAATTTCTGGCCATCTACACTTGGAGCTCAAAGCTCCCATATGGCTTCTTATCAACTATCACAAAAGGTCCCATCCACTTGGACCTTAATTTGCCAGGAAATAACCTCAACCTTGTGTTAAATAGAAGAACTTTCTGTCCTAAGGTTAAAGGTTCATTGTTGAGTTGCCTATCATGCCATTTCTTAGTTCTTTCTTTGTAAAATTTAGCACTATCATAGGCATCCAACCTAAGCTCATCTAACTCAATTAATTGAGTCATCCTAAGTTCCTTGATCTCTTGTGGGTTGAAATTTAACTTCTTCAAGGCCCAATGAGCCTTGTGTTCTAGTTCCACAGGCAAGTGACATGCCTTACCATATAGAATACGGTAAGGTGACATCCCAATGGGAGTTTTGTAAGCTGTCCTATATGCCCATAAGGCTTCATCAAGCCTTTGAGACCAATCTTTCCTATTGGCTCCAACGATTTTCTCTAAAATGGCCTTAATCTCCCTGTTGGACACTTCGCTTGTCCATTAGCTTGTGGGTGGTAAGCTAAAGACTTCCTATGAGTGACACCATACTTATTCAATAATTTATCAAACAATTTGTTGCGAAATGACTACCCTCATCACCGATTATAGCCCTTGGTGTCCCAAAACGGCTAAAGATGTTCCTAGTAAGGAAATGAGTCACAACCCTAGCATCATTCACTCTAGTAGGAATAGCTTCTACCCACTTAGACACATAATCCACAGCAAGCAAAATGTATGAATACCCATCGAAATTGGGGAATGGTCCCATGAAGTCAATGCCCCAAATGTCAAAAATTTCAACCTGGAAGGATTCCAGTTAATGGCATCTCATTTTTCCTAGATAGACCACCTACCCTTTGACATCTATCACACTTTTTAATGTAGACATAGGTGTCTTTCACCATGTGAGGCCAATAAAAGCCACACCGCATGATCTTAGCCACGGTTCTCGCACCCCAAAGTGGCCCCCATAATGTGATGCATGACAATGATGTATTATGTCATCTACTTCTTCCTCAAGGACACACTTTCTAATGATTTGGTCTGGACACCTCCTATAAAGAATTGGGTCTTCCCAAATGTATTTCCTAGCATCCACTACCAATTTCTTTCTCTTGGTGGTAGTCTAACCGCTTGGGTATGAACCCAGTGGCTAAATAATTTGCTATGTCGGCAAAACCAAGGAAGATGATGCACCTCAAACAACTTCTCATCAGAAAGTCATCTACAATGGGTAGAGACTTAGGTGCATTCTCCACACGGGAAAGGTGATCAGCCACGGATTTTGGGCTCCCTTTGTGTCTCTAATTTCAAGGTCGAATTCTGTAAGAGGAGAACCCATCTAATCAAGCGTGGCTTGGCTTCTTTTTTAGCAAACAAATATTTCAATGCAGCATGATCAGTATAAACAATGACTTTAGACCCCAAAAGGTAGGGTCTAAACTTGTTGCAACCATAAACCACGGCTAGCAACTCTTTCTCGGTGGTGGTATAGTTCTTTGAGCATCATCTAAGGTCTTACTAGCATAGTAAATGACCCTAAACACCTTTTCTCGCCTTTGCCCTAAGACTACCCCACAAGATAATCACTCGCATCACACATTAGCTCAAAAGGCTGAGCCCAGTCAGTGTGACTATAACAGGCAAGTGACTAACTTACCCTTGAGGATGTTAAAAGCTTCTAAGCAATCTTCATTAAACTCAAAGCTTGTGTCTTTTTCTAACAACCTACTCATGGGTTTTGCAATTTTTGAGAAGTCCTTAATGAATCTTCTATAAAAGCCAGCATGGCCAAGGAAACTTCTCACTCCTTTTTCATTAGTTGGAGGTGGCGTAGTCTCAATAGTGGAGATTTTTGCCTTGTCTACCTCCAAACCATGTGCAGACACCTTGTGCCCTAGAACTATCCCCTCTGTTACCATGAAATGGCATTTCTCCCAATTTAGGACTAGTTCCTTCTCCTCACATCTCTCTAATACCACATCTAGATTTTTCAAGCACTGTTGGTAGGAGGAACCAAACACCGAGAAGTCATCCATGAAGACCTCCATGATCTCCTCAACCAAACCCTGAAAAATAGCCATCATACACCTTGAAAGGTGGCGGGGGCATTACAAAGCCCAAATGGCATTCTCCTAAATGCAAATGTGCCAAAAGGGCACGTGAAGGTGGTCTTTTCTTGGTCCTCGGGCTTAACCATGATTTGATTATACCCGGAATAGCCATCTAAAAAGCAAGAAGTGACTATAGCCAGTAACTTATCCAACATTTGGTCAATGAAAGGAAGAGGAAAATGATCCTTCCTAGTGGCCTTGTTCAGCTTCCTATAGTCAACACACACTCTCCACCCCGTCACAGTGCGAGATAGGATCAATTCATTTTTCTCATTCTTAATCACAATCATGCCCCCTTTCTTGGGCACAACATGCAATGGACTCACCCACTCACTATCCGAAATAGCATAAATTATACCCGCATTTTTCCATTTTAAAATTTCTTTTCTAACAACTTCTTTCATAGCAGGTTTAATCTTCTTTGTCTTTCAAAGAAAGGGGTTTAAAATCATCATTCATCAAAATCTTATGCATGCAAATCCCTGGACTAATACCCCTAATGTCTTCAATGTTCCATCCTAGGGCCTTTTTGTGTTTCCTAAGGACTTCTAACAATTGAGTACACTCCACATCATTCAAATTAGAAGCAACAATAACAGGGAATTGATTTGTAGAGTCTAGAAATTCATACCTTAGGTGTCCAGGCAGCTCCTTCAGTTCCGGAGTCGGAGGCATGTCATCTTCTTTCTCCTCCTCGGCTTGCTCCAAAGAGTTTGTAGTTTGCTCATCTTTCTCGGCCGTCAAGTACATCTCTTCATCTTGTTGAGCTTCTATAAGTGAAGGGCTTCATCATTGGTGGTGGTAATTTCTTCGCCAAGTAATCTTCCACCAATTCCTCAAGGTCTTCAACCCAAAGGCAATCCTCCTCCTCTTGACCTTGCAAAGCCTTCCCCATGTGGAAGACTAAGGTCTCCTCATTAATTCTCGAGTTAACCGCCCTTGAGCAACATCAATCAATGCACAACCCGTTCTAAGAAACGGTCTTCCAAGGAGTAGGCGAACTCCTCTATCTTCTTCCATCTCCAAAACAACAAAGTCCGCTGGAAATATGAAGGAACCCACTTTGACTAACACGTCTTCAATTATCCCTTCAGGCCTTCCAGAGACCGGTCAAAAACCGCAATGATATGGAAGTGGGCTTCATGCCCTTTAGCCCAAGCCGCTTGTACAAAGCAAAGGAAATCAAATTTATGCTGGCCCCTAAATCACATAGGGCCGTCGCCGCGGTGCATGCCAATCACACAAGGGAGATTAAAGCTGCCCGGATCTTTATGCTTGATGGGCAAACTCGTGAACAACACTTGCTCACCTCGTTAGTGATTGCCACCGTCTCATGATCCCCATATTTCCTCTTCTTTGTCACAAAATCTTTGATGTATTTTACGTACCTAGGCATCTGCTCCAAAACTTCCACAAATGGAATGTTAATCTCAAGCTTCTTGAACAAACTCGGGAAGCGCTCATACTCTTCTTCAACCCTCTGGTTCCTCGGCCTACGAGGAAATGGCATAGTAGGTCCGAGCTCTTGCTTCTGTTCTTCAGCTATTCTGTCTTGACTCACTCGCTTGTCCTTCTTTTCTTGCACTTTTTCTTCACTTCCAAGGGTCTGCTTTGTTCTTCTGGAATTGCCTTCTTCTTAGGCTCTTCACTTCATTCGGTGTCTTCCCGCTCCTTAGAGTGATAGCCTTGCAACTCTCCTTGGGGTTCACCTCGGTGTCACTTGGAAAAGTATTGGTTGACACCCTTTGATTAGCATTCTGCCATACTCACAAGTAACTTCTCCATATTCTTAATTGAAGATTCTATTGTGACTACCCTTTCCTCCAAATTATCCTCTCTTTTGGTTGGCTCATCCACATTCCGATATACCCTTCCTCTTTGCCGTTGAGGCCGAGGTCAGTTTCCTTCGAATCCCGGAGGTGGGTGTAAATAATTATCCGTAGCATACGGATTCCGCTTCATCCCCGGGGGCACATATTTGTACTTGAAATGAGGTATCTCCCCTCGGTTCGAGTTCTCTGAAATGGTTGAGATTGCCGCTGATTCCGGTTGTACCCTAGTTGTTGTTGTTGAGGATAAAATTGCCGTTTCGGTACAAGCCCTTTCCTCCAACATAATTTGCTTCTTCACTCCACTCCAGTCCCGTCAACTACTGGTAAAGCTTGTGATCCTTCAACTTTAAGAGCCAATACTTCCATGCCTTTCACTAAAGCTTGAATCTGTGCTTGCACATCATTGGAAGAATTTTCAATGAAGCAATCTTCTCCCTTGGCTTTGGTGTACGCACATTAGACCACGCCAATCAGCTAATGACGCCTCTCCAAGAGCTCGCTCTGCGTCAGGCTCTAGATTCATCAAGCATCCTCCAGCACTTGCATTCACCTTGTCTTGTGAATGGACTGAAGACCTGTGTAGAAGGATTCAATTTGAATCCACCGGGGCCTTCCATGATCAGGGCATCTTCTCACTAAGTCTTTGAAACGCTCCCAAGCTTCATGAAGAGTCTCCATCTCATCTTGCCTGAACTCGCTAATCTCTCCTCTTAGTGGATCACCTTGGAAGGAGGGAAGTACTTTGACATGAACTTGGTCTGCATCTCCTCCCAAGTGTTGATTAACCTTGTTGGCGGACTGTTGAACCGCCCAAGAGCTCTATCCCTTAAAGAGAAAGGGAAAAGCCTTAGCTTTATGGCCTCCTCTCGACACATTGTTGATCTTGATGGTGTCACACACCTGGTAGAACCTCATCAAATCTTGGTGTGGATCATCCACGGTGTTCCTCCAAACGCGTTGTTGCTCACCATGTTGATCAATGCCGTTCACCAAAGCTATTTGCTTGGACTCTTGTTTGCCGAATCCCTAATAATGGTCCGACATCATCGGCCTTGCATAATCTAAGAAGGTTCAGGGCATAAACCTATTACCCTCTTCTTCTGGATATTGGCCATTGTAATTGGCCCCTCCTTGCGGTGCACCACCATCAAGTCTGAGATCTGCCATCAGATCGCCTACGGATTGCTCCAAGCCTTGTAGTGCTTCTTCCGCCTCACGTGCTGCTTCCCTAGCTGCTCTACGACGAGCTCTGAACAACCTTTCAGGTTCCCGCGTAAATTGTATATCCTCCTCTCTTTGCATGCACAACTAGGAATCCTTGATGTATGTTCCTGTAAACAACAACAAGAACACACCCAAGCAGCCCGAACAATGCAAAATAAACAAATAAAGAACACAAAATAACAGAAAATAAAAGACAAAATAAAACACCAAGATCGAATTCAAACAATTTCACTCAATGTTGATTTTAAAAACTAGTTAACCGTTGAAATCCCCGGCAACGGCGCCAATTTGACAGACAAGATTTTTAGCCTCTCTAAAAGAGCTAGCTAATGTCGTTAAATCTCTCTTCAAAATAATAAATTCCCTAAGTTTGCACTAAAAGAATAACGGCAAGAAGAGGGGTCGAACCCACAGGGATTAACCTAGTTCTCTAGTTCTCAAATCAAATCACCCAATTACTCTTGTTCTATAAAATGTCTTGGCAAAAGTTTTCTTTTTTTAAACTAAAGATCTAATTTTTATTTGGTTTTCTAATAAACAAAGAAAGTAAACTGATTTTAGGATTAAGTTTCAAGGATTAAAAGCATCTAGGGTCACAATTTCACCTCCCTATGTTATCTCTACTGGTTCATGGTATTAGGGTTGTCCGATTGAAAACATGCTAAACATAAGCCAAGGACAACAAATGGTCATTGAGGTCCTTTTAAGAGTTGTATGCCAGAATGGTCATCAAAACACACAAACATGCAAAGCCAATAAATCATACTTGCAAAAGGATAATGATCACACCAATTACAAATAAGTTATGAATCTCAATCCGCCCCGGACTAGGGCTAAGAATACCAAGGTGTACATCCAAAGATGGAATTAAGAACGATTCATAAAACATGCAAAACTCAATCATCCAAACCCAATATTCATAAACACAAGAAAACAACAAGGGGCTACATTGCTCCCCTAGATTAAAAGACTACTCACGTATGATTACAAGCAAAACCAAAGCGAAAAAGCTCAACATCTTCTTCTTGATCACGCGCACGACGAAAGCTTCAAATCCAGGCTCCAAAATCTGCGACGGCTGCTGCGGACGGCGCGACGGCTGCTCTCCTAGGTCAAGGACAACCTCCAAGACGTGGAGCCTCTCTCTCTCTCTCTAAAACGTGTAGGGGGTTAGGCATGGCTAGCAAGGGCGTGGAGCTCTTATTTATAGAGTTTGGATGGGCCTTGAGGTGTGTAACCTAGCCCACTTATCAAAACGACGTAGTTTTGATAAGTAACACTCGAAACATTAAAAAACTCTATCTTCCATCCACAATTTGGACTTGGGCCTTCAGGAACAAATGATCAGCATGGAAAAACGATTGGATCGGTCCAAAAATATCTCTACACGCCAATTTGCACGTGATATGGTGAATTCACGTGCACCTCCAAATCAGCTCAAACTTCTCCCCAAGCTTCCTTGCATCCTGTAGAGGCCTGAGAGGCAAAAATAGGCTTGCACGTGAAATGGGTGAATTCACGTTCAGCTCCAAATGCTCTGAAATTTCTGTGGTAGGTAGAGGACATCATTCTAAGAAACTTTTGTTCTTGCACGCAAATTGTTTGAGGCCATCTACCTAGTCAAAAGTGAGGTCCAAAATCTGCCAAAACAGCTTAAAAATGCATGTATTTGCAACTAGCATCTTCCTAGGGGTTAGAGCAAATATATATGATATATGAGGCAATAAGGCTCTAATCATGCTCTTAAACATCCTAAATAAACACTAGAATAACGGCATAAAATGCACGTTATCAAAGACAACGTCTAGCGTGGAAGCAAGAGCTGGAGGACGTTTTCAAGGTAGGGATTCTGTTCTTCCTAAATCCTCCTCTGTCCTAGGGTCCTAGGCCAGAATATGAGTTATATCTGTTATATTATTTATATGTAAATTCATATAGGTGTGACCTCCTATATGAATGTTGGCCTTCAATGGCGATTTTGGTGTTTCTGGTGTTTGTGGGGGGGGGGGGGGTTTTTTGGTGGGGGGTTTTTTTTGGGGGGGTATTATTATGTTTATTTAGAGTGTGGGGAGAGTACCCATGGGGTTTTTTTTTTTTGTATATATTTTTTTTTTATTTGTTGTTTTTTGGGGGGTGGTGTTTTTTTTTTTTTTTTTTGGGTTGGTTTGGTTTTTTTTTTTTATTTTGTGGGTTAGTGGTTCGGTTGGGGGGGGGGCTCGTTGGTTGGTTAGTGGGGGGGGTGGTTTGGTGGGGTGTTTGGGTGTTTGGGGGGGGGGGGTTCCCTGGGGGGGGGTGAGGTTCATGCCCCTGAGGGGGGGTAGGGTGGGTGGCCAGGAGGGGGGGGGGAGGCAGCGGGGTCGGGGGTGGTTAAATTATTTGGGATTGGGGGGGTGGGGTGGTTGTGGAGTTTGTTTTTTTTTTTTTTTGTTTTTTTGTGTTTTTTTTTTTTTTTGTTACCATTTTCACTCAGGTGTATGGGTATAGGGGGGGGGGGGGGGGGGGGGGGGGGGGGGGGGTGTTCAAACTTGGTCCTGTTCGCCCGTCCCTCTTTTTTTTTTTTTTTTTTTTCCGGGGCACTAGGGGGTTTGGGTGGGTACACCAGCGGGGCACCCTCTCCACTTTTTTGGTTATTTTCATTTTTTTTTTTTTTTAATTTTAGGGGGCCTTGGTGGGGGGGTGTTTTGGGGGGATGGGGAGGGGACTGGGGTTTTTTTTTTTTTTGGGATTTGTTTTTTATTGAAAAAAAGGTTTGGGTTTTTTTTTTTTTTTTTTTTTTTTTGTTTGTTTGTTGTCTCGGTCCCCCTAACCCACACCCCTCCCCGTGGGGGGGGGGGGGGGGGGTTCGTTTCTCCCCTTGCCCGGGAAACGGGGGCGACATTACCCCTGAAGTTAGTTATGTCCTTTTCAAGTCTAGCAACAGTAATTTCAAGACGTTTGTTCTGACTTTCCATATCTTTGTACATTTGAGTAATTATTAGTCTCTCATTTTTTTCATGATCACGTTCAATAATAAGATATTCTAATTTACTCATGAGCTCAGAGATCGAAGGTACCTCAGTATTTTCCATGAGGCAGATGTTCGGTTTAGGAGTTGGCTCATCATCTGAGGATTCCTCCTCTTCTTCTGAGCCACTGACGTACTTTATGATGAACGCCTTCTTCTTGTTCTTGCTGTTGTCTGAGGTGGAGCGTTGAGGAGCAACCTTGTCATCCTTCTCGGCCGTCTTGGATTTGGATCTACAGTCCTTGGCCCAGTAACCAAGTTTCCCACAGTTGAAGCAGTCTTGGGAAGTCGACTCCGATCGCTCCTTTCTTCTAAAGGATGAGGAAGAGCCTCTTCTAAATCCTTTTCTGCTTTTTCTCAGAAATCGTGTAAAGGATTTAACCAGAAGGGCTATTTCTTCTTCCATGTCCGAGTCAGAGTTACCTGACTCTTCCATATCATCCTCACTCAGTATGCTCGGATTTTCCGTAGCTTTAAAAGCTACCCCCTTTTCTTTCCGAGCTATTTTCTCATCTCGGTCAGTGTATTTAAACCTGACTTCGTGAGTCCGTAGCTCTCCATATAATTCTTCAAGGGGAGCATACTGCCAGTTGTCTTTGGATTGCATCTGGAGCTATTTGGAGTAATAGTGATCTGGCAAGGAGCGAAAGAACTTGTCATTTATTTGAAACTGAGTGTAATGCTCATTGACAGTTTTCAGATCCAGAATGAGCTTGCCGAATCGCCGATAGATGCTCTCCAGGGATTCGCCAGGTTTATGATTGAAGCTCTCAAAATGCTGTCTGAGAGAACAGATAACGTTCTGTATCTGAGACTGACTTCCTTCATATAGGATAGTCAATTTGTCCCAAATAGCTTTTGCTGTTGTGCAGTCCTGGACGTCCGTGAAGGCTTCGGAATCCAAAGATGATGTCACATAAGCTAGAGCCTTTTCACTGGCATATTGCCAGGCTCTTTCGTCGTTTGTGAATTCAGCATCTGTCTTTGGTCTTCTTACTCCATTTTCTCCAACGGTCATCAGAATAGGAAGCTCCTGATGAAGACATGGCCGCATTAGATGATCATGACATGTCATGAACATCTTCATGCGAGCTTTCCACTGGGAGAAAAGCTCTGGTGTGAACTTTGGCGGTTTGCTCAGAGTGTAGCCAGAACTCCGTGGTTGAGGAGCAGCGGCAGCAGCAGGTTGTATTGGATCAACATTTTCACTGCTACTTCGATTAGGAATGGGCTCTTGAGCTCCTCCGTAGTTGAGGCGGGTGTTGAATAGCATGCTGCTTTCTTCGGCCATTGAAAGAGAGAGAGAGACAGAGAGATCTCTACTTTGAGCAGTAGAACTTGCTCTGATACCACTTGTTGGTCCCTAGGAGCCTAGAGGTGGGTGAATAGGCTCTAATTAAAATTCTTGTCTCACTCAGGCACAACACTAATTCTGGTTAAAAGAAATATTCAGTGCGGAAGATAACCAGATAGTGGAAGTATTTTGTTTTATTATCTAAAGATAATTACAACAAAAAGCACAACAATTATAGCTGATTGCAATAGTACTCTCTTTTACAAGTTACACACACACTGGTTAGATTATCTCTATTTTGCACATGTACTCGGGCGTATGAGTTCTTACAATGTATTGCTCACTTTTAAATATACAACACTTCATATATATATATATAGATATCCTAGGAATCTATCTTGGAACTGTATTTTCTGAGCACTATGTAAACATTAAGTTCTTCTCAGAAAATGCTTCTGCTATAACTGTTACGGATGTGGAGCTCGAAATATTGGAAGCATAAGTGTATTGAATTACTTCGCTTGATTCCAATTGCATTTGGGACTGCATCCACATCTCCGAGTGTTCCACGTGTAGGACAGTTTAGGTCTTTAATAAGTTTGTCTTACATCGGGACACAGCGAGCTGATAACATAAATGTGGTATGGATAAGTTGAAGTAGCGTCTTTTTAGTTCGGTGTAAATTTCTTTACTCTGTATCAACGAAGCTCGGATCCTTACTCCGTGTCAGTTGTTGCTTACTCCGTGTAAATAAAGTCCTGAAATCCTTACTCCGTGTCAGCGCTTCCTTACTCCACATGAAGTAGATATACGGAATCCTTATTCCGCATCAGCGCTTCCTTACTCCGTGTAAGTTCCTTACTCCGCTTGAGTGAAAGGTCCGGATGGCTTACTCCGTATCAGCGCATCCTTACTCCGCTTGAGTAATGGTTCGGATTCCTTACTCCGCATTAGTTACCCTTACTCCGCACCAATCATTTCTTACTCCGCTCGAATGAAAGACTCGGATTCCTTAGTCTTTATCTTCTTTTCCTTAGACAGCTGGAGTGGAAGACTTAATTTCTTTCTCCGCAATAAATCTCTCTTACTCCACACGAGTTGTAGACTCAGATTCTCATTCCGCATAAATTGACTTAGTCCAATTCAGAATAAAGACACAGATTCCTTAGTCGTTTTGTCAAGTGATTAGTTCGCACGAAGGGTCCTTACTCCGGATGAAGACTTGGTTATTTACCAAGTGTTTGACGACACTCATAATAATCCGGATCAAGATTATATATCCTATCCTTCGCTTTGCTCTCTGAGTGTAAGTCCAGTTTAGGGTTTTATCTTCTACAAGCTTAGAATAATCATGAAACATCTCAAATCAAATTACAAAGGGTTTCTTTAACAACATCATCCAAATTATGGGTTTGATCCAACAGAACCTGTTCACCTTGGAAGTCGATGAAGAACTGGTGGCCTTCTCCGGTTTCTTGTATTCGATGAGTGATTTGGCCACCTCTATGGCCGACGCCAAGTCCTACACATTCCTCCGCTGCAACTCCACCTTTGCCCATTGTTGCAATCCATCCATGAAGGAAAATAATGAATCTTTTGCGGACATATTTAGGATCTCTAATATCAGCTCTAAAAATTCGCGGACGTACTCCTGCACCGTGCCTTTGTGTGTAAGGCGCCGAAGTTTCGCTTAGGACTTGTCCTCCACATTCTGGGGATAGAATTGGGCCTTGATATCTCGCTTGAAATCCACCCAGTTGTTGATGACACATAGGCCGCACTCCTTGTCAGCATATCGTCGCCTCCACCACACCATAGCCGAATCAACTATGTATAGCGGAGCGGTCTTCACCTTCTTTGCCTTGTCCACGATATTCAAGGCATCGAAGTATTGCTCCATGGTCCATAGGAAGTTGTCTAACTCCCTCGTATTCCTTCACCCAGCATAGGTCTTAGGCTTCGGCACGTCAATTTTGGAGCTGATGGCCACCAATGCCACCTTGGGTGACTGTCATCTTGCAAAGAGACCTATCTGCCTTGATCTCTTTGATTTCCTCCTGCATCGCTAGGATTTGGGACATGAGAGAATCCTTCATGTCATCCATGATGGAGTTGAGAAGCCCTTGCATCCTCCCATAGCTTTGGTCACCCTCTGACTCCAGCCTTTCAATGCTTCTAGTTTGCTCCTCGATCACCTCCATCTAGTCATTTAATGCCAACTCCACTTTGGCTAAGCAACTCTCCATCGGACATATTTCTTTCGAAACGGATTTGTCTCTCTTCCATTCCTAAGCATTGTGCTCCTTCTCGTGGCCTTCGTGGCCAACACCACTAATGACGACAGATCTTCCGTTTGTTATTTTGGACAGTCTTGAAGCTATTGCTTGTTCCACCGAACTTGGCTCTGATACCACTTGTCAAGGGGTCAACCTTTGGCATTTTGGACTGTCTACGTTTGTCATTTTCCAAACGATTTTTATTGATTGCTTGGAAGCTTTACAACATCACTCCCCTATATATAAATGTTAACACTATTCTGGCAGTGACACTAGGAGACATCATTTTAGCTTGAGCATTTAAATCTTTACAACTCACTTTATAAACTAAGTTATAACACTTTACAATGGGGAAATACCCCAAAATAGCCTTAAGTGTGCTAGGATAAGCCTTGGTCCGTGACAAAAGATAAGGCAACTCCGGTGTCGACGTAGGAAGGTTAGTCGTTCTTTGGATTATCAGGTTAAACGTATAGCTATACATGAGTTAAAGCATTTAATTAGGGATGGATGGAGTGGGAACCTTGTCACATGTAAGAATGCCTCGATATCAGCTGGCCGGGAGACGGTCAGTCCTAAGTGGTAGCGTTGGTGGTCGGACACCGTTACGTAATCGTCGTGGTAGTAGGATAACTCCTTAGACAAAGTATGTTTAGTACATGCCATGATGGTATCAAAAACGATCGAGGGGTGATCGTAGTGGAGTCAAGGTGTTTACACATGATCTAGAGAAGGTCAAGTTTGATGGGAAGGGTGATTTTCGTGTGTTGAACGCAATTAAATTGGGTAATAGCAAGTATGAACGTCAGAGTGATAAAATCATTGTAAAGGGGATTCGGCTTTTGGGGAATGTTTGATATTCCCAAGATCCAAGCTAGATCGAATAGGTATATGGATTTATATAGAGAGAGGGGGGTAAATCTTTATACTTAAAACTATTTCCTTTTAGTTTTAAGAGTAGTGTAATACTCAGAGGTATTCAACAGTTGTAGTTGGTGTTTTGGATGGTATATTAGTGTCTCATGCAATATCAGTTAATAGCAAGTATGTATGGGATAAAAAGAGAGAGAGAGACACTGATTACGTGGTTCGATCAAAGTGATCTACTCAATGGTGGTGATGGTGAATCTACACCGAGTCTAATTCACTATATGCTATCAGTACAGTAGGGTCTACCCCTTGTTACAACAGGATTAACTCTCTTCTTTTAAATGCAAATACAAAACAGTATTACTCTTGTACTCACTCACTGTGAAGAACTATTTAGTGTAATCTGCTCCTGCGCATTCAACTATTTGCACTGCTTAACCTTTGATCGGGCAATTTTGGGTAAATTTTCATACTCTTTTGATTCATTTATTGCCCAATTGTGCTACTTTATCATATTTCCATGCCCTAACCCAAAAAAGAGGATTTCTTGTAGTTTTTGTGGTATTTTTGTTATATTTCTTACAGGAATCCAACAATCAAGGAAGAATTTACCAAATCCACATAAGGAAGAAAGAATCCCAAAGACCTAAAGATCACAACGCCCAAATCTCAAGTTGGTCGGGTGAAGGTTGGGTGAAGGACCCTTCACCCGACTAGGTCGGGTGAAGCCCATACTTCATAGAAGGCTTCTAAGAGACGTATTGAATAGTTTCTCCTTCTGGTCGGGTGAAATTCGAAGTCACTTAGAGGTGGTTGGGTGAAGGTCCCTTCACCCGACAAGGTCAGGTGAAGCTTATTTTGCATATTCAAACTCTCCAAGCATCATGGAACATTACTTCCTTCTGGTCGGGTGAAGTTTGAAGACCCTACATGGTGGTCGGGTGAAGATTTCTTCACCCGACCAAGCTCAGATTTTGGCGATTAACCCCTTATTTTTGCAGCATACTTATTCCCTTCTGGACCAAAGTCATTTTATCAAAAGACAGGCACCAAACACTCCAGTCAAAGAAGAATTAATTGAAGAAATTCAAATTCAAATGGGTGCTTTGTATTTGGATTGAGGTCTTTATGGGGTTTAAGAGAGGGATTTATCTCATTTTCAAATTCAAAAATAAGGGGAGTTACAAAAGATTTAAGAGGGGATAATTATTTGGAGGAATTATGAGGAATAATGGGATATTCAAATTCAAAAATTCAAATTTCTCTTCGGAGGCTATAAAAGGGGAATTGATCTTTCATTGTAAATCAATCAACTCATCATACAGTTCTCTTCCATTCTACTATTCCATTCCTCATCGAGAGTAGAGTGAGGGAGAAAGAAGAAGGATTTGGGTTATCTATTGGAGTTTGAAGACAAATTTGCTGGGAAAAGAAGATTAACCTTGAAATTCTTGGTCTAAATAGGCAAGCTATCATTCTGGTTTTTCTTATTCCATGTTTTGTAATTCTTTTGTTTTCAATTATACTATGGAAGCTTAAAAACCCTTGATTGGGTTAGGATGGAGTTTGATGTAATGAGTTAATCTGTAATGTTTTAGTTTAATCTTTTTCACCTTGTGAATGTTTATTGACTATCTTGAGTTGAAATATAAAATGAATTTGATCACTTCATTTTATCATATTAGGTACTTATGTGAAGGATTGAAAAATGAAGCATAATTACTGGAAATTGCAAGATAATCAGACTAGGGGTTGCATAATTTGTGAAAGCCAGTGTAAAACCTAGGATACCAAGTTAAGAGTGGGTGTGGTGCTAGCTCTAGACTAAATAACCCAAATCTTAAAGGGTCACCCGTCCCCCATGCTAGGGCGTACACACGAATTATGGCACTTGAAAAAGGCTAATTCATGCATTAGAGGTTAGGTATTAAATATTGTCACAAAGAAAGAATTAGATTGAACTAAGGCATATTCTTGGGAAAAATACATCAAATGAAATCTTAACTCCAATCACCTTTATCAATTGAACTTATCTCTACTCAAACAACCTCATTTCCATTTCTCACAACCATTCAATCAACCTGTTTTAAATTCAGTTCTATTTTTATATATTTTCAACCAAAAATCTCTTTATAAGCTAATTAAAATTTCCAAATTCTACCTCCTTCCCTTGGGTACGATAATCCGGACTTAAAAATCCACTTTATTACTTGTCATGATCTGTACACTTGCAAATTGCCGATCAAGTTTTTGGCACCGTTGCCGGGGAAGGCATCGATAGAATAGGAAATTCTTTTCTAGCTTCAAAATTTATTTTTGCAATTGTATTCTGGTATATTCTTGGATATTGTGTTTGCGAGTGACAACGGCTAGGTTTATGAGTCGAAAGTCAAAAAGCATTGACATTCCCTTCGATCCTAAACCGGAGAAATCGTTCCGAGCTCGAGTACGACAACTCAAGAAAGTATTTGAGCAAAGGATGGCAAACTCAAACCAAAAGCTACCACAAACACCAGAAAGAGAACGGTTGGCGGGATTAGAAAGACTATTCCACGAAGAAGAGGCAGAATCTTGACATCAACCAAGGTCAAACATGGATGAAGCTTACATGGACAATAGAGCTATCTGGGAATATGTTACTCCCGACGCCAGGCACATACACAATCCAATCGACCCACCCGAGATTACTATGGCAAATTTTGAATTCTCTCCTCAATTAATCAACTTAGTGACTCAGCACAGCTTTACCGGGCTACCCACAGAAGATCCTTATACACATCTCTCAAGATTTAATCAAATCTGCCGCACGATAAGAAAGCAAGGGGTGCCCGAAGATACAATCAAATTGGAGATGTTCCCATGGTCTCTACGAGACAATGCACTACGCTGGTTTAACTCTTTTCCCGACCAATACTTCACTAACTGGGGGGACTGTGCACAGGAGTTTTTATCACAATACTTTTCCCCAGGAAAATTATCTAAGCTAAGGAGTCAGATTATCGCTTTCTCTCAAGGAGTGGGAGAAAATGTTGGACAAGCATGGGAACGCTTCAAAAGTCTGCAAAGAAGGTGCCCAAATCATGGGCTAAACGAAGGGTTCCTGCTGGAAATCTTTTTCTATGCTTTGAGTCGGGAAAACCAAAACCTCCTTAATGCAGCAGCTGGAGGAACTCTTATGAAAAAGAGTATTCAAGAGGCCACTACTCTTATCGAAGATATGGCCAAGAATTTTCATGTGGGAACAGGAAGGAGGATAGTTCCCAAAAAACTAGGAGCTTATGAAGTGGAAGAAAGCACTCTACTTAATACCAAACTGGATGCATTAACTCGTCAAGTAGAGAAGCTTGTGGCTAAGCCAGTAGCAAACATAAGTTCCAAATGTTCAGAATGCGGCGGAGCACACACACCATCAAATTGCCCTCTGAGCATTTGCCAAGCCAGCAATCCTATGGAGAGTGAGGAACAAGTTAACTTCATCCAGAACAATCCTTACTCTAACACATATAATCCAGGCTAGAGAAATCACCCCAATTTCAGATGGAGTGATCAATAAAAGACAAACAACACCCAAGGCCAGACCAGTGGACAAAATTTCCGACCCCAGCAACAACAGCAAAGAAACCAACCTGAGCAAAAAGCAGGTTGGGAGGTCGCCATTGAAAAACTAGCCACAGTAACAAATGACAAGATCCAGGAGATGAGCACCAGAATGGATAGAGCAAAAAGCCAAGGGAAAAGGATAAAAGCTTAACTCTCCCAAATTGTTGAAGCTCTTACTCGAAGAAATCCTGGAGAACTCCCTAGCCGCCCAGAGCCCAATCCCAGAGAATACTGCAAGGCAGTAACCTTAAGGAGCGGAAAGGAACTGCAACAACCTGAACCTCAAAAAGAAACAGAACCGAACAAAGAGCACACTCAAGAGGTTCAACAAGCTAAGGAGCCTAGCAAAGGACAAGACCATGATGATAAAGAGGTTCCAGACACTAAAGATCAACCACGAAAGAAGGAACTCAAGCCCTATGTTCCACCTCTTCCGTTTCCACAAAGACAAGCAAAACGGAAGAAGGATGAACAATTAAGGTAACAATCTCCTTTGCTGACATTCTTGCTACCATGCCATATTATGCCAAGTTTTAAAAGGACATAGTATAGAATAAGAGAACACTGGAAGAACATGCTACGGTGGCTCTATCAGAAAACTACAGTGCTATTATCCAAAGAAATCTTCCACCCAAGCTCAGTGATCCATGCAGTTTCTCTATCCCCTGCATCATATGAGACCTATCCTTTGAGAACGCTTTATGTGATCTTGGTGCAAGTGTCAGCCTAATCTCTTTCTGTATGTGCAAGAGGTTAGGGTTTGGGGAATTACAACCTATATCAATCACCCTCCAGCTAGCAGACAAGTCCATTAAGCACCCCATTGGGATTTTGGAGAATGCTCCTCTACAAGTCAAAAATTTAATAATCCTGGTGGACCTGATTGCTCTAGATATGGATGAGGCAGGAGTTATGCCTCTCATATTGGGACGACCTTTTCTTGCAATAGCTAGAGCCATCATCGATGTGAAGGGAGGGTGAATGACTCTCAATATTGGTGATGAGAAAATTGAGTTTAATGTGTTTAAAAGTATGAAACATATGGATAACTCGGAGCAAGGATGCAGAGTAGACCTCGTGGACAATTTGGTGAGTAACCTTACATTGAATTTTCAAGAACCTTTAGTTGTTGCCATGACAAGATCACTTCATACACATAATGAGGAGGTGGCTAAAGAAGAAAAAGCCTTGGAAGCAGTGCCTTACGTTTCGTTTACAAAAAGACAGAGATTTGAAGAACTGGGGCCAGGAATTCCTCTACCTCCTCCATCAATTCAAAAAGGCCCAAAATTGGAGCTGAAGGACCTTCCCCTACATCTCAAGTATGCCTTTTTAGGGGAAGGAGATGAATTGCCAGTAATAGTTGCTGCTGAATTAATAGGAGAAAGGTTGAAGAGACTCCTTGAGGTGCTACGCAAATATAAAGCAGCAATTGGTTGGACTATGGTAGACATCAAAGGTATCAGTCCTACCCTATGCACGCACAAAAGTTTTATGGAGGACAAAGAGAAGAAAACTATGCAGCATCAAAGGAGACTCATCCCTAATATGAAAGAAGTCGTCAGAGCTGAGGTAATGAAATTATTAGATGCTGGCATTATTTACCCCATATCTGACAGCAAATGGGTGAGTCCAGTGCACATTGTGCCAAAAAAAGGTGGAATGACAACATCCAGAATGAGAGCAACAAGCTCATTTCCACTCGAACCGTGACAGGATGGAGAGTATGTATTGATTATAGAAAGCTTAATCGCAATACAATAAAGGACCACTTTCCTCTACCACACATCGATCAATTGCTGGAGCAGCTTGCCGAACATGCCTACTACTGTTTCTTGGACGGCTACTCAGGCTATAACCAGATCCCAATAGCACCGGAAGATCAAGAAAAGACAACTTTTACATGCCCCTATGGTACATTCGCATATCGACGCATGTCATTTGGGTTATGCAATGCTCCAGCCACCTTCCAACAGTGCATGATGGCTTTATTTTCTGAATTTGTGGAGAAAATAATTGAGATATTCATGGGCGATTTCTTAGTATTCGGACCTTCATTTGAAGAATGCCTCCACAATCTATCTGAAATTTTGCAACGTTGTGAAGAAACAAACCTAATACTCAATTGGTAGAAGTGTCATTTCATGGTCCAAGAAGGCATAGTACTAGGCCACAAAGTCTCCAAGGCTGGAATTGAAGTGGACAAGGCGAAAATTTCTGTCATAAAGAATCTTCCCCCTCCAACCACTGTAAAGGGAGTAAGAAGCTTTCTAGGGCATGCTGGATTCTATCGAAGCTTTATTAAAGATTTCTCAAAGATCTCTAAGCCCTTTTGTTCACTACTAGCCAAGGATGCAGAGTTCACATTTACAAAGTGTCACGCTTGTTTCTCTCATTATGCCAGCAAACTCCTCAATGTAGCTCAAATGACTAGAGCCTACCGTTCGAACTAATGTGTGACGCAAGTGACTATGCGGTAGGAGTGGTGCTTAGGCAGAGAAAAGACAAGAAATTACATGCCATAGCTTATGCTAGCAAACACCTCAATGAAGCTCAACTGAATTATGCCACAACAGAAAAGGAGCTACTGGTAATTGTTTTCACCTTTGACAAATTTCGGTGTTATTTATTGGGATCCCAATCTGTGGTTTACACCGACCATGCCACAATTAAGTACCTTGTCTCGAAAAAGGATTCCAAACCATGGTTAATACGATGTGTCCTACTCCTCCAAGAATTTGACTTCACGATTAAAGACAAGGAGGGGACCCAAAATGCGGTGGCTGATCACTTATCTCGCTTAGAAAGCTCTCATCAGAAGGAAACAACTATAGAGAATATCCAAGATGCATTCCCTGATGAACAGCTATTAAAGGTAGAGGTGCACACACCTTGGTTTCCTGATTATGTCAACTACATAATGGGAGGTATAATGCCCTACGGAACTAGCTACAACAAAAGAAGAAATTCCTAGCAGATGTCAAACACCACATATGGGAGGATCCACTTCTATTCAGAACATGCGGCAATGGAATCATCCAAAGATGTGTCCCTGAAGTAGAAATGACTGATATTCTACACCATTGCCACACAAGGGAGTGTGGCGGACACATGGGACCCACAAAAACCGCTGCCAAGGTACTGCAATCTGGATTTTTCTGGCTTACTTTATTTAAAGATGCAAGGGAATATGTAGTGAAATGTGATGCCTGTCAAAGAAATGGAAATCTTGGGAAGAAAAACGAACTGCCTCGTACAAATATTCTTGAAGTGGAATTATTCGATGTATGGGGCATATACTTCATGGGACCATTCCCGCCTTCCTTCAACAATCAGTATATCTTATTGGCAGTTGACTATGTTTCAAAATGGGTTGAAGCAATAGCGGTTCCTGCAAGCACTTCCAAGGTTGTCCATAAATTCCTCCAACAAAGAATATTCACAAGGTTCGGGGTCCCTCGAGCATTAATAAGTGATGGAGGAACTCACTTCTACAATCAGTATTTGACCAAGCTGCTGAAAAAATATGGAGTAAGCCATAGGGTCACTACACCCAATCATCCCCAAGCTAATGGCCAAGCAGAGGTCTCAAACAAAGAAATCAAGAAAATTCTGGAACAAATAGTGTGCCACTCTCGGAAGGACTGGAGTCTCAAGTTAGATGACGCACTATGGGCATATCGAACTACATTCAAGACTCCAATTGGGACCTCTCCCTATTAGTTGGTCTATGGGAAGGCATGTCATCTCCCAGTGGAGCTTGAGCACAAAGCATATTGGGCCACTTGATATTTAAACATGGATACTCAAAAGGCTGGAGAAGAAAGATTGCTACAACTGAATGAACTGGAAGAATTCAGACGATCAACTTACGAAAATGCCAAGATCTACAAAGAACGAACCAAGAAGTGGCATGACAAGCACATTTCTTCCAAACCATTAACAGTGGGGCAGATGGTGTTATTATTCAACTCCATATTAAAGCTCTTTCCCGATAAGCTTAAATTAAAATGGTCAGGCCCCTATCATGCCCGCGAGATAATGAAGAATGGAGCAATTCGTATACAGTGAAGGACAGATGCTCCATTTCTTGTAAATGGACAGAGATTGAAGCCTTACATATGTAAGGAACCACTTGAGAAGATGGTAATTTACCTCAAGGCAAAGGCACCTTGAAGACACACCACAACGGTCTAGCTAGGACCTTAAAAACAAGCGCTTCCGGGAGGCAGCCCAGTCTAATATTATCTGTTTTATGTGTTGAGTGTTATAGGATCTTAAACTTTTTCACAGAAGACTGTATTTCAGATTCACAGGACAGAATTCAATTGGTCCAGTAAGCGATCTTTCACCCGACTTTCATCCGATCATGGACATTATAGAGGCCAAACTATTCTAAAGGGTCAACGGTGAAGAAAAGGACAAAAAACAAGGTGGTCGAGTGAAGCCTTTCACCCGACCTTCACCCGACCACGGTCAACAATTGCCATTTTTCTCTAACATGATTTAGAAGGTCAAAGGTGAAGAATGGGGGAAGAAAACAGGTTGGTCGGGTGAAGACCTTCACCCGACCTTCACCCGACCAAGTCTGCAAAATTCCAGAATGTCTAGTTTTGTCCCCAGAAGCTCCTCAGTGAAGAAATAATTGAAAAATCTGGTGGTCGGGTGAAGCCTTTCACCCGACCTTCACCTGACCAGGGCAATAATTGAGAGAATCTTATCCTTTTACTGTTGTGCCAGGTGTCAACATGTCATTGGGGGCACCACCTCACTTACCCTCTCTAGAACCTTCATCTAGGTGCTATAAAAGGAGGTACAGCCTCCCCATTTTTCTTCACCCGACCAAAGGAGTTCTCCTCTCTCTTTGCATTCTGTCTTCTACTTGCCGGAATCCCTGCTAGAATTTCGCCGGAATCTTGTTGGAGTAGATATTTTCTTACCAGCAGGTGCTTCAGTTCCTCCTTTATCAGTCTGGATGGCTATTTTTCCCGGATATTGCTTGGATTGGGCCTCTTTTTCCCAAAGTACGGTCTCATGGAAGCAAGGTGTGATGCAGCAACTTGAAGCAAGTGGCATCCGACAGCTATGCTCTGATCCTTCGCCTTTTCTTCCTGATGGAGCTGCTAAGTTCTATGATTCACTCTACAAGGAGACCAGGAATGGTGAAGATTGCTTGGTAGGAGTCGTACAAGGTTTTGAGGTGGTGATTTTAGCTAGAATTATCCATCAAATATTCCAGCTGCCTGAAGTAAGTGCTCCTCTCCCTAAATTGACTAGTCAAGAACTTAGCATGGCTTTAAATTATCAAGACCCAGGGGGTTCAGCTAGGAGGTACTGCAAGAAAATTGGATTTCATATGCATGTTAGGTTCTTGGCTATCTTATTAGGCAAGTGTGTTTTCAATCAGCACCCTAAACAGGAATCCGTTATTCATGAACACTTGCTATGCATGTATGCTGTGGTGAACCAAATTAGGATTCCCTTAGCTGAGTTAATCTTCAACCATTGGACTAATTCACTTAAGAAACATATGTATGGTCGATTACTCAGTAAGATCATGTTGGAGCAACATCCATACTTAGAGGAGCTCACATCTGTGACTCCTTACCCCCCGGGGTTCATTATGAGGAGCATATCAGAGGATGGCATACTTGCTGTCCGTTTGGTAGGCCGTGTATTTCAGCGAGCCCATGGTTATGAGGCACACCACGCAGTTGCTCCTCCTTCACCACAGGTTACTTCGGAGGGCCCTCGTCGTTCATTCCATTTTTCAGGACAACCTTCTTTCTTTCCATCCATAGAAGAACCTCCCGAGCCCAGCCATGCTTCCTCTTTTCAGGCACCGGATTATTCTGATTTTCCAGCTGAACAATTCATGGATCAGCTAAACACTTTGGCCAGGGAGGTGGAAGTTTCACACCAAGCTCACACAAAGAAGTTGGCTAGTCTATTCTCTTATGTGAGGGGATTTACTAGGCGCAAACAAAAGAGTCCACAACCACCGTCACCACCTATTGAAGAGGAGGAAATCGTTAAAGAGGATGAGCCTGTTGAAGAAGAAGCACCTACTCCGGCTATATATGGATACCTGGCAAATCAACCATATTCCTCTTATTCTCCAGCAGCTTCCCCTATGCCTATTTATGTTCCTGATGAGCCCATGACAGAGGAACCTTCTCCTCCATAAACTTCTCGACGGCTGCCATCCTCTCGGGCTGCTAGCAAAGCTGCGATGACATACATGCGGGGTCGCAAGAAGGAGGCATCTTTCTGGCAGGTCCTTGATATTTTTGTGCGACCTGGGATAACAACACCATCCGCTGAGGCCGAATATATTGCCTTTAAACATAGCAATGCTGACATATACCGAAGCACAGGTTTCGCCCAGTATATATTTCCACCAAACCTGTGCTATATCACACAGCGCCATTGGTTTGATAGCTCTGATATATCCAACTTTGGGTATGCATTACGGACTGCCATTCGCCGATTTTCTACGGTTTTTCCTTTAGGAAGCCGGGCTGAGATCCTGCCTACCATGTCCAATCAACCAGTGATGCCGGCTTCAATTTTCCAACAATACATTGAGGGCCGTTGCAGTGGTTTTCAGCCATGGGTTACACTTGACTTCGTCCTCATCCCGGTACACTTCATGAATCACTTTGTGCTCTTATGCGTCAACCTCTGTTCCTTGGTGGTCGAGCTCTTCGATTCTTGTGCTCAGCCGGAGCCTAGTGACCGTCTCCTTTCCCTCCAGCATTCCATCGTTTCAAACATCAGTGATGCCTTACACACCTCTGGTTTCGTTTAACAAAGTGGAAGGCAACCGCCTTCACCACGCCTTCCACTCTTCCAGCGCCAGGGCATTCCGCAACAACCGAATACTAACAGCTATGGAGCATTCGTGTGTTACTACATGACTGCCTGTGTTCAGGCCCATGGCGGAACATGGACAACTGCACTTAAAC
The DNA here is from genome assembly GCA_023512835.1 of Taxillus chinensis. Lineage (NCBI taxonomy): Eukaryota > Viridiplantae > Streptophyta > Magnoliopsida > Santalales > Loranthaceae > Taxillus > Taxillus chinensis. The sequence continues at coordinate 22,219,143 of CM042087.1, read as the reverse complement.
TCTCACCTGATGCACTTTGGGAAATGGTTGCTCAATGCATCTACTTTTTCAGTCAATCGGTGTAGCCCGGGTAATCATTTCCTTCCTTTCCTCTCATTTTTGGCATGGGGACCATGCCTTGGTTTAAGTGTGAAGGAGGGGAAAGTGTTGCACACTTTCTGTTTGATTGCATATTTTTACATTCCTTGTATATACATTGCATGAATGTTTTCTTAACTCTGGAGATAACATATGGTTAAGGTTAGAGGCACCTGTACCTGCTTGAAGTATATTGTGTGTATTGGTAGTTATGCTTCGACTCTTTACATTATTTTCTTTATGCTTGGAATAATATCATTATATGCATGAGCTAGCACTTGGGTTCGTACTAGGTTTTTCATTATTAAATGCAAAAGCTTGCTTAATCTTTGGAGTTGTGTGATTAGAGAGAAATAGTCCATCATCACAATATTCCTTTTATGAGCGATTTTATCTCTTGGTTTGATGAGCTTGGGCAAGTGCATGTTTGACCTACTTATGGTAATTGGTTTGTGTTAGCTAAGATAGGCTAGAGTCACATGTTACAGTGATGTGGATAGCCTAGTTGATGCTCCTTAGTATTGGCTCTACTTCATTTGAAAAAAAACAAAAAAAAACAACAACAATAAAAAAAATCAGGAAAAACAGAAGAAAAAAAATAGTGGCAATTATTGTAAGTGGGGTTTTATCATCTTTTGAGGATTATTTCGCCTCTCTCTACCAAATAATTATATTGTACACCCCATATTTTTCTGCCACTTTTATTTGTGTTAGATACAATTAAGAATTTCTAAACCTACGTCTTTTAGGATTGAGCATCATTTGGGTAACTCACCTCTCATGGTGGCATGTGGCAAAGGCTACGGTTTGTGGTAAGACTAGATGTGTCACCATAAGAGAGGACTGCTTGTACTTACTTAAGGTCTAAAAACCCTTAGAGGTATTGAGAGCGAGTGGTGTGAGACTTACACTTGAGTGAGGCTGCCTTGTTTCATTTGTGAGGACTCCATAGATTTGCTTGTTATACTTTTAACTTGATTAACTTGGTTGTTCCTTAGTAATGGTTAGGATTTTATATAATTGTTGGACTAAGTATAAGAAGGCAATGTGAAGTTTCTTGGGCTGCACTACTAATCATACAATACACTTTCATATGTTACATGTGTTTTCTGCTGACCATTATCTCACTTGTGATTTTTCCTTTTCTTATTTTTCTCTTGCTTGATTGAGTGTTTATTTCTATTCTTGCTCGGGACGAGCAAGGTTCAAGTGTGAAGGAGATGATCGGGAGGATTTATACCCCCTTTTTAGGGCCATTTTGGGTACATTTTCATACTCTTTTGATTCATTTATTGCCTAATTGTACTACTTTATCATATTTTCATGCTCTAACCCAGAAAAGAGGATTTCTTGTAGTTATTGTGGTATTTTTGCTATATTTCTTACAGGAATCCAACAATCAAGGAAGATGTTGCTCCCGGAGAGCCTAGAGGGGGGGATGAATAGGCTCTTTGAAAATTCTTTCTCTCTCTTAATGGCTAGACACTCACTCTGGTTAAACGGATAAAATCAGTGCGGAAGATTAACCAGGTAGTGGAAGTATGTTGCTTTATTATCTGAAGATAATTACAACGAAGCAAAACAGCGCTTTAGCTGATTACAACACAACACTCTGTTATGGTTACACACACTTGGCTGTAAATCTCTGTATAAGCTATTTCACACGATACACGCTTGTAAGTATATGAGTATTAGTAAGCGCGCGAGTATATATATTTTACATTGCTTCAGGTATATATAGACATCCTAGGAATCTATCTTGGAACTGCATGATCCACGTGTAAGAATTTAGGTTTTCAACGGGTTTGTTTTACATCGGGACGAAGCGAGATGATTGCAATAAAAGCGGCTTGGAAATGATGAAGCAGCGTCTTCTTAGTCCGTCATAAGGTTCCTTACTCTGTATCAGCGAAGCTCGGATCCTTACTCTGTGTCAGTGGTTGCTTACTCCGTATGAATGAAGTCCTGGAATCCTTGTTCCGTGTCAGCGCCTCTTACTCCGCATGAAGTATAGGCTCGGAGAGCTTATTCCGCATCAGCGCTTCCTTACTCCGCATAAAGTATGTACTGAATGCTTACTCCGTATCAGTGAATCCTTACTCCACATGAGTAATGGGTCGGATTCCTTATTCCGCATTTGTTGTCCTTACTCCACAACAATTGTCCTTACTCCGTTTGAATGAGATTCGGATTTCTTAGTCCGTGTCTTCTTTTTCTTTAGTCCAGTGGAGTGACAATTTCAATTCTCTCTCCGCAACAAGTCTCTCTTATTCCGTGCGAGTGATAGACTTGGAATCTTATTCCGTATCAATTGACTTAGTCAAGTTGAGAGTTAGACACGGGTTCCTCAAGTCGTTTTGTCAAGTATTTAGTCCGCACGAAAAGTCTTTACTCCGGATGAAGACTCAATTATATACCAAGTGAATGACGATACTCATGATGATCCGGATTAGGATTATGTATCCTGTCCTTAGCTTTGTTCTCACACGAGTAGGTCCGGATTAGAGTTAACTCATCTGCACAGACTTAATAGTAAACATGAAACATCTCGAGTCAAATTACATAGGGTTTGTTCCGCACTATCCAAATTCTAGGTTTGATCCAACAATCTCCCCCAATATGGATATGCCAAACCCTTTGTAATCTGATCCGGTAAGGCAGCAAGAAATAACACAGAGGTAAGGATTAAAGAGAACAATTCCACTAAGTTGCAGCAGGAATACATTAAGCCTCAGTACATATATAAATTATGATACATACGGCTTACTATATTTGAAGATCATCCTTGCCGCATGCTCTCGTAGTGCCATTGTCTGCTTCTTAGTGAACTCGATGATATTTTTCCAGTTATCATCAAAGGAGATAACAGATTTTATGAAGTAGCAGACAAAGGCTCCATAACTGTTTCCATCGGGTTGCTGGGGCACATTCTTCTTGTTCCGGATCGTCCCCATAAGTACTTCATCCTGACCAAGAGGCGGTAAATCCAAGTCTTCATAGAGAGAACTCTGTCTGATTGCATCAAACAAGGTTCGAACGAGACTCCGCATCTGATTCTTTCTAATCTGGCGGTCAATAACCTGATGAGAATCCAGAAGCAAGATTTTCTTCTCTTTGATCAGAAAAATAGTTAGCATGAAATGTGTGGAGTCGACCCGGAAAGGGATGAAAACGATGGACAGAGAGATCCATGGTCGGCTGTTTTCTACTGTACCATCGATGTAGGATAGAATAATGTCCACAGCAGGAAACTGGTTTTCAACCCAGCAAGGAAAAACATCAAAATCAAGGCCTTCCTCAAGTAAAGAGGGGAATAGCCTCAACTCCATCTTTACCGCCAGAGCATAGTTGTCGATGTTGTTAGTGGAAAATTGTCCCTCCTCAGATAGTATGGTCCGGATGTCTTGAGGTTCGAAGGGGGATGAGGCAAACACACATCGGCGCTCGGCGGTGGAGGAGGCATAGGCCTTGGCCACAGCAAGAATGCTCCCATCAGCATCATCCGGATGCAATTCCGCGTATGATGGGAGGAAGGAGATGGCACCAGATGGAACAGCAGGAGTGGGAGAGCTGGTCTGACCAGTAGAGAAACGGCTGCGTTTAGGCACCGGAAGGCCTGGAGGAAGAGCAGGTGCAGACCGTTTGTGAGAGGCAATGCCAGTAGTGGAAGGAGGGGAAGGATCAGATGATTTCTCCCCCGGTTTGGCAGATCGGCGAGAGCGGGAGGGACTGGCCACGACTTACGTTAAGTCCGTAATGGAGGTAGACAAGTCAGAGAAAGACGTGGCGAGCTGCTCAAGCTTCTGATCCATGGAGAGAGAGGATGAGGAGAAGGCAGAAAGAAGCTCGGCACCCATGGCCCGGACATGGTCGGAAAGGGCCTGGGTCTGAAGACGACTGTCCTCAGCAAGGCGATCGAGTTGGGCAGAGAAAGCAGCCTCAGATAAAATCGTGGCAAAAGAGGCGCGCCCAAGACCAAAGGCGAGAGCTTTTAAGGACTCGCCCGCATGAAGAGGGGCAGGTGTGGGCAGGGCAGAGTCGGCGGCAGCAGGAGAGGATGGTGGTTGTACAGCAGCAGCAGCAGGAGGTGCGGAAGATCCACTTTGACCGGAGAGGTCAATGATAGGGATATCCGCAGGATAAGAGGGACCCGCCTCAGTAGGGACAGGTGCCCGTGCGTCATGGGCAGGGCCGGAGGAGGTAGCAGCAGGAGGTGCAGCCTGAAGGAGAGATGGCGTTACAAAGCCGTGGTAGCAGTTCCAAGTAAGCATTTCCTCCGTGGTCTGGGTGTATTGAGCGTAAAACACCCGGAGGGTAGGTTCTGGGATGTCGGCAGTAATGGCGAGGCTAAAGCGCAGCCAACAGTCATTCAGTAGGTCAGTGGGAAGATGGTCGAGGTAGTCCTGGAGGTCCGGAGAGTGAGCGGGAGAGGCTTCCACAGGAGAAGATGGGAGGTCCGGAAGAACAGCAGCAACAGCCTCTGTGACCGGAGAGATGGGTGCGGGAGCGTCAGCAGCAGCAGCAAGAGAAGCAGGGACATCAGCAGGAGAGGTGGAGGTGGTAACCTCAAGGAAGTGCGGCTGAGAGGACTGCGGGAACGAACTGCAGGAGCGTGCCGGAGCGGCAACGGACCGGATGCGGGAGTGGACGGACCGGAGAGCAGAACTGACTTCGTGACCCGAGCTGGCAACAGGTTCACCAACGGAACTAGCTTGCTGTTCCGAAGCAGTAGCAAGGGCACGGGAGATTGGAGGGCGGCGAACGGTGAGGGTCCCATCGGCAATAAGATGTCGGAAGTAGTAGGTCACCAGGAAGGGAATCACCAGTTCACTCTGGAAGTGCGCAAGATGAAGATGCCAGAAAATTTGGGACAGAATCCGTCCGAAGGACAAGTTCCGTTTCCCATTCCGCATCACCCGGAAGAGAAAGTTGCCCCAGTCAAGTGGCAGTGACTCAAAAACCGCGTACATCGCCAGCAGGAGCTCGTACGGAACCGAGTCGAGAGCCTTGGAGCGAGCCAGAAGACACCGGCTGAGTATGGTGGCCATACAGCGGTGAGGACCATGGAAAGACTTCATTTTGTACTCCTTCACCTTATTAGGACACCCCATGGAAGCAGCCATGGCAGCAGTGTTTGGCTGGATATCATCGCCGACAGGAAGGTTGAAGACGTCCCGGATCACCTGAGGTGTGATCTTGATAGGTTCCCCTCGAACCACAAAAAAGATATACTCCTCAGTTGAGGTAGAGTGCTGATAGAAGGCCCGGACGTCCGACACTAGAAGATCGGCCGGGGCAGAGACAAGCGCGAAAAGGTTGCTGTGCTCGAGTAGCTAGCGAACCTCATGGAGCCATGCTGGAGGATCAGAAATTCCGGACCAATCGACAAGATGGCCAGGAACAACACCATAGAGAGCTTGGGATGCCATTGAGAGTGAAAGATAGATGGAGAAGGAGAGAAAATCTTTGCATGAAAAAGGTGCGGTGAGGGTTTAGGGTTTTGAGAGTTGGTAGGGATAACCTCGGTCGACGCTGATAGTGCGGGATAAATAGGATCCTTTCCATGGAAGTAAGTGGGTCTCGAGTTTAAGCGAAATGAACAGTGAGCCACCCGACTTCCTTATGTCATTAGAAGTGATGGATTAGCGCTGTCGAATAGACCTATGACGTGGCGGCTATGCTAACCATTCAAAGATGACAGCTGTAGGCATACTTCCGGATTTTTGAAAAGATAAAATACCGGGCTCGAGGCGTGCATTAAATGAACCATCATTATCCCTCCTCAAAAATAAGCGATGTAAGATAATTACTTGGTTTATCGCAAATTGAGAATTCCAAGAGTCAGGAGGAAATAAACCGACTTTCATCCGGAGAAGGATAATCCGTATAAAGAACATCCAGATGAGACTGACTAACAGTATCCATATGAACAAAGTGTTGAGTAGAGATGATTCCTTTGCTGTCTTGATGTCGAGAACGTGTGAAGTACCACAACACCTCAGAAATCCGAGACATCAGACAAGATAGAGCGATGAATTGCAAAGAGAATCTGAACCTGTGACTTAACAAATAGATGCTTTGAAGAGCAAGTCTCGTCAGGTTCGGGTTAGTCCAGATAAACAATATAAGAGAATAACACACAATCCGAACAAAGAAGAAACAGAACTTATGCATAAAAAGTTAAGTGCTAGACACACACATAAGAAGTGAAAGCCATCATACTGAAATCAATGTATATGTGAGATAATTAACACATAAATCCAATAGGTCAACATAGTCAATCCTTCATACTGAGTATGAGAGCAAAGATTTAATTAGATTTATATGACATCATCCATCAGAGAATGTATGAGTGAAAATGGAAAGAAGAGCACATGATGTATGATGTTACAACTACTGTCATGCCTAAAATGCTAGGAAGAGGAAGATAACAACCAAGCAATCCACAATTCTGATTCAACAATGCAAGTCCAATCAGCTTTATGAGTGAGAGTTATAGGGCGGAACATCTGAGACATATCAGAGAGGCATTACTTAATAATAAGCATTCTCTCGCCCTGTAGTCATGCCTTTTGCTGAAACAGTGGGCCTTACTTAAGATTCAATGAAGTATTCTCTCCCCCTGAGATCAGCGAATCATTTTGATGCGATCTTCTCGAGGATAACTCCCCCTTAGATAGACAGCCAGGAAAGAGGTCATAAAATGTGAATTGGGGGTTATTACTGAGATAATAGAGAGAGCAATTTCTCCCCCGTGGACTGTTAGAGCCTTTAAGACATTTCCTGTTTAACATGAATCGTGAGAAACTGCTGCCTATCCTTGATTTACTCCACTCAAGCAGCTGATCGGCAGACAGTGAATTTCTACTTTCAATCCGAGCTATCCCAAATCATTCCTCAACCATGCATCTTAGATTTGTCAGTCAGTCAGGAAATCATAAGACATGAGATGGAAGGTGGAGTAGAATTCATGACATCAAAAGAGGATTTGTTTCATATATATATTTAATTATGTTTGCTTGATTCACTATCAGTCCGGATAAGCAAGCATCCTCCCAATTGAACTTAGTGAGAAATATCAGAACATTTAAACGACTAAAGTAAGATAGTTAAACATGAAGTTCAGTATCTATCACTAACCATGAAGTACAGCAATGCATGTTTTGAGATTAACTACTGATGGATAACAGGTGAGAAGCTATGCAGAAAAGTCAAACATACCTAATTTGAGAAGAAGTTCAGAAAATCTTACATCAGGTAGGGGCTTTGTAAGTATATCCGCCAGTTGATCTTCAGTAGCAACATGTTCCAAGGATATGTGCTTTTTAAGAACATGGTCGCGAATGAAATGATGCCTGACCTCAATATGTTTAGTCTTTGGATGCATGACGGGATTATTGCTGATAGTAATAACACTGGTATTGTCACAGTAGAGTGGAACAGATGTCATGTTGAAGCCGTAGTCAATAAGTTGACTTTGCATCCAGAGAAGTCATGCGACGAACTCCCAAAGACTATATATTCCGCTTCAGGAGAGAGGTTGATACGGAATTTCGCTTCTTACTGAACCAAGAGATCAATCTGTTTCTAAGGAATTGGCATGTACCACTGGTGCTTTTCCTATCTATGCGACAGCCGGCAAAATCAGCATCAGAATATCCGGATAAGGCGAAGTTGGACTCTTTTGGGTAACAAAGTCCCAAATTCATCGTCCCTTTGAGATACCTTAATATTCGTTTTACGTGAAGCATATGTGACTCTTTGGGATTCGCCTGATATCTTGCACAGATGCAAGTTGCAAATATTATGTCTGGGCGACTTGCTGTAAGATACAACAAGGATCCAATCATCCCTTTGTACTCAGTCACATTCACTGATTTGCCATCAACATCTAGGTCTAACTTGGCACTGACTGGCATTGGAGTTTTGATGGGAGATGAACATTCCATACCAAACTTCTTGATTAAGCCACGAGTGTACTTAGCTTGGTTTATGAAGGTCCCTTCCTTCAGTTGTTTGACTTCGATCCCAAGGAAGTAGGACAGTTCTCCCATCATACTCATCTCAAACTTGCCAGTCATCAACTTGGCGAACTCATCACAAAGCTTCAGATTAGTTGATCCAAAAATGATATCATCCACGTAGATCTGTACGATCAGAGTATGTCCCTTCTCTTTCCGTAAGAATAGCGTGGTGTCAATCTTTCCTTTTTAAAAGTTGTGAGCAAGTAAGAATTCCGAAAGTGTGTCGTACCAGGCTCTTGGAGCTTGCTTCAATCCATACAAGGCTTTCCTTAGTTTGTAGACCAGATGTCCAGCCTTTGGTTCAATGAAACCTGGAGGTTGTTCAACATATACCTCCTCTTGAAGATCTCCATTTAGAAATGCACTCTTGACATCCATTTGATAAACTTTAAAGTTTTCGTATGAAGTGTATGCCAAGAACATTCTGATTGCCTCAAGTCTGGCTACTAGGGCAAAGGTTTCATCATAGTTTATTCCTTCTTCTTGACGATAACCCTTGGCTACCAGTCGGGCTTTGTTCCGGATTACGATTTTGTCCGTATCAAGTTTGTTCCGGAACACCCATTTAACTCCAATGACTTGTTGAGACTTTGGCCTAGGTACAAGAGTCCACACATCATTCCTCTTGAACTGATTTAACTCTTCCTGCATGGCGTCTATCCAATTTGAATCTTGAAGTGCTTCTTCCACCACCTTTGGCTCTATTTGCGACAAAAAGCAAGAGTAGAGGCACATGTTGGAGGTGGCTACCCTTGTTCTAACACCAACAGTAGGATCACCAATGACTTGTTCTTGAGGATGTTTTCGAGTCCACCTATAGTTTTGTGCAAGTGGTGGTGAATACTCAATGCTTTGAAGCTCTGTCAGATTAGGTGGTTCTTGTTCGTCTGCTGTGTGAGCTTCTTCCGGGCCAACATTATCTATATCAATAGGTTCTGGAGTGTTTTGCGGTTCTCTATTACTATTCATTTCTGTATTAGCTGGTCCGGATGGACTTGAAGGTGCTCCGGTAGTTTGAATATCCGAAGGAACATGTCCGGAGTTAAGTGGAAGTCCCGAGTCCGATTCATCTGTAGCATCATCTGCATCATTTCTTCATTCTTCACTGGTGCCACGTGGTTGGTCAGTAGGACCGACAGGAACATTCATAAACTTTGAGTAGTCAATGTTGTCGTCTTGATCCTGCACATTAGAACTTGGAGAACCAACTTTCGACCAATCCAGGTTAGCTTCATCAAAGGTCACATGGATAGATTCTTCAACTTTGAAGAGTTTTCTATTAAAAACCCGATAAGCCTTGCTATGAAATGAATACCCAACAAATATCCCATTATCATATTTTGGTTCAAATTTTTTCCGGAATTCTTTTCTATTGTTCAGTATGTAGCAAGTACACCAAAAAGTTCTGAAGTGTGAAGTAGAAGGCTTTCCGCCTTTCCACATCTCATAGGGTGTTTTCATAGTAAATTTATTTATAAGAGTTCCGTTTCGAACATAGCGAGCGATGAGACACCGCTTCAGCCCATAGACAGAGAGGAAGCTTTGCCCCTACTAACATTGATCTGCCAGCCTCGACTAAAGTGCGATTCTTGCGCTCAACTACCCCATTTTGTTGTGGAGTTCTGGGCGCAGAGAAGTTGTGCTGAATGCCCTGTTTAGAACAATATGACCTCATATCTGAAAAATCAAATTCTGTACCATGATCACTCTTGATGCATTTAATGCTCAGTCCTTGTGAGTTGCTTATCCAGTTGAAGAGATCGACAAGGTGTTCAAAAGTTTGATCCTTAGATTTTAGGAACAACACCCATGTGTACCTGGTGAAGTCATCGATAACCACAAGAGTATATCTCGCACCAGCTAATGAAGAAACAGAAATGGGACCACAAAGATCCATGTGAAGTAGTTGTAAGGGAGCAGTTATTGAATTAACTGATTTGCTCTTAAAACTATGTTTGTTCTGTTTGCCAAGTTGGCATTCTTGACAGAGAGTGTCTCTGGTGTATTTGTGTTTAGGCAAGCCAGTGACCAAATCAAGCGATGCTAATTTAGACAAGGTCTTAAAATTTAAATGTGCGCAACGCTTGTGCCATAGCCAACTATCTTCATGTGATGCTGTAGTGAGGAAGCATACAGGGTCAGAAGAATTGTTTCTCAAGACCACAGAATATATGTCCTCATCTCTTGATCCGGATAACTTAATATCTCCAGATAAGTTATCTCTAACTGTGCAGGTGTTTGAGAAAAAGGAAACTGTGAATCCTTTGTCACATAAATTACTGACACTCAGTAGATTATGCTTCAAACCTTCGACTAATGCAACCTTAGTTATTGATACACAACCGTTGGTTAAAGTGTCATACCCCACAGTCTTACCTTTACTGTTGTCACCATATGTTACGGATGGGCCTCGTTTGTCAGTAACATCCACAAGCAGAGACTTATCACCCGTCATATGTCCGGAGCATCTGCTATCGAGTATCCACTTGCTTTGATTGATCTTTGACTTCAAGTGAGATGGCAGTGAATTCCATAGATGCTCCAGCAAGACAACAAATTACACTTTTGGTGCCCAAACTTGTTTCAGGTGGTTAGGAGAAGCAACAACAATGTCAACTATTCTGGATTTTACGGTACTCGGAACTTTAACTTTCCAGGTTGACTTAGCTTTTTTCGTATTAGTTGCTTCTTTAACTTGGGTTTTCTTAAGAGAGATGCTCCGAGGAGTTTTAGATTTAGATTTCCGAGAAGAATCCTTTTTGACAACCTAATTTTTATTGATTGAAAAGTTATTACATAACCAGTCATCAGATAGACTCCAACATTCATAATAGTAGTGACCTATTTCATGACATATCGAACAGACACTATGATGTGGAGTTACAGCTGGGGATACAGGTTTCTTTGGCTTAACAGGTTTCCTACTCTGTTCCCTATGGCCTAATCCTCTGTGAACGGGTGACGCGTTCTTGGCCCTAGAAGTGTCAACCTTTGCCTTTTCTTTGTTTCTGGGTGCTGTAGTTTCGGTTTTAACTACAACAACCTTCCCTTCATCGTTTGGTACGGGTGCTACTACTTCGGAATTAGCAATAACAGCCTCTCTTCCACAATCATAAACCATGCATGGTGTCACTTGAAACAAAACCATCCAACGGTTTAGATATACTAACAGGATATAGGTTGGTTAGTTTTGGAGTGTAGTTCAGAGGGCACTCAGTAGCTGGAGCATTGGAAGTGGATTCGAATCCTAGGCCAGGTTTGACTCGGATATTATCAGGATCAGTTCTAAATGTAGAGGCTATTTCTCCGGATTTTAGCCATTTACGATTTATTTCCTTTTCCTTCTCAAGTTCAATCTCGAGTCTTTTAAGATTTACATTCATGCCTGTGAGGTTGGTATTCAGCAAGTGATTTTTAGCTCTTAGCTCGTGATACCAAACCTCCCTGCTTCGGTAGTCAGCTATGTCCTTTTCAAGTTTAGAAACAGTAAGTTCTAGGCGTTTAGTCTGACCACTCATATTTTGATACATTTGAGTAATTATTAATCTCTCATTCTTTTCATCATCACGTTCCTTAGTGAGAGATTCTAATTTACTCAAGAGCTCAGAGATAGAAGGTACCTTAGCGGTTGCCATGAGGCAGACGTTCGCCTTTTCCATTGGTTCGTCGTCTGAAGATTCCTCTTCTTCTTCCGAACCACTGTTGTATTTTGAGACGAACGCCTTCCTCTTCATTTTGCTGTTATCTGAGGTGGAGCGTCGTGGGTTTGGATCTACAGTCCTTGGCCCAATGACCCGGTTTCCCACAATTGTAGCAGTCTTAGGATGTCGACTCCGACTGCTCCTTCCTTTTCGAGGATGAGGAAGAGCCTCTTCTGAATCCTTTTCTGCTTTTCCGCAGAAATCGTGTGAAGGATTTCAACAGGAGTGCTATTTCTTCTTCCATGTCCGAGTCAGAGTTTTCTAACTCTTCCATATCATCCTCTGTCAGCATGCTTGGTCCAGCCGTAGCCTTAAGAGCTACCCCCTTTTCTTTCCGAGCTATCTTCTCGTCTCGGTCAGTGTATTTGAATCTGACCTCATGAGTTCATAGCTCTCCATATAGCTCTTCAAGGGGAACATACTACCAATTGTCTTTGGATTGCATCTGGAGCTGCTTGGAGTAATAACGATCCGGCAGGGAATGAAAGAACTTGTCATTTATTTGGAACTGAGTGTAGTGCTCGTTGACAGCTTTCAATTCTAGGATAAGCTTGACGAATCGCCAATAGATGCTCTCCAGGGATTCGCCAGGTTTGTGGTTGAAGCTCTCAAAGTTCTGTCTGAGAGCACAAATGACATTCTGCATCTGGGACTGACTTCCTTCATATAGAATAGTCAATTTGTCCCACACAGCTTTTGCTGTCGTGCAGCCCTAGACATCCGTGAAGGCCTCTGAATCCAAGGACGATGTCATGTAAGCTAGAGCCTTTTCACTGGCGTATTGCCAGGCTCTTTCATCGTGAGTGAGTTCAGCATTAGTCTTTGGCCTCCTGACCCCATTTTCTCCGATGGTCATCGGAATGGGAAGCTCCTGATGAAGACAAGGCCACATTAGATGATCATGATAGGTCATGAACATCTTCATGCGAGCTTTCCATTGGAAGAAAAGCTCTGGTGTGAACTTTGGCGATTTGCTTAAAGTGTAGCCTGAACTCCGTGGTTGAGGAGCAGCGGCAACAGCAGGTTGAAGTGGATCAACATTTTCACTGCTACTTCGGTTGGGAAAGGGCTCTTGAGCTCCCCCGGAGTTAAGGCGGGTGTTGAATAGCATGCTACTTTCTTCGGTCATTGTTAAGTTGAGAGGGAATGAGGGATCTCTACGAGCAGGTAGAACTTGCTTTGATACCATTCGTTGGTCCCGGAGAGCCTAGAGGGGGGGGGTGAATAGGCTCTTTGAAAATTCTTTCTCTCTCTTAATGACTAGACACTCACTCTGGTTAAACGGATAAAATCAATGCAGAAGATTAACCAGGTAGTGGAAGTATGTTGCTTTATTATCTGAAGATAATTACAACGAAGCAAAACAGCGCTTTAGCTGATTACAACACAACACTCTGTTATGGTTACACACACTTGGCTGTAAATCTCTGTATAAGCTATTTCACACGATACACGCTTGTAAGTATATGAGTATTAGTAAGCGCGCGAGTATATATATTTTACATTGCTTCAGGTATATATAGACATCCTAGGAATCTATCTTGGAACTGCATGATCCACGTGTAAGAATTTAGGTTTTCAACGGGTTTGTTTTACATCGGGACGAAGCGAGATGATTGCAATAAAAGCGGCTTGGAAATGATGAAGCAGCGTCTTCTTAGTCCGTCATAAGGTTCCTTACTCCGTATCAGCGAAGCTCGGATCCTTACTCTGTGTCAGTGGTTGCTTACTCCGTATGAATGAAGTCCTGGAATCCTTGTTCCGTGTCAGCGCCTCTTACTCCGCATGAAGTATAGGCTCGGAGAGCTTATTCCGCATCAGCGCTTCCTTACTCCGCATAAAGTAGGTACTGAATGCTTACTCCGTATCAGTGAATCCTTACTCCACATGAGTAATGGGTCGGATTCTTTATTCCGCATTTGTTGTCCTTACTCCGCAACAATTGTCCTTACTCCGTTCGAATGAGATTCGGATTTCTTAGTCCGTGTCTTCTTTTTCTTTAGTCCAGTGGAGTGACAATTTCGATTCTCTCTCCGCAACAAGTCTCTCTTATTCCGTGCGAGTGATAGACTTGGAATCTTATTCCGTGTCAATTGACTTAGTCAAGTTGAGAGTTAGACATGGGTTCCTCAAGTCGTTTTGTCAAGTATTTAGTCCGCACGAAAAGTCCTTACTCTGGATGAAGACTCGGTTATGTACCAAGTGAATGACGATACTCATGATGATCCGGATCAGGATTATGTATCCTGTCCTTAGCTTTGTTCTCACACGAGTAGGTCCGAATTAGAGTTAACTCATCTGCATAGACTTAATAGTAAACATGAAACATCTCGAGTCAAATTACATAGGGTTTGTTCCACATTATCCAAATTCTAGGTTTGATCCAACAGAAGAATTCACCAAATCCACAGAAGGAAGAAAGAATCCCAAAAACCTAAAGATCACGATGCCCAAATCTCAAGTTGGTCGGGTGAAGGTTGGGTGAAGGACCCTTCAACCAACCTGGTCAAGTGAAGCCCATACTTCATGGAAGGCTTCTTAGAGAAGTATTGAATAGTTTCTCCTTCTGGTCGGGTGAAATCCGAGGTCATTTGGAGGTAGTCGGGTGAAGATCCCTTCACCCGACCAGGTCGGGTGAAGCTTATTTTGCATATTCAGACTTTCCAAGCATCATGGAACATTACTTTCTTCTGGTCGGGTGAAGTTTAAAGACCCTACATGGTGGTCGGGTGAAGATTTCTTCACCCGACCAAGCTCAGATTTTGGCGATTAACCCCTTATTTTTGCAGCATACTTATTTCCTTCTGGATCAAAGTCGTTTGATCAAAAGACGGGCACCAGACACTCCACTCAAAGAAGAATTAATTGAAGAAATTCAAATTCAAATGAGTGCTTTATATTTGGACTAAGGTCTTTATGGGGTTTAAGAGAGGGATTTATCTCATTTTCAAATTCAAAAATAAGAGGAGTTACAAAAGATTTAAGAGGGGCTAATTATTTGGAGGAATTATGAGAAATAATGGGATATTAAAATTCAAAAATTCAAATTTCTCTTCGGAGGCTATAAAAGGGGAACTGATCTTTTATTGTAAATCAATCAACTCATCATACAGTTCTCTTCCATTCTACTATTCCATTCCTCATCGAGAGTAGAGTGAGGGAAAAAGAAGAAGGATTGGGGTTATCTCTTGGAGTTTGAAGACAATTTGCTGGAAAAAGAAGATCAACCTTGGAATTCTTGGTCTAAATAAGCAAGCTATCATTCTGGTTTTTCTTATTCCATGTTTTGTAATTCTTTTGTTTTCAATTATACTATAGAAGCTTAAAAACCCTTGATTAGGGTTAGGATGGAGTTTGATATAATGAATTAATTTGCAATGTTTTAGTTTAATCTTTTTCACCTTGTGAATGTTTATTGACTATCTTAGGTTGAAATATAAAATGGATTTGATCACTTCATTTTATCATATTAGGTACTTATGTGAAGGATTGAAAAATGAAGCATAATTACTGGAAATTGCAAGATAATCAAACTAGGGGTTGCATGATTTGTGAAAGCCAGTGTAAAACCTAGGATACCAAGTTAAGAGTGGGTGTGGTGCTAGCTCTAGACTAAACAACCCAAATCTTAAAGGGTCACCCGTCCCCCATGCTAGGGTGTACACACGAATTATGGCACTTTAAAAAGGCTAATTCATGCATTAGAGGTTGGGTATTAAATATTGTCACAAGGAAAGAATTAGATTGAACTAAGGCATATTCTTGGGAAAAATACATCAAATGAAATCTTAACTCCAATCACCTTTATCAATTGAACTTATCTCTACTCAAACAACCTCATTTCATTTCTCACAACCATTCAATCAACCTGTTTTAAATTCAGTTCTGTTTTTATATATTTTCAACCAAAAATCTCTTTATAAGCTAATTAAAATTTCCAACTTCTACATCCTTCCCTTGGGTACGATAATCCGGACTTAAAAATCCACTTTATTACTTGTCACAATTTGTACACTTGCAAATTGCCGATCAACCTTCAACCACTCATTTGCCTAACTTACACATTGTTCGTCGAATGTATGAGAAAGAAGAACAGATGAATTCACTGTTATCTTTCTTTCAATCTTCCTCTCGCTGTACAAACTACTCTGTGTCTCTCTTGTATCGCTGCAGATACGTTTCTTGTCTTTTGCGATATTCGAACTCCTCTAAAGTAAGGCATATTCCTTGCTTTTATAGGTCGGCCTCAGTAAGAAACTCTTCTACTAGGGTTAAGCATGTTTCACCTTTTGATCTTCAATGTTGAAACATGTTAAGCCATCCTCGGATGACATCCACGTGTTTTCCAACACTTAGCGTGCTCAGAGATGCCGTCCGATTGATAACTTACTGAAACACAGTCTTTAGTGCGTTTCGCATCTTCGACTAGCCACAACCTCATAGATATATGGGCCTCGTAGCTTCGCTGTTCTTCACAAGCTACTACCTCCGAGACTTCACCTCCGAATCTTCAAGTCTGAGTCTTCGAACCTTGAGAATTGTTTTCCCAATTCTTCTGCTCTCTGGTTTCGAAGCTAGGTTAGAACTAGTGTTCAACTGACATTCTTTTTACGACCTTTTGAACTTTACGAGTCTCTAATTTTGAATCAGTGACAACAGCATTCTATCTTGGTTAATCATCTGTTCATATCAACAAGTCTCATCAACGAGTCTACTAATCTTCGACCCTGCGAGCTTTGACTCTACAATACTGCCACTCTACACCTGACGGGTCTTCGAGCCTACAAGTCTTCGAGTCTCTGAGACGCTGCTCTACACCAGCGGTCTTTAAATCTTCAACCCTGTAGATCTATGAGTCTACAACCATGTGTACCTTCAGTGGTGCTTCGAGCCTTTTGGCATAATGATCTTTGACTCTACATCTTTTAGTCATCTGATCTTCGATCCAGTAAACTACGAGTCTTCGACCCAGATCTACGAGTCATCTGCATACCTAGTTAGACTCCCTCTTTGAGTTCACTCTAAGAGATCACTCTACGAAGTTATCTAATCCAGTACGGATCTTCGACCCGGCGTTATCCGCTTCTGCATAATGTTGACAACCAATAGGATCATGGGAACAATAATGTTGTTCTTGGCCCAACAGCCCGCAGTGACGCAGAGATGCATCACGTTGTTTTACTCATCGTGGCTGATGACAAGGTCGGGGATAACAGTCCAAATGCAGACGATATATTCTCATCCATTGGGCCGGCTAGTCCTGAAACATGGACCGTGCGAAGGGACATGGATGATCGATTCTGAATTATTCGAAGGATGAAGTTGTCACTGGATGGTGGTGTAGATGCCTCGCATGCGAAACGACATATTGAGTTAGTTGATAAGTGGATCGATACAAGTATTTGGAACGAATACTTAGATGCATTATTTGGGCCAACTGATGGAATAGCGAGAGGTGCATTATATTTGATCGCTCCTATTGTTAATGGGAGTCCATGTCATTATATGCTCCGAGTTGAAATTTGGTTTCGTATTAAATATTAATACGAATATTCACCATTAAATGGCAAAATCCCAAATGTAATGGATTGAGTGAAATCGGCCAACAAAGATAACACAGTCTAATATTTAATTAATTTTATTTTTTAAAATAAATTTATAACATTTATTCTTTTTGTAGATTTTTATAATTTTATAATTATATTCATAAACATTCGTCAATAAGTTTATGAACACATTCGTAAACGTTCGTGAACTGTTTGTTAGTTTAAGGCTATATTCGATTCGATTTATTAATAAATAATAACAAATATATTCAAAAATGCCTAGTTTGTTTGCAGCACTACACCCAATCTATGGGATGGGTAAAATTAAGATTGGTTTCGTTGCACCAGCCGATGAAGAATAATTAAGCCCATAATTAATCCACGCCCAATTCCGTTGCGCTAGAACTGAAACGCGAATATGCATCGGTGAATCTCGTAGCAGGCAGCTATATATAGCCCGCACGTACATCTGTAACGATCATTCATCAGGATTCGCATAATCATTTGCGAGTTTCAAGTTTGACGCATGATATAACATGGATTCTTGCTCACAGGACGTGGACATATTCATCGTGTTGGCCAGCATATAACATATTTACATTACTGGCTCCACTGAAAGAGGTAACATGGGCGAGAAGAGAAGCCACAAACAAAACTAGTAAAACAGTACTTGACATATCATTCAGGTGCGGTCAGAATGTGAATCCTCGAAGTCACTCAAGCATGGTGACATGACTTCTTGCTCCAAAAACTGCAATACTTGGTTCATTGATGGCCGCTCGGCTGCGTTCGCTGTGGTGCACCTCATGGCTACGTCAAGGATTGCTTCCACAGCATCCAAACCCACATCCGTACACCGTCTGTCCACCACCTCTTCTAAATGATTCTCCTTCAACAGTGTATTCATCTGCAAGTTTTCAAATTGGATACTGAAAAGTATTAGTCATGATTATAATATCAGGCATCATTATGAACAGGAGGATTTGGAGAAGAGCTCACCCAGCCAACAACATTTAGACCCTTGTTAACAAAACATGGATCAGTGGGCCTTTTTCCAGTTACCAGCTCTAACAAGAGAACTCCGAAACTGTATACATCAGACTTCTCAGTGGCTCTTCCACTTTGTAGATACTCTGATTCATTTTTTTACAAAATTCAAACCAAAAACTGGTGAGGTCTGAAAAATTCAACAATGATACAAGAAGTTTGAAATATACTTATATACTCTGAGTTTTTTTTTTTTTTTTTTGGGGACATACAAACTGATTTAAGATGAAGTACCTAAATACCTATTATTCCTTAATTTTGGAGCCAAATCATTTCTACTAATAGATTTGTTTATACCATCAATTCGCCTAAGAACACAATCTTGGAGGTAAACATGTAATTTTGCATGTAAATGCTGTGAAGGAACATGTTTTCCTGGGCAATAAGACCATGTCAAAAGTAGTCTAATATAGTGACCCACACAATGAAACCTTTCTCCTATGAGCACATACCTGGGGCTAAATAGCCAAAAGTTCCAGCTACCACTGTTGTGACATGAGCATCCTCATCTACAACTAGTTTGGCGAGGCCAAAGTCTGAAACCCGGGGCTCCAACTTTTCATCCAGGAGGATATTGCTGGATTTTATATCACGGTGAACTATCTTTGGATAGCAATCGTGATGTAGGTAGGCCAGACCACGAGCAGAACCCAAAGCAACTTTTAGCCGAGCAGTCCAATTCAAGAACGTTTCTTCTTGCTCATTCCCTGAAGAAAGCGAAACAATTTAATGGAGAAAAAATATATATGTTGCTATATAATAGTGGCTGATAGCTCAATTGGGTGGCAAATGTGTCTTATTTAAATTTTTTGCATAGCTAATTGAAAATTATCTCAACCAAAATTTTCATGGACAGTTATGCCTTATGCTTCATTGCATGTTTTAGATGCCATTCGGGTAAGAATCTCAAGAGAAGAAACTTACCGTGCAAAATATCATCTAAGCTCCCCATAGCCAAATAATCATATATTAGAAGTTTAGAAGTAGGAAGTCTGCAGTAAGCTCTGAGATTAACAAGATTAATGTGCTTGATGCTACCTAAAATCTCCAATTCCCTCTCAAATGTCTTGTCCAATCCTCCATTGCTACGATCAATCCTCTTAACTGCAAATGTGCCACAGTCATTCATGACCATCCGGTACACAGTACCAAATCCTCCTGAACCAACAACATCTTCCTCGTCAAGGGATTCTAGTTTCTCTACAATTTCACATGAGGGATATGGAAGGTCACCGGGAAAAGTAACAAGCTTGGTACCTGCAAATTACTTAAAGGTCAGTTACATCAAATTACCCAAAAAGCCATGGTAAAATGGGAAAACTGCTAGAGGGCTCACTTGATTCATGATGAACTTGCTTTTTTACTTGTTTGTACTTCCTCAGTGATCTTTCCTTTTTAGACTTAATACAAATCGAAAGAAATGTAAGCAGTATCAGAATAAGCAGACCCATCGTGGACATTGCTCCAATTACCAGTCCTTTGATGTAATGAGCTGAGTGTTTAGTAACTGGCACTGCAAAAACCCCACCCCGGGCATGATAAAATAACAGTAAATTAAATATAAGCAACATAAAATTAGCCATAGATTAGTTAAAATTGCAAAACAATGCAAGCAACTTACCATCAGGATTGTCAATTTCTTCATGTGGAAGAACTACAGGGAATCCCTGTGAGGTCCTACACTGCTTCTGTACTTGTTGGCCACAGAGATTGAAATTCCCCTCAAAACTAATCAATAGGCACAGCAAGGCAGTTCAAACTTCAAATTTGTGCAACATATTCAGTTTTAGTGCAGATATTTTTGGTGTGTCTAGCTTATGTCTTTGGGACAAATAAAAATAAGAAAATAAGTGGCAATACTACGAATCTAAATCATAATGGACTGTACTCACGATGAGTTTCCAAATTTGACTAGAGCTCCAATATATGGGATTTCTCCAGAAAAGAAGTTAAATGAAAAATTCCTGTGAAAAAAATTATATTAAACAGTCCATCATATATGCATAAGGCAACTCAAAATCACAGAATGATCTCCATTTGAACTTACAAGGAGTTTAGATATCTCAAGCCACCAAGAGAGGACGGTATAGCTCCTTTCAGTAAATTGCTTGATAAATCCCTACATTGTGTGTTCAAATGGTACTACCTCAATTATTCAACAGTACAAAACCACAATATCACTCAGCCTAAGTAAGGGAGTATATTTAGCAAAAACACAACCAATCAACCAACTTAATGTGTCAATTTTAGTGAGCAGTTATGTCAACAGGATATATACATTATTCAATTGGAATCGTTAGTCCACCAATAAAAGCACTCACATGAGATTTCTAACAAGTTTTCTTATATTTTTAGCTTTAAACTATTTTTTACTTTCTTATACAAATATACATCATAATAGATTTTCTAAATAATTTGTTATATCATTAAATATTATTTTATATTATTTTTTATTTAATAATAAATTTTTTATAATTTAATATAAAAGTAAAAGTACAAATTGTGAGACATGTGAAAGCGAGAGATAAGAAGAATTTTTTATATAATTTAATAATTATAAGAAGTAAATAGTATTTTTTAATATATTAAAATATACTATATAAATCTTATAAAAAAAGTTAAATGATAATTTAATAACTTTTTAACTTTTTCCGTAAATATAGAAAAAGCTTATATAAAAAATCTGCTATTAGACATAGATAAGATATAATATCTTACAATACACTGAGATGTGAAAGGCTTCCAAGCCCTGATGGTATCCCTCCTTCAAGAAAATTAGCCCTCAAATACCTACGAAAGATTAGTAAAATAGTAGAGCAGACAAACGCTCATCTTTGTCGGCCCCATATAGGCAGAGAAGAGTGCAAATTATTTACTTACAGTGCTCTAAGCTCGCTACACTTTCCAATTTCATCCGGTATATTCCCGTGCAACATGTTCTGGTGAAGCGCCCTGTGATTGAGAACACAATAGCATGACAATAAAAGGCAATTTTCACACCGTGGCTTGGTTATTATAGGTGGGGAGATGATGGGTATCAACTCACAGTCTCTGTAGCCTCTGGAGCCTACCAATACTGGGTGAAATAAACCCTCTGAGTTGCAAGAAAGGGAGGTTTCTGAACAACCCACAAAACAAAGGGCAGTGGAAAGTTAGTCAAACAAACACAGAACAGAGAACACACATGCACAGAGAGAGTGAGAGAGAGAGGAGGGAAAACAGATCTACATAGAGCGGACTCGTTGGTCTTGGGCATGGCAATAAACACCGGTCCAGTTGCAGTGATATTCATTAGAAAAATTCCAGTCCGGAAGCACATTTATGCTGTCATTCAAAGAGGACTTCAGTTCCAGCAACGCGGTGGCTGTAAATCGACAGATCCAGTAACAACCACAGCAACATTAAAAACCCACATCTGGAATTTGGGGGAAAAACATTTTGAGCACAGGGCAGTTCAAGAAGTGAAATGAGAGGCTAATTACCATCTTCTGATAGACCGAACGAGGAGCGAGGAGCGAAAAAAGTGGCTTCTAAAATTGCAGTCAAGACCCAGAACCACACCCCCATTTTCATCCTCCGATCCGGTCCAGCTTGGTGGATTAATCGGAGCCTTTAACCGATCAGTGTTGAGTTCAGTGCAGCTCTAAGAGTGGGGACTGACTGGCAGGTGGCGTAGGAGGGAAGGAAAAATTGACTCGCTACAGTGGTCGAGTTACAAATCCCTCTAATTATGAAGTTCAAAAAGAGAGAGAGAAAGCGCCCACACCCTCTGCGGCGATGATGAGCGCAGACAATTTTAAATTTTAAATGGGAATGGAAAGTTGTGCGACGCGAGAGAGTGAATCGGGACTTCAAAATCGAAGTCGCAAATTTGAATTTTCACACAACGTTTCACTTCCATTGTCCGTCGTCTGAAGCGGGAAACAAAAACACGTGAGATTGCGGGGTTAGTTGGCCGGCCACAGTTTTTTATACTTCAAAAAAGATTAGAATAATTAATCTCTGTCAACCATAACCAAAGAAGAGGTTGAATTACACTAATGGGTGATAATAAATTTTACTTCTCTTGGTGGGATGGAGGAATGGCAACTTGTTGGGCGAGCATATTGATAGACAGCTATCGATATGTATTATTTTTTTATTTAAAATAATTATATTTTCTCTCTAATGCCCGATGAAATTTCCTTTAGAGTTTTTACCTATATTTTATGTTATTTTTGCTAAATCTCAAGAATTTTCTCATGAAAGTAAGAGATTGACACTACCAGTAAAATTACAAAAGACCAATGAGAATTAAAGAATAGACACGTTCATCCTACCATGATTATTATAGCACTTTTATACGATTCGGACCTTAAATAGGGACTTTGCCTTCTGTTCGGGTAAAAAAAAGTTTGGTCGAGTGAAGAGCTATTCACTCGACCAAGTGAGATGAAGCCATATTTTGTTGATTCAGGCATCACTGAATCACTTCTCCTTCTAGTCGGGTGAAAATAGAGATACTTGGATGAAGCTCACCCGACCACCTTGATAAATTTAATTCGGGCTTACTGCATCATGAATCATCAACTTCTCTTCTAGTCGAGTGAGTTTTGAAGATGATTGGTTGAAACTTTATTCACCTAACCATACCATTTTCTATTAGATTTGCACCAATTCCAAGTCAACAAATCTCAATTTCTAAGTCTACAACATAGTGTCCCATGCCTAACATTTTCAATGAGATAACTGCACCATCTGCAGTGGCTTACACCCGTAAGTCTATGATTAAACTTAGTTAATGAAGTATAAATTCATTTTATTGTTTCCCTAGTTGCTGGAGCCAATTTAAAGTGATAATTTGGAAGGGAGAGGATTGGAAAATATTGGAAAAAATACTAAAAATTTAAAATCCACATTTGAGAGCAAAAATCATAGTGTTTGAAGAGGATTGGAACATCAGCAGCATTCTAGAACACCACCAGTTGAGAGTAGAACATTAGAGGGGTCAAATCCACACTCAAGCAATCATAGTTACCTTCTACTTTCTTCACTCATGTACTCCTATTGTAATTTGTAAACCTACTATGCTAACTTAAAACCTGTTAATTGAGGTTAGGATGAAATTTGATATAATGGGTTGACTGGAATATTCTCCAAATTCATGTTCTCTGTTTATCTATTTATTAAGAGTCTTGATTATATGTATGGAATGATATTGACCATGTTGTTTTGTATTTTAGGTAATTTATATGATGGATTAAAAGATGAAAATATAATTACCAAAAACTCAAGATAATCAAATTAGAATTATATAATATGCGAAAGCCAGTGTAAAACCTAAGTTACCAAATTAAGAGTGGGTATGATGCTAGATCTAGGTTAAACAATCAAGTACTAATTAATGGGTCACCTGTTTCCATGTTAGGGTACACACAGAGCTATTGTGCTTGAAAGAGACTAGCTCATGAATTATTGATTAGGTAATAGATAAAAAACAAATATAAACTGAATTTAATAGAATATGTTATTAGAAAAATATATCAAATAAAGTCCTAGCTCCAATTTACTCCTCATAAATCAGAAACTCCAAATTAAGCTATTGAATTACCATTAATTTTCCAGGAATGTAGTTGTAATTTAAATTCTAAAATCTTTATTTAAAACCAAATATCATTCAATATGAAGCATATGACATAAATTAGAATTTCTCTCTAATCACCTTTCTTAGGGTTTGCTAACTAGACTTAATTGTCTACTATATTACTTGTGTGATTTTGTACGCTTGAAAATCAATAAGTGTTTGGCGTTGTTTCCTGGAAAGGCATCGATAGGATTAAAATTCTATATTATATCAGAATTTTTACTTTTATTGTTATTTTTGATATATCTGCAATATATATACTATGTTGTTCTAGTGAATGGTTTGTTAGCCTGTGTTGCATCATGTGAATGAACAGTTGTCGGAAGAAGAATTTCTACCTTTTGATCTAGAACCAAAACGCACCTTGAGAGCTCGCCTTCGTGAGCTAAGAAGAGCATTTGAGCCAAGGGTAACAACTCAGAACAATCCACATACACTAGAAACAACACAATTTACTAGACTTCGAGAGTTGTTTCAAGAACAAGAAACACCTAGACAACAGACCTGTTCGGGATTATGTTACCCCTGATGCTAGACATATCAAGAACCCTATATAGCAACCATAAATCAGAGCAAACTTTGATTTTCCACCTTAGGTGAAACACTTGGTGGTGCATAATAGCTTTAGTGGATTCCCAACTGAAGATCCTTATCAGCACTTGTCAATGTTCAATCAAATATCCAAAACTATAAGAAGACAAGGGGTGCTTGAAGAAGCCAATAAGATGGAATTATTTTCATGGTCTCTTAGGGATAATGCACTATCATGGTTTACCTCCTTGCTGTTGGATCCCATTTTGGTCGGGTTGGGTCATGACTGTCACGCCCCCGAATTCCAGGGAACCCGGAATCGGGTACATGACTTCCCCTTGCCCGCACCCGATATGTCAAGTGTAACGCCCCCAAATCTGGACTTCCAAACCGGGTGCGTTAGACAAATAAGATATTACAATTATATTAATAGTAATCTATTGCTCAACATAAATTTGATGGTTTATTTATTACATCAAGACTCATCACAAGATCTCTAAGGTTTAGCGTTTAGAGACTAGGTGTTGATAACCCATTATAGTTTACATGACATATAAATACTACATGCATAATCTTCTTATGATTTTATTCCAAGCATTCTGGACACCATTATCCTAGCATCCTTGCTTTCTCCTAGTTCCCTGGGGTTGAAAGAAAACATGAAGGAAATGAGCTCAAATAGCCCAGTAAGGTTAAAAGTAACGAATAATATATGGAGAATAATCAACTCATGAAAGAATACGAATATCTACTCATCTAGGTTCACCACCTAGATGTCATGCATAACCTGTTATCAACTGAATTGACACTCTCCAGTGATGTTCTTTACCTAATACATTGGAGGCCTTTCTGGAACCACCCATAAACATATTGCCAAACATAAAACATATCTTCACAAATTTTCAAACAATCATATCAATGGTAAATTTCAACGTAAAGGAAGGTCTTGTAATAATAGCCCCGATAAGTAAAAGGGGTATTCACCATTCAATAATTTAGATTACCAAGTTTCCAAGAAGTGCCAAAGAAAGTTAATTCTTCTTAAAATAATATTATGAGGAGAAATCTTGAGATAGAAATATAGAGGAGAAATAGGAAATGAATTTCCACGTCGGAGATCGTGGTAAGGAAAGGGAGAGGGGATCCTTACTATCTTTTTGTCTTCCGCGTTTATAAACCTTGAAACAAAATTTAAAAGTTAATATTTTAGTTTTAATAATAATAGTATATTCATAAATAATATATTGAGAAACATATATAAGTATATTATGGTGGAAAAACTTCTCATGATAATAATAATAATCTATATGTATACATATACATATATAATATACGTATATAATATACATATATATATTGAGGGGCAAAGTCATCCATAATATATATATGTATGATGAGACTTAGCCTTCCATGGAATAATAATAATCTATATATACATATATACGTATCATATACATATATATATTGAGGGGCAAAGCCATCCATAATATATATATATATATATATATATATGTATGAAGAGGCTTAGCCTTCCATGGAATAATAATAATCTATATATATACATATACGCATTGTTTAATAAATATACATATATATATTGAGGGGCAAGGCCATCCATAATATATATATGTATGAGGAGGAAGAACATGATTAATATATGCTTGAAATATTTACCTTTTGGAACTTCCAACAAGTGATAGGAAGATTGAGAGAAGAGAAGGCTTGGAGGGCTATTGGGGTGTTAATAGAACTTTTTGGGAAGTATTTGGAGGAGAGTTTTTTGGCTTATTTGAATGGAAAGAGTGCTTGAGAAGGGAAGTGAGGCATGCTATTTATAGGTAAGGTGGAAGGTGTAATAGTGTGAAAAATAGTGTACGAATTTGACTTTGACATTAAATTAAATTATTTAAAATATATATAATACTTTATTTTCCTCATATTATCTCTTATTAAAAACGTGGTTATCTCCTCCTACCATTTAAAAATGCTTTAATACTTTTAAACCTAGAAGGTTCCTTTGGCATCAAAAGTCCACATTGGTGTACTCCCTACTAATTCAATTATAACGTTTTTAATTTTATAGTTTTTGACAAACGGCCAATTGTATTGCATTACTAACTCAAATATCTACAAATGGGTATCAATTTTATAATTTTTACATATGTATAACAAAAGTTATTGAATTTTAAAGTCATACTAAAATGTTTACCCGTTCATACTGAACCTATGTGTAGTATTTTAACTTCTAGAATTAATTGGCTTCATATTAAATTCTGAAATTTCTACAAGTTTTAGCTAAGTCATAAATGAACAAATGGGCTTTGGTTTTATGTCAATTGGATCTGTATAATTTAAGTTATGGATTTTTGAATGGGACCTCCAGAATCTGCCTCATTCAATTTTTTGGGCCTTACCTATGTTTTATACTTTTGGTAAAGTTAAGGCTTGTAATACCTACTTACCCATAATAATTTGGTTTAAGAAACTAAATGACATAATGTATAGCATTTAAACTTTTGATGATGTATAATAAATTATTTTATTTTTATAACGTATTTAATATTAACGCGGATAAAATAATATAATTGCGTAATCAATAAACAATAAAGTAAGATAACATTATAGCATAAAATATTAAAAACCTAAACATAAACATTAATATCATATTTTATGGTCTTCGTAAAATTTCTTAAATTGTATTAGCATATGTGCGTAGGACGTGTTGTGCTTCGGCAATAGAGCTGCACAACCCTTTGGCTAACATTGTTGTGGTTGTCGCACGAATAACCTCAAACTTCTCCCTGTGTCTCGTCGCATATATTGCAGCCATTGGACACGAGCATTTAGCTCATCTATAGCAAAGCATAGCTTGTAACTTCAAGTCATATTGCTCGCCGATCTTCATCTCGTACACTAATCTCGAATGGCGGTACTTGAGAGCTTGATGCCATAACCTCTTATTATTATTCTTCTTCTTACTTCTATACTCTCTTTTAAATAAAATCTCATACTCATACCTATTTATAACAATTCAAATGGATACTATTCATAACGGTTAGTTACTTATTCCAACGGCTAGTTATTATTCTAACGGCTAGTTACTATTTTAACGCCTACTTACTAGTCACATTCTATTTAAATGACTATATTAGATACTTATTTTTATCATGATAATATCTAAAATATTCTTTCTAACTATTGTTAGTAAGAGCATCAGGTGCAGCCTCTTCAAATTTTTAGCTAAATTTGTCGACATGGAGCAATATGAGCCACAAATTATACTCGAGATCTGTGTTTTCAATACAAACTTTATTAAAACCCAAACATCGAGACACCAACTACCTAAATTTGGTTAAATTTAAATAGTCGGTGCTTCGATGTTTGGGTTTTAATAAAGTTTGTATTTAAAATACAAATCTCGAGAATAATTTGTGGCTCATATTGTTCTATATAAGCAAATTTAACTAAAAATTTGAAGAGGCTGCACCGGATGCTTTAATGACTTTATTATTATATTATTATTATTACTATTTAAGGAAGAACTTAAATAGTTAGAAAATTTTGCGAGTCTTACATCAAGGGGTTGGCGACTAGCACCAATGGAGACTACACCGCGGGTGCTGTCTCAAATATGTAACCCAGTACAGTCATACATCAAGGGTAATCCTGTACTTTCCCATATATCATCATACATACAATGAGTCAAACAGTCATACAGACATCACATCATACAGTATGCAAATACAACTGTCCACGGACCCCTGTCCGGGATACAACACACAATAAAATACAGAATACAATACTGTATCATACATTAGAGTAGTGGGCGTCCTCCTGGAAGAAAGTCCTCCACTAGTCTCGGGTCACACCTGAAAAGGGTAAACAACAAGTAGGGGTGAGCGACAAGCTCAGTAGGTGACCCCAAAACTCCACATCATGCAACACATATAAGTCTATACTATATGCTCAGTGTACTCGTGCACCATGTAGTGTGCACAATAATCAGGACTCAGCCTACAAACAAACATCAGAACTCAGCCTGCCCATACAGGATAACTTGTCCACGATCCTCCGTGGGATCCCAGCTCAGGGCACTCAGCCCTAGCTCCACGAGCTCAACGTCTCAACTCAGGCCTTAGCCTGTCCACAATGCAATATGCCCGGCCACAGTCGCCACACAGGCCTGCCATCGGTGCATATGCCTACCATGTCAACCACATAGCACCATCGGTGCATCACGGTGAGAACCCAAACAAGTCACGGAGTCCATGCCCCAATACCTCACACCAATATACTAACATGAGTATGGTAAATCATTCTCAACATTTCCTTTGGAACTGTAGCCAGTCTTCACAAGTAAATTCTCAATCCTTGATTTATGAAGGAAGTACCCATAGCAGCTATTTTCTTGAAATCAAAAGTCCTGGCATTGGGTTCCCATAGCATAACTAAGATAATCTGATTTTTGGGGATTTTTCTGAGATGTCTAACCCCACTTTCCAAAAATTCACCACTATAAACTTTTGGGTTTTTCCGAGATTTTACACTAAATCCCAATTTTCACATTTTGAAATAGTAGGAATTAATTTTTCTAGTATTTTTCTTTGAATCCAAATGGGGGGTATTTCGTTATTTACATTGTAACTTAAATACTTAAATGTGTAGATGGGTATAGGTTGCAATGTAAATAGGTCCAGTCCAGTGCTGTACAGTGTCCAGTTACACTGCAGGAGCTGCGACTCGTAGCTCAGAACCTGCGACTCGTAGCTGCGGAATGCAGAGCTGCAGCGTGCCTCGAAGACTCGAAGCGAGGCTATGACCTTCGACCTACGAGGCTACGAACTTCGATCCTTCGGCTATGAACTTCGACCTTCGGATTACGGGTTTACGAATCTACGAACTACGAACCTTCGAACCTTCGAACTACGAACTACGAACCTTCGAACCTTCGAACTACGAACTACGAACCTACGAACTACGGGTCTACGAACTACGACCTTACGACCCAGAACTTCGGATTTTCGTCAGTTCGACCCAGTAACGCGCCCAGGGTACTGTTCATTGTCGTTTTGCCTGTTCTTCGTCTAGAATCAACCCAACAACCCCCAAACACGCACAAACACGCATTCTATGGAACAGACTGCGATATTT
Organism: Taxillus chinensis; assembly: GCA_023512835.1. Lineage (NCBI taxonomy): Eukaryota > Viridiplantae > Streptophyta > Magnoliopsida > Santalales > Loranthaceae > Taxillus > Taxillus chinensis. The sequence continues at coordinate 22,189,442 of CM042087.1, read as the reverse complement.
ACCTTAAAATGCGTCCAGAACGCCTCTAAATCGCGCAGAAACAACAGAAACACGTATAAAATTCCAGAACTCTAGATCTAAACCCAGAATTTCATGGTTGACTTATCAACTCTCATGAAAAACACAATTAATCAACCACAAAATCACAGAAACATATATCCACAATGATATAAAACAGCTCTTAACCACCGATCTTATGCTAAACCATTAAATCTAACCCAAAATTGAATTTCCCCAAATTCTAGGGTTCATGCTCAATTTTATAAATCATGACAAATTCGTGCAAATCTAAAACAAGAGAGAGATTAGAAGTTCATGGATACCTACTTGAAGTGAGTCTTCGAGCTCCACAAACCCAAATCGCCCCAAATCGCCAAAGCTTCCAAGCTCTCTCTCTGTCAACGCACAAACGTGAAAGCTTCTTCCTCTTTTTTTTTTTCTGCTATTTATATTTCTGCCAGTCAACTGACCTAGTCAACCATTGACCCAGTCCCAACACAAAAATTGACCTCTAAGGCCCCGAACTCCAAATTGAGTCAAACTACAGTCAAAACGCTCGAAATGACGAGCACAACACTAAACAGATATTATTACACCCAAATGACCGCCCAAACGCAAAGTCAACCAATAAACCCCGAAAAGTCAACAATCAGGTCAAATGGGACCCCGACTCGAAATCGGGCCCAAGTACAATCAAAATGCTCACATCGACGACTACACTACCGTCCAGATAGTTACATTCCCATAAAATGACTATCTCTCAAAACTACCCAAATACGAGTCTTTACATCCTCCCCACCTTAGGACTTTTCGTCCTCGAAAATAAAACACATGCCCAAAGGACATAGCAAAATTCAAGCTCAATGTCCCAACAACAAAACATAAAACATGATCACCGATCACACATGTACATTGTAACTCGCAACAAGCCAAAAAGGGCTGACAAAATCCAACAACAACGAGCTAAACCACATCACAAACCATATATGCAAAACAAATGCATAAAACATAACTCATACCTCAGGGAAGGTCCTCACATCCTCCCCACCTCAGGACTGATCATCCTTGAACAGCTCAGGATGAAGAACCCGCATCTGACTCTCTTTCTCCCAAGTCTGCTCCTCCATGCCTCGATGTAGCCATAACACCCGAACTAGTGGGATCGTCTTGCCTTGCAAGACTTGGTCCCGCCTGTCCAAAATCTGTGCCGGCATCTCAACAACGGCACCATTATCAGCCAAGTCTATCTTGCGATAGTCCAACACATGAGAAGGATCAGGGTGATACCGCCTCAACTGAGACACATGAAACACATCATGTACTCGCGCCAACTCTGGTGGCAAAGCTAATCGGTAAGCCACTGCGCCCATGGTGGCAACAATCTCAAATGGCCCCACAAAACAAGGGGAAAGTTTGGATCCACGCCCAAACCTTCGATGCCCTCGACGCGGCGAAACCCGCAAAAATACACAATCCCCCACCTCAAACTGCAAAGGTCGATGCCTCTGGTTCGCATAGGACTTTTGCCTACTCTGCGCTGTCAACATGCGCTGTCGAATCACCAGTCTTATCTCTCGTAGTCTCTCGAACCATATCGGGACCGAGAACTGCTGTCTCCCCCGTCTGTACCCAACACAAGGGTGATCTACAAGGCCGCCCATACAGCGCCTCATACGGAGCCATCCCAATCGTGGCCTGATAACTGTTGTTATAAGAGAACTCCACCAAAGAAAGGTGAGTCTCCCAACAACCTCCAAAATCTAGGACACAGGCACGCAGCATATCCTTGAGCACCTGAATCGTCCGCTCCGACTAACCGTTTGTCTGCGGATGAAAGGCTGTACTGAGGTTCACCCTAGTACCCAAAGCTCGCTGCAACTGTGTCCAAAACTGAGAGGTGAACCTCGCATCCTAATCAGATACAATAGACAATGGGACTCCATCCAACCGCACAATAACATCAATATACCTCTGTCCCAAAGTCCTCACTGGGTCTGTCTCTCGAATCGGAATAAAATGCGCCGATTTGGTCAATCGGTCGACAACTACCCATATCGTGTCGTGTCCCCTGGAACGAGGAAGTCCAGTGACAAAATCCATGGTCACATGGTCACATGGTCCCATTTCCACTCTGGCACTGGCAATGATTGCAACTCACCAGCTGATCTCAAGTGCTCTGCCTTGACCTGCTGACAGGTCAAACACCTCCTCACAAAATCAGCAACGGCCTTCTTCAGGCCTGGCCACCAAAACTGCCTCCTCACGGCATGGTACATCTTGGTCCCACCAGGATGTACAGCTAACCTCGACTGGTGAAATTCCCGAAGAACCTCCTCCTGAATAGAAGTAAGAACTATCAGGCGACCCCTATACCTCAATATATGCTCAGCATCCTTAGTCCAATCAGAAGATGTCTGCCCAGTCTGAATCCTGTCCCTGATGACCTCACAATCAACGTCCCCCAGCTGATCCTCTATGATCCTACGCTGTAACTCACGGACTGCGACGACAACACTGAGGGTCCCTCGCCCGTCGCTGGTCACTATCTGCAACCTCATCACTGCCAACTGGCCCATCATCTCCCATTCCTTAATGGCACAATGGGCCACCACGGCCCTGCTCTTCCTGCTCAGTGCATCTGCCACCACATTACCCTTCCCAGGGGTATACATCATATCAAACTGAAACTGCTGCAGGTACTCCACCCACCGCCTCTGCCTAAGGTTCAGGTCTCGCTGAGAGAAGATATACTGCAAGCTCTTGTGGTCCGTATACACCACAAACTTCTCCCCAAGGAGATAATGTGCCAGTCTCTTAAGTGCAAAGATCACTGCAGCCAACTCCAAATCATGCGTGGGATAGCTCTGCTCATGTGGTCTCAACTGCCTAGATCCGTAAGCAATCACCTGCCGAGTCTGCATTAACACACAACCAAATTCCACCTTGGAAGCATCACAATACACCTCGAAAGGTACACCCTCCTGTGGAAGAATCAAGATAGGTGCTGAGGTCAATTGTGCCTTCAGCTCCATGAAAGCACTCTCACACGCATCAGACCAAACAAATGGAACTCCCTTCCTAGTCAGGTTCGTCATAGGAGCTGCCAACCTGGAAAAATCCTCCACGAACCTCCGATAGTAGCCTGCCAAACCAAGGAAGCTACGAATCTCAAACACATTTGTGGGCCTCTTCCACGACATGACTGCCTCAATCTTCTCAGGATCCACTGTGATACCCTCCGAAGATACCACATGCCCCAAGAAGTGCACCGTTGTAACCAGAAGTCACATTTTGTAAACTTCGCGTACAACCGATGCTCTCGCAAGGTCTGCAACACAACCTTGCAAATGCTCCTCATGCTCCCTCTTGGTCACCTGAATAGACCAAAATATCGTCGATGAACACCACAACGAACATATCTAAATATAGAGCAAACACTTGGTTCATCAATCCCATAAACACTCTTTGGAGCATTCGTGAGCCCAAACGGCATCACAAGCCACTCATAGTGCCCATAGCGACAACTGAATGCGGTCTTAGGGATATCTGCCTCCCTAACCCTCAACTGATGGTATCCAGATCTCAAGTCTATCTTGGAAAACCATCTCGCACCTCGAAACTGATCGAACAGGTCATCGATCCTCAGCAATGGATACCTATTCTTCACAGTCACCTGGTTCAGCTTCCGGTAGTCTATACACAGTCGAAGTGAACCATCTGTGTAATGACCCGTGTGTAACCCGTGTGTAAGAAGTTAACCACAAACACCTTGGATGTTGGTGCACAAGTTTGAGGTAAGAGATGAGCCCAAGAGGGGACTTTTGGGAGGTGCATGTGACAAGTGATAACGTGCATTTATGCCCTAGGAAGATGCTATGCATATACATGCGGTTTTAAACTGTTTTGGTAGATTTTGGAGCTCACTTTTGGTATAGTAGATGGCCTCAAACAATTGGCGTGCAAGAACAAAAAGTTTCTTAGAATGAGGTCCTCTATCTACCACAGAAATTTCAGGGCATTTGGAGCTACACGTGAATTCACCCATTTCACGTGCAAGCATATTTTTGCTTCTCAGACTTCTACAAGATGCAAGGAGGCTTGGGGTGAAGTTTGAGTGCATTTGGAGCTGCACGCCAATTGGGGGAATTGGCGTTCAAATTGGCGTGCAAGCATGTTTTTGCATGGTTGCCTTGGTTTTGTCATTCTAATCATCTTTTCCCAAAGGACCATGTTGGAATTGTGAATATTTTGGTGTGTATGGATGTGGGAAGGTCATAGCTTGTTCCATCAAAACTACGTCGTTTTGATGCTTGGGATTCACTTAATCAAAACTACGTCGTTTTGATGTTGTGTTGTCTATATAAGGAGGAGAAGCCCCTTTGTTTTAGGTTTAGGGTTTGTTGCTCCACCAGCCGCAGAGAGAGAGAGAGAGAGAGAGAGAGAGAGAGAGAGAGAGAGAGAGAGAGAGAGAGAGAGAGAGAGGGGAAGGAGAGCTTCGGTGGTCTGCCGGAGCGTCTTGCATGGGTGGTCGGAGTCTTGCGTGGAAGCGGGAACAGGGAGAATATACAAGGTAGGGGTTCTGTTTCTTCCTAAATCCTCCTCTCGTCCTAGGGTTCTAGGGCAGATTATGGATTATATCTCGTTTATATATATATATGTAATCCACATAGGTGTGATCTCCTATATGGATGTTGGCCTTCGGTGGCATTTTGGTGTGATTCTCGTTGTTACATGCTATATGTTCGATGAAATGCCTGTGTGAATATAGCTGTGTGTATATGCCCATTACGTGTTTGGTAATATGTCCGTGTGGCTGGACTTGTGATTTGGTGTATGTATGCATGCTTGGGTGTTTGTTCTATTGCCTGAATGGTCTGGGTTTGTGCACTTGTGAACGGGTGCACACCAAGTGTTTGGTTTTATGCTTGAGTGACCGTGGTGTGTGTTGTGTGCATGACTGTGGTATCTGGCCTGAAGAGCCGGTTAAACTACTTTGCCTGAGAGGCGGTTAAACCAAGGGCCGAAGAGGCGGTTAAACTACTTTGCCTGAGAGGCGGTTAAATCAATGGCCTGAAGAGGCGGTTAAATTACTTGCTTGAGATGTGGTTTGTTAGCCAGTGTGGGTGGGGCTGGGGTTACGCCCGCTTGTGTGGAATGTTTTATTTTCTTTTTCCTAATACTGTCATGTCACTACACCTGTGCACATGCATGTAGCCGCTAGGAGCATGGGAAGGGTTGGGGAGACTTGATCCCTACTTGAGCCGTGATTGCTCACCCCTCCTACTTGTGTTTGCTTGTTTTCCAGGGGACTTATAGGCATTAGGTGGGTACACCAAGGTGGAAGACCTTATTTATTTTACTCTCTTCCATTTATGTTATTTTTTTTATGGGAATTGATATAACCCCAGTGGGGATGGATTGGAAAGAGGATTTTGTTGTAATAAAGACTGGTTTGGATTGTGGCTTGCTTTTATGAACAGTACTTTCTTGAATGTGTTGTGGATGTTTAAAATGTTTAACTCGGCGTTTGCATCCTAACCCCTTTGCCCTCCGTGTGGGTACAAGGGGAGTCACGTACCGGTTTCCTCGGGTTGGAAATCCGGGGCGTGACAATCTGCCTTCTTGGCGAACAACACTGGAGCGCCCCACGGTGAGCTACTCCGCCTGATAAAGCCTCGTGCCAATAAGTCATCTATCTATCTCTTGAGCTCTCTAAGCTCTGTCGGTGCCATCCTGTAGGCCGCTAACCTGATCGGTGTTGTCCCTGGCAACAACTCGATCGAAAACTCTACCTCCCTCACGGGTGGCAAACTGACCAAGTCCTCAGGTAACACATCCGGGAACTGATCTACGATGGGTGGCAAAACAGCCTTCCCCTCTCTCCTCCTGTCAACCAACGTCAAAATGGCTAATTGGTGGGTCACATCACCCCACCCATACCTCAAAGGTCCCAACCTACATGCCTCCTCGGTCCACTCACCCACAAAGACACCCCGCGTGCCCTCTGGTGTGAGGAACGTCAAACGCCGTCGAAAACAATCAATCTTGGCCTCCACGGAGACCAACCAGTCCATACCCAGGATAACATCAAAATCATCTAACTCCATGACATACAAATCACACAACAGGTTAACACCCCCAAGTGTTACCTGACAAGCACGACAGATACTCTCAAGTATCACAATTCCACCCAAAGGTGAAGCAACCATCAGTGACTGACTCACTGTCTCCTGGTCTAACTCTAATCCAACCACCGTAGCATACGAAATAAAAGAATGGGTAGCACCAGTATCAATCAAAACTGAACAAATAGTATGAGAAATGATGATGGTACCTCTCACCACTGAAGGTCCTACTCCTGCCTCATCCACTGGTGGAACCTCTGCCTCTCTGCTGGTGAGGGCAAAAGTCCTCCCTCGTGGTCCACTGCCACTAGCCTGGCCCATTGGGGCCTTGCCCTGCTGATCAACATGACCCTGTGCCTCCCGCTGAGGTTGCTGCACCGCAGGTCGCATCTGCGTGCTCTGTGCCGGCGGCATTGACCTCTGAGATGGAGCCTCACTCCTCTGTCCCTGCTCTCTCAGACGAGGGCCTACACTGCTGGTCGAGCTAAGGGTAACAGATTCCCTAGCTCCATGCCCCACTTTCCCGCATCGGAAGCAGGTCATCTTTTTCCTTGGGCAGTCTCTCGAGACATGCCCGGTCAAACCACAACTCCAATAGGTCCCTGGCCTCCTGCTGGTTGAACTCTCCCGGGGTCCCACCGCCTGGCTGGAAACCCTCTGCACCTGCCTCCTCTCAGGCTGAGCGGCACTGCTCTCCCCACTCTGCCTCTTCTTGCTCGGACCATCCGAACCGCCCGGCCTCTGGGCTCTCGCCTGATCCTGACCTCGCTCAATAATGAGCGCCTTGTCGACCGCCTCCCTGTAGGCGGGTCAACTGCATCGGTTCCAGCTGTCTTTTCAGAGATGGCCTCAAGCCCTGAATGAAGTCCTGCATCTTCCGGCCTTCTTTTTCCCAAGCCTCCAGAGCAAACCGCCCCAAATCCGTGAAGGCCTGCACATACTCCCCCACAGTCATGCTACCCTGCACAAGCTCATAATACTCTCTACGTCGAGCATACTGCAACGAGCTGGGAAAATACTCCCCAAAGAAGCGCTCAACAAACTCTCTCCAGCTCATCTGACTACCATGGACAGCTTTAGTGGATTCCCACCACCTGCGTGGGATCCCCAACAAATAGTGCGTCGCCACTCGCACCCGCTCCTCATCTGGCACCCCAATCATCTCAAAAATGTCCTCTGTCCATCTAATCCAGGTCCTCGGCTCCTCGGGCCGTGAACCATCCCTCAAAAGTCCTGGGTGCATGTTTCAAAACCGTGCGGCCCAATCCACTCCCTCGTCGTCTTGGCTCTATCATGACCTCCTGCTGGTGCACATCCTGCACCACCCTTGCCTCCTGCTGCTGAGGTTGTGGTGGCTGCTGAGGCTGTTGTTGCCTCTTTAGCTCATCCACCTCTCTAGCCATATCCCTCATCGAGCCCTGCATACCCTGCATGGCCTCCTGCAACTGAATCAACACCTGAGCTAAATCAGGTCCCACAACGGCAGCTGACGATCTCTACTGCGGGCTCTGTTGCCCCTGGTGCCCCGACTCTATCGTGGGCTCCTCTGCCGGGCCTTGGCCTCGGACAGCTCTCCTCGGTGGTGCCATCACACTGGCCACAACAACAAACAACAAACAATCAATAGCACAAACAGCCATCAAAGGCACAACCGACTTGTAGGTTCTCACCACACGACCCGTAGGTCCATACCATGCATATAGCATCATGTCCCCCATCAGGGTACACCACACGACCCGTAGGTCCACAACCATGCATATAGCATCGTGTCACCCCTCAGGGTACACCACAATCAAGTCCTGGCTCTCACGGCCACGTGCCATCCTGGAACCACATACAAGCATATCACACACAAAGACAATCTAGTGCCCAATATGCACACAATCATACCACTAGCAATGCACCCTATGTATGCTCCTAGGATGATCTAACTGACACCAACATAACCTAGAATACCTGTAAGGACTGCGTTGATCAGGCGCCCTCCCTACAGTTTTCCAAATCACATAGAATCAATTAACCACCCCTCACTAACCTAGGTCCGCTAGACCATGCTCGATACCAACTTGTCATGCCCCCCGAATTCCGGGGAACCCGGAACCGGGTACATGACTTCCCCTTGCCCGCACCCGATAGGTCAAGGGGTTGGCGACTAGCACCAATGGAGACTACACCGTGGGTGCCATCTCAAATATGTAATCCTGTACAGTCATACATCAAGGGTAATCCTGTACTTTCCCATATATCATCATACATACAATGAGTCAAACAGTCATACAGACATCACATCATACAGTATGCAAATACAACTGTCCACGGACCCCTGTCCGAGATACAACACACAATAAAATACAGAATACAGTACTGTATCATACATCAGAGTAGTGGGCGTCCTCTTGGAAGAAAGTCCTCCACTAGTCTTGGGTCACACCTGAAAAGGGTAAACAACAAGTAGGGGTGAGCGACAAGCTCAGTAGGTGACCCCAAAACTCCACATTATGCAACACATATAAGTCTATACTATATGCTCAGCGTACTCATGCACCGTGTACTGTGCACAAACATCAGGACTCAGCCTGCAAACAAACATCAGGACTCAGCCTGCCCATACAGGACAACTTGTCCACGATCCTCCATGGGATCCCAGCTCAGGGGACTCAGCCCTAGCTCCACGAGCTCAACGTCTGAACTTAGGCCTTAGCCTATCCACAGCGCAATATGTCCGGCCACAGTCGCCACACAGGCCTACCATCGGTGCATATGCCTGCCACGTCAACCACATAGCACCATCGGTGCATCACGGTGAGAACCCAAACAAGTCACGGAGTCCATGCCCCAATACCTCACACTAATATACTAACATGAGTATGGCAAATCATTCTCAACATTTCCTTTGGAACTGTAGCTAGTCTTCACAAGTAAATTCTCAATCCTTGATTTATGAAGGAAGTACCCATAGCAGCTATTTTCTTGAAATCAAAAGTCCTGGCATTGGGTTCCCATAGCATAACTAAGATAATCTGATTTTTGAGGATTTTTCTGAGATGTCTAACCCCACTTTCCAAAAATTCACCACTACGAACTTTTGGGTTTTTCCGAGATTTTACACTAAATCCCAATTTTCACATTTTGAAATAGTAGGAATTAATTTTTCTAGTATTTTTCTTTGAATCCAAATGGGGGGTATTTCGTTATTTACATTGTAACTTAAATACTTAAATGTGTAGATGGGTATAGGTTGCAATGTAAATAGGTCCAGTCCAGTGCTGTACAGTGTCCAGTTACACTGCAGGAGCTGCGACTCGTAGCTCAGAACCTGCGACTCGTAGCTGCGGAATGCGGAGCTGTAGCGCGCCTCGAAGACTCGAAGCGAGGCTACGACCTTCGACCTACGAGGCTACAAACTTCGATCGTTCGGCTATGAACTTCAACCTTCGGACTACGGGTCTACGAATCTACGAACTACGAACCTTCGAACCTTCGAACCTTCGAACTACGAACCTACAAACTACGATCCTACGACCCAGAACTTCGGATTTTTGTCAGTTCGACCCAATAACGCGCCCAGGGTACTATTCATCATCATTTTTGCCTGTTCTTCATCTGGAATCAACCCAGCAATCCCCAAACACACACAAACATGCATTCTATGCAACAGACTGCGATATTTACCTTAAAATGCGTCCAGAACACCTCTAAATCGCGTAGAAACAACAGAAACACGTATAAAATTCTAGAACTCTAGATCTAAACCCAGAATTTCATGGTTGACTTATCAACCCTCATGAAAAAGACAATTAATCAACCACAAAATCACAAAAACATATATCCACAATGATATAAAACAGCTCTTAACCACCGATCTTATGCTAAACCATTAAATCTAACCCAAAATTGAATTTCCCCAAATTCTAGGGTTCATGCTCAATTTCATAAATCATGATAAATTCGTGCAAATCCAAAACAAGAGAGAGATAAGAAGTTCAAGGACACTTACTTGAAGTGAATCTTCGAGCACCGCGAACCCAAATCACCAAAGCCTCCAAGCTCTCTCAAGCTCTCTCTCTCAACGCACAAACGTGAAAGCTTCTTCCTCTTTTTTTTTTCTGCTATTTATATTTCTGCCAGTCAACTGACCTAGTCAACCATTGACCCAGTCCCAACACAAAAATTGACCTCTAAGGCCCCGAACTCCAAATTGAGTCAAACTACAGTTAAAACGCTCGAAATGACGAGCACAACACTAAACAGATATTATTACACCCAAATGACTGCCCAAACGCAAAGTCAACCAATAAACCCCAAAAAGTCAACAATCGGGTCAAACGGGACCCCGACTCGAAATTGGGCCCAAGTACAGTCAAAATGCTTACATCGACGCATACTGAGCAAGGAAGACCCAAATCGAGGATTTCTTTGGTAATACTCCAAAATGCTCCAAGACTAGAACCAGGTGATAGAGGAGGAATTCAGAGCAGAAAAATCATCTTTTTTGAGAGAGAGAGGGGGGGGGAAGTTCTTAGAGAGACAACTTTGGAGGACTCAAGGGAGAGAATTTTTGGAGAGCAAGGAGTACACCTTGGCGGATTTAAACATCATATGGATTTTTAAAGAATCATCCTGCGCAAATCATCCTGGTTTTTCTTCTTTCTTTTTTATTATTAGACTGTTTAGTTTTAAAATCAAAACCTTTTCATCCTTCATTTTATAAATAATAAGAAGAACAATAAAAGCACAAATAACATATATTTTCTAGAAAATTAAAATCAAAGACCTGAGTGACTGTGGGGTTGAGCCCTTGATGTTTATACCTTAGCTGCTCAAGCCAACATTGATTATGGGAGTGCTATTTATTTAAAACCATCTTATTTAATTTTTTTTAAAAAAAGAATAGCATTGCCACAAGGGCCTAGATCTCACATCTTTTTTCTAAAATTAAGACTTTTTTTGTTAAACCTTTTTGTTTCTTTTAAAGGCCTAGATCCTACAATTTTCCTTTCCTTTAAAATATAAAAATACAAAAAATAACTTCTTTGAAAGTAAAGCAAGCAAATATCCATAAATCAATACTGGTACCATTTATGGGCATTGTGGGGGTGCAAGAATTCTTCTTTCTTCCCCATATGTAATTGACTCCTAAACTTAAATTTTTGAAACCGTAGACATTTCCTTTTCTAGGTGCACAATCACATCTCTAAATTATTTGGTGGCAACTTTATCTTTTTTTTCCTTGTATGGTTTGTGAGCTATTATGCAGGGATGATTGGAGGACCAATGGATGAACTAGCATTGAGTCGTTTCCAAAACCAGTCTCGAGCCCCGGATGAAAACGGGTTATGACAGCCAGCGACTTTGCTAGGGACATTGTGAGAGTCTAGCCGTGGTCTCAATCTATGGAATGTTTGCTTGCTTGTTTTTTTTTCTTTTTAATTTTGTTATAACTATCTTGATTGTGCATACATGCATCTCTCTTTCTCCCTCCAACCCTATACCCGGGTTTTCTTTTACACTAGGATTAGAGAGGCTAGTAAAGGTTTGCCGACGTGGACTTGGTTGTACTTGTTTACGTGGAATACCCGAAATGTCTTACTCAGGCAGTGGTGCTTTCTTGTTAACACCCAAGAGGTACAAGAAGGACCCCCTCCATCAATGCCCTTTGGGGTATGGGGGCTTTATCTTAGATTTAGAAACCCATCACGGGCATTGACTTTCATGTGTTTAAGCCTTATGGTGACATTTATTTTACCTACCTTGTTTGAGTTGTGTGCTTAAATGCTAACTTTATGTCCTTATGTGTTATTCTTACCTTATTTATACTAACCCCTTATTCACATTCATTGCACATCCAACATTCCATACATTCATTTAGATATGGAAAGCTTTGATCATCTTCTAGCCAACAAGGTGGACAAAGAGGATATTGAAGAAGTGGCCACTGTAGCAATGGAGATCCAAGAAAACATAGGAGACTTTTCTTCTAAGATACCACGAAAAGCCCAAGACGCACACATGAAGCTTAATGAAGGCGCTGCAGCCAAAGAGGTATCCATGGTTATCTTTGAATCTGTGCTTTAAGAGCATGTCACTCTACAACAGATGGTCCAAGAACAAGAGGAAGCCATACAAAACATGGTGGAATAGTTGAAGGCAGCCGAGATACGGATGACTTGTGCAAAAAGATAGTTGTTGGCTAGAGGGAAGGTCATCAACAAGCTTGAAGAAGAGAATGAGCAATTGAGGAGTGTCTGAAGGAGACACCACTAGAAGATGATTCGAGCTTGCCTTAAAACATATAGTTTTAAGAATTTTAGTGTGTTTAATTTGTTTCATTTATTCTAATTATTTGTGTTTTTGTTGTTCCTACAGTCTTCTAGGTTGTCATTGTTGTCAACAGTATGCAAAAGTAGTGTCGTTCCCGCAAATGAAACAGCACAACTATGCTAAAGAATTGTTAAAGAAGTATGGTATGAATGAGTAGGGGACGGCTGTTGGAACACCAATGGCTATGGGCTGCAAACTACACAAAGATCAGGAAGGCGTGAGTGTAAATCGAAAAGAGTATCGAGGTATGATTGGAAGCCTGCATACACCCTTGGGGGTTTGTGATGTTTTGTGTCAAGCAAGTAGATATCAAGTAGCCCCAAGCAGAATCTCACTTCTTTGGCGTCAGCAACTTTACCTACAAGATACACTGGAAATGGGGTTTGTGGTATCGGGATCAATTGAACTGGCGTGATGTAGATTAGGCTGGAAATATTAATGATTGTATCGAGGCTCTATATGATTGGGGCCCTTCCTGGCTCCCCCCCGTGTTTTGTGGTGGGGCCCAAAACAACATCTTATGCACAACTAAGCGAATATGTGGCTGCACATGCTACATGTACTCAAGTGGTATGGATGAACACTCAACTATCAGACTTGGGAGTGGATGTGGAGTTACCTGTCAACATTTGGTGTGACAACCAGAGTGTAATTAATATTAGCAGGAATCCCATTCAGCATTCAAAGACCAAGCACATCGACTACAGATACCACTACATCAAAGAACAAGTGGAAGAGGGAAATGTACAACTGGTGTATGTTCCAATCTAGGAGCAAACTACTGATATTCCCACCAAACTTCTATCCATCGACTTGTTTCATACACATAGACGCGGGTTGTCTATGCAGCTTCCTCCTTCCGCCTAACGGTGTGGCGAGTGTTTCTCCTCTCTCGGCTTTGCAATTGGTTGGCAAAGGAGGAGGAGAATGTTGTCTGTGGGGGAGTACAGTGGGAAGATTTCAGGGGGAGAAATGTCTCCTCGAAGATTCGAAGGTTTATGCATTCCGTATATTGTCAATAATTCCAAAGGGGGAGATTGTTGTTCCCGCGAGGTTGAGTTGTCATTGTTGTCAACATTATGCTGAAGCGGAATTCGCAGGGTCGAAGGTTTGGAGTCTACTCATACTTGGTTGGATAACTTCGTAGAGTGATTTTTTAGAGTGAGCTCATAGAGGGAGTCTACCTATGTACGTCCTTAATTCGAAGATCTGTAGATTTATAGCCAATAGGGTCGAAGACTCGAAGGTCGTAGATCAGGCGACTCAAAGGTCATAGATCAGGTGACTCGAAAGTCAAAGGTCGTAGACCAGGCGATTCGAAAGTCGAAGGTCGAAGGTCATAGACCATCAGACCATGGAGCTTGACGCACCCACGAAGGACCACAGGGTCGAAGCCTCGAAGGGCCACAGGGTCGAAGGGTCGTAGTTCAAAGACCCAAGGTGCAGACAGGTGAAGAGCTGCATCTCGCAAACTCGAAGCAAAGACTCGTAGAGTTACAGCATGTAGGGTTGTAGAGTTACAGCATGCAGGGTCGTAGACTGAAGGACCTATTTCGGAGACCCATGAAAAGTTAATCAGCCAAGGTAGAATACAACTATCACTGACTCGAAGACTCGTAGAGCTTAAAGGGTCGTAGAATAAGATGTCAGTTAAGCACTGATTCTGACCTAGCTTCAAAGCCAGAGAGCATAAGAAAGATCAATGCCCTTAGTTCGAAGAGTCTGACTCGGAGAGTTGAAGATGAAGACTCATAGACTCATAGAAATGCTATGAGGCAATATCTTCGAGGCGATGGCTAGACAAAGGAACGGAGTGTGCTGCAAAGGAGCAAAACGCATTGAAGTTCATCATTTAATTAACTCGTTACCCAAGCAGCGATTTTCAGTACGCTAAGTACTAAAAAACACATGGATGTCATCCGAGGGTGGTTTAACATGTTTCAACCATAAAGATCGAAGGAAGAAACATGCTTAACCCTAGCAGAAGGGCTTCTGACTTTAGCCGACCTATAAAAGCAAGAAATATGCTTGACTTGTAAGCGAGCGCCCATAATATTTTGAGCAGACAAGAAACGTATCCGAAGAGATAAAAAAGGCGACGCAGAGCAGTTCATATGATATACAGAGAGAGAGAAAGATTGAAAGAGAGATAACAGTGAGTTAATCTGTCTTTCTTCCGGATACATTCAAAGAACAGATCGTGAGTTCAGCGAAAGGAGTGGTTGAAGGTCGAGCATAGCAAACGGCTGAAAACGCAGGAGCAGATTGCGTCAGACAGTTCTTCACAGTGAGTGAGCTATGGAGTAATACTATTTCTGTATTTACATTTAAAAGAAAAGAGAGTTGATCCTATTGTAATAAGGGCTAGACCCTACTGTATTAAAAGAAGATAGTGGATTAGACTTGGTGTAGGTATACCCTCACCACCGTGGAGTAGATCACATTGATCGAACCACGTAAACAGTGTGTCTTTGTCTTTTACTTTTCATACATTCCTGCTGTTTAGTTGATCTTTCATGAGACACCAACATACCACCCAAACAAGAACCATACTTGTTGGAATACCTCTAAAGTATCCTACTCTTTAAAACTAAAGGAATAGTTTTGAAGTATACAGATTCACCCCCCTCTCTATATACACACACGCATAGCGAGACAATCACACTTGGAACCTAGGAATATCAATTGGTATCAGAGCTAAGTTCTCACTAGAGGCAGATCTATCACTCTGTGGAGAAGTGATCTCACAGATCAATATATTTGTGTGTTGCTGAGATCTATGGCTTAACAGCTTAGTGACTAAGCAAGAGCCTAGTTGGTATATATTTTTAAGAGATGAAGATTCCTATCAGCGGACCGAGTACCAGCTCCAACTACACAAAGAGGGTGCCTATCTTTGATGGCACAAATTATAAGATGTGGAGAGTGAGAATGGAAACTGTGTTCATGTCCATGGGTATGGACGTTGAGCGGGTAATCAAAGATGATAACATAGAACCAGCCAACGACAGAGAACCCACAGAAGCTGAAAGAAGAACCTATGAGCTGAAGGCAGAGCTCTAAGTGTAATTACATCAGCACTCACAGACTCTGAATATGCTAAGGTTATAGACTGCAGGGTTGCAAAGGATTTATGGGATAAATT
This sequence comes from Taxillus chinensis, assembly GCA_023512835.1. NCBI lineage: Eukaryota > Viridiplantae > Streptophyta > Magnoliopsida > Santalales > Loranthaceae > Taxillus > Taxillus chinensis. The sequence goes on along the minus strand of CM042087.1, from coordinate 22,173,851 downwards.
GGAAAGTGTCTATCAAGGAGATGGTAGATTAAAGGAAACTAGGCTGGGTCGAATACTCGAGAGATTTGAATCTCTCAAAATGGAAGAGCAGGAGAGTATACAGGAGTTCTTTATTCATTTGACTGAGATAGTCAATAATATGAGAAGTCATGGTAAAAATAAAAAGAACTTTGCAATTATAAAAAAAGTGTTGAGAGTTCTACCCAAGAGATTCATCCCAAGGGTGGAAGTTTTGGAGAACAGTCGAGACCTAGAAACGATGAGTTTGCAGAAGTTACAGTGTAGTCTAACTGCATTCAAGATGAAGCTGCACTCTTATGAAGAGCTATCCACTTCAACAACCTAGCCCACAGCCAAGGAAGCGAAAGAAGTAGCCTTCAAGGCTATGATAAAATTAAGAATAAAGAAAGAAGCTGAGTCCTCGGAAGAACAAGAGGACAGTGACAGTGAAGATGGTGAAGATGAGGTGGTAGCCTACTTCACAAGAAAATTTAGAAAAGGTGGAGCAGGAAAACAAGCTGGAGGAAAAGGGAAAGGAGGACTTTTCCTAAGATGCTTTAAGTGTGGAAAGCGGGGGCACTTTACATCTCAATGCAAAGTGAAAGCTAATGATTCGGATGATGAAGTCTCGGATGAAGAGGATACAAAGTGGAAGAAGTTATCATACTAAAGAAGTAATTCCACAAAGAGACCAGCAGCTCCACAGAAGAAGAAGGGCTCACACAAGAACTACATGAGTCGAATTACTGAATCTAATGATGAGAATGAATGTTCATAAGATTGTGCTTTTGTCGCCAAAATAGAGGTAGACAATGGCAGCACTGCCTCCGAGGCGGATGAGGCAGTAGAAGACGAAGTAGATCTGGAGGAGGAGCTCAAGCTAGCAACAGAGGAAATCCGCAAGAGAGGTTGCAGGATAAAGCAGCTTAAGGGAGAACTCAAGCAAGCCAAGAGAGAGCTTGGTGAAATCAGAGGTAAGAAGGATAAGGTATTGGAGGACTCCAAGAAGTTCTGCGAGGAAATTGTCAGCCTAAAGCTCAAGCTAGAGGAGCAAATCAAGATCTATGATGACATTACCACAGAACTAACCACCATAGACACCACAATCCAATGGCTTGAAGAAAAACTGGTAGGCCTTCAACTAAAGAAGTAGATCTGGTGGATAAAATCATAGTAGCAGTCTGATCAGCTTCTAAAGTGGAGTTTTCCTCAAGGATAGACAGCAGTTTCTCAAGATCTAAATATTAACCAGGAAATGTCCATCCAGAGAATCGCATGGCCTAAGGGGGAGAAAATGCTTTATCAATTACTCAAGTAATACCCCCCTTATATGTCTCGTTACCTCTTTCCTGGTTGTCTCTCTGAGGGGAAGTCTTTCTAGAGAGGATCGCACGATCTAAGGGGGAGCAAAAGCTTCATCTATTACTTCTGTAATAACCCCCTAACATGTGTTCTTTAATTCATTCTCACTCATGAATCTTAAGTTAGTCAAATCATATAGATTTAATTTATCTGAGCTATGTCTTTCAGCATGAATGTTTCGCTATGTTGACCAATATGAACTTATGTGTTTCTCATCTAACATATGCTTTGATTTTAGTAAAAATGATCTTTAACTCGTATGTATGTGTCTCGCTTCATTTTTAATGCATAAGTTCTGATTTTTTTCATTAGTTCGGATTATGCTGAATTTTCTTTATTTATTTTATATCCGTACTAATCCCAACCTGTTAAGTCTTCTGTTCTTTTAGTTTATCTTTGTGAAGCTACAAGTTCAGATTCTCTTTGCATTTTCACTGATATATATCTTGTCTGATGTCTCGGATTTAAAGTGTTGTGGTACTTCTTTTCTCTTCGACTTCAAGACGGCAAAAGAATCTATTTTTCTCTTACAACACCTATTTCTACGGACTCAGTCTGTTTTTCATTTGAATATTCTTCTACGGATTATCTTTACCCCAGATGAAAGTCAGTTCAATTCTTCCTGACTCTTGGAACTCTCAAATTGTGATAAACAAAGTACTATCTTACATCGCGTATTTTTGAGGAGGAATAATGATAGTCCATTAAATGCACGTCTCAAGACAGGCAATTAGTCACTTCATTTTTCGGAAGAAGGCAAACAATTGTCATAAATGCTTGGTTATGTTGCCTCCACGTCATCTCTTTACTCAGAGGAGCCAACTATCAAGTTTAATGACATCAGATTGTTAGGCGGTTCACTGTTTATTTCGCTTAAACCCTAGACCTATTGGTATCCACTGACCCGTTTTATATATCATAATCCTTCACGCAAAGAGCGACTTATCACTCTCAAATTTCACAGTCGCTCTTCCTATTCTCAAACCCTAAATTTCCTTTCCCTTCTATGCATTCATTTCAAATGGCACACAAGACGCTCTCTCCGGCATTAATCCCGGCCATCTGGCTGATTGGCCTTTTGTGTACAATCCTCCAGTGTGGTTTCTGGAACTTTGCCCTCTACTAGAAGCCAACCATATTTTAAACCTGGTCTTTGTCCCCGTCGATCTCCTTATCGACGACATCACTGAGTTCTGCTTTGGAACATTCGCTGCACCACCGACTCCATCCGTTCCACCGTCCGGGGTGAATCCATAGTCATCACCCCATCGCACCACTCTTCATCTCCCCTCTGGTCCTCATCAGCGCCTGGACCTAGAGCAAATGGCAGCTTCCATGGGCTGCACTTACAAAGGGAAGGAATATAAGGTGAAGTCCTTCCACGGTCGCTACCGATGTATGGCGACCGTCCTAAGCCGGTGTCTTTTAGCTCGCACAATAGCCCTCGACTCCATCCCATACGACCTGCTTCTAGACATGTACAGAGTCGCTGAGGGTCTCCCGATGGATTGGGGGACTTTTTTGTTCCGAATGCTTGGAAACAACCCAAAGAATCAATCTTTTGGGGGGATCCTCAGCATCATCTTCCGGCATCTTCGTCCGTCCCACTTCAATGGACATGGTGTCATCCCCTTTCCCCAGGCCTTCTACCTTCACCATCTCACATTTGATGGAAATCTGACGGTCCATCGGTCCTCTACTACTATTCGCCTCCTCCCTGCTCTAGAATAACAGGGTAGCTCGGTTGGTGACCCAGCCAATAGCTTTGCCCCCGAGGTCAGCTCTGCCTAGCAGTCCTCACGGATTCGGTCCGTAGCTGCACCTTCAATCTCCCAGGCTACCAGCATAGCGTTCACGCCGACCCATCCGAGGTTGCGGGGCTGTCTTAGCCAAGTTATCCTCGAGCTGATACTCTAACGCCTTCTACTGCTGATGTCCCCGCACCCGATCCTCCCGCTGTTGCTGCTGCTATTGATGTTGCTATTGTTGCGACAGTGGCTGATGTCCCTACCTCTCCTCCTGAAGCACCTTTGCCCCCCACTTCCTTAACCTCGAGACTACCTCGACCATCTCCCCGCTGACACCATAACGAACCTATGGTTTCGTTTTAGCCTCGCCTGCACAGCCATTGTTGGACCCCATTTTGTCTGGGTTGGACATACTAACCTCATTTGATATATATGTCTTTTTTTCTCATGCCATATACCTTGTTGAACAGGTCCTTAGAGATTCCCTGCGATTTGCACAAGATGGATGCATTAACATTAACTAGGAAGCCCAAAATTGATAACCTCTGTTTCCAGCCCCTAAAATCTCCCAAGATCAACGCCAAGTGATAGAGGATGAAATTTGGAGACTACCGCACTTGACCGAGCTCAATTCTGATTTAAAATGAAGAAGTTATGGCCAAAACAACTTTCGTTGGAAAAAGTCAAACCTGCCAAAAGACGGTCAATGCCCCTGGTCAAATTGCCCGGAAAAGTGACTGTGTGAAATTCTCCAAAACATCTATTTAAGCAAATACGGGTCTTCCTAAACAATCCCCAAAAGCTCGTCCATTTTCGCATTTTGGGTGGGGGTAAAAAAAAAACTTGACTCGTAGCCTCAAAGTGTCGGCAGGTCGAAGCTTCGAAGACTCGAAGCCTCGAAGCCTATAAGCCTGCTGACACTTCGACCTATTGACCATTGACCCACGACCTACGAACCTACGACCCACGGATCTTCGACCCTTGACCTTCAACCCTTCGACTCTTGACCTTCGACCCATTGACCATTGACCTTTGACCCGTTGACCTTTGACCCGTTGACCATTGACCTTCGACCCATTGACCGTTGACCTTCGACCCACCGATCCTCGACCTTGCCGACACTTCGACCCGTTGACCGTTGACCTTCGACCTGCCGACACTTTGGCCCTATTGACCTTTGACCTTCGCTGTTTGGCTGCATTTCCACCAACTATTTCCTATGCAGTCACGAGACCTGTTTTTCATGCGCTGGCCATCTGAAAGAATCATTTTTCAATGCCTGTCAGTCACATGTGCTAAAATAAAAATTAAAAAGGACAAATCACGAGCTGCAGGTTGCCAAACCATCCGACAACGCACAGAACCTGCAATTAAAAACGCTGGCATTCATAATAGAGCATTAAATGCAGCAATTAATGACAGTCCAGCCAAAATTCTACCAGCCCTTTAAATTCAGTCTCCTATCCACGCGAAACACATAGACACCCCTCATCTCTGACGAAAAACCCTTTTGCCATTTTTTCATACCCAGCTCCCTTATCCAAAAAAAAAAGAAGGAAACTTCTGCAAAAAAAAAAAAAAACGAGAGAACACCCCAGAGTTCAACAAAAAATTTCTGCTTCCAGATTTTCGCCCAGAGAGAACACCCAGAGTTCAGAGGACCAAAAGCTTTATGAGAGAAAAAAAGGGATTATGCCCAAGCTTCTTCCCTGCGCAAAAAAGAGAGAGAGAAAACACCCAGAGTTCAGAAATTTCCCTATCCCCAGATTCTCGCCCAAAAAAAAAATGCCCAGAAAAAGAAAAAAAGAGATTCACGCCCAGAAAAAAAAGTGAGAACCCCCAGAAAAAAGGGAAAAAGAAGAGAGCACCCAAATTTTCTCCCTTTTCCAAAACCAAAATCGCCCCTCTTTCTTGTTTCAGCTCTCTTTTTCCCAGAAAACGAAAAACACAAAAAAACAACCCAGTTCTGCCCCCTTCCTCTTACGTTTTCATAAAAAAAAAAATTATTCTACATTTCCCTATTTCTTACACCCACCTTCTCTATTCTCAGTCACCAAAAATCTCAAACCCAAAAAATACGTCACTCCAGTCCTCCAAATACTAGGAAATCTTTTTCACAAGTCTCATTGCCAGATTTGTTGGTTCAATTGGAGCAGGCGACTATAGGCGTGGATGGGATTCACGCAGCAGTCCGGTGTTCGAAGCTCTAAAGTCGGTTCTATAATCCTAGTCGATTTCTGTCATTTATTATTTCTTAGCTTATTTATCTTTATATTAGATGTAATTCTTAGTCTTTTCCTGTATATTTTCTTTCCTTTTTCAGTTGTTGTTCTCTGTTGTATTTCCCTTGTATTTCGTTTTTTTTTCTGTATATATTGTATGCTGTAATATGTAAAGAATAGTGGTGAAAAAAAGAGAGAGCAAAAAGAGGAATGAAAACAAAAAAAATAAAAAAAAGGAAAAAGAGAGTGGGTGGCTTCGTTTTTTATGTTATTGTATGTCACAATCACACGATTCATGTTTTATTCAGATATGTATGTGTTTTGATATGGTCAATTCTTAAACAAAAAAAAAAACAACACAAAAAGGGGAACAAACAAAAAAAAACAAAAACAAAATGTTTCCACAAAATATCTTCTAAAACGTTTTTAATAAAAGGTTTTCAAAATGATTTCAAAAATGTCTCCTTAAAAAAGAAAAACAAAACAAACACACACAAAAAAAACCTAAAAACCAAAACAAATCCCTAGGATCTTATTCCCCACTCAAAAAAAAAAAACACCTAGACGTTTAGGATTCCCTTTAGAAATTTAGGGTAAATCCATTTTAACCATAACTTTAATAAATAACTTAGCTGAATAAAAATTATAGACTTTTTAGGAAACTTAACCACGTCATGGCAGTGCAAATAAAATAGAAAACCTCCTCCTCCGAAAATAGATACCGAAAGGGCGCCGTAGGGGTGCTAATCCTTCCCTACACGTAACCAATTCCTGAACCCTTCTCTAATAACGCAGACCACACCTTTAAACTACTCAAAGTAGAGGGTATCCAACTGTACCCCAAAAATAGTTGGTGGCGACTCTAAATTTCTCACCATTGGTCTAGTTTGAGCTCACCCCAAATGGGCCCGGACGAAAACCAGTGATGACAGCTCGCGACTCTGCTGGGGACTTTAACACTTTAGAGAGTTAGGTTTAGAACTAGGATTAGGAGGTTATTTTAATTGTACTGTTGTATATATTTAACTATCGTGCTAAGTTGTTTTTTAGATATAATTGTGATTTACTTATTTTTTTTTACAGTTGTCGTTTATCTTTAAACTGTGACTTATTTGTAAGTTTTAACTACCATGATAGTTATGATTTACTGCTTTCCCTACTTGTTGTATCCATGCATAACCCTATACCCGGGTTTAACATAATTTAGGTTAGCGAAGTTTAGTACAGTCCCCAACGCGTTGATCATTATCCGCAATGGGGCCTTGGACTCCTCACTCAAGCTTGAGGTTCTTTTAAGGCACGTCCATTTAAGATCGCCCTCCGGTAAATCCCATGGTGTACGAAGCTCTCTATTGAGGAAGTTTGGGAACCAACGAATAAGATAGGTGTAGCAATAGAAGCCCATCAGGGGGCATTGACCCACATGTTGTTTGCTCATTCCATGCCATGCTAACCTTTGTTTTGTAGGGTAGTCCATAAGTCATCCCCTGCACATCTTATTTGCCTTACTATTCTTTATCCTGTCTATTTGCCCTGATTTGTTTTAACTGCCATCCTAACCTGTCATCATGCATAACACGACATTCATATAGGCATGGCAACTTTCAGTGTCACGCCCCGGATTTCCAACCCGCGGAAACCGGTACGTGACTCCCCTTGTACCCACACGGAGGGCAAAGGGGTTAGGGTGCAAACGCGAATATAACATTTTAAACATCCACAACACATTCAAGAAAGTAAAGTTCATAAAAGCAATCCACAATCCAAACCAGTCTTTATTACAACAAAATCTTCTTTTCAATCCATCCCCACTGGGGTTACATCAATTCCCATAAAAATAACACAAATGGTAGACAGTAAGGTAAATAAGGTCTTCCACCTTGGGGTCCCACCTAACGCCTGTATGTTCCTGAAAGAAAACACAATATAGAGGGAGGGGTGAGCAACCACAGCTCAGTAGGGATCATGTCTCCCCAACCCATTCCATGCTCCTAGCGTCTACATGAGAGTGTACAGGTGCAGTGTAGTGATAATAAAATGTAAACAAGTTGTATTCCACATTCACATGCCACACACATATCCACAGCCATACAGGCTTAGCCATTAGGCTAACATATCCACAGCCTCTCAGGCTTAGCCACACGGGCTAACAGTTCCAGTCCCGGGCTTCCACAGCCACTGGGTTCCACAAGCACAGCATACAAGGTCACACAGGCATTAAACCAAACACGTAGCATACACACTTTCACAGGCATAATACCAAACACTTAGTTCGCATAGCCCATCAGGCATAAAATCAAACACTTGACATGCAGAGTCTCACAGGTATTTTACCAAACGCTTAACATGCATTCATTCACAAACCCACAAACCCAGCCACACAAGCATATTATCAAACACATACTATGCACTCACCATCCAACACCAGAATACATCAAAAACTGCCATTGAAGGCCAACATCCATATAGGAGATCACACCTATATGGATTACATATATATATATAAACAGATATAATCCATAGTCTGCCCTAGAACCCTAGGACAGAGGAGGATTTAGGAAGAACAGAACCCCTACCTTGTATGTTCTCCTGCTCCCGTTTCCACGCAAGACTCCGACCACCCACGCAAGACGCTCCGGCAGCCACCAGAAGCTCTCCTTCACTCTCTCTCTCTCTCTCTCTCTCTCTCTCTCTCTCTCTCTCTCTCTCTCTCTCTCTCTCTCTCTCTCTCTCTCTCTGCGACGGCTGGTGGAGCAACAAACCCTAAACCTAAAACAGAGGGGCTTCTCCTCCTTATATAGACAACACAACATCAAAACGACATAGTTTTGATTAAGTGAATCCCAGCATCAAAATGACGTAGTTTTGATGGAACAAGCTATGACCCTCCCACATCCATACACACCAAAATATTCACAATTCCAGCATGGTTCTTTGGGAAAAGATGATTAGAATGACAAAACCAAGGTAACCATGCAAAAACATGCCTGCACGCCAATTTGAACGCCAATTCCCCAATTGGCGTGCAGCTCCAAATGCACTCAAACTTCACCCCAAGCCTCCTTGCATCTTGTAGAGGTCTGAGAAGCAAAAATATGCTTGCACGTGAAATGGGTGAATTCACGTGCAGCTCCAAATGCCTGAAATTTCTGTGGTAGATAGAAGACCTCATTCCAAAAAACTTTTGTTCTTGCACGCCAATTGTTTGAGGCCATCTACTATACCAAAAGTGAGCTCCAAAATCTACCAAAACAGCTTAAAACCGCATGTATATGCATAGCATCTTCCTAGGGCATAAATGCACATTACCACTTGTCACATGCACCTCCCAAAAGTCCCCTCTTGGGCTCATCTCTTACCTCAAACTTGTGCACCAACATCCAAGGTGTTTGTGGTTAACTTCTTACACACGTGTCACACATGGGTCATTACATTCGATCATCTCCCAAAAAGCCTTTAGGATAAAGAGGTCGTTGCAGTGGTGCCCCAAGCATCAGGGGACATCCAACTTCGCCTTGGAGATTTTCCACCAGAAGAATCCCACAAAGCAGAACATATTATCATAGAAGATTAGCTGGACTACACTAAGGAGGTACAGACAATATGGAGGCAGTGGTCAGACGAAAGGAAAAGCATATATATACAACAGTTTGGAGATTTGCTCCATGTGACCGAGTTACTGGCCGATAAAGATATGCTTGGGGCAGCCATATATTTCTGGGAGCCTCGACGGCGGTGCTTTGACTTCAACGACATAGATCTTGTTCCCACAATAGAAGAATACAGAAGATTATTGGATATCCCCATGGAAAACAAAATGAGGATTTATCTACCGGAACCCAGAAGATCATGTCGAAGGGCCTTTGCTGAGATAATGGGAAAGCCAGTATGGGACTCACCGGCGGCCACAACCTATGGTGGGTGGGAATATCTTCCATGGGCAACAATCAAAGAAATGATACAGACTGCAACAGAAGTAGGGGCACACAAATTGCTGACACTAATTATATATGGGCTAGTCATTTTCCCGAGGATACCGGCCCACATCGATGGAGCAATTGTAGATTTGGTCCAGCAGGGGCTCAAAGGATGTGACCCTACTCCTACTATCTTGGCCGAAACCATTCGATCTCTTACTTATCTGAGGAGTAAAGGCTCGGGACAGTTCATGGGGTGCCTACCTCTCCTATGTACTTGGTTGTAAGGTCATTTCCCCTGTAGTGTTCATCGTTTTCCTGTTGTTTATCAGGTACCAGCCACGACACTATTGGATATTCTGCTTAGCAAGTGGGACTTACCTAAAGGCTTTGAAGACTGGAGAAAGAAGTTGGAGAACCTCACAGAAGCTGACATTACCTGGACTGCTCCTTGGATGCCGGTGGTCTCCATGACTTATAGCTGCGGGGACTACAATTGGGTCCCACTCTTAGGTCCTTGGGGAGGAATTGCATATGCACCACCTGCAGGTGGAAGACAAATTGGGCATCATCAGATTATCCCTGTGCTATTTGGCATGGAAGATTGTGACTTCACTTACAGCAGAACCATGCTCACAGAAAAAGCAAAACAGATGTATCAAGCATGGTCTACCCCACACAAGATCCAACCCAACAGTTCAAAACCTGGTGTTTATCCCGCATACATATCTTGGAGGGCACAACACAAGCCACAACTGACTTCAGACATGAAGGCTATCCTCCAGGAGAATCAGACTTTAAGGCAGCAGATCCAAAGGCTGGAAGCATCTCTAGAAGGAGCTCTTCGAGGTTGCACTAAGGGAAAAACAAGTAGAGACCATATTAAAGCAGAGGGAGGAAAGCGGGTGAGCGGCCACCCCAGAGGAAGTGGCGCCGTGCTACTTAGGAGATGACTTGGAAGAATGCCTTAAGATCATGTAGTGATAGCTTTCATTTTACATGGCATTTTAGCATTGAATGTTTGTATTATGTGTTTGTTTGTAATAAAGTTGTTTGTTTTTCTAACCCTCTGCATATACATTCATGCATACATGCATAGCAAATGAAAAAAATCAAATAAAAGTTCCCTTGTACCCAGGTGGGTAGCAGCCTTTCTCCAGATTGCGCACTCTTACAATCTCGGATCTCGCCGCAATCAAGTATCACAACCACAACCAATGGCGGACGTAGCAGAAAACGGACTCATGGGTTTAGAACAATCACAACAAGCCTGCAGGGGAAAATGGCTTTGATGATGGATATGCTCACCAAGATGGCTGAAGAAAGAGAAAGAATCCCAGGCAAGAGGAACCCCGACAGGGGGAGCTATCAATCACCATCAAGAGCAAGGCGGGAAGCAGTTCAATCGCCCAATCTGGCTCCGAGCCAGGCACCCACCTATCATCCCGCTATGGCACAACCCCCAACTCCAAATCCAACTCATTTCACTATGCCCTCATCGGGACATACAATGGAGGTAATGGGTTCTCTAGCCCCGAAGGAGGACATTGAGTCCCCTGCTTTAAGACGACTGGAGGAAAGATTGAATGCCGTAGAAGGCATCGATAGCTATGGCATGACCAGCCCACAAGACTTATGTCTGGTCCCCTGAAGTGGTGCTTGCCACCAAAGTTCAAAATGCCGGAGTTTGAGAAGTTCAACGGGACCTGGTGTCCAAAGACACATTTGGCCATGTACTATCAAAAGATGGCTGCTTATGCTAGTGAAGACAAGCTCCTCATGCATTGTTTCCAGGAAAGCCTGACCAAGGCATCCCTTCGCTGGTACTTTCAGCTAAATGGAAACCACATCAAGACATGGAAAAAATTAGCTACTTCCTTCTTGGCACAATACAAACATGTGACCGAGTGGCCCTGGATCGACTAACCCTGTAGTCCATGGAAAAGGGATTCGAGGAAAATTTCAAAGATTATACACGAAGATGGAGAGAGACTGGTGTGGAGGTCCAACCTCCCCTTCGAAAGAGAACTCACTACTCTTTTTATCAACACACTAAAAGGCGTATACTACGAGAAGTTGATAGGTAACGTCTCCAACAACCTTGCAGACTTGGTTGCATCCAGGTGAACGTGTAGAAAGTGGAATTAAAGGAGGAAAGCTAAAGGGTGATGCGGCCGAGGCATCAAAACGGTTTCAACCACCAGCAAAAAAGAAGGAAAATGAAACCAACCTAGTATACCCATCGCACCCGCCGATACAACCAACATTCTACCAAGCACCAGGATGCTATAGAGGGTCACCGGTAGCTGCTTATGCTGCACCTGCACCACCTCCCCAATTCATGCCATACTTACCGCAAGGAGGGGTTTCATTTCCATATTCAATGGTATCTAACTCATTTCATCCGAGAGTGCCATACCCAAAGCAACCAAAGCCAGCAACTCAGGAAGGACCAGGAGCCTCATTCCAAGGACAGGAGCAACCGAGGGCCCCCGGACCCGGCAAGCGAGCGAATCAGGCTTCTCATCGACCATGACAAGAGTTTGATCCAATTCCAATGACTTATGCGGAATTATACCCCAAGCTCTTAGAGGCAAGTATGGTAACCCCTATACCCTTGGGAGAAATAAAGAATCCTCCCCCCGGCCTGGTATAAGCCAGATGCCAGGGATGTGAATATTATGCAGGTGGAGCTGGACATGATATCGAAAATTGTATAACATTCAAGAGGAAGGTTCAGGCATTGAAGGATGCAAAGTGGCTAGACTTTTCTGCACTAACTGGGATGCCAAATGTGAACAACAATCCTCTCCCAGAACACTCCAACAATGTCGCTAGTATCGAGAATGAAGGACAGCTGGAGAGGGTCTCCCAAGTACAAATGGAGAAAACATATTTGTTTACTCTGTTACAGGAACATGGCTATATACTTGCTAAAGACACGTCAGAGGCAGGAAAAGGAACAGATGGGGAAAAATAATGCCCTCATCACAAGATGTTACGGAGACATGACATCACAGAATGTAGGGAGTTTTTCGAGGTGCTGCAAAAACTCAAGGACCAAAGAATGATCGAATTCTCCAAAGAAGAGATAGACAGTCGAAGCTACATGATCCAAGGAGACATGTCATACAAACCGTCATGGGTGCCAACACCCCTTATCTTGAATGTTAAGACTCCAGAAATCCCGCAATTGCCTCATGGAATTACACCTCTCACCATACGTGTTCCTGCCCCTTTCTCTTACAAGACAGACAAAGCAGTCCCATGGAATTACAGCTATGAAGTAGTCCAGGGAGCCACCATAGCAGAAAAGAAGACCAGGAGCGGTCGGGCATATGCCCCTGATATGGCTGACAAAGCAAGGAAGGAAAAAGTTGTAGAACCAGACATTGGGCCAACACTGGAGGCAACAAGGAAAGGAACACCAATCACTGAAGAAGAGACCACGGAATTTTTAAAACTCATGAAATAGAGCGAGTATAATATTATGGATCAGTTAAGTCGACAACCGGCTCGCATCTCTTTGCTCTCATTAATGATGGATTCCCAACCTCACCGGGAAGCACTGCTGAAAGTTTTGAGCCAGGCCTATGTTCCACCGATCGTCTCAGTGGCGAATGTTGATGGAATCGCCGGTAACCTCATCATGAACAATGTCATTAGCTT